>CAUDMG010003632.1:5155000-5805000 GCA_958450375.1 Homarus gammarus | reverse complement strand
GTTGTTGTATTGATGTTGTTGTTGTTATTGATATTTTCTTTTAATCGTTGTTGTTGTTTTTTTATGTTATGCACCAAAGCTTCGCCGCACCGCTCTTGTCTGGGATGCATGTGGGTGTGGGTAGTGTTTGTGGATCTGTTTGTTGGATGCATGTGGGTGTGGGTAGTGTTTGTGGATCTGTTTGTTGGGTGTTTTTTTGTTGTCTGTGTTTGTTTGTTATTTGTGGGTGCCTTTGTTTTTTTCTGGATGTTTGTTTGTTTGTTTGTTTGGGGGTCGTTAAACCATGTGTGTGTGTGCGTTTGTGTGTTAGAAAGAAAATTAAATTGACAGACAGACAGACAGCCGCTTTTTTGTGTTTTTTGTGTGTAGGAGAGTTAATAGCCATACCACTTATACCCAAACTGAATTACATTTAATAGCCCTATTAGGCCCTATTTAAATATTCAAGGGAGGGCATATTTTTTATCCCCTATTATAATGACCAAGAGAAACATATTTTCATTTGCTAGAGAAAACCAATATTGACTCGTAAAAGAACTAAATTCCCCCCCCCCCCCCCCCTTGAAGGATCCTATTTTTAATCTCTACACCTATTTTTAATGTAACAATATAAGCTGAGGTGTAATTTATTTTTGTTTGTTGCGTCCAGCTGAGAAAGAAATGAGTTTCTCAGACAGGCAGACGCTGATAAATGAATACGTCTGTAGTCACTTGAGACGACCCATCTCTACTGAGGCAGGAGGGGTGACGTTAAGCCCCTTCTACCCTCTGGTGATATGTTGCCAACTAGTGAAATAGAGGTTTTACATATTATTTATTTTATTATATTATTATTATTATTATTATTATTATTATTATTATTATTACATTTAACTATTTTTAGTAATGGAAATATTATTATAATTACTTTTCTATAATTACCATGATTTTTATAATATGATTCAGTAATATTACGCTGAATTTATCACATTAAATTATAATCCTCAAGGCACACGTAACACAGGGAACATACACACCTTCCTGGGAAACCTCTTCTTGACTGCCTTGGGGGACACTTTCTGTTCATCTAATTATTTCTTTTCAGTTTTTATTTACTATTGGTTACGGATAGAAAGTTAAATAATTCCATTAGTTAGCTCAAACAATGTTAATTAGCTTGTTAAAGATGAGTTGCTTTTGTGATTAGCGTTGGATATTTGAGAGCTTCTGCTGCCCGAGGGAAAGGGGGAGGGGGGTGGTGCCTTGTGAGTAATTTGTGCTGATGGAGGAATTTTATTTTATTTTTGTTTAGTTTTCCTTTATCGGGATTTGTAAAGAGAGAAAGAGAGCTTAGAGATGGGGTGATGTAGAGATAGTGAGAGGAACAAGGAAAGAGAGTCGAGAGAGAGAGAAAGAGAAAAGATAGTTTGAAAGAAAGACAGACAGATAGAGAAGAATAGAAACAGACAAAACGAGAGATAGAAGCTGATAAATGGAATGAGAGATTGAGAGAGAAATAAGTAAATAAAAACACACAAACTAAACTTGTTTTCGTTAGTGTAAGAAGAATAATGATAAACTTAATGAGAATAGTGATGATAATAATAATAATAATAATAATAATAATACAACTATTATTATTATTATTATTATTATTAACGATAATAATAATAGTGTTATTGTCTCCGCACGCTCACAATTTATATTCCACTTTGTTAATAGTTTGTCTGTATGTTCTATATATCTGCATGTGTTGAATACTGGCAACAACCTTTCCTCGTGGGTATAATAGAGCATCGTGTCTGTCTGTCTACGTGTTAACTATTTGCTAGATATTTTGTCTTTGTTTATATATATATTGAGTTTCCTTTATATGTACTATTAAAATAATTCAAATTTTATCATGAATTGTGAACTAAAGTTTATTTGAGTATTTATTTCCATCAATGGGAGGATGCGTCCCCGTACACCACCAGATAGGATTGTGTTAAGGGTTCTTTCCACAACTTACATCTGTGTCATTATTAAAGACGCCCACATAAAAAACAAACAGCGCCAGCATGAGTAGTTATGACCTTGGCGTTACCTCACCACCCTAGACGTAATGACGCACCTATGAAAGTTACGCCAGACGAACGCATTCCTGTTGTTTGTCCGCAGTGGCGTTCCTTCATGATAGGGTCTGAGGACTGAGGCTTGGAGGTGTTAATGACTGGTCCTCTTTGAGTTCACTTTGTTTATCATCTTCGTTTTGTCACCCCAGAACCTCCTCCCCATCCTCTTATCTCCCTCGTCCCTCACCTCCCTCCCCCTTCAACTCCCTTTCTCCTCACCTCCCTTTCCCCTCACCTCCCTTTCCCCACACCTCCCTTTCCCATCACCTCTCTCTCCTGTCTCTCCTCTCCCCACTCTCTCCCCTCACCTCTCTCTCCTCTCCTCACTCTCTCCCCTCACCTCCCTCTCATCTTCTTCTCTTCCCACCTCCCCTCTCCCGCCGTCCCTACCCTGACTGATAATGTTTTTCCCCCATGTGAGGGACGGTGTTACTCATGTGAAGTATAAACGCCGCCAATGAATAAGTCTCTGTCACTCTGGGCTGGAGTTATAGGAAGATTATTCAGTATTATGATGGATAACCGAACGTTCCTTCCTTATGTTATTCATTTCATCTCGTTTCTTATCTTTGTTATCTTGACGATTTAAAGTCATTTTTTAAGACTTTATTTATATTTGTCGTTTTTAATTCTATTTTTTATCATATCCTCGTGTGTCTGTCTGTCTGTCTGTCTGTATTCTAACTTCATGTATACCTTTGTCTACCATCCTGCATGTAGAGTGTTACCAAGTGTTACCAAGTATGTATTCTATATTTAATTTGGATTGCCCGTTGTGATATTGCTACCTTGTATACAGGTTCATCTTGTCTAGGTATATATTGTATTGTGTTTACCTGGCGTACCACTGTTTCCCGGCACCAGGTAAGTTATGACGTGTGTTATAGATATATTCATTGATTTTCTAAGCATTCACTGGATATTTTTCTCCTATATCTCTTTTTATTAATGTTTTGTTAAAGTGTTTTTATTGACATTGAGAGTATTTTCCCTTATTTCTGTTGACATTGAGAGTATTTTCCCGTATTTCTGTTGACATTGAGAGTATTTTCCCGCATTTCTGTTGACATTGAGAGTATTTTCCCTTATTTCTGTTGACATTGAGAGTATTTTCCCGCATTTCTGTTGACATTGAGAGTATTTTCCCGCATTTCTGTTGACATTGAGAGTATTTTCCCTTATTTCTGTTGACATTGAGAGTATTTTCCCTTATTTCTGTTGACATTGAGAGTATTTTCCCTTATTTCTGTTGACATTGAGAGTATTTTCCCGCATTTCTGTTGACATTGAGAGTATTTTCCCGCATTTCTGTTGACATTGAGAGTATTTTCCCGCATTTCTGTTGACATTGAGAGTATTTTCCCGCATTTCTGTTGACATTGAGAGTATTTTCCCGCATTTCTGTTGACATTGAGAGTATTTTCCCGCATTTCTGTTGACATTATGGATAATTTATCATTTATAAGCATTCAGAGAAAATGTTTACCGCAAGTATGATGCTCACAAGATAATGCCTCTCTGTATAGTTAACTCACAAAGGATATTTTCACCGTGTTAACCTGACATAATTTGGATGTTTTCACCGTATTTTTTTTAAATTCAAAATTTTAACCGTGCTTTATCGCATTAATAAATTAATTAATGTTTTCTGAATATATTAATTTATTCCACTGCTTATTTTTACACAAATTCTAGAGAGAGAGAGAGAGAGAGAGAGAGAGAGAGAGAGGGGTTGTTGACTCTCCACCAGAACTCTTGAACTTCTAACAGGGTCGTTGAACCTTTTCCAGGGCTGTTAATCCTCTTTCCGTCAGTTGAGGGCTACACTAGGGCGTTAAATTTCTTAAAATAGACACCAATAGACCCATCGTCTATTTAATAGCGGTGTTATTGTGTAGTTGGGGGGCTGTAAATCTCGTGTGTAGGTGTGTGTGTGTGTGTGTGTGTGTGTGTAGGTGTGTGTGTGTGTGTGTAGGTGCGTGTGTGTAGGTGTGTGTGTAGGTGTGTGTGTGTGTAGGTGCGTGCGTGTGTGTGTGTGTGTAGGTGTGTGTAGGTGTGTGTGTGTGTCTGTAGGTGTGTGTGTGTAGATGTGTGTGTGTGTGTAGGTGTGTGTGTGTGTGTGTAGGTGTGTGTGCGTGTGTAGGTGTGTGTGTGTGTATAGGTGTGTGTGTGTGTGTGTGTGTGTGTGTGTAGGTGCGTGTGTGCGTAGGTGCGTGTGTGCGTAGGTGCGTGTGTGTGTAGGTGCGTGTGTGTGTGTGTAGGTGTGTGTGAGTGTGTGTGTGTAGGTAGGTGTGTGTAGGTAGGTGTGTGTGTGTGTGTGTGTGTGTGTGACGTACCCACACGAGGCTAGATAGTTCTTCCCTGTCACCTATTCATTTCCCCGCCGCTCACACGTTTACCACACCTCCACTACCTCACCCACACACTCTCCAGACACCCACACACTCTCCAGAGACACGCACACACACTCCAGACACCCACACACTTTCAAGAGACACCCACACACTTTCAAGAGACATCCACACACTTTCCAGAGACACCCACACACTTTTCAGATACCCACACACTTTCAAGAGACATCCACACACTTTTCAGGGACACCCACACACTTTCAAGAGACACCCACACACTTTCAAGAGACACCCACACACTTTCCAGACAGACCCACACACTTTCAAGAGACACACCACACACTTTCAAGAGACACACCACACACTTTCAAGAGACACACCACACACTTTCCAGAGACACACACACTTTTCAGATACCCACACACTTTCAAGAGACATCCACACACTTTTCAGATACCCACACACTTTCAAGAGACATCCACACACTTTTCAGAGACACCCACACACACTCCAGACACCCACACACTCTCCAGACACCCACACACTCTTTCCAGACACCCACACACTCTTTCCAGACACCCACACACTCTTTCCAGACACCCACACACTCTTTCCAGACACCCACACACTCTTTCCAGACACCCACACACTCTTTCCAGACACCCACACACTCTCCAGACACTCACACACTCTCCAGACACCCACACACTCTCCAAACACTCACACACTTTCCAGACACCCACACATTTTTGAAGAGACCCCCCACACACCCTCAACCTACGCAAGAGACGTCGACAAAAAAAAATAACTCTCCCGAAGCAATTCAATTTTGGTTATGACTTGGGTAAATGTAGCGGAGGAAGGAGCCAGGAGAAAAAGAATAAGGAATTAATTTTCTGATTAAATTTCTGTCTTTGTGACTTGCAGGTAGATCGATAATGTGTAACTTTGGTCTGGCAGATAATTATTGGCATAGAAAAGAACATGTGTAGGTAGCTGAGTTAATTACAGTGGATCACCTGAAGATTAAACACTCCAGCTTATTTCCTCTATAGAGTAACCACCCGAACACTAACCTAATCCATCCTAAATTAATAGTAGTCTTAACTTTATCTAATTTACTGTAGCCTAGCCTCTCTTGATAGCGTTAGGAAGTTTAATATTCAGGTGAAATAAACTTGGAACTAATCTTCATGTAATCGTATATTTTACGTGTGATTTTTCCGGTTCAGGTCACGAAGAAAACTTTCAAGTGGCCGTTTTTTTTTTTTTTCATAATAGACGTTACATACATTAGGTAGTTAGGTTGTCGTGCTCCGTAACTACAAGTGGATGAGTCACTTATGTAATTACTGTACAGGTATGTGACTGCAGCATCGTTAAGTGTAATTATCTAACTAAACAATTTCAGTCTGGAGGATAATTACAGGTAACTTTACTTTCCCTCAGGTGTTCTGCATAAAGAAGCAGGATGATTATAATGCCAGGTGGGAGTAACTGCCTCATGTAGTTTCTGAATATATCCCTCTTCGTGTCTAAGCACAGGTGGCCAATTTGCTACCGGAGAATTACTCTACCAACACTACTGTAGTCTCTTAAGTATGATCGGTAGTATGTTCAGTAGTACGTTCGGTACCTGACCTTCCATTTCAGAGTAAATCTTCTGGAATTTTTTATCTTTTGTAAATTTGTCGCTACCTGAGAATTACCGTACCTGTAACTGGAGACTTAAGTACAGTATATCCCCCCCACCCCCCACCCATCCCCCCCCCACCCATCCCCCCCCCATCCCCCCCCATCCCCCCCCCCCTTGTATACCTGCACGAACACCGTTGAATAAAATATATGAACGTGATCTTGTGTTCGTGTCGAAGAGGGAGGGGGTGGAGGAGGGGGAAAGAAAGGGATGGGGGAGGAAAGGTAAGGAAGGAAGTTGAAATGAAGGGAAGGAGAGGGAAAGGGAGCGACATGGAGGGAGAGAAAGGGGAGGGGGAAGAAAAGCAAGAGATGGAGGGGAAGAAAGGAGACTATTAATTCTCTTCACTCAATTCAATTTTCTTGGTTTTTTTTTTGTACGATAGATGAACTCGCTCACAGGACACCGGGTGTTATGAAGCCCCGTAACTGTGCATTGTCCTTCTCAAACGTTTATAATCAGAGTGGCTACGATTATAAAAAAACAAAAACATTTACAGTCAGTGTATACAATTGAAGATTTTACGAAGATTACAAACCTCTGTAAGCGCTGATACACATTAAGATATTTTTAAACCTTTTAAGTAAATTGTAATCGTATTCATTTTAACATTACTTTACAATCGTTATTAAAGATTTGTATCAATATTTGCGTTTTTAGACGGATAGAAATGTTTAAATATTATTGGGAAAATGGGAGGGTGAAGAGAAGGGGAAAGGGTAAATGATGAAAAGGTGATGGGGAAGAAGGGGGAAGGGTGATATGGAGGAGGATGGGAAGGTAATGGGAGGGTGATGGGGAGGAAAGATCTAGCAAGGGGGTAAGGGAATGTGGGGTAGAGGGAGATAGAGTGAGAGGGTGAAGAGGGGAAGGTATCGTGAGAGGATGTACAGTAGGTGGCGGCGGCGGCAGTGAGGAGGTGTGTGAAAGGAGCGAGGTGAGATGGCGGAGGGAAGGAAGGAGTGAGAGGGAGGGGAATAACCCGATCTGCTCGCCGCTGTTTCCGCCACCACCGCCTTAAACCGTAGCTGCCACTGCCGCCATGCACACCTCACCTATACTGGCAGGCTCCAGGATTCTCTCTCTGTGTGTATGTATGAGCATGTGTGTGTGTGTGTATATATGTGTGTACGTGCATAAGTGTGTGTGTGTGTGTATGTTCTGCTGGCAAGTTCGTCCTTAAAATCAATACCATCCTGGCAGACACTCAAGTTGTGATGGCCGCTACAAAATTCACCTTGAAATTACATGAAACGGAGTTGATTTTGACACTCAACTTACTACACCTGTCTATCTCGGGAGGGAGGGGCGATGAGAGGGAGGGGAGATGAGAGGGAGGGGAGGAGGGGTGATAAGAGGCTGTTGAGGGGAGGGAGGTGAGATGGATATAGAGGGAGGAGAGAGAGTCAGCAACTGGCGTGTGAACAATCCAGACATCATCTCTGTAAACTGTATTAAGTCTGTCTGTATTGATCCAAGACTTAAAACGGTCTCAGAGGTTTGGCTAATCTTATTTTACTTGTCCACTGAGTCGAGATTAAGAGGTGCGCTTCGAGTATTGGCTAATCTAAAGTTAAATCTTGTCCACTGTCCATAAGTTGGTGACCTTGGTAACAAACTCTTCTTCTTGTTCAATGTTTCGGAGTCCGTGCTTACGTCAGTGTCTGTTACCGGCCAGCGAGGGGTGGTCAAGATGTTACTCATTAGTGGTCAATGTTGTGATTATATGTTGTGTTTGGTGTGAGGTTTGTCTTGGGGGGAGAGGCTACACACACACACACACACACACTCGTATACATACCAATATATATCTCTCCTACGTCAATTGAATTGTGTTTCCCATTTATACTCATTGAGCCATATAACCCCTGTCACTCCAGTCTCGAATTATCTGGCACTTCTGTTTGAATTTCTTTTTTACAAATTTTATGGAATGTGAAGAAAAATATATAACCAGATTTGCGTGTTTACATGACCAAATATTCTGGCGTGTGTAATAATATATTCGAGTATATTTGGGTAACTAATGACATGTATACAAAATGAAGGAATATTAAAAATGGTGCAAATTGCAGTTCGTCGGCGGAGACCTGATCGTGTGACAATGTTCAGTATGACGAATAGAAATTGCCTTTACACATTTGTTCGAACTTTGAAACTGTACCAAACCCATATGAGACAGCGCCATTGGTGGGTACACGAACAGTTCGGAGACTCGTTGAAGAAGTTCCGAGTATCATGTGTGCAAATGGATTTTTAATCTTCTAGTTGATTTACAGTACATTTTTATAAGCGGAAGTCCCTCGTACACTCTGGTTCGAATTCTAGTTTAAGGAAGCTTCAAATCAGAGAAGCTCGAGTCCCGGTCTACAGAAGTTTCGACTCATAGGTTCAAACAATGGTCCGGGATATCTAGAACAGACATTCGTGCCTTGGCCCAGGGATAAATTGACACAAATATGCTCCTCCTCCTCTTGTCTGGGACTGTTTCAGTTCCATCTGGCAGTGGTTGAGGACAAACCACTCAGAGGAGCCACTTACCTAAGTTAATTTATCTTGGCCCTCACTACAAAGACTTCCCTTCATGGCTTAAAAGGTCGGTGTATCTAATTAGCGATTACCGGAGTCCAGAGGAGACACTTTCCACTGTCGCCAGAGAACAAGAGGAGGGGGGATGGGGGGGGTGATAAAGTTGAAGAGGGGCAACACAATGCTAAGCCCCAATAGTTTCTAGGGCCCAGTAGCGGAAGTCTTACCATTCGATGGCCAGTCTTCAGAGAAGGGGAAGACGTGATTCTCTAAGTTATTCCAGTCAGGTAGTGGGGCGATGTGCCAACACACACACACACACACACTTCCCCTCACTCCCTCCCACCCTCCATTCGTTCTCTCTGCCTTATCTCCCTCCATCCTCTTTGTTTTCTCTATCACCCTCTTCTCTTTATCTCCTTTACTATCTCCTTCCCTCACGACCCTCCTCCCTCCCTACCCTTTTCACTCCCTTTCTTCTTCCCTCAATATCTCCCACTCGTACTCCCTTAATTGGCCCTTCCTCCCTAGATGGTGTTCTCTTCCTCCCTCTCTCCCTCCCTCCCAGGTGAGATCCTCCTTCCGTTTCTCCTCCCATGTTCAGTCACGCCATTATTCTTATTCTTCTTCTTCCATTTTCTTCCCCTGACAGATTACTCGTTTTTTCTTTTCCTTCTCTCTCTTTCCCTCCCGCCCTCTTCATCTCCATCTTATCCCCTTCTTCCTTCTTCCCTCCCTTCTCCCTCCCTGCTCCGTCTCTCCTCCCTTCTCACTCCCTCCCTCCCTCCTCCCTTCTCCCTCCCTTCTCCCTCCCTTCTCCCTCCCTGCTCCCTCTCTTCCTCCCTTCCCTCTCCCATTCTTCTTTCCATCCTCTTCCTCCCCTCCCTCCCATTCTTCCTCTCTTCCTCTCGCTTTGTGTGGTTATCTGTTAAATTAATACACTAATTAAATTGTATAGTGAACTAGACCTTAATAAGAGAAAGTAATATTAAGATTTTATTGACCCTCGTAGGACTCGGGTATTGTAGTGATGGAGGAGCGGGGGGGGGGGTAAGGAGGGAGGGAGAGAGAGAGAGAGAGAGAGAGAGAGAGAGAGAGAGAGAGAGAGAGAGACTAATCAGAGGCGACTAACTAGAGAATCCTTAAAAAGTTTAGGTTCGGGTGGTAGCAATAGTGACTGGGATACAGCTCTCTCTCTCTCTCTCTCTCTCTCTCTCTCTCGTATCTGTGTCTGTCTGTCTGTCTGTCTGTGTATTGTACAGTTAATCGCTAATCTGACGGTGCATTGTGTTGGCCGTCCACGACAGACTCAGACCAGTGATTGCCTCCTGAATGCGGTCGACGCCACGAACGTCAACACAACCTAGAAACAACGTCGCTCAGGTACAGGTGTGGGTATCGATCCCCCTACAGGTAAATCGAGCCAGGTAATTACTGCTAGGGGAAAGGAAATGGTGGAAAGGGGTAATGATGATGGTGGAAATGGATATGATGGTGGTAATGGATATGCTGATGGTGGAAATGGGTGGAAATGGAAATGATGGTGGTATGGTTGGATGGAAAATGAAGATGGTAAAATTGGGAAATGGTGGAAATGGTGAAGTTGATGAAGAGGGAAATGATGGAGATAATGGGAAGGACGATAAGAACGATGGGAAATAATGATAGTTTGTACCGATGTTCGTGAATTAGGAGGATGGATCCCTTAGGGCCATCACCTCCCCCCCTCTCTCTCTCTCTCTCTCTCGCTCTCGCTCTCGCTCTCTCTCTATCTATCTCTCTCTCTATCTCTCTTTCTCTCTCTCTTACCTTATCCCCCTAAATTGAATAAAAACAACATTATTTGGGCCACATTATTGACCCTAGGAACAATGGAGGTTGGTGTAGGAGTGTGTTGGTTGAAACATTGTGTTGACGCAACACTGCACTGATGTTTATTCTGCTCTTGTAAGTTCCTGCGCGTTTTCCGTCGTAATGCAATTTAAATGTCCAAATTTTAAAACCATAATTGATAATTCAGGTAAGAGCGAATATCAGCCAACAAACACTTACAGGTATAAAAGTGTGTGTGTGTGTGTGTGTGTGTGTGTGTAAAATCGTCACAATCCAGCGTAGTGAGATGGGAGACGAGACTAGTGTGGTATAGTGAGGCCAGATAGTGTTTAGGTAAGGGGTGTTGTGGTAGCGATGGTGGTGATTCGAATGTGGGGGTGGTACGTGGTGGTGGTGGCTATGGTAGGAGCGGCAGCGTTGTGGTGCCGACATTGTGGTGGTGAATGGTGGTGGTGATGGTGGGGACGACATGGTGTTGGTGGTGTTGGCGGCTGTGGTGACGGCAAGAGGGAAGGGCTGAGAGAGGGTTGGATGTGGAGGGAGGTAGAGTGGTGAAAAGAGATGGGCGAAGACGATAGCAGATTGTGGAAAGGAAGGAGATGGGCGGAAGGGTGGCAGAGTACGGAAGAGGGGGTGATGGGAGAAAGGTGGGTGAGCGAAGGTGGAATAGTAGTGTGTGGAAGGGAGGGAGGTGAGTTGGAGTGATGGCAGATTGTGGAACGGTAAAAAGGAAAAGCGGTTGGCTGGGTAACAGAGTACGAGAGAGTGGGGGTTGGTGGGTGAACTAGTAGCCGGCATAGTGAAGAAGGGAGGTGGAGGTGGGGTGGGCGGCGGGGGTGGCAGAGTACGGAAGGGAGTAGAGGTGGGGGGGTGGGCGGCTGGGAACGGGCGAGGTGAGGGAGGATGGTGGAGCTGGACCAATGCCAGGCGCACCTCCACCACTACCGCCAGCGTCCCGACCCAACCAGGACCACCCACTCCCGCCCACCCCACCCAACCCAACCCACCCTCACACCCGCGCCTCCGTCTCCTGCTACTGACGATCCATGTTGGCCACGCCTGCTGCTACCTTACCCCCCCCCCCCCCACTCCTACCCTGCCATCCTTACCCTAATGTTACCCTGCCATCTTCCACCCTACCCTACCCTTCTATGCTTACCTCGTTTCTCTTGTCTGCCTCACCAACCTATCCTAGTATTACACACTCTCTCTCTCTCTCTCTCTCTCTCCTAGTTATAGACTCATTGTGGCTGAGATAACGTAACAAGGTGAAGGTGTTACCCGAGACGTTTTACATTACTTTGTTTTAATAGCCAGGTGACGTAGGTCTTACGTACATATTAAATTCGTATCTAAGTTAACTTGTTTTATTATTAGTTGTTAAGTATTAAGTTCAATAGTTCCTGAACATATCCAGTATTAACTGTAGAGATACTTTCATACGCAGAACACTAATCTAATATTTCTGTTTTCTATGTTATGAAATCACATCTTGGCCACTCCTGTGTTGGGGGGGGGGGGCACTGTGATAACAATGCAGTAGTCGTGTTTACTCACCGTGTAGGATTCTCTTGAGTGGGTTAGTCGCTGCCTCTTGTAACAGTGATCACCGAGTACAACCAACACTACACTACAGGCTACATCAGGTGTGCGGCGGCCCTGGCAATAGCTCCCCTCGCCTCTTGTCCAAAGGGTCGTTTAGTTTGCGTCCGGGATAACCCCAGTCCACCCAGCTGTGAATGGGTACCGGACATTAGTTGGGGAAGTGAAAGTGATCAAATTTTGTACCAAGGCTTAGTAGTCAGTGTGCTGTATCCGCACTGTCCCACACGGTCCTTCAGACGTATAGGACCAACTTTCACTTTTCCCTTGGTACATCTCGACTATGGTGCTGTCTTGGGGCCAGAACTCTCAGACATTCTTATGTTCGGTAGAATGACGTGAAGCTTAGCTCACCCAAGTTTATTTCACCTGATGATTAAACACCCTAACTACTACCTGGGTTAGGTTAGGTTAGGTTGGATTAAGATAAATTAGGTTTGATTAAAATGATATTAGGTTAGGTTATGTCAGATTAGATTGTTAGGTTAGTTTTAGGTTAGTTCAATTTAGGTGAAATATCGTGGGAGACTAATCTTCAGGTGATCCATTCGTTGTCTGCCCTAACTTAGAACACCTCTGACTGACTCACTTATACGTAGTGAAGCAGAGACGATGACTAACCGAAAATAAACGAAATAAAAGTCAAGACTTCCAGAACACGGGTAGAGTTCTTTCCTGGTGATGATCTGGTCAAGGCGGTAATATGTGACGTCAGCGTGATAAGAGGCGCAATCTACGTGTGTCTTAGAGAGAGAGAGAGAGAGAGAGAGAGAGAGAGAGAGAGAGAGTAAATACAAGCAATATAACTCTCCGATGTTTGCGTGTGTTAGTATAGAGTTGAATAAAAACGAATATTATTAAATACAAAGTCTTAAAGAGTGTGTGTGTGTGTGTGTGTGTGTATGTGTGTCCGGATTACAGGATTAAGACATCTCGCTGTGTCCCGTTGTACTTACTTCTCTTGTCGTCTCTTGCAACCACAAAGCCACTGAGAGGAGATCAAGAGAAGCCGTTTGTCTTCTCTTGTTTGTACAGGTAGAGTGGTTTAGGTCTCTCTCTCTCTCTCTCTCTCTCTCTCTCTCTCTCTCTCTCTCTCTCTCTTTTTTCTCTCTCTCTCTCTCTCTCTCTCTCTCTCTCTCTCTCTCTCTCTCTCCATCAACTTCCCTCACCCCCCACCCCCACTTTCCTCCCCTCCTTTCCTCCTCCCTTTGCCCCCTCCCTTCCTCCCCTCCCCTCTTAGCCACCGCGACATACACCCTTCTTACCCCTGAACTGTACACCACCACTCACTCCACACGACCATAAAACTCCGAACGAAAAGGACATAACCGCTTCAGATAGCATGGCGTTACCTCACAAAATGTATAAAAAAAGATTATTACATCATATTGATACAAAGATAAAATGTTTCCCAGTTAGTTTTGTATTTCTTCAATAACTTAAAGCTTTATTGGCCGATCGATCACTGATAGGAAAGAAACAAAATATTTAACCTCGACATTTGATGCGGCCGGAATATTTTGTAATTAATTTCATTGTCAATTAATGATGTATGTTAGGGAAGGAAAAACTCTGGTAGTCGCGAAAAGCAAGGTGGGTGGGTGGTGGGTGGGGGGGAGGGGGTGGGGGGAGGAGTGGTAGAGGTTTCACAATTCCACAATGAGGTTTCCTGTTGTGTGAAGCCATAGGTGGTCGACGGGGGCTTCTCATTCACCGCTGAAATTATGTGCATGGAATTGGATATAAAAATTTTGTAGTTGTACCTGAGTGATGTGTGTGTGTGTGTGTGTGTGTGTGTGTGATATAATGACTATAAAAATGAGTGACTTTGAGTCTAGGTATTTTGTTGTATATTTACTTGAGAAAAATAAGATTTTCAATATTATTTTTCCCTCATTTTGCTCTTGAAATGCAGAAACTTTATTCAATTTCATTTATTGCAACTTGCCTTTAAGTGTGTATATATATATATATATATATATATATATATATATATATATATATATATATATATATATATATATATATATATATATATAATTTTAACTGTAAAATAAAACTTGTTTCGGGGTGTGGCTGCCGTGACGTCATGACTAGGCCATCTCCCTCGGCAATTTGCTGTTGTGTTTGTTGGCGCTGCTCTGCTGTCTACTGACCACCCCTCTGTCTACTTGCTTCTGTTTGCTGACAACTCTGATGTCTACTGACACTCTGTCTGCAGACAACTACACACACACACACACACTGTCTGTCACAAACAATTGTAACCTGTAAACCAGAACAAACAAACAAACATCACCCCTCTCAGCCACCCAGCGCAGGCGGGGGAGTGTTGATGACGTCAGCAACAACATTAAGTTTCCCCGAGTGACGTCACACAGAGGCGTCGCCCCTCTCTCACTCTTAACTTTTTCTAAACCATAAACACGTTCTGTGTCTCCCTAGATGAATAAATGGGCGGGCTATCGTGGGCGTATATACGTGGTGATGTGGGGTAGGTGTGGTGGCGTGTAGGGAGGGGGAACGTTTTGGGGGAATAGAGGCGAGGGGAAGGTGTGGGTGTTTGGGGGTGTGGAGGGGGTGTGGTGGTAAGGGCAGGGTATGATGGTACTACAGTAAGAGGCCGTGGGATGATGATGATGTGGTTGGGAAGGGTGTGGTTGGGAAGGGTGTGGTTGTGTGATAGAGAGTGTGTAATGGGACGATTACTAATGTGGGTGTGGTTGTACTGGTGTGTGTGTGTGATGGGTGGGAGGGAGGGTGGGTGTGTAAGTGGAAGGGGAATAAATGTGGTGTGATAGAGGCACCCCCCCCCCCCCCCCCGCGTGGCACTTTGTCGACACACGGCTCATTCGTGTCGACACAAATACCAAATCAGCTTTGAGTCAACACGAACAGCCGTCATCTTTCCCCCTTGTATACATTTACATAACAGTATACATATAATGACATATTCTGAGAAATACTATGTCTACACCCTGGCTCTGGTGTAGGGAGGGAGGGAGGGAGGATATGACAGCATGTAGGGTGTGCTTAGGGAGTAGTAGGGTGTAAAGACGTGGTGAGGGGTCGTCGGCCTCGACCTTGCCCCCCCCTGGCGTTTCTAAGCCTGACCTAACACTTGCTGCAACCCCAAATGTCTTTATTTTTTGTCATCTCTCTCTCTCTCTCTCTCTCTCTCTCTCTCTCTCTCACAGTGTTTGTCCAGTCGTTTCTCACTGTTTCGTAAATAATATTTGACGATCTATTGTCCACACGGAACCATCTCAAGACTACACACACACACCACACACGTATATACAACACAACACAAACGCACACACACACACACACACACCACACAGACGTACATACACCACAACACACACCACAGACGTACACACAACACATTCACACACACAGTCAGACGTACACACAGCACATACGCACACTTGTACACAAAACATGTCGAGTAGATATACAACAGACACATCACTGGTGGCAGTAGCGGGCCAGAAGTTAACATGTTAATTGTGTGTGTTCACGATAGGTGTGTTACTGCGTACCCTCACCTGCTGTTACCTGTAATACTTAACTTAAAACCTCGTCATTTAAGAGAGAGAAAGTCACACACACACACACACACACACAAATACAGATAGATAGACGGACACAGACGGATAGACTGACAGACACACACACACAGACAAACAAAGTAAGACGTGTTTTTGTTTGTGTCTGTTAATCTTTGTCTCTGCATGTCTGCCTGTATGTGTGTGTGTGTGTGTCAAAAATATTGATCATCCATCATCCTTCCATCCCTCATTACAAAAAAAAAATAAAAAATAAAAAGTGTCTTCAAAAACATACAAAAAAAATAACTTTATACTTTTCATAGGTTCAGGAATATGTTGCAGGATATAGGTGGCTTCGTGGCCCTGATTGGTAAATACGGAGACCCATGCATGTCAACACTGAGGATTAGGATGTAATCTCATATGGTAATTTTGACTTTATTCTCTACCTGTCGAGCCAATCAAGGTATAACTATTGTGTTTTATGTAAGTTGTAATATTTGCTATTTTTCCTCATATTTATCTTCATATATTTTTATTATTAGTAGTAGTAGTATCTAACTGGTAATATATAATCAGCACAAACGAATTAATCTATTGCAGTAGGTGAATGAGAGTTAAGTTTGACAAAAATATGAAATCCGAAGAAAAAAAAAATCGGTCATACTCACAGTTTAAATATCCTTGTGATCGTCTTTTAAACTCAAACTTTGTTCAAATATATCGAGTGTGTGTGTACAGACTGTGTGTGTGTGTGTGTACAGACGGTGTGTGTGTGTGTGTGTACAGACGTTGTGTTATGTTATGTAAAAGATATGAAATATTAAAAATGTATAATCCTGAGTATATCCGGGTGGTGCCCGTGTTATCTCTGTTGCCATTATTGTAAGTGTTTTCTCCTTCCTGAGTCGTCTGCTCTATCCGAGATTGTTATAATGTTGTATCTGGTCTTTATTATTATATCCGATTATCCAATGGCCATTATATTATTATCCAGTATCCGATATACAGGTGTCCCTTATTTTATCCAGTATCCGATATACAAGTGTCCCTTATTTTATCCAGTATCCAATGTGGGGTATTTTATCCGATATCCAGTTTCCATTATTTTATCCAGTATCCGGATTTAAGATGTCCCTCTCCCCCCCCCGTGTTCAACCTGCGGTGTTGTGTGTGTCTCCTGTTTTATTGGTCTCCTCGCCTTTCATCTCTCTGCTGAAAAGGTTCTTCATCTTTTACGGTGGCCGCTCGCTCCACAACCATGACCAGAGAAGCGGTCAGCCATTACCATCACCAGTCAAGCTTATGAGTTGGCACACGTGTTTAGGACTGGTATCAGGAGGTGGATAAAGGCCAAATGGGTTCCCGGGTCATTTACTGGAGCTCCCAGCCTTTAACTGAACTAGTAGGATTGAGTGTGGGTGGGTACTGGTGGGGGGGGGGGGGGGGTACTAAGATAGGGCCCCAATCTTGATGGTTAGGTTAGGTCAGGCTAGGGCGTTTCAGGAGTGGGGTCCATATGATCAATCACTAGGGGGTGTGTGTGCGTGCGTGCGTGCGCGCGAGAGAGAGAGAGTGTGTGAGGGAGTGTGTGAGTGTGGGAAAATGAAGACAAGAACTCCCCAGAGGTTCATACACTAGACTTTTTTCCTCACTTGTAGATTCAAGAAGATCCTCTTAACAGACTCACTTAAGACACGACAAAAATAAGTCAGTGGTGGGAATGGCGTTGAAATTAATCTGAGACTCTACCGGCGTCACTAGATACGTAAAGTTTCATCTGGTTTTCGGATTCTCAGAAGGTCGTAAACTGAAGATGTAGGAACGCTTATAGCTGACTCACTTTACCTACAGCAGGAACATAATATCCATAATGGCAACAAAACTGCACTGAGACTCGAATGAATGTATATGAGTTTTCTTTGATCAGCAATTGTAAGAGGAAATATAACCTACCAGCCCTCGTAGAAGAAGACCTACCCAGGGTGGTGACTGCTGTAGACCAGGTGTGAGAGTGACCATCACACCTCTAGCAGGTATTGATCTCCTGATGGGGAGGGTGATCTGCCCACCACCACCACCCACCTCGATCTACGCAACTTAAAAAGATGAGAAATACAAACAGAAAATCCTAGACCAGGTCAGCTAACACGACTCTCGCCTCGGAGCGGGTGATCTTGCTTCCTCCTCTCACCTTGATGTCTTCCAATCTCGTTCTCCCGGCTTGTCACCATTCGTCTTCACATGACAGATGGAGTGACTACAATCACTTAATCAGCAGCCACAGTGAGGACTGCGTATTGAGGGTAAATCGGCGTTTCTATCCACACGGTAATGTAAAATGTGAAGGGTGGGTGTCGTCTTTTTGGTAACTCGGACAGTCCACTTAACGTCTTCTTTCCAGTTCTGTCCCTTCAGTCCCATCCACGACCTCTTTGTCCATTTCGAGACCACTGATGCTCCTGTCTATTCCCCGTCGCTGCCTCTCTCTACTATGGCTTGAACACTTTTTGCACTCGATTCCAGATTGTCAGGATCCTCAGTTGGCTTGCGTGCCGGGACGAGAAATAACAGACAATTTGGTTGTTGAGATTGTCACCTGAGAAGCTTCTACGTGTAAGACTAAGCTGCTGGGGGTGTTGAAGTCCCCCAGGAGTCAGTTGTAATGGGTTCCAGTCCTAGTAACTCTTTATTTGACCTAATCGTTAGACCTGGGGAGCCTTAGGATTAAGGTCCATTAGGATTTGAGCCACAATCCGAATGTTTAAGTTGAATTAAGCCTGATTATGTTGGCCCCCTCTCACCTGTGCCCACCGGCATCGACGCCTAGTGGACGCCTGGGAGTTTTCTGCTGCCGGGGAAGTTGGGGGTTCTCGTGCGTGCTTCCGCCCCATCCATGACTCACTCTGGTCACGCGGGCCGCCCTTCATGAGCCTCGTCAGCGTGTCCGACAGCAGCAGTAGTTGCTGCAGTCTGTTTTCAGCACTCGTGTTAGAGAACGGAGACTCTTGTTTATTTTTCGCTGTTCCTGTTCCTGCTGCTGTTTCGGTTGTTGTTCCTGCCATTCTCCCCCCCCCCCCTCCACACACCGGCCGGAGATGCGGTTGTTGTACACTTCCTTTCATTCCTCCTCGTTTACTCGTACAGTGATCTAAGATGACCTGTTCTACCCCCGAGCTTAAATGAGTGCACCATGGGGCCCCGTGAACCTCTTCCTGCCTGTATGAAACACTGAATAATGCTGATAGACAGACAGACAGTGAGTGGGTCAGGATGATAGTAGACTGGGGTGGGTCATTAGTGTAGTGGTGAACTTCTGGAACGTCGGTGGGCTAGGGAATGGACCGGAGGTGGGCCAAAGGAAAGTTGTGATGGACCAGGAAGTGTGAGATAGAGTGGGCTAGGAGATGACGGTGGGCCGGGGTGGGCTTGGAGGTGAGGGTGGTCCAATAGGTGAGTGTGAGCCGGAAATAAGCCAGGAAGTGAGGGTGGGTCGGGGATGGGTCAAAATGTAAGGATGGGCCGGGGGGGGGGGGGTTAGGTCAAGAGGTAAGGGTGGGCCAGGGTGAGCAAAGAGGTGAGGGTGGGTTGCACGTGGGCCAGTAGGTGAGGGTGGTCTGGAGGAGAGATGGGCTGGGGTGGGTCATGAGGTGAAGGTGGGCCGGTGATGAGGTAGAAGTGAGGGTGGGCCAGGAGGTGCGGTGGATTAAGGGTGGGCCAGAAGGTGAGGGTGGGCCGAGGGTGGGTCAGGAGGTGAGAGTGGGCCGGGAAGGTGCCGCAGTGTGCTGGCCGCTCAGGGAACCTTGCCAGGGGAAATCAATGACACTGCGATGGAATGTGATTCTGCGTGTGTGTGCTTTTAAAAGTTTCCAGCCTGGGGGGTGTCCCACTACATGCTCTGGGGGGTGTTCCATTACAGGCTCTGGGGGTGTCCCACTACAGGCTCTGGGGGGTGTTTCACTACAGGCTCTGGGGGTGTTTCACTACAGGCTCTGGGGGAGTTTCACTACAAGCTCTGGGGGTGTTTCACTACAAGGTCTAGGGGAGTTCCACTACACGCTCTAGGGGGTGTTCCACTACAGGCTCTGGGGGTGTTTCACTATAAGCTCTGGGGGTGTTCCAATACAGGCACTGAGGTGTTTCGCTACAGGCTATGGGTGTTTCACTACAAGCTCTAGGGGTGTTCCACTACATGCTCTGGGGGGGTGTTCCACTACATGCTTTGGGGGGGTGTTCCACTACAGGCTCTGGGGGGGGTGTTCCACTACAGGCTCTGGGGGGTGTTTCACTGCAAGTTCTGTGGGTGTTTCACTACAAGCCTTGGGGGTGTTCCACTGAAAGCTCTGGGGGGTGTTCCACTACAGGCTCTAGAAGGTGCTCCACTACAGGCTCTGGGGGTGTTCCACTACAGGCATTGGGGGGGTCACCACCATCTCTGGGGGTTTCCACCACAATCCCTGGGGGTTTCCACCACTATATCTAGGGGTTCCACCGCTATCCCTCGGGGTGTTCCACCACCATCCCTGGGGGGGTCCACCATCAACCCTGGAGAGGGGGGTTTCCTCCGTCATACCTGTGGGTGTTCCACCACCATCCCTGGGGGTGTTCCACCATCATCCCTGGGGGTGTTCCACCACCATCCCTGGGGGTGTTCCACCATCATCCCTGGGGGTGTTCCACCACCATCCCTGGGGGTGTTCCATCATCATCCCTGGGGGTGTTCCACCATCATCCCTGGGGGTGTTCCACCACCATCCTTGGGGGTGTTCCACCATCATCCCTGGGGGTGTTCCATCATCATCCCTGGGGGTGTTCCATCATCATCCCTGGGGGTGTTCCACCACCATCCCTGGGGGTGTTCCACCACCATCCCTGGGGGTGTTCCACCACCATCCCTGGGGGTGTTCCACCACCATCCCTGGGGGTGTTCCATCATCATCCCTGGGGGTGTTCCACCATCATCCCTGGGGGTGTTCCACCATCATCCCTGGGGATGTTCCACCACCATCCTTGGGGGTGTTCCACCACCATCCCTGGGGGTGTTCCATCATCATCCCTGGGGGTGTTCCACCACCATCCCTGGGGGTGTTCACCATCATTTCTGGGGGTGTTCCACCACCATCCCTGGGGGTGTTCCACCACCGGCGGGGAGAGGAAGGTTGGCGATAAAGTTCGGGATAATAACGACATAAAATATTGATTAATTATCCAAGTCATGTGAGATCTTGTTGGGATATATTTACAGGTCAGGTTTGGTTAACACACATCACTACTTGTTCTAGTTATTGTGCTCACAAGTCCCGGACACAGACGGAAATACAGTTGTTGATTGTGAGAACTGACTTTTGTGAAGGATAAACAAATGTAAAAATATTGGCAGACGAGTTAATAAAGTTATAAGATTGTTTTATCAAATAAGTGGAAAGAAATTTGGGAGTTTAACGTAAACACTAAAAGAGTAGGAGGGTGCTGAAGGCTGACTCAGGTACACAGGGGATGAATTTATGTTTGTTTATCTACTTTTATGCCCGAGATGATTATCGAATTTGATTATGTAAATAGCTAAAAATGATTAGCTAAACTACTCATCTTTTTTATGGCATTTCCAATCCTATCAACGGCGTCACTAGCTCCTGTTACTACATAGGGATAACTTGTTCCTGTACTCTCTACCCTACGATATACTTAATTTAAACATGTAGTTCTTATTCAGTAGAGAGTTGAATGTGAAAAAGAAAATTACATGAATATTTTCTCGTTACTAAAAGGGAAAGTTGGAAACACTGTCCAAGAAAATGTTTCCATTGATTCTCTCTCTCTCTCTCTCTCTCTCTCTCTCTCTCTCTCTCTCTCTCTCTCTCTCTCTCTCTCTCTCTCTCTCTCTCTCTTTTCTTTGTCTTTTCGTCGGTTCGTCTGTATGTCCTTACTTCTGTCTGTCTGTCTGTCTGTCTGTTTATCTGTCTCGTTGGTGGTTATACAATAATTCAACTCGAAAAAATACGACAAACTTGTTGACTTGACACTTGACCCGAGAGACTTGTCTAGAGGCTGATGAAGGGGGGGGGGGGTGACAGTGTGTGTATGTGCGTGCGAGAGAGAGAGAGAGAGAGAGAGAGATATCCAACCGTCAGCTGGACAAATGCCCGCTATCACGTTCGGCCACTGACCTTAGAGGTGAGTATGTTAACACAACCCAACACCCATCACAACACAGCACAGCACCCATCACAACACAACACCCATCACAACACAACACCCATCACACAACACAGTACAGCACAGCACAGTACCCAGCACAACACACCCAACACAACACCCAACACAACACAGCTCAATAACACAGCACAACAACCAGCCAAACACAGTACGACACACAACACATCACAACACAGTACGACACACAACACATCACGACACAGTACGACACACAACACATCACGACTGTTCCCCTGATCGTTTTTTGTTACCTGGCGGAAGAGAACATTGGAATCCTTCATGTCTTTTTCTTCTGTTCTGTTATCTTGATGACAATATAATGGTCAGAAAGTAATATATTATTCAGACATCTCCAAGAATTATATCTTTAGTTCGCTATTGAGTAGAAATAACTGAGTATACCTTCCCTTACGTACAGTTGTGGTAACCTGTGTCTTCAAACGGCCAACCTATTATGACCTATGGCAAACCTATCCACCAATCACGTCCGTCGTTACACAGCCAATACCCATTCATTCATAAACAGTGAGACGACTACTGAGACGGTGCCGTTTGGAGACACGGTTTACCACAGGGGGTGTAGGAACACATTTCCGCAACTGTCATGTAATTTATGAATATAATTATTAATTTAGGCCAGACTGTGTTGGCTGTCAGTATGTGAATGTAATTATTTCACGTTTTGAAGGTCATTTAACAACAAATTATCAGAATTTAACAGGCAATTACCAGTGACATTTTACCTGCCAACCGGTACCTGACATTGGTGAAAAATTTAAGAGTAACTCTGGATCGTCATTGGTCTATTTTGTTGAGATATTTTCGATATTGTTTTGAGTGTTTGTCGAGTGGTGGGGCAGAGGTTGAGAACAGTTCACTGAGGAGTACTTGATGAAGCCACCACTTGTTAGTAATTATATTAGTGATTTTAGTAATGGTAATAATAATAATAACTTAAATATCCTCACAAGAGATTCTGGAAATATTTACCCAACCTACTTTAGTATTTCTTAAAACACACGAGTACACTTTAAACCTGGGAAATATCTCCTTACGTATATAGTTATAAGATATGCGTATTTTATATATGAATAAATGTATATATAACGCACAAAAATATATATACCATAAAATATATCCAGTACACTGAAGTCAAAACAAACTGGCCAGTCAGAACGCATTAACGATTTCACTTTACGAAGGTCATCATAAGATACGGCAAAATAACAAAGTGAAATTTGACCTTATACGGATGCATCGTCTCAGTGGTCATGTGGCTGTGCAGGTTGGCGACGATATGACGAGAAGTTCTTGAGATAAATCAAATTAAATGTCACGGGTAGCATATGAGACTTTTCCGCAGTGGTCAGGAGGAGGGTGAGGTAATGGGAGGGAGGGAGGAGGGTGAGGTAATGGGAGGGAGGGAGGAGGGTGAGGTAATGGGAGGGAGGGAGGAGGGTGAGGTAACGTGAGGAAGGGGGAGTAATATGAAAAGTGTAAGAGGAAGGAGACGGTTACAGTGCTGTTATGAAGGAGGGAAGGTGCCTTGCCATGGTTGTGGTATGTGGTGACCAAGACCTGACTCCACCACACAACCACCACCACACTCCACTACCATAACCACCACCATACTCCACCTCCACCGCCCTCCACCACCACCACACTCCTGTTCACCTCTCGTCCACATTATGAAATTCTTACTTCATAAGCTCGGGGAGAATTTTTTGGAACATTCCGCGAAATGATTAATTACGATTAAATTCCAGTGAGACGCCCAAGAGTAGACTAATGTATTCAATCAATTCCTTTATTAATATTTCATTTTTTTCTGTGTTCACTCAGACCATGACCACGTTACCTTATCTGAACGATGGAAGTTGTTTGCGCGCGAGGGATGTTTTTTTTTTTCCAGTAAGGTTTATATCAGTGAACTAACATTGTTCATCATTGTGTTTAGATAAATATTTAGTTGTGTGACGTCATTGAGGTAGAAAAATAACAATGTAATTTCGTATTAAAATATTGTATATAATTTAATATTTAGGATATGTATTATAATTAAGAGAAATGTTTCGTTGATATTTCGTAAAAAGAGGAAAATATATTAGTGTTTTAATTGAGAATCTATGTAACGGCATTAAGAGAAAATTTACTCTGGAGATTTTTGTAGTTTATTCAGTGTTTAGAGAGAGACGTGAGGACAACCAAGGATCAACGTGAGGAAAGAATGTGCACACTAACACGTTACCAGGAGACCTTCTCGGTGTTACACGTTCCTCTGTCTACTGTTTTATGTTATGTCGTGTCTTCATCAGTAGTACCCTAACCTAACCCAACCCAACCTAACCCAACCCAACCCAACCCAACCCAACATAACATTTGACAACCTAATCTAACCTAACCTCACAGTGCTAACCATCACCAGCCGACACACACACACACACACACTCACACTCACGCAGTCATTCAGTCACCCAAAATAAGTCGAGCCTGGTATTCATAGAGCTAACTGACGCAGCCCCCCAAAAGAGAAATATTCCCATGGTTTAGAGTTCATTACCTTGCCAACATTATCCGGGGAAGACTGTATAACACACCTGCCGTTATTAGAAGCCTCAGGAGAACGGCGTCTCTCTTTGGCCTGTAGGTAGATCTCACTAAAGCCCAAGGTATGAGGGCCAAGTAATTTCCGGAACCAAACTGGATTTTTCTTCATAAAACCTTAGGATTTCTTTAGGGGGGTGGATTAGGTCCGATTAAGTTACGTTATATTTGGGTTGGTTAGGTTAGGTTAGGTTAGATTAGATTAGATTAGATTAGGTTAGGTTAGGTAAGGTTAGGTTAGGTTAGGTATATTCATGGGATTAGTGAGAGTCAAATAGTGTAATACAGGTTGTCATTATTAACACTGTAATGAAAGGGGTGTAATCCTTCCCTCGTCCTTCCCCTTAACATTGAGTTTAATCATGAGGGACACTAGGGCGTCCCCTTCACGCGGCCAGGGAGGCTCCACATACTGATGGGCCCAGTCCTAATACACCCCAACCCATCCTATCCCATCCCATCCCAAGCCTTAGAATTGGGATCTATTAGGGATGATGTCAATTATACTTGTGGTCCATTAGAACTGAGGGCCCATCCTAATTGTTAGATTAAATTTGATTGGATTAGGTCAGAGTAGGTCAAGTGTACAAGGTTTGAGACTCATTTGGTCAATCATCGACGGGAAGAACTACAAGGATCCAGCTACTAAAATTATCCGTATGTCTTTACTGTTCCCTTATCTCTTGGGGTAATAACTCCTGTACCTATTAACCTACGACATGGCTGATGCATTCTCATAATCAACATATATATATCTCCATCACCCAATACAACTCGAATTCAAAATGAAGTCTACATTGCATTGAAACTCTACCATAAGTAATTGCTTTGTTTTAGTTTGATTTACGGCGCAGAAAAATCAAAATTGACTCACGAATTTTAGAGACTGAGCCTCTCCATCACCCCTCAAGGCCACGTGTAAATACGAGCCTCTCCCCACCCCCCTATTCTTTCCCCTTCTCCCCACCACCTTCCTCCCAACGCCATTACGTTCCCTGAGTCAAGTGTGATCGCTAGAGTGACTCCACGACGTCCCCGGCTGAGTGTGGACACTAAGCGTCCTCCACGACACACTCAGGCCAAGTGTGAACGTTAAGGCCCCTCCACGACACTCTTAGGTCAATTTAGGAACGACCCTTCCTTCGGTACAAGATAGGGACGACCGGGCCTCCACGACACTTCAATAATTTTATAATATATTCAGTATAATATTTATACGTCAAATAAATATGAGCCAAATTCTGAATTTTGGGGGTTCAGAAATTCGAGCTTGGCAGACGAGACAGGAATAGTACAGTTACTTATTAGGTTTATGTGAAGGCGTAATTCAGTATGTATCAACTCACTCTTGTGTTGAAAAAAAATAGTCTTGTTTCTACTGTTTATTGAGGAAGAAGAGTGTAAACTCGGGTATAGATGATTATTTTCACCAGGTCACGATCATAGAAATGAAATGGTTAAACCTAAATAAACCAGACCGAGCGTTCGTCATAATCTACGACAACTTGGACTGGTTAACAGTTCTTTCAGACCGTCAGTCAGTCAGTCACTGAGGATTGTTATTCATAGAGCTGTCTAACGCAGCTATAATTAGGTAGCATTAAAAATCTAGTAAATGTTTTTGAATCGTACCTGGTCATGGGCTGGAGGTGTATCATGAGGGAGTGACGTAATGGATATGATGAAAGAGGAGAGTTGTGTGTCGGCTGTGATGAGTGAAGACATAATTACTCCCGCGTGAGGTGGATGAAGACACAGTAGATCCTTCCTGGCTGTGATGAGTGAAGACATAATTACTCCCGCGTGAGGTGGATGAAGACACAGTAGATCCTTCCTGGCTGTGATGAGTGAAGACATAATTACTCCCGCGTGAGGTGGATGAAGACACAGTAGATCCTTCCTGGATGTTGTTCTTTGTTGATGACTTACTATAATATTTATACATATTGTCTTTGATAATTCCTTACCATGATGAATTTAGATACGTCAAGTGTCTGGCGACTAAAGATATACAATACATATAAAATATATTTAATTCTTATCTGTCTTGGTGAATTTAGATAACCGTGTGCCGTGCCTGCGCTCAATAAGCCGAGAGCGCCTCAGAGCGTTATCCAGGAGAGCACTCTTACCTTAATTGAACACTTCATCTCACGAGAGCGCTTTCAAAAGGCAGCCTCCTTGACGGAAACAGCTTATGCGTTACTTCCAGATGAGTTTTTAAGTACCAGGGCTGGTTGTGAGCCGCTTATCTGAAAGCTTGTACAAACCTTCCTACAACTGTTCTGGGAACATTTTCTTCACTGCTCGAGATGGACCCAGACCGTCACCCAGCTTTGAGGAGGCGTTTTACATCACTTTGCATATTTCATTATTGCCTTCATATTATTACTCAATCTACGCATCACAGTACTGACACACACTGACATTCGTATATGAACAAACAGCCGTGAACACATGTCTCTTTCCAGTATCAACACACCGCTCTCTAGTTTTTTCGACCGCCAGCAGCGAGCGAACCCTCCTGCTGGGGGGGGGGGGGGGAAGCTTTTAAGGACCATAATAAGTGGTCCGTAAAGGTGCCCTTACATCATTACCCAGCAAGCAGAGGCGTGTTTCGTTAACTATGTAAGATTAAATTAAAAAATAAAAACCGATGACGACTTTCATATCTTAATGTATAAACATGAGGAGGTAAACTGAAGTGAACAAAATATATTACGTATTACAAATGTAAGTTAACATATATACAGCGAAATAATGAATTCAGTGTCGTTGAACTTTGAATAATTTCACTGACAACTTGAGTAACTTTTACTCTTAAGTAAAAACTATACAAGTTCGACTTAAGATACTTCAGGGAGGAGGTGGGGTGCTTACTAGAATCCACGACATAAGAAGAGACCCAGAAAAAGATCGTTTAACGACTGGATCGGGCAGTCCGGAGGCGCTCAGTGGGCTCAAGACGGAAGAATATGGTAATATATTTGAGAGACTTTCACCCAGCAGCAATGATGATGATGATGATGGTGACGGTGATAGTGGTGATAATAATGATAGTGGTGATGGTGAAAGGGAAGTTAATACTGGTGGATCGTAAACAAACATTAGCTTCACATCAGCGGTAATATCGGCTCAAGGTGTCGATGAGGTGAAAAACAGAGTCGACATCCAGCAAAATATATATACAGGCGACGGAAAGCTTCATTAAGATGCCACACACCTTCCTGCCTTCCTTCCCTCCTTCCTTCCTTCCTTCCTTCCTTTAGCACTTGGTAAATTTACTTCCCCTAACACTACATCTGTTGAGGATAAGACTGGTTAAAGTGACACCAGACTGGATCATGTGACACCAGACTGGATAAAGTGACACCAGACTGGATAAAGTGACACCAGACTGGATAAAGTAATGCTGGGTAAAGAGACTAAGGTTATAAAGAAGGTTAATGACAATGGGTACAATGAAACTGTATAGCTGATACTGCAGGCAAGGAGGAAGATGTATCGGTGGGTTAAAATGAGAGGCTTGAGACATTGTCGTAATGGTGTGAGGAGGCAGAGCGGTATTATATTGGCGCTGGAGGTTAGTGTGTAAACGAGGCGGTGGGTGTGTTGTCAGGGTGCTAAAGTCACCTAATGGTCCTCTGGTTTTGGTGTATCAGTTTGTGGTGGTGGTCTTCTTTTGGTCTATCAGCTGATGGTGGTGGTGGTCTTGTTTTGGTCTATCAGCTAATGGTGGTGGTCTTGTTTTGGTCTATCAGCTGATGGTGGTGGTGGTGGTCTTGTTTTATCAGCTAATGGTGGTGGTCTTATTTTGGTCTATCAGCTGATGGTGGTGGTGGTGGTGGTGGTCTTGTTTTGGTCTAGCAACTCATAACGATGGTGTAATTTTGAACTAACTGATACTAACGGCAAAAGAGATAAGGAAGACGGGTAGTTATATAGTATTATTTCTTGTATACCTATGATAAACACTTCTTGTCTCTGTGTATAACAAATTTATATTATTTGTATAATTAGTAAGTTAAGTCAGTGTATATAAGTATTAAGGACAGAGACGTACTGTAAAGTAGGAGTGTACACATAGGGTTATCATGACCTGTGTGGGTGTACTGTTAACATACCTGAAGCGTCAAATGTGTTAAGTCTCTTGAAGTATAACTCAAGTATTGATATATTTTTATTTTTTCGCTGTGTTGCTTCAGCTACTGCAACACACAACAAGAAACTCATTTTTTTTTTTTTACATTATCTTTGAAAGTGTTAAATGTATGAGCCATCCTAACCCGACACTGTTGCTACCTCCACCGTGAGCCAGTTAGTGACCACGGAGGTTCATCACGCGGCCATCAGCGCCACAGTAGGGGCCACAACAAATTACATCACAGGCCGATTAAAGTGACTCCAATGGCCCCGACAGACTGAAGCAAATAAAAATTGGCGTGGCCTCCAGACCCCTCAGTGTAAACAACATCAAAAAGGCTGTTACGTAAAATGCTCACTTTTTCATCATTATTATTTTTGACCAATCCCACAAAGGTCGCGAAAAATGTAAACTTCACCATCGTTCAGTAGTGTGTATGAGATTACTAGTTTCCATGAGAGTTGTTATACCTGTTATTAAAGTAATTTTGCCTTTCAAATATGATTTATAGAAACACTGAAATTAGAGGATAATTGACGTTGATGTCCGTCTATCAGAAATTGTTACCTCATCGTCCTGCAACCAAAGAACGTGTGCGACGAGGTTAGTTATAGTTCCTGAACGTTTGTAAGATAATGTGGGGAAGTTTTCAGTTAAAACAACAATAATAAACGTCTAAACTTAATGTACAAACCTGTTTATCAAGAGAATGAGAAGTGAATTATTTTGTAGCGTTAATAAGTTGGATAATTTAGTTCTTCATAAATATACTGTAATTATTTAGAGTGTACAACAAAGGCAGGAAATAATAAAGTCTCGCTTCATTACACACACAGTTAATGACACCTTGTACAGTGTATCATTTAAGAGCCGCTCTTGATGATGTGATGTTCTACAGGTCACCACGACCCTCCCTCCCTCCCTCCCTCCACCACGACGCTCCCTCCCTCCCTCAACCACGACACTCCTTCCTTCCCTCCACCACGACGCTCTCTCCCTCCCTCAACCACGACACTCCTTCCTTCCCTCCACCACCACGGCATCCCCTCCATCCACCACACCCCCTGCCTATTTAACCACCACCACCACAATAAATACAATATTCATAGCTATCCATCCACCACAACCCGAGCACCACTACCACAACTACCATTTTTGACTACTACCATCTCCCAAACAACCACCAAGCATCCTTACTACCACACTTCTCCACTACCACACTTCCCTACCACTGCTACCACCATTACCCTCACCACCACCTCACTACCACACTTCCTTACCACACTTACCAATCAAACCCTCCCTACCTTCATTACTACCACCGTCACCACTACCACTACCATCACCATTCTCACTACCATACTTCCCTACCACACCACCACCACCACCTTCACTACCACACTTCCCTACCACGCCTGCCTCACCACAACCCTACTCATCAACACTGGTAATTTGAGGTGAGCTTAACGAGGCCAATTCATGATAGAACGAGTTACTGATTTCACTGCTTCTGGTTAAACCCCCTTTTGAATCCAGATGAATCGTCCAGGCTGGTTTATTGTTGGTTTATTTAGTGTTATTGTTGGTTTATCTGACGTTATTATTGGTTTATCAGGTGATTTTGTGGTTTATTGTGTTTTTTCTGGTTTTTGTGGATTATGCAGTATCATTGTGGTTTAGCTGGTGTTATTGTGGTGGTTTATCAGATATCATCACTATCATCATTACCATCCTTTATTTATCATCACTATCCATCATTCACCATTCATCATCATCATTCATCATCATCATCATTCATCATCAACATCATTCATCATTCATCATCATCATCATTCATCATTCATCATCATCATCAATAATGCCGTCATCATCAGTTCTGTATTCACCCTCATCAACACCTTTATTATCAATATCACTATCCCACAACGCCATCACCATCTACCACAACGCCATCACCATCTACCACAACGCCATCACCATCCATCATCATTAATATCACTGTTGACCTCGAGGCGTGACAGGAGACGTGATGGTTGACGCCTGGAGGAGGAGGTGGTGATAGTGGTGATGGTGAGGAAGGTGGTGATAGTGGTGATGGTGAGGAAGGTGAGGAAGGTGGTGATAGTGGTGATGGTGAGGAAGGTGGTGATAGTGGTGATGGTGGTGATGGTGAGGAAGGTGGTGATGGTGAGGAAGGTGGTGAGGCGTGAAGGAGATTGTGATGGTGAGGGAGGTGTTGAGGGAGGTGTTGATGGTGGTGATGGTGAGCAAGGGGAAGGTGGTAAGTGCAAAGAGTTCATAGAAAAAGACCCTCCCTCCCCTCCCCTGGCTGGCTGGCTGGCTGTCTGTCTGGCTGGCTGTCTGGCTGGCTGGCTGGCTGGCTCACGGGTACAAGTGTGTGTCTGTCTTCTCCCTATCACTTCATTGGTTCATTTAGTCCTCATCTTTCTGTTCCTCAATATTTACTGCTCTTTACTCTTTTTCTCCCATGATTCCTTCTCTAAATCTTCCTCCATCATTCTTTTCTCCCTCTATCCTTCCTTCCTTCTTCCTTCTAGCCTTCCTTCCTATCTCACTTTATCCTTCCTTCCTCCCTCTATCCTTCCTTCATCCCTCCTCTATCCTTCCTTCCTCCCTCTCTCTATCCTTCCTTCATCCCTCCTCTATCCTTCCTTCCTCCCTCTCTCTCTATCCTTCCTTTCCACTTTTCCCTCTTTCCTCTCTTGTTGTCACCCTCACCCAGGTAATGTTCCCGTCGGTCCTGCTGTGTAGTGTGATGATGGACCTCGGTAATACCTGCTTAACATTACTTATTCAGGGGTCTCTCTCTCTCTCTCTCTCTCTCTCTCTCTCTCTCTCTCTCTCTCTCTCTCTCTCTCTCTCTCTCTCTCTCTCTCTCTCTCTCTCTCTCTCTCTCTCTCTCTCTCTCTGAAACCCAATATCTACACTAGGTCTCTATCACACACACACACACACACACACATGGGGGGTAACACCAGCTGTAGTTTCTCCCAGGCAACAGGGAGACCTCCTCTACCATAGGCCTCGTCGTCCTCCTGTGTCTGATTGATTAATAGCACTGGTGAGATGCGTATGAGGGGGGGAGGGGCGCTGACGGGGCCTCCTTCACTAGGGTGTGTAGGGGGGTCACTTTTAACTGCGTAGGAGATGTAAAGTGGTGTTGTGTTGTGGGCTCGTGTGTTGCTAAGGTGTTGTGGGCTCGTGTGTTGCCAGGGTGTTATACTATGGACTAGTGTGTTGGTGGAGTGTGTTGCATCACCCAGAGAATATTGTTCGTGTGTTTGTTTTAACATTAGAAGCATAATTCCTGTATCTCTTATGTTGAACAGTAGATACCATGGCCGGTGGGGGGGAGGGGGGGACGTATCGATATTAGATTACTTCCTCTTCTCTAATAGCCTGTTACGTCGTCATGGGAACCAGATGATTAAATGTTTAGGGGAATGTTTCGTGTGATATTTTTTTTACTATTTAATGCCAAGGAAAAATTTTCGTTTTAACTCAATATTCATCTGTAACAAGACTCTTAAAGATTCAGTATTTTGTCTAGTGAAGCCAGGGAGGATTTCTTTATTATGAAGCCTCAACCTGATCAATGAACCCAGGTACAACCACAGTAACCTGAGGATGTTTTGATCAGATGGTAGTGTCTGTGATGGCCTCGACCTATTCCAGTGAACTGAACCTGAATTTTCATATTAAAATCGCAGGTTTGGTTAGGATAGGATAGGTAGGATTAGTATAGATCAGGTCAGGTCAGGTCAGGTCAGGTCTAGATAGATAATGTTAGGTTTGGTAAAGTAAGGTTTGGGCCAAAGTATTAGTGAGTCTCCTCAGTTACTCGGGATAAATAAACTATGATATTTAGGTGAAACAAACGCGTTCCTCTTCCTTCGTCATATCTCCCTCAGTAGAGTCAGTGCTGGAAAACAATCTCCTCTTCAGAGTAAACGAACTGTGGAAGTTAATCTTTTCGTCCGGACACTAACCTTAATATATCCCCCAACAGTGACAAGCTGAGCGTAATTGATAATTTCATCTCCAGTTTCACCAACACACTTTACACATATATGCTGTCTGTCTCGCCTGCAGCTGAGCAAAAATTTCTGGATCTGTTTTTACGTGACGGTGGTGGCGTCAACGTCCAGTAACTGATTCCCAATTGTATTATACGTTTAGGTAACCTTTCTACCCACCCCATCGACTGCTGTGACTGGATTTCAATTAATTTCAATGTTTTTTATTTTTTTATTAGGGCTTATTTTTGTTGGAGACTTGAGTGTTTGTGCAGTCATCTCCTACCATGTACTCGTCTAAACAGAGGTTGATGTAGTACAGTGATCTCTCATTTCTGAACGTCAGTATTCCTCTATGTATGGCCCCTCGCCTCATACAGAAGTTGCGAAGCTGTCTTATTTTTCCTTACTTAAATTTGGACAGAAAATCTTAACTTCCGAAACTACGGTACATTATTTCCTTCTTGTCTGTCTTCCTGGTGTCAAAGAAGAGTGCTTTACTTTGTGAGGTTAATTATTGTGAGGCCATGGGAGACACCTGGCTGGCTGGCACGGTTTACCTGCCGTCGTGTTACCTGTCCAATTATCACCTTCCTTCCCTCACTATACCTTCCTCCCTCCCTCCCTCCCTCCTTCCGTCTTTCCCTTCCTCCACAACACACACACACACTCTCTCTCTCTCTCTCTCTCTCTCTCTCTCTCTCTCTCTCTTTCTTCACGTTAACCATTTTGTCTGACGCTAACAACATAAAACAAATCAGTCTTCACTCGACGGAAAGATCAAAGCAAATAAAGACCACCATTACCTAGACTAATAATAGCAAAGATCATCAAATGTTTTACAAGGAGACGAACAAAAAAAAAAAAAAATACCCAACTTCTTACGGTCTCCCACACTAAATGAAAGAGATGGTAGGATGCCCAACACATAGAAATACCAAGAGATAAATGGACATCCCCAACTAAATACTCTTACGCGTATCTAAACTCTTACTGTGGTCTGATATATATATTCCATATTATAGTATTATCCACATGTTAGGTTATTGGTGGAGTTTAAGAGGCAATTAAGTTTGTGTGGTGGAGAAGATTGAATATTGTGTTGGTAGATTGTAGTTAAGAGAGAGAGAGAGAGAGAGAGAGAGAGAGAGAGAGAGAGAGAGAGAGAGAGAGAGAGAGAGAGAGTGTGTTATAATATTTTTAGGCTCCACTAACACTCAATCGAGCGTTAATACCCGCTTGATCTGCCACACATACTATGTAAATCTTTTATTTTACATTCGTACATTCCACAAACATATATTTTGTAGCTGTAATATTTTTTTCATAACCACAAAAATTTCTCATCCAATTAGTAAATATTTTTTATTGTAATGCAGAATTCCTGACACACAGCTGAATTTCTGTTTACATAACACTGTGCACGGGTCTACCAGCTGATTTTTTTTTACATAATTAGTGGCGGGAAAACCTATTGATACTTATCTTGTCTCACTCAGTCCTCCCCCTCACCAACTCTCAGTGTTATCTCATCACCCTTCACCTTCAATATCAACTCTCATGTCATCACACACTTTGGGGGGCCTCTGGCTCTTCAAAAACACAATCCCTGGCTACTGCACAAAAGAGAGTTGTACGGACAATGACCTACTTGAAAAAAACAGATCACAAACGAAAAATTTGCTAAATTGAAAATGTTAAAATTCGAAGATAATAACACCTACTGCTGTGCCCTCTTTGTTTACAAATCTATCAATCACTTGCTTGACAATAATTTTTTCCAGTTCCGGAATAATGAGAGACACAACTTAAAGCTCCCAGAGCTACTAAGACCAACCCCCCCCCCCCTCCATGAGCTCCTCTCAGTCTCAGACCTCCATAAAATATCATGGTGTGAAGGTATGGAACAACTTACCTCCACCCATCCCAGCAAAGACTACGCTCCCTTCCTTTAAATCATCTATTAAAAAATATCTATTGTCTAAGTATTAATATTTCTTGTAATACCTACTATATTTACAGTACCTGCTTTTATTGTACCATCAAAGCCGTTTTATCGGAAATTATCATGTAAATAGATAAGAAATAACCTTTGCAATAAATATATTTGCCAACTAGACATAATCCTGACAGCTCTGTCCTCTTGTTCAACCTTATTACTGTACAACCCAGGTTGTACTGCTCCCTCATTATATTTACGTTTTTCAATTCCACTGCAATTTATGTATATACTTATAATATAAAGAAATAAAAGAAATAAATAGAATAAATAAATATTGAAGTGGTAACATTATGAGATGCTCTTATTACCACCATGCTATTGTACTATTCCAGATGATACTAAATGTTACATAATACTTCCTTGAGATAAATGTATAGTATATATCAGGTGCCTACAGGAGAGCTCAGGTTCTCAACTGGCTCAGCCATGTTAATATTGTTATTATTATCCACTCTGTATCTGTGTTTTTCTGGCTAAATAAACTGTTTCAATTCAATTCAGCCTGGAGAAGTTTACTCCCTTATCCCGTTCTTGTTGACATAAACGTCGCTGTCGTTGTCATAATCCTTGTTGTCGTTATCAAAAAAATTAACCTTATATGTGTCAAGGTTAATATTTGTCATATTTCACTAGCCTAGCCTAGCCTAGCCTAACCTTGCCTTGCCTTGCCTTGCCTTGCCTTGCCTTATGACTGTATCCCGTATTAAGCATCACATCAAGACCTTAATGGAAGCCTCCAAGAGACCCCTCGGCAACGATAAAGTAATCTGCTTCACTTTTTTTGTAGAGAAAGGAGGGGTGAAAGAAGATTAGAGGTGGGGGAAGGAAGTTATAGTTCGAAAATTGAAGAAATTTAGGCGGAGGTAAGAGAGGGCGGGCTGACCGCCTAGCTAAGCTAATGGTGTGTTAGGATTGTGTCATGGGTTAGTTATTGTCTGTCGGTAAAGGCACTAGACATCCTACCCTACCCGATATAAGGGTGTTTTGAGAGCCTTATTTCATATTCCGCCGACCCTACTGGAGGATGCTGGTCTAGGGAGGTTGTCTATTGCCTGGCCGTATAGATCGGGGGTGGTAATGGACCTTTTGAGATTTGGTAACTTTTGGGGAACCATGTATGGTTGTTGTCGTTATCTGGTGGGATTCTTTGAAGGAGTTCTTTCTCTGATCGTTCTATCTTTTGCCAGACTCTGCTGGCCAGGGTGTGCAGCTGCTGGTTGGTGGGTTTTATTCTCAGGTCTCTATGTATCTCGGCTGTGGTTCTGGTGAAGGGGTATCTTTCACCTGTGACGAATCTTAGGGCTTCATTTTGGACCACCTGTAATTTTATATTTGAGTGGTGCTCATGGTGTGAAGAGGTACTGCTGGGTAAGTTAATATCGGTATGATAAATGATGTCACCAGGCGGAGTTTTATTTTCTCAGGAAGCGCTTTAAAGCGGTATAATTTTCTCAGCTCTCTTCTTGCCCTCTCCTCCCTGGTGTGGACATGATGGAAGTAACCTGTCGTGGATATATGCAGGCCCAGGAGGGTGCCTCTGCCTTTGTATTCTATCTGGGCATTATTGGTTACTAATGGATGGATTTTCCTTCTGCATAAGGGTATCACTGTGAATTTCGGGAGACTACTTCACTAATACCGTCTTCTTCAGGGGGTGGGTGGCGTGGCGTGGTGTGGGAAGGGAAGGGAAGGGTTGGGTAGGGTAGGTAGTGGTGCTGGTTTGAAGGGATTAGAGGGGAGAAGGCATGAAAAAGGTGGGGAAGTGGTGGGGGGAAAGCTCGGGGAGTTCGGGGAAGTGGTCATGGCTGCCTACAGATGTTTGACAAAATAGAAAGGAAGGGGGAAGAGGTGGAGGGAGAGAGGGAGAAAGAGGCATGAGAAGAGAAATGCCGAGAGGAAGAAAGAGGTATGACAGAGAGGAATGCATGAAGAACTGGGAAAAGGGGAGGAAGAGAGAGAGAAATAAAAGAGGGGAAAAAGTTGTACGAGAGAGGAGGGAAGGAGAAAGTGGGTATGAGAGAGAGGAATGGAAGGAGAAAGTAGAAAGAAGAGGGAGGAGGGGCAGAGGGATTGAGGAAGGGGAAATTCAGGACTACAGATGATAATAACAGTTGACGGGAGGAACAACAAACTATCCACCGTGCACATTGACTGTCTGGGTGGGTAGATAGAAGCGAGATTCATTTTAATTGACTGATTACTTATGCCGTATGACCTGACCCAGAGGCACTTGATGTAACGGGAGATAACGGAAATGATGGGTGAGATGGACGGATAATAGGTGTGTGTGTGTGTGTGTGTGTGTGTGTGTGTGTGTGTGAGAACAGTTGCTGCAATATATGTTTGTATTGGGAACACTACGGAGGAACTTCCTTCGCCAGGTCTCTATACGTAGTTGATTGCACACGCTGGGTTCTGGTCGTGTGGAGAGCTGCAGCGAGTCTATTGAGGCAAGAGGTGTAGGGGTGTTGCGTCGTGTACACCTGTGTAAACAATGTGGAAATGGTGTAGACCGGTGTAAACAATGTGGAAGTAGTATAGACAGATGCAGACTATATATGTATGTGGTGTAAACAAGTGTAAACAATGTATGAGTATAATGTAGACAAGTGTAAACAGCAATTGAAAGTGATGTAGACAAGTACAAACAATGTCTGAGTGCGGTGTTCTCTCGACAGATGTAAAAATTGTCTGAGTGGGGTGTAAACACCTTGTGTCAATAGCAGGAGGTGCAGTAAACCGTGTAGCAGACAGACGTTAACAGAGTAACATATACAGTATACAGGGATATCGTGGAGGTCCTTCTTTTATACATCGATGAGTGATGATGTAACTAGGGGGATTGTACTCACTCACTCACTCACTCACTCTTGTAAATTCATGAACAGTCTCTCAAAGTTGGTTTATTGGGTGGGTGGCTGACCATCTAGCTGGCTGGCCGCTTGTCTGACTGTCTGGGCTGAATGAATGATAATGGACGCTGAGAATCTTGTCTGTGAGTCTGGTAGCGCCGCTGGTCGTCCTCATAAAGACGGTGTTTTTGACCCTCCCTCAAAATTGTCGTCTCCGGCTTCGTCTCTAGAGTGTAAAGGAACCGTTAGCTTGGTCCTCCTTCCCCCGAGAGCTATGTGTTGACTTTTCCTAGAAGCTATGACAGAAGCGTCTCTCTCTCTCTCTCTCTCTCTCTCTCTCTCTCTCTCTCTCTCTCCTGTATAATTTTTCTCAATTTTCCTGATTTTCATTTCTATCACATTCCTCATCTTCCTATCATTTTCCTCTTCTATACTCGACGTTAATTTTCCTCTTATCTTTTATTTTCCTCATATTATTGTATTTCGCCCCATTTTTCCTCTTCTCTTCTTATGATTTCTTCTTTTTAATTCTCCTGATTTTCCCTTGCCCATCCCTCTGACATCCATCTTCCCCTGCCCACTCCGCTGACACTCATCTTCCCTTGCCCATCCCTCTGACATCCATCTTCCCCTGCCCACTCCGCTGACACTCATCTTCCCCTGCCCACTCCGCTGACACCCATCTTCCCCTACCCACCCACCTGACACCCATCTTCCCCTGCCCCCCACCCTGGCACCACCCCCCCCCCTCTTCCTTGACAACCACCTGACTTTTCTCCAACATACCTTGACACTTCTCTGGTCTCCCCCTGACACCTATCTGACCACCACCCTGACACTCCCTGACAATCAACTGATGTTCCCCTGACGTCGTTTGGGTTTAGCAATGGTTGTCAACAAAATCAAATTGATGCGTTTTAGTTTTATCTATTTTAGGGGTTATTTTTGTAGTTTCAATTATTTGGTTTAATTACTTGGTTTAATTTACTGATTTTTTGTTTTGTTTTTTTTTTGTTTTAGATATTTAGATTATTATTATTTTATCTGTTTATTCACCTCTTTATCTGTTTCTCTTACGTTCTTGGTTTGTTATTGTATGTCCTTGTGGGGAATATTTTTGTCCCCACGAGGAAAGAAACTTATTGATATCTTTCTTTTTTCTTCTCTTTCATCTTTTCTTTTCCCTTCATGTTTCTTCCTCTTTTTCCCTTTTCTTTCTCTTCTCCCTTTTTTTCTTATTCTACTTTATTATTTTTCTTTCTTCCTCTATCATCTTCATCTCCTTCTTTTCTTATTCTTCTCTTCTTATTTTCCTTCTTCATTTTCTTCTTTAGTTTCTTCTTCTTCTTTGATTCGCCTTTGTTCTTACCTCTTCTTCCTCATTTTCCCATTTCCTCTTCTTCTTTTTCTCCCTTCTTCCTCCTCCTCTTCATTTTCTTCCACACAATTAGTTTGAAAACTTGACCCTGTATCACTTGAGTCCTTGTCATTTTTTTTTTTAATTTTAACTTTTTTTTATCTTTTTTTGTGAGAACGAAGACGTGTATATACTTTTTTTTTTTAGGTCAAAGGTCAAATATTGCGAGTGATCTATATTTTTTTGGAGGGGGGTGAGAGGAGGCAGCTTCTAAGACGTGTTCTATCGGAGTATGTTATTGTTCTTGTCTCTGGGTTCTTCTTCTAGTATCTTTCTCTTTATCTCTCACCTTCCTCTTCCTTCTCTCTATCTCATATTTTATCTCTCCTCCCTCATTCTATTTTAGTCGTTTTGTTTGTTTCGTTTCTTTTTTCCTTATTTCTTCTTCTCTTTCTTCTACCCTCCTCTCCTTCCCTCTCTTCTGCTCCTTTCCATCTCCCCCTTTCTCTTCCCTCTATCCTCCTTCCATACATTTACTCATCCTCCTTCTCCCTTCTCTCCTCCTTTTCCTCTGTCTTCCCCCCTTGCCAACCCATTCTTCCCTCTTCCCCTCCCGTTTCCACCCGCACACCCTCTGTATTTCTCCCTACTGACCTATTCTTCCCCTTCCTCCTCCTCCTCCCTTTTTCACCCTCACCCCTTCTCCTGATTCCTGTAGAAGAACCACTGTGATTACGGCCGGATCTGTCGCCTTTGAGCAGCTGACGATGTGTATTGAGAGAGGAAATCCTTTTTTGATCCGTTTTTTTTTTCGAGTTCTCGTGTAACACCCCCAAGTTCTCGTGTAACATCCCCAAGTTCTCGTGTAACATCCCCAAGTTCTCGTGTAACACCCCCAAGTTCTCGTGTAGCACCCCCAAGTTCTCGTGTAGCACCCCCAAGTTCTCGTGTAACACCCCCAAGTTCTCGTGTAACACCCCCAAGTTCTCGTGTAACACCCCCAAGTTCTCGTGTAGCACCCCCAAGTTCTCGTGTAACACCCCCAAGTTCTCGTGTAGCACCCCCAAGTTCTCGTGTAGCACCCCCAAGTTCTCGTGTAACACCCCCAAGTTTTCGTGTAACACCCCCAAGTTCTCGTGTAACACCCCCAAGTTCTCGTGTAACACCCCCAAGTTCTCGTGTAACACCCCCAAGTTCTCGTGTAACACCCCCAAGTTCTCGTGTAACACCCCCAAGTTCTCGTGTAACACCCCCAAGTTCTCGTGTAACACCCCCAAGTTCTCGTGTAACACCCCCAAGTTCTCGTGTAACACCCCCAAGTTCTCGTGTAACACCCCCAAGTTCTCGTGTAACACCCGCAAGTTCTCGTGTAGCACCCCCAAGTTCTCGTGTAGCACCCCCAAACACCCTAAGTTCTCCCTCAGCACGAGTGTTCTCCCTCACTAAACACCTCTTACCTTGACGAATATTCTTTACCTTATGTCCCCCAGCAGCAGTGTTTACTCTCCCTACTTTGAAAATCAAACTTGATCTCTCATTGGATTATATACGATTATTCTAGACCAATCAGGGTGTAGATAACTCAGATCTCCCTCTCATTGGTTTAGGCACGTTATCCTTTACCAATCAATGTGTAGATCAGCTAGATCACCCTCCCAAACTCTAACGGCAATTAAGCTTGATCTCCCATTGGTCCAAATATTGTTAGGTGCGACCAATCAGCGAGAATTTCTCTTCTGAATTCGAGGGCTAAGCTTGGTCTCCTGTTGGCCCAAATGCGCTTAGGGGCAGCCAATCACCGAGAATATATCATGCTCCCTTGCATATTTTTTTGTTTTCAAAATTAACCGCGACCAATCAGCGAGCAGTTGACACCTTCTAACCTTTACTACTTAATTTTACCCTTAAAATGATGATCGTCGTGCTGGCAGTAACATTGTTATTAACGATCGTCGCGTGTTAATATTGTTTCTCAACTGGTTATTAACATTGTTACACGAGACTACACGACCTGTTGACTGACCTCACACACGCTAACCTCAGACTCAACCAGTACTTCTTATTTAGTTGCGCCCGTAGCACTATGACAGACACTCTTGAGAATTTTTTTTAACCCATCCCACGCTAACGCAGCTTCTGTCGTATCATACTTAGTAAGTAATAAAACTGTTTATGGCACTACTGGGTCGTTATGGTACAGTACTGTACTGGGTCGTTATGGAACTGTACTGGGTCGTTATGGTACTGTACTGGGTTGTTATGGTACTGTACTGGGTCGTTATGGTACAGTACTGTACTGGGTCGTTATGGAACTGTACTGGGTCGTTATGGTACTGTACTGGGTCGTTATGATACTGTACTGGGTCGTTATGGTACTGTACTGGGTCGTTATGGTAGTGTACTGTACTGGGTTATGGTACTGTTTTGTACTGGGTCGTTATGGTACTGTACTGAGTTGTTATGGTACTGTACTGGGTCGTTATGATACTGTACTGGGTCGTTATGATACTGTACTGGGTCGTTATGGTAGTGTACTGTACTGGGTTATGGTACTGTACTGGGTCGTTATGATACTGTACTGGGTTGTTATGGCAGTGTACTGGGTCGTTATGATACTGTACTGGGTCGTTATGGTAGTGAACTGTACTGGGTCGTTATGGTACTGTACTGGGTCGTTATGGTACTGTACTGGGTTGTTATGGTACTGTACTGGGTCGTTATGGTAGTTGTGGTAGTGCCTGGGACCGCCTTTACTTCCCAATCGTAAATTTAGGACCCATTCACAGCTGGGTGGACTGGGAACGCCTCGGACACACTGGCCCGTAAGAGTCAGGAGGCGAGCGCTGCGTCCACTCACCCACAGGTCATCAGGTTTAAACTTATTAATGAGTAAATCAAGAAATATAAGATTTAGATAAATTTATTTAAGGTAAATGATAATTGAAATAATTTATCGTAGAGTTATGGTGTAAATAATGTAACTATTAAAGCGTAAATATAAGAACCAAACAAAGACGAAACTATAAGATACAAATAACTAACATAGAAGAATTAATAACGTAGTTGAAAATACTAAGTAGGTAATTTGAAGTTTTATTAAGGTAATTTGATGTGGAAGGAGAGCCTCTACAACACAACTTAATGCTCCATAAGGCTCCATCTATACCGACGCTCACTGGAGAACTATTTTGACTCGGTGATGGGATTTAATAATGAAGTAAAATTAATACTCTGAGGCTGGTGCTGAAAAATTACACGTTCTGTCGTTCATGATTAAAACAGGTGGGTGCTGGACCGCCTGGGACCAACCTGTAAAAATTTACCTGTTTTAAAAGGTAAATGAAAAAATGGCCTCTTTTTGCTGTTACATAAAAGTGACGATAATGAAGTACTGTATTATAACGTTGAGAAAAGTTAACTTGATGGTGATGATGATGATATGAAATAGCCAATCATTAAAATAATAATAATAATAATAATAATATTACAGTAACGATAAATAATACTGTTGATACTAGGAAAATATAATAACCATAACACTTATAATAAAAATACCAATAAATATGTAAAAAAAAATTATATATATATTTATTATACTTTTTGGCCCCCTATACCCATACCCACCCCTCTCCCCTACCCACCCCTCTCCCCTACCCACCCCCTCTCCCCTACCGACCCCTTCTCCCCTACCCACCCTTCTCCCCTACCCACCCCCTCTCCCCTACCCACCCCCTCTCCCGTACCCACCCCCTCTCCCGTACCCACCCCCTCTCCCGTACCCACCCTTCTCCCCTACCCACCCCCTCTCCCCTACCCACCCCCTCTCCCCTACCCACCCCCTCTCCCCTACCCACCCCTCAAATAAATAAATAGACATGAGTAATTAAATGTTTTTCGTATCTCTCCCATTGATGTTTTTTCGACCCAGTGGAAATGTGTTTTTTTGCGTGTGTGTGTGACCCCAATAATTTCATGTGTGGGTGATGGGTCGTGTGGGGGAGTGGATAGGTGCTGTTAATCATTATTTTAACTGACCTTTCCTGCGCATTTCAGTAATGTCATTATGTTGTTGTGTTGATATGTATATTTTTTTTAATTGATGGTTCGAGTTTTAATGATTTATTCCTATTGTTTTTGCTTTTAATTTATTTTATTTATTTATTTTTTTTTTTTTGGTCTTGAAGTGTCGTGGGTTAAAGTTGTATGGAACGGTAATTCGTTCTCTCTCTCTCTCTCTCTCTCTCTCTCTCTCTCTCTCTCTCTCTCTCTCTCATGGTGGTGTAGTAGTAGTGTGGTGTTATGGTATAGTAAGCGTGGTGCTGTGGTAGTGTGGTAGAATGGTGGTCTTGTGTAAGTATGATGATGTGATAGTGATGATGTGGCAGTGGTCGGTGGTTGTGTGGCATTGGTCGGTGGTGGTGTGGCATTGGTCGGTGGTGGTGTGGCATTGGTCGGTTGCGGAGCCGTGGTCAGACGTCTGGGCCGGACCCTCGCTTGGCTGGGAGTCGATCAGCTCAACACATCACAGGGAAATATTAAACCCGGGTTCCATTTGGCCACTCACGCCACACACGCTGCTTAAATACTCAATTGTGGAGGTGCTGGGGCCGGGATGTGGAGGTGCTGAGGCCGGGGTGTGGTAGAAAGAGATGGTGGTGGTGGGGAGAGGGATGGTGGTTGGGCTGGTAGGGGTAGAATGATGGTGTTTGGAGTGGTGGACGAGGGATAGTGGTTGAGGTAGTGATGGGAGAGAAATGGTGGTTGTTGTGGTGGTGGGAGAGGGATGGTTATAATCGATTTTTGGTGGGGTGTGATGGTATGGGTGACGGTTGTGGTGGATTATAGTGGAAGTGACACCCGTGGATGGTGACGATATTGGTTGTTGGGGATATTGGTGGGGTACGATGGTGGTGGTGGTGGAAACTTCTTCAGATTGTTGCAGTTTCTTTTGGCGATGTTGAACCAAGTGAGAGGGAGGGTACGGAAAGCAGACACGCCGGTAAGCAAGCAGGCAAGCAGGCAGGCAGGCAGGCAGGAGTGCTGATCTCGGGTGGTTGTGGAGATTTACGAGGGCTGCTCTCACACCTCTGTCTTCATGAGTACAAAGTGGCGTTGAGAGGCGGCCATCCTGCGTTACCCTAGCCTGGATATCCTGAAACTGGTGCTCCCACACGGTCAACCTGGCACTCTCCACATGTCCAGTAGTGTCAAATACATAGAGACTGATATTAACACTCTTAACAAAGCCAGCAGTGCCACCGGTATTAAATAATTCATACGTGTATATCTCGCACGCCATCTTCCACCCCCCCCGCATCCGAGGTCCCACTCACCCCAGCTCCCCCTCAGTCCACCTCCCCCCTCACCCCAGCTCCCCCTCACCCCAGCTCCCCCCTCACCCCAGCTCCCCCCTCACCCCACCTCCCCCCTCACCCCAGCTCCCCCTCACCCCACCTCCCCCCTCACCCCAGGCTCCCTCTCACCCTTGAGCAATATAGATACACTAACTACACAAGACATTTTAACAAAACTGAACGCCACAAATATTGCACCAGTTGACCTTTAAACATGTTTTAATAAGGTAACCACTAAACTATGCTGGGCGCCTTTAAAGTAGTTGCTTACAGCGAGAACACCTTTAATTGTGACACATTTAATAATGAAGCCATTAATAGAAATACCTTTATTAGGAACATCTTAATAGAGACGCTGTTGAGAGATAAGTAGGTTGTTCAGTTATATACAGTATATATATATATATATATATATATATATATATATATATATATATATATATATATATATATATATATATATATATATACAGTATATATATATATAGGTGCCAGATATAAACACTACATCTCTTATTTTGGGTTATGCTGCGTATATACGTAGGTAGTTAGTCAGGTTATGCTGTATATATGTATAGTGACCCACTTACACACGCCATCTCTCTCGGCGTCAGTAATTAGCGCTCACCTACTTTGCCAGTACGAGTATAGGTGTCACGACTCGGCTCACTTGTCAAGGTGTCCATCAGAGACTTTACCTTGACGTGCGCTGACCTGGGAGTGTTGCCAACTAGTGCTTTGAAGTGTTACCAACCCGTAGTTAAATCTTTCGTTATAGTGTTACTAAATTACAGCTAATCCTTATCTTATAGTGTTGTCCCCTTCCTAAAAAACATTGCCACCTTTCCCTTAGAAATCACCGAGTCATCTTTTCTTGAACATTTCTTAAATCTTACAGCAAGAAAATTACGACACTGATTCGAGAACTTCCACCTGGGTTCTCCCGCCTCTCCTTCAACATCTGAATCTCATTAGGATACAGAAAATTAAGGTTCGAACTCTCTCTCTCTCTCTCTCTCTCTCTCTCTCTCTCTCTCTCTCTCTCTCTCATCAGATTTAGAAATGAATGCATGACTAAATTTGGGTCTTCATGAGGAGAAGGAGAGTGAAGGAAGACAAGGGAAGAGGGAGAAGAACAAAGCATGGAGGAGGATATGATGATGTGGAAGGAAAGGGAGAGGAGGAGGAGATATGAGAATAAGTAGGAGGATGAGCAGGAGGAGGAGGAGGAAGAAGATGATGAGAAAGACGAAAAGGAGTAAGAAGAGGAGGAGTAAGAAGGAGTAAGAATAAAAGAAGGAGAGGGGATCATCCTTGAAATAGACTAGTTAGACATTGGGTGCTGGAGGAGGGGCGTGAGGCATCTCGTTAAGCCGTGACCCACTAGTGTGCCAATTAACTATTAATCTCGGGGTCTTAATCGTTGCCTTTGATTAGTAGAAGCGAGCGTCTCCTCACCTCTAGGGGCAGGAGGGTCAGATGATTGGTCAAATGGTGGCTCTCTTCCCCGAATCTAATCTAATCTCACTAATTCTAACCTATCCTATTTGGTTCTAGTCTAACCTAACCTAACAGGCCCTAGTGACGTCTAATAGTCTAATTAATTTGAATCTAATATTACTAAAATCAAACTAACTTAACCCAAGCCTAACCTAACCTAACCTATGCCTAACATAACCTAATCTAGCCTTAACCTAACCTAACTCCTGTCTAACTCACATAACTTCACCCAAACTTAACCTATTTTTATCTTACGAGTTACAGTTATTGTATTAGTTTTGACTTTATTGTCGTCGTGTTTTTTGTTTACGTCAGCCAACCAGACGTTCCCACATCTCCCGCTGGGTGGCTAAACTTATCGTACGAATCTTTCACAATATTGGATTAGCTCAAAAGGCCAGAATGAGAGAGTTATCTTTGATCTTCTTAAAGGATTAGGAACGAGAGAAAGACCTCTCTTTAATTCTCATAAGGATCCAGAATGAGAGATAGAGAGAGATAAAGAGAGTTGAAATAGAGAGAGCTATCATTAATTTTCTTAAGGCTCCCGGAATGAGAGAGATTACCATCTTTAATCATTTTTAAGACACCCAGAATAAAGTTAGCTCTCATCCTCACGGCATTCTGACCACACACACACACACACACACACACACACACACACACACACACTCACTCTCACTCACTCACTCACACACGTCGGGTGATGCGAGAAAAAGACGACTTAGAATGAAAGGGAATGAGTCTATCTTTTAATCCACATGAAGACGGTGAAAGCAAGAAAAAAAAGTGCGTTTAATCATCATGAGAAACTCCCGTCCCTAGAATGAAAGAGTGAGCTATCTTTAATTCCCACCAGGACCTAACAAAGAGACAGGAGTGAGAGAGTAAGCTATCTTTAATTTTCTCAAAGACCTGGTTCAACTGTGTACTGTTACAGAGGTGTTGGTACCATTGGAAATATATTACAGAGGTGTTTTTAAGTGCTTCGTTAGTATTTCATAGGTGTTACGAGTGCTTCACTAATGTTACGGAGGTGTAACGTGCTTCATTAGTTTGTTAACGGGGTAGTAAGTGCTTCAGTATTGTGTTACGGTGGTGCTAAGCGCTTCAATAGTGTGTTACGAAGGTGTAAAGTGCTTTAGTAGTGTGTTACGAGGTAGTAAGTGTTTCAATAGTGTGTTATGGCGGTGTTAAGTGCTTCGGTATTGTGTTACGTAGGTGTTGAGGCGAGAGCTTGCTGCAGGCAGTCAAAGATGTGCTGTGGATGTGGGCGACTGAAAATTGTGATATTTTTTTTTTTAGTTTTCACTTATTTTTTCCTTAATTTATTCTTTACATTTTTTTCCTATTTCTTTCGTTACTTTTCATTGTTTTTTGGTTTTTGTGTTTTGTTGGTTTTGTCTTATTTTTAATTTCCTTTTGACCTTTAATTTTCACTTTGTTTCATCACATTTTTTATTTTTTTTCGTGTTTCCTCGTCGGTTTTTTTTTTCGTTTTGTTTTCGACTAATTTCATTTTTTGTTGTTGTTTCCTTCATTAAATTTGAACACAAACATTAATCTTTATCGCCTTGTTTTATCTCATTGTTATAATTTCTATCCTTTCCTCTCTTAATCCCTTCTTCGTTTCCTCTTTCGTTGTATTATTTTTTCTTCGTATTTTTTCCTTAAACACAAACATGACCTTTTTAAAGTTAAGACACGAGAGAGTTGTGTCAACCTCGTGTGACCTCAGAGCAACTCACAGACAGAGAGAGAGAGAGAGAGAGAGAGAGAGAGAGAGAGAGAGAGAGAACCACCAATAGCCATTAAGTCATTAAGTGGCAGTGGGCTTGTTAAGCGTATAATAATCCTCTGCCTCTCACTCGATCCAGACAGTCAAAAAACGCTGCTAAGACGAACCGTTTCTCATCTGGACGGGTCACATGAGGGAGTTAACAGCTGGCTTAGACAGGTCACATGAAGGGGGTTAACAGTTGGCTTAGACGGGTCACATGAGGGGGTTAACAGCTGGCATGGACAGGTCACATGAAGGGGGTTAACAGCTGGCTTAGACAGATCACATGAAGGGGGTTAACAGCTGGCTTAGACGGGTCACATGAAGAGGGTTAACAGCTGGCTTAGACGGGTCACATGAAGGGGGTTAACAACTGGCTTAGACGGGTCACATGAAGGGGGTTAACAGCTGGCTTAGACGGGTCACATGAGGGGTGTTCATAACTGGCTTAGACGGGTCACATGAGGGGTGTTCAAAACTGGCTTGAGTATTTTTTTTTTTAACTAATTTGTGAAGACGTTATTAATAGTGTGAGTCTTTGATGCTTGTAATTTGTGTCAGGTCAATATTGGTTCCCCTAAAGTTGTAGTAGATGGTTAGGGTGAGATTGTGTTTTTTTCTTTTACTTACTTCAGTGGATCGAAATGGCGTGATTTATAAACAAATTAAATATCTTTACCAGGAGGTTCTGTATTGTATACTATAGGTCTAAACCACTTGTACGAACCCTGAATCAAAGAAACCTCTTGTATGAACCCTGAATCAACGAAACCTCTTGTATGAACCCTGAACCAACGAAACCTCTTGTATGAACCCTGAACCAATGAAGCCTCTTGTATGAACCCTGAACCAAGGAAACCTCTTGTGTGGACCCTGAATCAAAGAAACCTCTTGTATGAACCCTGAATCAACGAAACCTCTTGTATGAGCCCTGAATCAACGAAACCTCTTGTATGAACCCTGAACCAACGAAACCTCTTGTATGAACCCTGAACCAACGAAACCTCTTGTATGAACCCTGAACCAGCGAAACCTCTTGTATGAACCCTGAACCAATGAAACCTCTTGTATGAACCCTGAACCAACGAAACCTTTTGTATGAACCAACGAAAAACTACCATGTATTGCTGCAGATTATCATTGGAACATAGTATGAATGACTGATGTTGCTTCTGGAGTAAAATAGTGAGGGTAGGAAAGCTGTGGTCTTGCAGGATGTGAATTTCTTCCTGGCTGAGTCCTGGTACTGCCGTCGTGCCACACAGGACACTCGGGATTGTCAAAAATTTCGCCGTGTCCTCAGAAGTCCTACGTCCTGACTGGAGATGTTAGTACTGTACGCTTCTCAGACACTTCAAGCAACGAGACAAAGACTTAACCTAACCTAACCTAACCTAACCTGACCCGACCAGCAGCAGCAGGAGTAGTGTCAGAGAGGGAGGAGGTCCTGTTCATCACGTCTCCCGCCAGCATCACTCGGTCGGGGTCGCCAACAGAGGTTGATCTCATCTCACCGTCTACCTCAAGACCTCTCGTGGCACGGAGCCTGAACACCGCCCTTAAGTGGTCGTTAAGGGACAAGAGCCTGTAAATCCCGCTGCCTGTGACGGGATAAAGAAACCTGTTCCTTTAATGAAAAATAAAATAATAGAAAATTAAATAAACGTCAACATTTGTGGAAACCCGACATAAAAACGACTTAGTTACTTTATTAAGACAATGACACAGACCCATCTTAGACTTTGGTGAAGAAACTACACAAAGACGACCTACCATGATGGGAAATGACACAAAGAACTACGTATTTTGCCGGGAAATGACACAAAGACTGACCTGCCTTGACGGGAAAACCAACACCAAAAACGACAGAATTATTTGGAGTGGGATAAAATGGGAGAGAAATATTACCTGCCTTATATAGTGTACTGGCTAAAAGGGTCTATATTTATAACAGAGCTCTCTCTCTCTCTCTCTCTCTCCACAGGAAAACAGCATCATTGGTCTCATGTGAAAGTTGTTCGTCTTAAACCTCGCTTCTTGCTATGCGTTTTGTGAACTCTTCGTTGAACTGGAGACGGCGATGAGTGTGTGTTGAGACGGTGATGAGAGTGTGTTGAGACGGTGATGAGAGTGTGTTGAGACGGTGATGAGAGTGTGTTGAGACGGTGATGAGAGTGTGTTGAGACGGTGATGAGAGTGTGTTGAGACGGTGATGAGTGTGTGTTGAGACGGTGATGAGAGTGTGTTGAGACGGTGATGAGCGGTGATGAGAGGTGTGAGTGTTGAGACGGTGATGAGAGTGTGTTGAGACGGTGATGAGTGTGTGTTGAGACGGTGATGAGAGTGTGTTGAGACGGTGATGAGAGTGTGCTGAGACGGTGATGAGAGTGTGCTGAGACGGTGATGAGAGTGTGCTGAGACGGTGATGAGAGTGTGCTGAGGCGGTGATGAGAGTGTGCTGAGGCGGTGATGAGTGTGTGCTGAGACGGTGATGAGTGTGTGCTGAGACGGTGATGAGTGTGTGCTGAGACGGTGATGAGAGTGTGCTGAGACGGTGATGAGAGTGTGCTGAGTCGGTGATGAGTGTGTGCTGAGACGGTGATGAGTGTGTGTTGAGACGGTGATGAGTGTGTGCTGAGACGGTGATGAGTGTGTGCTGAGACGGTGATGAGAGTGTGTTGAGACGGTGATGAGTGTTTGTTGAGGCGGTGATGAGAGTGTGTTGAGGCGGTGATGATAGTATATTAACTAGACTCCTTCCTGCACCTGCACCTTCACCTCGTTAGTGGATGCGTCAGTTGTTGTGGCATCACCGACTCCTCATTAAACGCAGCTCACTCGGCGTTGATCCTGTGGTAAGGAGACCGCATTAATACTTTGTGTGTCGTCTCGTTAACCTGTCGTCCTGGCAGGTGAGGCTTCGAGTTGGGAGGAGGTAGGGGGGAGAGGACGATGGGAGAGATGAAGGGGAGGGAGAGAGGAAGTGGGAGGGGGCAGATAGAGAGAGAGGGGGGAAGGGTAGGGGAAAGGGTTACGGGTGAGGGTAGGGGAAGGGTTAAGGGTGAGGGAAGGGGCTGAGGGAGAGGTTAGGGGAGACAGGAGCACCCTGACTGACTCGTGACAAATGAAAGGAATCGAGCCAAACCTCGTTCACCACCCTCACCACGCTTCACCATTCGGGCAAGTAAATTTCTTAAGTCACTTGCCCGGGACAAGTAAATTTTCCACATAATCTGTTCAGCCTGCTTCACCACCACCACATACTCAACCCACTACGCTACTCCTTCACCACCAAACTAACTCTACCATCACCATCACAGGGTCACCACGCCGACCCACTTCACTCGGTGTCACTGCCATTATCCGCGATTGAAAAACTTTCCTGTTGATTCATCCCTGAAGAGAAAATAACTCGATACCACCAATTGACAACTTTCCATCCACAGCTCCCGCCCTCAGTATCTTTGATCCATATTTGTCGGCGGGTAATTATAGAAACACCGCTGGATATTTGACCACTCACACACACATACACACACAGTCACAGGTGAAAAAAACGCAGATGGAGGTGTGGAATGTGACAGTTGTGTTGCGTGCTGGCGACAGATCTGGTCACACCCAGGTGGTAGTCACCCTCCTGAATTAGTGGGACAGTCAGGTGTGGAAAAGAGCCACTAAGTCTCCAGGTGAGAGACGCTCCACCGAGAAATGGTCGTTGGTGAAGGACTTATATTGTAGTGAACTACTTGGTGAGGCACGCACTATCCCCGCGCTCCCTCAATTAAATTATAATTAAAGCTGCTGCACGCACGGGAAGCAGCTCCCCTCCACGGCGTCTTCATCACCACGAGAATGACTTTGGGACGTGAGTTCGTCGAGGACCTCATCTGGTTCTCTGAATATAATCACAGCGTTGTCCTTCTGTCCGTCCCTCCATCTGTTGACCAAATATTTATACTCAATACCTAAAGCTCTGTTATTGTCTCCTCATTTATAAGTTAGTCTCTCTACATCCTTGTAAGCTCTATTGATTTTGGTATCGGAGGATCAGCCAGAGTCAAACACTCAAGACCTCAGCATGACTGAGATCTGCCCTGAGTTACAAACTTATCTTGCATGGCTACGGTCTTGTAGTTAGTTATTTTAATTCACTCCCTGTTAAATATATGTGGGCTGTGATAGGCTCCGACCTGACGGGGTAGGCGTGACCAGCAGACCGTACAGCCCATCACCAACTGACCAGACTCTGAAGAATTTTTACGCCGAGATGGTTGGGACGAGTGACGTAACCTGACACCTCATCACGTTTTTCATAACATTGTGTGTGTTACGTGAGGCTGGATACTTCACACCACCTCACTCCAATACCGAAACTCGTCAGAATTTTAGATGAGGACGCTCGTGAAATATTCTCTTGCAACCTCGAGTTCTCGTTGCTGAATGGAAAAAAATGTGTTAAACCCATACAGCGAAAACTATGCGATTAGTCGATGCATTTTAAAAGCGGTAGACGGACTGAGTGACGCTGCCCCCTCCACTGAAATATTTACAGTCTGGCCACCACACCGTATTTTACGACGATCAATATCAATGGTAATTCTTCACCCAGACGTGTAGAGCTGAGCGTACCACATCACTCTGAATATAGGTGAGCAAATTATAGTAAGGAATGAGTAAAAGAAGGCTTTCTGTGTGGCTCTTTGAGTGTGTGAAATTTACATGGCCATCAAGCAAGTTTCTTTACGGGTGGCGAGGTTTACAATGTTTACTATTTGGAGCGTCTGAAGGTACTGTAGTTTTGTATTGATCTCTTAGCTTGAGATCTGTTCCTCCATACACTGTTTGATGATGGCTGGGCCACTGGTTACTACAGCTCAGGTGCCTGGGGATACTGACCACGCCACCAGCAGGAGGAGGACGAGGAGTAGGCAGATCCCCGGGAACTATTGACCACCACCACCAGCAGGAGGAGGAGGCAGGTCCCCGGGAACTATTGACCACCACCACCACCAGCAGGAGGAGGAGGCAGGTCCCCGGTAACTATTGACCACCAGCAGGAGGAGGAGGAGGAGGCAGGTCCCCGGGAGCTATTGACCACCACCACCACCAGCAGGAGGAGGAGGCAGGTCCCTGGGAACTATTGACCACCACCACCACCAGCAGGAGGAGGCAGGTCCCCGGGAACTATTGACCACCACCACCACCAGCAGGAGGAGGCAGGTCCCTGGGAACTATTGACCACCACCACCACCACCAGCAGCAGGAGGAGGCAAGTCCCCGGGAACTATTGACCACCACCACCACTACCACCAGCAGGAGGAGGAGGCAGGTCCCCGGGAACTGTTGACCATCAGTAGGGGGGAATACTGATCACTCAGGAGCCACATCCCAGAGAATGTTTACCGTGACATTAAGAGGAGGAGGAGGAGCCTGAGGAGGAAGAAGAGCTTGAGGAGGAGGAGGAGCCTGAGGAGGAAGAGGAGCTTGAGGAGTAGGAGGAGGAGGCAGGTTGTTGTGGAGGAATAATGCCCCGGGTAAGAATGAGTGACTAACCCGGTTTATTTTTAACGCACAGCTCGTGACTGACCAGACTTACCAGCCCCCAAAATAACACCACAACAATGATTTAGCTGCGTCGATAAATTCTGGCGGGGTTTCTCTCTTCTCTCACCCCCTCCGTCATTACTGTCTCTCGCCCTTCATGTAAAATTTTCTTCATCTCTCCCTCTTCTTCTTCTTCATTTCTTCTCTCTTCCTTCATCTACCTCTCCTTCTTTTTCAACCACTTCCTCTTTTCCATTTCTTCTCCTTTTCTTCATCTGCCTTCCCTCTTTTTCCTCCTTTTCTTCGCCTCTTTTTGCTCCTCTTTCTCTTCTTTTCCCTCCTCCTCCTCTCCTCTTTTCCTTATTCCCCCCTCGCGTCTTTTATGTCCCTCTTCCTCTTATCTCGTCTCCCTTATCCCTCCCATTTTTCCTTTCTCCGTTCAGTCTTCCTCATGTCTTTCCCTCTTCCTCTCCCTATACCATCTTCCTTCTCTATTATTTCCTCCTCTTACTTTCCTCCCTTTCCTCCTCGTTTTCTCCCTCTTCTTCCCTTTGTATTCTCTTCTTCCTTCTGTTTCCCTCCCTCTCTTCCTCTCCTCCTTTCCATTCTTGTTTCCCTCCCTCTCTTCCTCTCCTCCCTCCCTTTCTTGTACCCCTCCCTTCCTCTCCTCTTCCCTCCTTTCCATTCTTGTTTCCCTCCCTCTCTTCCTCTCCTCCCTTCCTCTCCTCATCCCCTCCCTCTACTCTTCCTCCTCTCCCATTGTCCCTTCCATCACCACCCAGTAAATACAAGATCACTTCAATTTCCTTCCCCTTGAGTGCATGTTGGACCAAAATAGACGCGTTAAGTGACGTTTCTGTGACATATCAGTGACGCAGCCAAGACATGTCAGCGATGTGCTTTTTGACTAAGTGACGTGTTAATGACGTATTGGCGAAGTGTCAGTGACGAACCCTTGGCGTATGACTGATGTGTTCTAAACGTATTTTGACCCGTTTTTTATATCGATGACGCAATCTTAGCTAAATAATGACGTTTTATTAAATTGCTGTGGCGTATATATAACGTATTGACTAGAATAACGAAAGAATAATTTCAAATTTATTATATAAGAAAAAAATACAGTTTCGCTGGCCATATAATTACTATTGAAGGGATAACGGTAGAGATATTAAAGGGTAAAACTGAGGGTAGGGGAGACAGGGGAAGGCAGAGACTAGGATGGATGACTTAAATAAATACTGAATCCCCCACGTAACTGAAATCTGGCAGGATTAGTAAACATAGCCCATAAACCCTTAGCATGGAGGAGGGTCGTGGTCGCCAACCCTCAGATATAAATATGGTAACGTGATTGATAGCCTAAGTAGCCGCGGTCATGATAGTGAGGGTTATCTATTTCCTTACAGTGTGTGTGTGTTGTATGCTTCTGTACGTGTTTTTTTAGTTACTTCACTTTCCCTGCACCGTTTTCCCATTTTCTCCTGAGAGCTAATACCATGGCAGCTCAGTGTAAACTAACATACCTAAGGACTCTCTTCCTCTTGGTGGGGGGTTGGTTCTCCTTTTAGCGCCTAGGAAGAAGTCTCCATGTAGTACTCTGGTTCTCCCTTTAACGTTCAAGATATTGAGGTATTTTGATATTGTCACAACACATCGACCTGTTCATCGTGTTTCATTTTAATAATTACAGGTTTCACGCACTCACTCACTCACCCACACGTCTGCACGCACATAAGTGGATATATTTATTTATTTATTAACGTACACTCTCTCTCTCTCTCTCTCTCTCTCTCTCGTATGTATTTTTGGATTCGTGTTTGTATGTGTGTGTGTGTGTGTGTGTGTTTTATGTATGAGTGTGTGTGTTTGTATGTTTTTTTTTTAACAATGGACAAACATTTTATTTATCTTTATCTATATTTTAAGGGAGGGGGGGGGGGGAGGTTGACGCAGGGAACCTTTCCGCTACAATATTTCCCTGTATTTGTGGCACTCAACAAGCGCTGGTTTTTGCCTCTGCAATATTCAACACGTCCTTTGTAGTCTGGTGATTGGGAATATATGTTCATTATTTAATCTTCCCACTCGGAAAATGGCGAAGCATCAAAAGCTCATTGACTAATCGATATTTTACCGTTGGTGCTGTACCGTTGGTGCTGTACCGTTGGTGTTGTACCGCCAGTAGTAGTGTTTGGTATAATTTGTGATGCACCGTCGGTGGGCACTGTCATGACACCATTAGTAGTGTACCGTCGGTGGCACTGTCATGGCACCATTAGTGGGGTACTGTAGGTGGCACTGTCATGGCACCATATGGCAGCCTCGGGACAATGTTGCCACATAACACGTGCAGTGTTGCCACGTAATTATATATATAACTGCTACTCGGCACAGTAGCTTATTTATAAGGTTGCTACTTGGCACAGTAGCATAGATACATAACCTACAATGACCACAGCGCGAAGTCATTAAGAGTCCCATTACTATTGACTCCGGTAGTGTGGGACCTGCTATCTGGCCATGGTGAGGTGTGCAGGCTTATTTTGCAACGTGATAATTACAATAATTTACGCACCACGTTTACTATTCTCGCAGAATTATACACACAATTATTATACAAAATGATAGAACCATTAGTGTGAATATTACAAAACCTTACTCGGCCTCTACTCACACACAATGTTATACCGAAAACGAACTAGTATATTAATGCACACACACTGCAGACCACCTGTACACACATCCTAAGTTCGTTAAAGTTTAAGTATATTAGATTAAGTGAATAAAGTAAATTAAGAATAGCTTGTAGTACCGTAGGTTAAATTAAGTAACGCTGTTATAAGTACAGGACAGTGTTTAAGTATTTTATAGGGCGCCTTAAAATATTTTTAGTATTGTCCCCTTCGGCGCTGGAGTCGATGGCGGCTGACACTGAAATGGTATCAGTTCCTCCGTCTGGGCGTCTTGAGAACGCAATAACTTGAAGAATTGGCGATGGATTTCGATGAAACTTGATGTATGCGTAAATGTGACCCAACCATACCTCGTATGAGTTCGATAATCAGTATTTGCACTCCGTATTCGGGGAGACGATCTTTTTATCTCCGGATTTCGGGGAGTCGACCCTTTTATCTCCGGATTTCGGGGAGTGGATCCTTTTATCTCCGGATTTCGGGGAGTCGGGTGACCCTGGACCCTGGTATTCATCATGTTGTACTTTACATAATATAAACTTTAAGATGCTTATCAATTTAGCCAACATTTACGCTCGTATATCAACAGACATTAGTGTGTCAGTTTGTCATACATGCTAAGAAACATAATAAACATTGAGAGCGACCCGGAAACAACGGAATTTGACTATTTTATTCCAAATGTAGCAGAAAAACAGCAAATGTGCCGTTGTAATAGCAACAGTAGTAATAGATAGTTATAGTTAGTGATAGTAAAAGTAGTTACTCGGAATAACATTAGTATCACATGTAATAATGGTGTTGGTAGTTTTTAGTAGTTAGTAGAAGTAGTTAGGGAGGCCACGTTTAAAAAAAAAAGTTATTAATAGTGGTAGTAGTTAACAATAGTTAGTAGCAGTATTTAATAGTAGTCAGAAGTCATAATAATAGTACTAGCAGTTAGCAGAAGATGGAAACATCCCCTAGTGACATCCATTACCACACAATACATCACACTATTGACCTTGTTACCGCCTCCAGTCTTGGCGTAAGTGTGACTCCATCTTACGACCTGCTGCAGGATAAGGTGGGTACCATTAAGGTCATCACCCTACAAGGTCAGTGCCACAAATTAAGGTAACGTTGGCCTTCAAACACCGCCGATCAATACAAGTCTGGGACACACACACACACAACACGGCAGGTCACCCACCACGCTACCACACCAGCTAGCTAAGGTGAAGGAGGGTGTGAAAGAAGCATAAGAGGGGGAGTTGGGGGGAGTAAAGAGAGGGGGAAAGTGTTTGAAAAGTGGGAGGGGGGGTGGTGAGGTTGTAGGGTAGGAACCACGGAGGAGGAGAAGAGGGGTGAAGGAAAGAAAGGGTGTAGGGAAAGGGATTAAGGAGGAAGAGGAATATTGAGAATAGGGTATGAGGAAGATGTATGCTAAGGGAGAAGAGTGAGAACAGGGGAGGATAAATTGATTGAGGGGAGGTAATGGGAAATTAAAAATATGCACCTCCTTCTCCTCTTCCTCTCCCCTCCATAAATTCTCTCCTCCTCATCTTCCTCCTATCATCCTCTTGTCTCTCCTCTCCTATTCTTTTCCCTCCTCTTCCCCCCTCCTCCTCCTCTTCCCCTCCCTCCTCCTCCTCTTCCCCTCCCTCCTCCTCCTCTTCCCCCCCTCCTCCTCCTCTTCCTCCTCCTCCTCTTCCTCCCCTCCTCTTCCTCCCCCTCCTCCTCCTCTTCCCCTTCCCCCCCTCCTCCTCCTCCTCCTCCTCCTCCTCTTCTCCCCCACCTCCGTTCGTACCCAATTCCTACTGCAAGAATCACCCAACTTAAACTGAGGTGTGTGTGTGTAATAATAATAAATAATAATAATAATAAACGGTTTATTAATAGAGTTGCAGCCGGTGACTGAAAATATACAGACTTACAATTTATTTAGACATAATGATATAATATGCATTGAATACATTTACAGGGCTGTACAGTACATAAATCAGTTGTTGTTTATTATTTTAACAATAGATGGGATGGTGCTGTTCTTATATCTATCGGTGCGGGCTCTCATGGGCTGAATTTTGTTGTAGTGGCGGACTGCGCGAGGTGGCTGGGGGGCTGCAGGAGGTGACGATGACGAGGGTGGTGCATTAGTTGGCTGCCAAACCCTTCCAGTGAGCCTGGTGTAGCCGGAGTATTCTGCGCCGAGCATGATTCTGCAGGCCCTTTTCTGTACCTTCTCTAGCTGACGTTGTTGTGTGTGTGTGTGTCAGTATTGTTCTTCATAACTCCTTGGTGAGCGAGCGAGTGAGTGGCTGCTTAACTCCTTCCACACACTCACTCACACACTCACTCACTCAACTCTCACTTCGTCTTCTCTCTTATTATTATTATCACCATCTTATAAAACTCTAATAAATAATTTACATGTATTTCCACTATTTCAACACTTGTTTGACTTCAGTTAATTATTTTTTTATCATCAAAATATCTCATCTAAATTAGCTTTATAGATGTCATACCTCTGGCAGCCAGCTAATGCATATAAATATTGTGGAAAGAAAATTTTGAAAATTTTTATTAAACAAATACTGTTTATGAATGTTTTTGTTTTTCTCTAACTTTTGTAACGGAATATATTACCTCACAAGTTTGTTAATATAATTTTCATTTTCTATTGTTCTTTTGCCTAAAAACAATTTTATAATCTCAATCTCGATATTTTACATTATTTCGTAATTTTTTTGTCCATATTGATGACTCGTAATAATTTTTTCTAACTAATAAATTTAAATAACTTGATAACTGTTTATTGGTATTGGTTGTGATGTTGATTTTATATATTAATTTACGATTATATAATACTTAACGTGATGCGTCATTATATCTTATTTGTATTCTTTATTTCATTATTATTGCTCGTCACGTCATTATTTGCGTATGGTGAGGGCTAAACTGTATCAAACGTTTATTTTATCATAGCTGTGTAATATTGACCCAAATGCATATCTTGATGATTAGTGGAGCAGGACAAGGGAACTAGGTCACTCCAGCCTTCATGTTCATCCCTTTGGCTTTGTGAAGATTTTAATTAACCTTTGCCTTTTAGCTCATTGTAACTAGTTAATCCTCTGTGAGTGATGAGCGAGGCGGGAAGCATTAGTCTCCCATCGATAATTTTCCGTTTTCTATTGATGGGTACAAGTTTTCCGTTTTCTACTGACGAAAACTAATTTGCATTCGTGTTATGTTGTGGAGATACCCAGTACTCATTGTTGACACTATTCAATAACTTTTTTTTTTCATTCTTTTTCATTTGTATATACCCCGCCACCCCCCCCCCCCCCTCACTTACACACACACACACCCAGCCCAATTTCCCACTTTGCCGACACAATAAGAGTGTCTGTCTTCCGGGACTTTGAGGTCCAGGGAACACCAGATTCTGAAATGCTCGTATGACAACTATTACTCACAACTGAAAATGAAAGGAACGTCACTAACTGGTTACCTTAATCCAAGCTACTAGAATGACGTTCAAACATACAGTGAAGCTCCTATTTAACGAAGTATATGGAGAAGAAAGTCCGTAATATCGAGGTGTCATTTAGATGTGAAAACTCCATCTTTCAAAGTATATAGTGGGATAAAGGTAAGGTTTGGTTGAGTTTGGTTTGGTTAGGCTATGTTGGGTTAAGCTAGGTGAGGTTAATTTGGGTTAGGTCAAGCTAGATTTGGTTAGGTTAGGGTAGGTTTAGGTTAGCTTAGGATAGTTTAAGATAGTTTAATAGAGGATAGGATAGGTTAGGGCGTTTAATCACCAGGTGAAATAAGTCGAGGTTCCTCATCTTCACCTGATCCACATACGTTTATTAAGCAACAGTTCAACAAAATTCACCTCAACAATGTATTTAGGTCTGGCAGAGTCTCAGTATAGTTTTGATGCCATTTATATTGTTTTGGTTAGTGACTCAACCAGCCAGATGCATTACTTCTTCACGTAACGAGGAAAAATTATCTTACGAACCACTTGAGAATTCGGAACTGTAATTACTTAACTCTGTCCTTTAATTATTTACCCCAATTTGTCTTAAAAGAACACCACTAATTATTACGGTACAGTCTCTCTTGACGCCATTTTTTTTGTGTCGTATCCTAAGGAAGCCAATTAGATGCGTTGACGTATCTCCTGTCTGGGAAAAAATAATTCACGGATGACTTCAAGACTAGATTCCACTTTGTTCCTTGCTGATGATTAGGTTAGGTTATTTTGTTGCGTTAAATTAGGTTACGTTAGGTTAGGTTAGGTTAGGTTAGATTATCTTATGTTAGCGTTAGGGTAAAATAAGCTGGGGGCTAATCTTCATGTGATCCAAATTATCGTTACAACCTTTGAGAATATGACAAATACCTGGTGACCAAAAACGCATAAATTCACCTCTATTTAAGGGAAATAATATAACTATTAGTATTATCTACGTTCACTTAAGAGAAAAAAATTAACGTAAGATTTTTAGAGATTCTGGATATCCAACATTAATATTTTTCCCAACTTAGCTGAGGAATATGACGTTAAATTTGCACTGAGACTATACTATAACTCAATTATATCATCTTACTTACTTACTTACTTACTTATAGGTCAAGAATCACAGAGAATCCCTTCCTAGACACCTACACCATTTTTTTTTGAGGGGTCACCTGGTTAGATGTACTGAGATTAACTATGGCGCTGAGATTACACTGAGACTGTACTCTAACTAAGATTGTATATTATCTTATGTTCAGTTAAGGGAAGAAATTTAACTTTGGAATCATAAATAGAAAATCGGCGTCCCATTCAGCACAGTAAATTCATTCGTGTTTAAAAGGCGAATAATAATAATGAAGTATCGAGCACCAATGTATATACAATTGACTGAGGGAGATTATTCAAGTGTTTTAAAGGGGAAATAGTGAACTGGGAGCCACATCCATTAGTCTATTCAAATATTTTAAAGGGTAAATATTGAACTGGGAGCCACATCCATTAGTTTACTCACGTGGTTAATATAAGGGGGAATAGTGAACTGGGAGCCACATCCATTAGTCTACTCACGTGGCTAATATAAGGGTAAATATTGAACTGGGAGCCACATCCATTAATCTACTCACGTGGCTAATATATGGGGGAATAGTGAACTGGGAGCCACATCCATTAGTATACTCACGTGGTTAATATAAGGGGGAATATTGAACTGGGAGCCTCATCCATTAGTTTACTCATGTGGCTAATATAAGGGGGAATATTGAACTGGGAGCCACATCCATTAGTCTACTCACGTGGTTTATATAAGGGGGAATAGTGAATTTCTTATCCAGCATGCAGGTTATTAACTTTACTTGGGTTTTGAAGTGTCTCTATATGTATGTATGTATGTATTATGTGTGCGTGTGTGTGTGTGTCTTTATACATACCCCCACACACGCCCTGTAATGAACCGCGACATAATTATTGAAATTCTATACATTGATGTTGGCCGTCAAGGGAAAAACAGACTTTGGTGTTGAGTAACTTTGTTGTTTGTGTGTTTTTTTGGGGAGAGTTGGTGGTCGTTGTTATGTGGTAATGTGTACATGTCTTTGTGTGTGTGTGTGTGTGTGTGTGTGTGTGTGTGTGTGTATACGTAATGACGAGTAAAATTAGCGACAAAACTACAAACTTTCTTTTCTCCAGAACATAACACCGTTGAATAAGACCCTTGGTGTAGTGTTTACTATACTCGCCTTGCAAGCTAATATCCCCGGGTTCGATCCCAGAGAAGGGATTTGAGGTTTTTGCTTGAGACACAGAATTTGAGGGGTTATTGCGTGCAAGGTAATCTGGGAGGTTTTTGCGTGAGGAGTGTGATTAGAATCTGGGGGGAGGATTTTGCGTGCGACGTCGATGCGGGAGCAGCTAGATAGTGCCATTACTCTCCCTCTCTTGGTAAAACTCCGGTAATCTACGGTCTATCGCTAATTAGAACAAGGGGGTATCAGGGGGGTGGAGGAGGGGGTGTCAGGGTGATGATGGAAGGGAGGGGGTGTCAGGGTGATGATGGAAGGGTGGGGGTGTCAGGGTGATGATGGAAGGGAGGGGGTGTCAGGGTGATGATGGAAGGGAGGGGGTGTCAGGGTGATGATGGAAGGGAGGGGGTGTCAGGGTGATGATGGAAGGGAGGGCGTGTTAGGAGGGCTGGGGGTGTCAATGGGAGAGGGGAGAAGGGGCGACCGTGCCAGATTGCTTCTCCCAATGACTACCACCAGTAATACTACTACCACCACTACTAACACCAACACTACCACCACTACTACTAACACCACTACTACTAACACCAACACCACCACCACCATTACTACTACTACTACTACTATCACTACTAGCAACACTACCACTAGCACTATTACTAACACTACTACTATTCCCTCCGATACCATTGTCACCGTAAATGTTGTGTGACTTTAGAAAGATTCTATCCCTAAATTTTGTCAGTGAACTTATCTAGTTAAGGAAAAATCTTTCTCTAACTCTGTCGCCGTAATTGACCATTGTGCTGGCAGTTTTATCTCAAGTCAACCATTTAGTCACATTCTTACACCTTCAATTAAGAGGAAATTTTTTGTCGTACGATTTTTTGGGGGAACTCAAGTTCCAGAGTTATTAAAGGCGTCGTGTGAAAACCAGCTTAAGGGGTTGATATCAGATTCTGGTGTTGTAGAGCTGCTGTGAAGGCGACGTTAAGGGACCTCTCTCTCTCTCTCTCTCTCTCTCTCTCTCTCTCTCTCTCCTCGGGGACTGGCAAGTCTTTGATCAAGTGAATTGTTATTGTCGGCGCTAGATTAATACCTGGATCTACAACTAAATGTTCCCTCAAATACCATGGATTGTGTTCAGTTAAATTTGGTGATGTTAAGGTTAGGTTAGGTTAGGTTAGGTTAGGTTAGGCTGGTCATCAAAGGTGCGTTAACTCTCTATCACAGGACTCGGATCATTTACATATTTATTAAGTCCTTTGTGTATCTGTAACTCACCGTCGGGTTTACCTGTACGCTCTTACCTGTCGGGGAATAATTAGTGCTGATTTTTTTTATTCAGATGTTTTGGGGAGCATTTTGTGTTTTAACTTTTCCCGTCATTTTATCACGACCACCCTACCATATTCTTCCTGCAACCCTTGTATATTCTCCCCGCCACCCTTCTATATTCTACCTCCCACCCTACTATCTTCTCCCTGCCACCCTTCTATATTCTACCTCCCACCCTACTATATTCTACCTCCCACCCTACTATCTTCTCCCTGCCACCCTTCTATATTCTCCCTGCCACCCTACTATCTTCTCCCTGCCACCCTTCTATATTCTCCCTGCCACCCTACTATCTTCTCCCTGCCACCCTTCTATATTCTCCCTGCCACCCTTCTATATTTTCTCTGCCACCCTTCTATATTCTCCCTCCCATCCTACTATATTCTCCCTGCCACCCTCCTATATTTTTCCTGCCACCCTTCTATCTTCTCCCTGCCACCCTTCTATCTTCTCCCTGCCACCCTTCTATCTTCTCCCTCCCACCCTACTATATTCTCCCTGCAACCCTACTATATTCTCCCTGCCACCCTTCCATACTCTCCCCTCCCATAATCCCCCCCCCCTTCCTTTTAAATTTTTCCCTCTCTTACACTCTCTTATTCGTAAAACTTTCCCTTCCCTCTTGTGCTTCCTGTCCCTGTCATTCCACCTTCCCTCTCTCCCTTTCTTCTCATCTCCGCTCTCTCCTCTCCCTCTTTTCCCATCTCCGCCTTCTCTTGTCCCTTCGTCCACCATTTCCCTTCCCTCTGCTCGGGTCCTCCACTTATACAATTTTACAGCGTTTGTGGGTGTTTTTTTTATTTTTTTTTTTGCTCGTGGGTCTTAACTTTTTTATCTAATCATTATTCTTCGATCCTGGCACCGTTTAGCTGTCTCTATTTTTATTCGTCTGTAGAAGGAATCACTTATGTGTCATTATGCCTCTGTTTATTTTCTTCGTTGTCGATATTCGGAAAGTTTGAGACGTATTGTTTTTCATGAGTTTTTTTCTCTCTCTCTTAAGGTAGTTTTCTGAGCTAAATATAATCTGGTTTAAGATGTGTTGAGAATATTGGACACACACACACACACACACACACACACACACATGTGCGTATAATCCTAAAGTAGAATTTCGTTGCCAAGTGAACGATGAATATACATTTATTATCACTGTTGGGGGATCTTGATGCAACACGGCCACCATCTCCCAGATAACGAGTACTAGGGTGGAGGAGGAGGGAAGTTCTTTGTCGTGCTTCTGGCAATACAAATTCCTCTCCCTTCCCCTCTCCCTCCCTCCCTTCCCCTCTCCCTCCCTCCCCTTCCCCTCTCCCTCCCTCCCACCCCCCCCCCTCCCTCCCTCCCCCCATCCCTCCCCCAGAAAAAAAAATCACTATTATAACCCTAAATATTGATTAAGATATCACGTACATATAATTATAGTCATTTCCATCAGATGTTTTGAGTTTGACTGAAGAGAAAGAGAGACGAATCTGTTTTATATCAGCCCGCCCGCCCGCCCGCCCGCCCGCCCGTCCGTCCGCCCGCCCGTCCGTCATAGATTTAGTTTCCCATTCGATAACTTTTCATGGACTCTGTGAATTGATTTTATTTTTAAGTATTAAAGTTTATAACGATATGTTTGTTGGTTAAGGCAACTGCTGGAGGATGTTGCTGGCACGAGTAATCTCATCAAGTTATTGCCACATTCTATCACGGGGGAGGAAGAGGGATGTAGCTATATCCTAGACCTCTTATTCTAGTTTAAGACATTTTTTGCTATTTTTTTTTTTTATTTTTGGCTGTATTGATTAACCTTAAACCTTACCTCTCGTCATATGTTTCCTTTTACTATAGATATATCGTGTTATTTTTGTTATATTTTGATATGTTTATTACTGGAATATAGTTGTGGAGTGGGTTGGGGTGTTGCCTTCGACCTTTCAGTCCCTACGCGTGGGTGAATGTTATACCCAGATGCTCTTATTTTGATGGGGGTGGGTTTAGGGTCAGGGTCAAGGTCAAGGTCACGGCAAACACAAAGGACTTTTTTGTTTTTGTTTTTTTTTATTTGTTTTTTGTTTTAGCGTATCAAAAATAGTAAGTTTGTCAATTTTTTATTTTTAATCATCCCTTCATCTTCTCTTCCATCTATTCTCACTATCACCCTTGCTATCACATTCAACCTTCCTTTCACTATCACCACACTATCATCGACCTCCCTCCCTCCCTCCCTCCCTCCCTCCCTCCCTTCCTTCTCTCTCTCCCTCTCATCTCTCTCTCCCTCCCTCCCTTCTCATTCCCTCTCCCTTTCTCTCATCTCCCCCTCCCTCACTCTCACCATCATCCTCCCTCACCATCACCACTACACGACCTACTTACACGGTGACAACAACTGTCATATTTATGGTGAAACGTCAAGAATAACACTGTAGAGGAGGCTTGTGTGTGTGTGTGTGTGTGTGTGTGTGTGTGTGTGTGTACGTACGTTGTGGTGTGGCGCCTTCTGTTTGTTTCTCTGTCTATTTGTATGTCTGTTTGTCCCTCTATCTTTATCTGTCTGTCTGTCTATCTGTCTTCTCTCTGTCTGCCTATGTTCCGTCTCTATGTCTTTGTATCTGTCTGCATATCCGTCTGATTATCTGTCTGTCTGTCTGTCTTGTTTGTCTGTCTGTCTGTCTGTCCATGCATTCATCTGTACGTCCATCTAGTGCCATCATAATACCCCCCCCCCCCCACAACAAACTTGGTTAGGTTAGGTTAGGTTAGGTTAGGTTAGAGCGTATTTTAAGGGCCAATATTGTCTAACTCTCTATTTGGTAGGGAAACTGTTATATCGAGGTTCCATTTGATGTAAGACTTCCATTTATCGGATTATTTGGAAAGGGAAGAGTCTATCCGATTGAAACTTCCATTTAACGTACTTTATTAGGGAAGGGGGTGCGTTATATCGAGATTCCGTTATACGTGAAACTTCCATTTAACGGATCATAACCAATGAATCGGTGTTCGTTATATGGAGGTTTTGCTGTAGTTCAATTTTTTTTGTGAGTACGATGGTTTGAGCCCTTGAGTACGATGATCTGAACCCTTGAGTACGATGATCTGAGCCCTTGAGTACGATGATCTGAGCCCTTGAGTACGATGGCTTAATCCCTTGAGTACCGTGACTATGACAATTTAACCCCCCAATGAGTAAGGTGTCTATGATGACTTATTTCCTTGAGTACGATGTATTAATCTCTCGAGTACAGTGTCTTAACCCCCTTGAGTACGATGGCGTAATCCTTTCATTTAGGATGGTTTAACCCTCGAGTACGATGACTTAATCACACAAGTACAATGGCATCGTACTCTTAAGGAATAATTAATTAATCGTCTGCATCGTACTCAGGTAATTGTACTCAAGGGGTTAAGTTATCTAAGTGAGGAGATTTGGAATTCATGCTCAATAGAGTTTTTTATAATTTTGTTAATTATGATTTTTTATTGATCATTTAACTTTATTATTATTATTATTATTATTATTATTATTATTATTATTATTAATGTAATGCAGTGGAGGTGTAAAAACTTAACGTTTGTCAATAACTTTTTTCCGCTTTCGTTTAACAAAATTAGAAGACCTTGAGAATATACGTAACTTTCAAGAAACTTCCATTACCATCAGGAGTAAAAAAAAAAAAATACGAAATTAGTGTCAGAAAAACTTTGTTGCTCTCACGAAAAAAAAAGGAGGAGGGCGGGTATGTTACCATGGAGACTAGTTGGTGGTGTCTGGCTGGCGGGGGCAGGGGGTAGTTCCTCATGACTGTTATCTCTCTCTCTCTCTCTCTCTCTCTCTCTCTCTCTCTCTCTCACCAGATTCAATCCACGTCTCTGTTTATTGATGTGTTGACGTTTTCATCATGTGGTTTCACTTGTCTGTGTGTCAGGGTCCTCTCTTTAGGTGGTGCTGATGGAGGCTCCTCACGTCTGTGTTCCCTGCTGCCCACAGGTTCCCCCCACTCCCCCTCCTCCATCCCCGCCCCCTCAAGAAGGAATCTAATTGAATCATCTTTTGAAAATCAGCAATGTGCTGAACAAAGGATTGGATCTTATGAAGCAGGAGGTTCGACAGACAGACAGACACACAGACAGACACACAGACACATTGACGTAGGCTGACAGATGCGGACAGTCATTGACAGACAGTTACACAGACTGACAAATATTGAAAGCAGAAACTAACAGACACACAAACTGAGACACACACAAAACAGAGACTGACTTCAAGTAAACTTTTTCAGTTCTCCCTCACCCTGCCTCCCCCCCCCCTCCCCCCCCCCTCGCCTTCCTTGTTCTGATCTTCCCTTCCGCGCCACTTCCTGCCCCTCCCCTCCCCTCCCCACCCCACCACTATTAAAAACAAACAAAGGAAATGAGTTTCCCTAAATAGGCCTTCACTCTCACCCCGGCCTCTGACCCAGTTACCCAGAAACTCCTTCACAAAACCTCAAAGATAACGAAAAAAAAAGAGTATGGTGCACTATAAGTCTGCCGTGAGGTTGACCTTGTAAACGGAGCACCGATTGGCCTTCAGGTCAATAATAATAGTGCAGGAACTAATGTTAGCAACGACGACACGGCGGCGACCCACGACCTACATCCACGACCTTGCGCTCTTGATTTATGCCTACAACCTGCACTCATGATCTAAACATGACCTACACGCGTGACCTGTACCTACGCACACGACCTGCACCTACGCACACGACCTGCATCCGCAACTTACACGCGCGACCTTGATTTACACACCCAACTAATGTTATATTGTTACCGTGTGTTTCACCGAGGCTCCAGTCTACCACCTTCTGACATTTAGATATTACCTTCCTGCAGAATTATCACTGTCCGCCTCATTCTCGCCGCTGTTGATACTCCTGCGTCGAGCTATTATCTCTGCTTCAGGAGACACTTCTTGAGACTGATAATCCTCATAAACCAACGGGTGGATGTCGCTCACTGTCACAACACACAGCGATCGATCCTCCTGCTTTCATCTTGTTGCTTATCTTGGTGTGTAGTGTAGGTGCGAGTTTCCTCTGCCACTTCCTTTCTTTTTTTTTTTACTCGTTCCTGAACCTGACGTGTGCCACGAGGCCTTTAACTTGATGAGCAACATGCGAGGGGCGTCTGTTTGAGGCTGCAGCAAGGGCCGTTCTCTCCCATGTAAGATATAAACTCGCTTGGTAATTAAACCTGTACACAGAGAGAGGGAACACTTCCTCTCTCTCTTCCTCCTCTCGAGCTACACCCTAAGTCCTCTTCCTGGTCCTCGTCTACCGTACGCTGTCCCCCTCAATATTTCTGGCTTAATTACACCTCTTCCCTTCATACTGGGGATCCCTCACATAGGCTAGAGACATAAGACACTCGTACGCCAATCTCCTTGTGCTGGCCCTCACACGTCCTTTTCAGGAGTGGGCCATATAGCCTTTAGTTGCTGAAATCTCTTCTAAAATTCAATAACACCCCTTTATGGGGGTCATGGTCTTCCTTACGTCTCTTTTCACCCCATTCATCTTGTCCAGGGATCCCCCACTTTATTAACCCTTTTTGTCTTGTTCTGAACCCTTCTTTTCACTCCTTCGCTCAGACGACCCTTTCAGTTTGTCCTTGGCGCCTCCTTGTCACGCAGCTACCATTTTACCTCCCTTCTCCTTTCCTCATTCATATTTAATTTAACCTTAACTCTCCCACCCTTTTTAACCCATTTTTGGCTCAAACTTATTCCTCTCTTCCCACATTCCTAGACTCCTACGCCCAGACGACACCACCCCGTCCCTCCCCACCCCGTCCCTCCCCACCCCGTCCCTCCCCACTCCGCTCCTCCCCACCCCGTCCCTCCCCACCCCGTCCCTCCCCACCCCGTCCCTCCCCACTCCGCTCCTCCCCACCCCGTCCCTCCCCACCCCGTCCCTCCCCACTCTGCCCCTCCCCATCTTGTCCCTCCCCACCCCGACCCAGCCCCACCCACTAGATATAGGCACCCCTACGGCCCACTTCTGCCTACACGGAGGGCGGCGGTTGTAGGACGGCACAACAATGCTCTGGGTGGATCTGCGGTTACTTGTCTGGCAGAGGGGGCTCAATAAAGTCTCTTTTACCACCTGTCTTCACACCTGTCTCAAAAGGCAGGTTGTACGGGGTCGCCAGACGGTGATTCCTCGTCTGTAAACAAAAGGGCGAGACAGTCAATCAATCAGTCAGTCAGTCAGTCAGTCAGTCAGAGATAACGGTGATATTTGAGAATTGCTTAAGAGGTTAGTTGTATTATTCACTTTAAAGGTATTAATGTATAAAAACAAAGAGACCTAAAAAAGAGAGATAAAGAGAGATAAGAGTGATGCTTACGAATTGTTTCCCAGGTCAGTTGTATAAGCCAATGAGAGACATTTGCGTAGATGAAAACACAAGACATAGATCGACATAATAATTGCTGTGTTATATGAGTTTTGTTTTTTTAACTGGGAATGACTTGTTTTCATGATTTTCGTCTCCCAGGAAGAACAACGATACAAGACGCAACCGAGAGGAAGAAATATTATTATTATGATTATTATTATTATGATTATTATTATTATTATTATTATTATGATTATGATTATTATTATTATTATTATTATTATTACATTGTTAAAAAAGACCAAAAGAACCAATAATAAATAGACTTGTTCTTGGTGATCCTGTACTTTTCTTTTGACATCCTAGGGAAAAAAACTATCCACCTGGTGTTACATCACGACAACACACGATAATCATCATTTTCCGTGATCACTTAACCACTTACCTTTATATCATGAGAAGAGACAGATGAGGAAGAGGGAATAATGATAAGAATAATGATGATGATAATGAAATAATAATAATAATAATAATAATAATAATAATGATACAATATCTTATCATTATCATATTTATTCTCGACTATTTTCTAAACTATATTAGTACCAAATACACTCTTCCACCTCCCCTCCCCACTCCCCTTCCCTCCCCCCCATCTCCCCTCTCCCCATCTCCCTCTCTTTCCCTCCCCCCATCTCCCTCTCTCACCCTTTCCTTCACTACAAAAGAACCCACGTTAATTTTTCCCTCTTCGCCCGGGCATAGAAAAATGTGAATTAAGAATACTTGAGCTGTAATCTCTCGTTCTGCGCCGCGACTCTAGGACACGGGGAGCATTTTCCTGAGGACCTCCTGGACAAGAATAATGGCTTGTTTTGCGAGTCTTTTTTTTTCTCTGCCACTTTCTAGGCCATTTTTTAAAGAGTTGGTGGGGAGGAAATTTGAATGGATGTTGGAGAGGGGGTGGAGGGATGTTGGGGAAGGGTGGAGGGATGTTGGGAAGGGAAGTGGAGGGGTGGAGGGAGGAGTGTGAGTTGTGCAGGGGAGTTAGAGGGAGGTTAAGTATTTTTCTGAGATGGGAATTGTGTGTGTGTGTGTGTGTGTGTGTGTGTTTGTGTGTCCTCTTCCGTCATTTGTATGCCTCTCTTCCTTACGGCCATTGTTTGCCTGCCAATCTTCCGGCCGCCCGTAACTCGTCGTCCGTCCAGTGCATGTCATCCGTCCGTCCGTCCGTCCTCACATCAGTGTTGACACCAAATTGGCCTTTTCTGTGTGCGAGCCTTTACAAGTATTTTGGCTAGGTTAGGTTAGGTCTTGTTTATCATTGATATTTTATACACTCGGGGTAAACACTTACATGATATGTCTCACTTAACGCCATTTAAAAATATCTTATCGACGTTTTTTACCTAAAATTCAAGACCATTTTTTTTTTCCTGGGTCATTTTGCTCAGCTCATGCCAGAGACTTGAATTAAATAATCATTCTGAATTACAAACTTCCTCAGCCGAGATAACTTTACTGACTAAATTATGCAAAAACTTTTATTCTCGTCAACCAAACTTTTCATTAAATAATTTTCTTTTTCATCTCCTCTGTCAAGATAGTTTGTTCTGTCAAGATATCCTGTTCCTCGTCAAGACGGCTTATTCCCCGTCAAAACAACTCCGATCATACACCCCCTGACACACTGGACGTATGGGCACAGCTGACACACACACACACACACACCTAGAGAGAGAGAGAGAGAGAGAGAGAGAGAGAGAGAGAGAGAGAGGACAACATTTCCCGCCATCCATTTTAAGGATTTTTATCTCCCTTAGAATTTCCTGATCGTCAACCAACCTTTCGTGGAGGGGGAAGGGTGCCCTCCTCCTCCTCCTCCTCCCACTCCTCCTCCTCCACCCTCATCCTCGGTATGATTCGACCTATTCCCCCTTTCTTCCTTCCTTTTCCAGCACGTCATTCGTCCTCTTCCTTCTCCTCCCTCACTTTTTATTTCTTTAATTCCTTTTTATTTCTTTCCTTCCTTTTTATTTCCTTCCTTCCTTTTTTCCTTCCTCCCTTCCTTCTTTAATAAGTCATTCTAACTCTCCCTTCTCCTTTCCTTTTTCTTCCTCCATCCCGAAAGTCCACCTCTTCCTTCTACTCCTTTTTTCTTCCTCTAACTCGCCCCTACTCCTCCTCGTCTTTCTCTTCCTCCTTTTCTTTCTTTTCCTCGTCTTCTTACTCCTCCTCCTCCTGCCCGGCCGACACACCCCTCGTCAGCTCTTATCGTCAATTTCCCGCTGGTGAACGACCCACTCTCGTGTTGTACGGAGTGTTATTTGATTTTCGCCCAGTGACAGGAACACCCTGCAGAAGGAACACGCTGCAGGAGGAACGCGCTGCAGGAGGAACGCGCTGCAGGAGGAACACCCTGCAGGAGGAACACCCTACAGGAGGAACACCCTGCAGGAGGAACACCCTGCAGGAGGAACACCCTACAGGAAGAACACCCTGCATGAGGAACACCCTACAGGAAGAACACCCAACAGCTGCTGGAGGCGGAGGGAGATGCATCATAACAGCTGCTGAAGGAGGAGGAGGGGGGGCCGCCATCACCATCGTCGTCGTCTTCCGTCCTAGTAACAACTCCTCTTCCCATCTCCGGTGTCTCCCCGCTGCCAGGCGACGCCACTCACCATAAAATCTCGCCCTTCAAAAAATTTCTCCGGGAAAAATCTCGGCGTATAAACACACTCTAGACCAAAATTCAGGCTGAGAAAATCCCGCCAAAAGTCCGTTATTGCTTACCGATATAAAATGTCTCACGTTAATCTGTACATAATTTTACTATCACGTTAATCTATACAAAGTCTCACTATCACGTTAATCTATACAAAATCTCACAATCACGTTAATCTATACAAAGTCTCACTATCACGTTAATCTATACAAAGTCTCACTATCACGTTAATCTATACAAAGTCTCACTATCACGTTAATCTATACAAAGTCTCACTATCACGTTAATCTATACAAAGTCTCACTATCATGTTAATCTATACAAAATCTCACTATCACGTTAATCTATACAAAGTCTCACTATCATGTTAATCTATACAAAGTTCTCACTGTCACGTTAATCCCAATTTTAATAATAACTTTACTAGATTTTCACAATAATAACATCTACAACACCTAGAAAAATTACCTGCACTTACAACACCCTTACCATCATTTACAACATCCTTACCATCATTTACAACATCCTTACCATCATTTACAACACCCTTGCCATCATTTACAACACCCTTACCATCATTTACAACACCCTTACCATCATTTACAACACCTTTACCATCATTTACAACACCCTTACCGTCATTTACAACACCCTTACCATCATTTACAACACCCTTACCATCATTTACAACACCCTTACCGTCATTTACAACACCCTTACCGTCATTTACAACACCCTTACCATCATTTACAACACCCTTACCGTCATTTACAACATCCTTACCGTCATTTACAACACCCTTACCGTCATTTACAACACCCTTACCATCATTTACAACACCCTTACCATCATTTACAACATCCTTACCGTCATTTACAACACCCTTACCGTCATTTACAACACCCTTACCATCATTTACAACACCCTTACCGTCATTTACAACACCCTTACCGTCATTTACAACACCCTTACCATCATTTACAACACCCTTACCATCATTTACAACATCCTTACCGTCATTTACAACATTACCAGCACTTACAATATCTTACCAACACATACAATAACAGCACTAACACCTGCACCGTTACCAGCGAAACGATATTACCATCATCACTGTAAACATTTCCATCATTTACAACATTTAAGATAACATTATTTCTAATAATTAAAATACTGTATTAACATAACTTACAATATCAAACTCACTCACAACATTAAACTTAACTTACAACATTAACATTATTTACAACTCTAACATTAAACTCGCACGCATATTTAACACCACTTACAACATTAACATCATTTGTAACATCATGAACAAAATTCTGCGTTTATGTCACACAACCTCCCCTCGAGGCCTCTGTGGACGTGTCGGCACATCCGGCTGTGTGTGTTAGTCATTCACACTGGCAGCGGGCGGAAATATGTTGCGGGGTTTTCTTTTTAAATTTTGCAAATGGATTCGTGTGACCGCAGCTTAAATTTTGGACGGCACATGGAGCAGAGATAGACAGAGAGAAACAGAGACACAGACAGACAGACAGACAAGACAGAGGTTGTTTGTTTAACAACTTTATTGGCAAGATTGGGGTGCCATTAAAGTTTATAGGGTCAGCGGAACAGTGATTGAGGACCCTCGTCTGCAGAGATTATGAGACCACATTTTACAGTCTTCCGAGTGAGTACATCCAATAGGTTTGATCTGTGTCATAATACAGCTTCGGTCGGTTGAACTGGGATGTCGACAATACGTTTGTGTATCATTATATTAAAGACCATAGGTTTTAATACTCTTCATTGGGGTGTGCCAAGCTCAAATGCTCTCATTCTGGTACTTTTGACTTTCGTAAACAAGACACGTAGGGGGATACTTTGACTAGTTGCTCAAGTATAATGTCTATCACCCTTCGAGTGAACAAGATATTTTGCAAACCTGTCTGTGTGCTGTGCCCGGGCATAAACCCATACAGATTAGGGGCCAGTTTGTCTTTGACTTGAAACATGAGATGGTTGAGAACAATTCTTTCAAGGACTTTGCGCATACAAGATGTGAGTGGGATGATCCTGAAGTTTGGAAAATTGGCTTTAGGGATTGGTACTATGTATTCTTGAGTCCATGTCTTTGGCAGAATACCCTGTGTGAGGCTCATTTGCTACAGGTCAAGCAGTGGGTAGTTAAGGACTTAATACAACGATCTTAGGTGCTCTAGGCTATGACATCCTCACCAGGGGAGGATGATTCACCTTTCCCCAAAGCTGTTTGTTAGTTCGTGGTGACTTATAGGAAACTGGTCAGTAAAGTCCGGTGTGGAACAAGCTATTTCAATACTGAAGACCCTATTAAGGTGTGTGGTGGTAAGATATTGCTGTAATGCTGTATGTCAGGAGGCAGGAAAATGATTTGTGACAGAGTCGAGGTCACTGGTCTAATAACATGTTAGTGCAGGACTGTGGTGAAGTTGGGCTGAGGTAATGGCATTCAATTTTGTTCCACACTTCTGCTTGAGTGGTTGTTCGAGTAAAACCCTTTAAAAATTTCTCCCAATAAGTTGTTCTCATCTGATTTTTTAGTTCACGAGAGGCTCAGTTGGCTTTGAGGAATGCCAGGAAGTTAACACTGGATTGGTTTTGCTTATAAGTGTTGGCAAGTTGTTGTATTTTCTCTCCTCTGAAGAGGATGGGGTCATGTGTCCACAGAGTGGTTTAGTGCCGGCCCCCTTCCTCCTTGACTTAACCCAGGTGGTATAATAATTATGTGGTAATGACATTTACAAGATCATAACAAAATTCATCCACTGTCTGACACACACACACACACACACACACACACACAGACGCTTTAAGCCGACGCTGAGCCATGTTGACTGTCACACGAATTATGACCGCCTTTGTTGTTGCTGGTGATGGTGGTAATGGTAACATGGCGATATTTACAGCCCCACTATCACCTACCGTCTCTGCTGTTACTGCTGCTGATATATGATATGTATCGATGACAGCGATGCTAATATTCTCCAACTTCCGAAGAGTCTGCGAACGAAATTGTGTGGAGTAAGAGTGTACAGTATAATACCTCGGTACCCTTGAATTTATTGATTACTTCCGTGTTGACATGTTGGTCGTCACAGCTGGCGGCGTTCCCGTTGGTTGTTGTTTCTGTTTGTTCGACTCTCGTGTAAACTAATGATGCGTGAGACAGGGAATGGACTTAAAGGAAAATTTACTCGATACAGAAACGGGTTTTGTATATACGTATTCTGGTGTTCCGTGATAAATGGGATTTTTTTGTGATAATATTGGTTTTATGTTTGGTTGTGGCAGTAGCTGTATACATCACTTATTCACTGACGGAGAAAGAGTTTTTTAGCGCTAAGATTCACTCATATTTATGGCACTTTTACTCATTCATAACTTCAATACATCACTCAAGTTGACGTTATTTTCACATACCTGCACCGCCGGAGGTGTTGGTGTCCCCCACGGCATTAAAGTGGTGTTCCTGGACCCACGTGTATGTACAGTAGAGGATGGAACTCTAAACCTCTCATATCTTCAGCTGCATCGGGCGAGGATTATCAGGATGTGTAATAAGAAATAAAGTGGTCGAAAGATAAACATATTTCTGGAAACTGAGACCTCGATATTATACTGTTTATAAAGTGATTGATGTTTTGTTGGTATTGGCCATATATTTTGACAGTGTGTGTGTGTGTTTGAGGTCCGCCATGACAGAATAGTTTTAACCCTTCATCCTGTTAATTTTTACGGGTGAAAATATTCCCAATATGCCTGACAATGTTTTGTTTTAATCCCTTTAATTATTATAGTGGACATTGTATCCTGTAGAGAGAGAGAGAGAGAGAGTATAAAGTGAAGGTCGCCCCCATAAAGTTACTACAAGTTAATATTTCACCTGACTGACATTATTTTCTCCTTTGTTGTCTGTGCTGGGGGAAACCGGCGCCTGAAACCAATGGCATCTACACCATTTCTGTAATAACCTGAACCACTTTTAACCTGTAACAATATTTATCACGGTTCCACCCCACAATGCATTCAGCTGTACGAAACATAACTAAAATCCTTACATAACGAAGTATTTACCCTGACACTCACTCACCAGCACCGTGACACTCACTCACCAGCACCGTGACACTCACTCACCAGCACCGTGACACTATCACCTGTGGCGCCCTATGTTTGCTTCAGCTCAGGGTGGTAAATCGAATTCGTATACTCGCCTCGTTCATGAGTGACGTGGTGGGGGGGGGGGGGGCGATGGATTGGTGGGTTATAGTTTTGTCGTGATTGATGTTGTTGTAGGTTAGTTATTGTGTTGTTGTTGTAGTGGGATAGTTATTGTGTCTTGGTGGCTGTTGTATGATAACTGTTGTGTGGTGGTTGCTGTTGCTGTAGGGTAGTTATTGTGTCGTGGTTGTCATGACACCTGACCAAACCACACAACTACGGTGACCCCCCCTTCCCCCACTCCTGATGGCCTGTTATTGGCTTTTTAACCACGGGAAAAAGTTACCTCTATTTTTTTTTTTCAATTTCTACAGCGAGATTGTTTTTTTTATTTAATTGTCTAGGTTCATGTGTTTGTATATATGTCAGCCTGTGTTATTTCATCCAACAATATCCTAAAATATATCAATTATTACATGAAAACAATATAAACGGTCTAGATATATACATTGTTTATATTCATATATGCTACGAAGATAAAGTGCATGTATATTTATTTTTTTCTGTACAATAATTTTGCTGATGTTGGTGATATGTCAGTGTGATTTGTTCTAAAGTATTGCAATTCTGTGGCCTTGGGGGGGAATTTCACGTTGCAGTGAGTTTCGTGAATATTTAAGAGTTACGACACTGACCACTAGTGAATGTGGTTTTGTTGTTTATGTGTTGTAAGGGGTCACATATGTATTGATTTGTTATATCCTTATGTGTATTATTGTTAAGGACTTGCACATTAGATTCCACCATTACTTGCTACCATTGTAATAACCTCTCACCATTATTTAATACCATTGTAATAAGCTTTCACCATTATTTAATACCATTGTAATAAGCTTTCACCATTATTTAATACCATTGTAATAAGCTTTCACCATTATTTAATACCATTGTAATAAGCTTTCACCATTATTTAATACCATTGTAATAAGCTTTCACCATTATTTAATACCATTGTAATAAGCTTTCACCATTATTTAATACCATTGTAATAACCTCCCACCATATATACTGTACTACCATAATATATACAATATTATCATAACGCCTCACAGTATTACTAAGTCCTGTGTCCCTGGTCTTACAGCTCGGTGAAGGAGGGCGGCGTGGTAGTGTCTCGGCCGCCGCTGGTCAGGAGCCGTACGCTACCGGCCATCGTCGTGCCCGGAGTCACAGTCCTCCAGACAACACTCGATGCTTCCGACCGACGAGGTAACGTACTCACATTGTCGTACATTTTCATAATTATAGTTATACCTTATTACACTCAGCCTGTTGTACATTTTTTAATTACATCTTGGTGTACTCTACAAACACATACTGGTGAACTGTATGTACTAGCTCTTTGTCCGTTTGTTTTTATGTCTTGTCTTCTCTTTTGAGTATATGTGTGTATGGAATACGACGTGAATCTCTTAAATAGTTTTTGTTAATGCCTGGTTTACATGATCATACTCCTTAAACCTGATACATACTGATGAGTTATATGTATAGGCTGCTGTATTATATCCCATATTTATCTTGTGGCTACGTAAAAGTGATGTGAACGACTATTTTAAATGCCTGGTCTTCAAGCTAAACACATTCTGCTGACTTGTATGTGTCCCTTATTTTCTTAAGTCTCTCTATCATGTGTGTATATAAAGCAACGTTAATTAAATGTTAGTGTTCAGTACCTGGCTGACAGCTTTGAGGGGACGTCACCGAAATATTGTATCTTATTATCACAACACAGCTGAACGTGTCATTCTTGTTGTGTCGCCACTTAATCGGTTCTGACCTTCTTCAAACCTTGTTGAGAGGAATCCCCAGGTCTCTCTCTCTCTCAGACACGGGGAGAGAGAAAAAGAAATTACCCCAATATAACTGCTCACTTTACCCCAGAGGCCAGCTGATGTTTGCTTGAATTATATAGAGTTACATCAGGGCCTCCGCGTCACGATTTACCATTTTTTTTTTTTTTTTTGCACTTCTTCCATCTGTGTTGACCTTAACCATTACCACAACACTTCAGGGAGTAACATGGCAAGGGGCAATCAAAAGGTTCTTCATCGTCCATGGAAATTTTCCCCGTTTGGACAGCTTAATTGCGTGGGGATTAACCGTAAAAATAATGAGGTTGTTATGTGAATGGTAAACCTTGCGCGTTGGAATACCGAGACAGTTTCCACCACATGGAGCTCTACCGGGGTGAGAGTTGCCAAGTGAAGCTACGTTCATTAGTTAGTTGCTCCACCTCCCAGTGCTTAGTTGTTGTTGATATTTATATTTTCTAACTGGTGATGAGAGACTAAATCCATTTATGGTGGAATATTAGGGAAGGAAGGGAGGAGAGAGAGGAACAGGGGGAAGGCACAGAACCCATTAGTAAACCATTTAGGATGACTATCAGCCAAGAGCCATGGCTTTACACGCGGATATCTCCATAAAAGTGTTCTCTCTCTGCAATGTGTGTGTGTGGCAGTTGCTTTAAGTAGAACAGGTGCTTTCCACTTTCTCTTTTACTCTTTCAGAAAGTGAGAGTAACTAACAGGCCATGTAAAGTAAATTTAATGGTAGAGTCACTCAGTTCTTGGACGCCTTTTTCAAAATCCAGGAAACGAATTATGTTGAGTCCTGGATGACAAGAAAGGTGTGTTAAGTAGTGCTGGTGTTAGGGCCAAGACAGAGCCAACTGTTCTCTCACCACACTATAACATAATAATCTACAGACAACATGTAGCTATGGAGGTATAGTTGGGTGAGGTATATAAATAAATTCCTTTTCGTGGGAATAAAAGAAGTGGTCAAAAACTGTTTGGCTTGTGGGTCGGGGTGCAGCGAAGAGCCTGTGACATGAGTTAGGCTGGAGAGACAGGAGAAAAATTCTATCTGTGAGTTGGTCAATCAGTCTGTTTTAAAATAAGGATAACGTTTGAAGAAGTTGTCGAGCTCCTTCTTGATAGGCAGACCATCATCAGAACGACGGGCTGTCACAACTGCTCTCGTCTCCCCGCCTGTGACTGAGTCTCGACCCGGATGTGTTGTGTTTTTTTCTTTTTTTTTTTGCCGTTGTCGACGTCTTCCTATCATGCTATTGACCTTTTCTCCACCTGACGTGACCCAACAGGATCTGATGTTACCTGACACGACCTGACGGGACCTCAATGGACTTGATGTGACCTAATGCGAATTGTACGTGACCTCCTGGGGAAAAATGACCTGGACGTACATTTATTTTTTGGTGCGAGTCCTCTGCCTAGACGATCCCCCCCTCCCCACCCTTCCACCTGCCCCGTCCCCTGCCACCCCTTACATCAGGAAGGGTGAGGGGAGGCGAGGGAGGTGGAGGGGGGAAAAGATACGGAGTGGGGGGAGGGGAAGAGGAAGGTCACGGTTGATGTACATACACGGAAGACATGAATGGAGAAAGGGCGGAAGTAGGAGGGAGCCAGGGAGAGAGTGGAGAGAATAGGGAATTGGGGAGATGAGTGAGAGGTGGGATGTACATACACACAGACGGGAATAGAAGGGAAGAAGAGGAGGAAGAGAGAAGAAAGAGGGGGGCTAGGAAAGGAAGAGGGATGGATGGGAGGGAAGGCAAGGAGAAAAGACAAAGAATGGAGGGAGGGAACAGCTGACGAAGTGTTTCCAGGTTTTGGTATGCAAATGAAATAGTGAGGCCCGCGAGAGACGAAGACGACCAGTTGCCCATCTGCATGTTGAACTCCTCCTCCTCCTCCTCCTCCTCCTCCTCCTCCTTCTCCTCCTCCTCCTCCTCCTCTTCCCTAACACGTTCTATTCTGCGTCCACCTTTCCTCACTATGCCACTTTCATACCAGCCCCGTCTTCTCTTACACCTCTCTCTCTCTCTCTCTCTCTCTCTCTCTCTCTCTCTCTCTCACACACACATACTCACCCACTCACACCACCCTCTCACACACACTCACAATTTCCCACTCTTATCCATGAATTCTCTTTCCGATCATTTCCGTTCAATCTTTTTCACGGTCGCACATTTCTAGTCATCTCTCTCTCTCTCTCTCTCTCTCTCTCTCACACCATCTCTCTCTCTCTCTCTCACACCATCTCTTTCAAAGTCTCCCTCTCACCCTCCCTCTCACCCTCCAGGATTATTCCACCCTCTTACACTCACTCTCTTGTCTACACCTCTTTTATGTCCCACTTTTATACACAGAACATAAAGTAGAAAACATTGACTTTTTATTATTTTTTTTGTCCTTATTTTGGTTTCACTCTTGACGTCAGCTTTGAGAGGAAGAAAGATGACGTCGTGCCATTGATCTGTTCTTTGTCCGTAAATAATGGTAATTGGTCGGGACTTAATGGTAGTTGCGTAATTTATAAAGATAATAATAATAATTGGTGATGACGATAATAGTAGTTGATGATAATAGTAATAGTTGATGATAATATGTAATAATATGTAATAATAATAATACTAATAAATGTTAATAATAATACTAATAGTTGATACTAATTTTGATGATAATTATGATAGTAATAATATTAATAGTAGTAATAATGATAATAATAATGTTAATAATGATAATTTAATTCCGTCATAGTAATAACGATAATAACTGATGGATGTAACAGTATTTCCAATAGACTCATAATAAAAATAATACTAGTAACAGTAACTTTAGTAATAGTCATGAAAATAGTAATAATAATAAGATAATAATAATAATAGTGATGATGATGATAATAATAATAATAATAATATATCCTGAGTATAGTATTTGGTCATAAGTTTGTACACAGTTTAAAGGCTACATGATCTTTCCTCAGTCAAGCATTAACAGTACACACTTAATCGCTCATCCATTTACTCACTGATCCATTCACTCACTCACTCAAGCAGTTACAGTGCACTCTCTCACTCACTCACTCACTCACTCACTTACCTATCTAACCTAACCTAACCTAACCTGACCTGACCTTGCCTTACCTTACCTTATCTTAGTGTTTGTATTTTGTGTGTGTGCGTGCGTGTGTGTGTGTGTGTGTGTGTGTGTGTGTGTGTGTGTGTGTGTGTGTGTGCGCGCGTGTGTGTGTGTGTATTCGAATTTTGCTTTGTCACAATTCGACTGAGTGTGTTCGTGCGTCAGTGAAGGTTTAACGAGTAAGTTATCCTACAATCGGCCTAAAGGATTGTAATTAAAATGGACAGTCCAAAGTAGATGAACCATAGTCATCCGCATCAGAGGACAGACCAGTTAACAGGTTAGAGGTCATATATAGAAATGTATATATGTATAAATATGTATACTTACAGAGAGTTACAGTTCATAAAAAGCTCAGCCATTAATGTAGGTGTACAGGTGATTATAACACTAATGATTTGTCGTCCCATATATACATACACTGTTAAGGTTTCAGAAGCAGTACCTAACCCTCTCGCCTATGAATCCCTGAATTGTTATCTTACACAACGTTATTTCGGCTCCAGCAGGATCAGTACACGAGGCTTCACCATTTCACGTTGCAGTGGAGTTATTCTTCCCTCCAGTTATTTATCAACACGATGCAGCCTTGAAGTTTAATCACCGGCAGGTTGTAATTATAACATTCAACTCGTGAGACAAGATGGAGGGCAATTAGAAGAGGAGAATGGTATAAAATAAATAAATAGATAAATAAATAAATAAGTAAATAAATAAATGATGCGATAAAACAGGAAGGAGGGGATGGAGGGTGGAGCGGGGTTCTTTGACAGGACCCGGCCGTACCCAGAACACTTCAGGCATCAGGAAATATGGAATGTTTTTGTTTATTAAGTTGACTGTAGAGGGGTAGTGGGGATGGAGGAATGGTGGGGGTGGAGGAGTGGTAGGGGTGGAGGAGTGGTGGGGATGGAGGATTAATTTGGTTAGTGGAGTGAACGTGTAGGGGTGATGGTGGGGAGGTGTTGTAGTGAAGGGGAGTGGAATGATGTTGAAACTGGAGGTATGATGTGTGAGGGGTTGTGAGGAAGAAGTTAGAGAGAAGGGGAGAGAAGGGGCTAGTGATTGCCTGGACCCAATTAGGACCGGCTTGAGCGCAATTAGGACAGGGAATTGCTCTAATTAGGAGTCAATCAAGGGGCCTCCTGTCCCCCTCCTGCCTCGTTTGTCTAGGGTGTGATGACCGGCCACTGGCAGACGGACACTGCAGCAGCGGGAAGAGGAGGTAGCCGGGGGTGCAGTGACCATCTCCAGTGCGCAGTGACTTATTAGCGGACACTGGAGGACCCTGCAAGAAACTCGAGCCGTGTCATTCGTGTCTGTTATCCTGCTAGAGCGGGATAACAGAGGAACTACAGTAACTATATCACCCGTAACCATTTCCTTGTCTGGGTTAAACACTCCAGGTAAGACTAAACTGCACTCGAGGAGGTACCTACTCCATGACCTTGGCCTCTTGACCTCAGGAACACAGCAGTTCTAGGATTTGTCATGATGAACAGTACACAATATATTATACCAAGTGTGTAGCTGTAGCTCTCTCTTCCTTGGTTTACCCTGAGGACAGTGTTACACGTACCCACCGGCTGCTGATCTTGACCTCTCCCCTTCTCACCCTAAAGATCATAGGCCATATCAGTTCTTGTGGTTGTCAGAGTGAATATGTATGAACATATAATGCAGTAACACATGCTGCACACATACACACACACACACACTAGCCACGGTACTCACGCGATCTCCGCTTCCGTGACCATTTCCCGTGTCTCATGGCCGTGCTCGCTAGCGTTCCGTGACTCCCTTGATGCTAAACATGGATACAGTATTAGCTTCCAGGGCTCACATAATCTATGCACATTTTTTTTTTTTTTAATTTTAATCACGTAAAGGTCTCAGGGCGGCGCCTTGAAATTACGCTAAACTGTACAGGTGTAAAATTCACTTGTTGGCTCTGATAAACTCTGTGGGGGGTGGACAAAACGCAATATTATTTTAACCTGGTCTTGAAGTGCTCAGGTAAATTAGGTCATGCAGTTTTATGTCTTTATACTTTAGTGTAGGAGATAGTGCGAGTGGTAATTTACTCTATGAAATAAAACTCAACTGAGAATTAAAAATGTGAACTCATTAAAAAGCTAATATGATGAAGAGAACTAGGGAAAAGGCGAGGAATAATGTAATCTGTTAAAAAGGAATTAGGAAGATAATTTAATTAAGATAATAGGGTAATAGGATAATATTATAGAAGACCTGAGAAAGATAATCTAATAATAATGAACTTACGAAAGTAGTAAAAAAAAGTATTGAAAAAAATATGAAAAAATAGAAAAAGAAATTAAAAAAAAAAAATTAAAGAACTCAAAAAGTTGAACAAAAATAAATAAATAAACTAAAAAATTTATAACTACTAACCAGAGCATCATTCGACCACCTTAACCCCCACACACCGTCAACCAAGACTCCCTCACCAGCAACATCCACCAGTCAGATCAGGAGATTCGGCATTTGGATTAATTTGATTCTACCAAAACAATTACCCAGGAATAAACTGCAGATTACCTCCTCAAGTTATTTCATCTGATGCTTAAACATCCTAATACAACCTGGAGGGGTTTGGTTAGGTTAGGTTAGGTTATATTCGGTTAAATTAAATTAAGTTATGTTACATTAGGTTAAGTTACATTAGGTTAGGTTAGGTTAGGTTAGGTTAGCACTGGAGTGGTTAATCTTAAGGTGAACCAAACCGCAGGTACTAATCTTCACGTGATCCAAACCTAAAGATTATGTTATGTTGCACTCGACGTGTGAGGGAGAGGAGGAGACCTTAGGATGGGATCTGGGAGTGACTGATTTACTAAAGAGAAGAGACTACACAAAGCCGCCTCGCCGCCTCCCAGAATCATCCTCTTACACCTTCCGCCATTGTGTGATTCTCAGAAATACCTACATTATTTTTTTCCCTCTTATCTGGTGGTAGAGGATACGTGTAGGTGAGATGACGGATCAGTGGGGCTTGTTTGTTGCATTACAGGTGGATATGTGTTCGTGTTTTTAATTTATGGGATGGTTAACTTACTACCCTTTGAGAATTTGACCGTCAGTGTCCCTATTTCTCGATCAATCTGAAACAGAGTTGTAGGTCAAGTTAAGTTAGTTTGGGATGGTTTAAGGTGCGTTAGATTGGGTTAGGTTAGGTTAAGCTGGGGTCTATTAGCATAGGGATCCATTAGATCAGTCACATTGAAAATATATCACCAAAGGCCCCGCCATCAGGAGTCACCAGCTGGACCTCCCGGAGTGACCACGTACTAAGGTCTGCCAGTCTACGGTCACCGCTCGCCACATTTCACTGTGTTGATGTATAGTCGTGGCCAGAGAGCCTAAAGCCCCGTCTACACTATCAGTTCCCGCCTGTGGTGCTCGAGCATGGTAACGGTGAGTACCCAGAAAATGAACGTGTAGACGCGAGCAACCGAAGCACCATCCCTGAACGAGGTAGTTCATGAGTGAGCGATATATTTGTGCGTGGGCACCTGACACCAACGGCTACAGCAGTGTTGCCAGGCGGCCAGAAAAGTCTTTGGTTTCACCAAACATTTTAGCTCTATGCCATGTTTCGAGTTAAGGGTAATATAGTGGGATATCACCAGAATGTTCAAACTTATCGAGAAAATGGCCTGAAAATCTCCCGGATTTACCCCGTTATACCGATCATGTCACAAGGTTCATATGGTCTATATTATCCTGCAACACTGCGCGCCAGTGCGTTACCATTCAGAGCCAAGGATGGATGTTGTCGTTGACCCTGACTCTTGTGCCACAGGAATCAGTTAAGGAGGTTCCATTTGAATGGTCAAAAAACCTCACATTACATGTAATCGAGAAGTATAGGGATTATCACTGTTTGTGGCAGGTAAAATGCGAGGTCTACAAGAAGAGAAATTAGAAAACCATAGCATATAATGACCTATACCTGTCTGTTAAAGAACTGAATCTTAAGTGCACGTTTGACATGGTAAAGAAAAAATAAACACCTTAACATATAATAGCGCTGCTTTGTGGGAGCCATTGCCCTTCTTACTCGGGTTTCAGCCACCCACACGCTGGATAGGGGAGTCAGTATACGTGTGAGGCCAAACTGCTGGTCAGCGGTCTATACCGTGCTTCGTCACCATGCTTCGAAGCGTATGAGTAGCGTGCTCGGACACCACAGGTGGAAACTGATAGTGTAGACGGGGCTTAACTCCCCTCCTACCTGGCCCCTGGACCTCTGTGTTTATCTTGGCCGTGTGAGGGGTTTATCTTTTATTGTGGTACTGGCGGATATGGAAGCGGATGTTTTAGTCTGTACACGATGTGATTGATTACGGTGGTCATGGTACAGTCTGGGCTTCATACACAAGGTCAACATCAAGCCAAGTGTTAAGGTCAGTCACCGAGAGTTTATATTAGGCACATGAAGACAAAACCCCGGAGGTAAGGGAAAAAGTTGTCAGCTGAGTCAGGTCCAACTGGTAGAGACAAAACCTCTCTCTCTCTCTCTCTCTCTCTCTCTCTCTCTCTCTCTCTCTCTCTCTCTCTCTCTCTCTCTCTCTCTCTCCACAAAAATAGGGTTATCGCCGTCTACCATCTTAAGTCGCTGGCTGCGAGGACCAATTGTGTTCATAATTGGCCATTAAGAGAAGTAGTTAGGTCGTTACGTCCACGATTGATCTGAGTAGGAGGCCGGTGAGTAGTCCGGAAGACGGAAATGACCGGCGTGACGTCCTGCCAGAACTTATCTCAGGACAATGACGTCACAAGGGGGTGATGACGTCATTGCAGGTTTCTTCATCTCGGGTTAATGACGTCATAACGGGTCTCGTCTTGTAGTGTTGTCACGTTTATGACGACCGCGAGTGTCATAAGCCTTCGTCTACTCCAGCACTTCCTTCCCATCATCACCTCACTCCCCCAGCACTTCCTTCCCATCAGAACCTCACTCCCCCAGCACTTCCTTCCCATCAGAACCTCACTCCCCCTGCACCTCATTCCTCCTGCACCTCCTCCCGCTGTACGCGCAGAAAATACAACACTTGTCTAACAACACACACACACACACATACACACACACACACACACACACACACATTCATGTCTTCTCTAGAATAATATCTTTAATAACTGTGATGATGATGATAATAATACTAACAATAATAATAACAATGATAACAATAATAACTGTGTGTATATCCTCGGGGTGACTTGGTATAATATGAACCTGGAATATCATGAACCTGGCATAACGTGGACCTGGTTATAGCGTGAACCTGGTATAACGTGGACCTGGTATAACGGGAACCTGGTATAACGTGAACCTGGTATAATATGAACCTGGAATATCGTGAACCTGGTATAACGTGAACCTGGTATAACGTGGACCTGGTATAATATGAACCTGGAATATCGTGAACCTGGTATAACGTGAACTTGGTATAACGTGGACCTGGTATAACGTGGACTTGGTATAACGTGGACTTGGTATAACGTGGACCTGGTATAACGTGCACCTGGTATAACGTGAACCTGGTATAACGTGGAACCTGGTATAACGGGAACCTGGTATAACGGGAACCTGGTATAACGTGCACCTGGTATAACGTGGACCTGGTATAACGTGAACCTGGTATAACGTGAACTTGGTATAACGTGGACTTGGTATAACGTGGACCTGGTATAACGTGAACCTGGTATAACGTGAACCTGGTATAACGTGGACCTGGTATAACGTGACCCTGGTATAACGTGACCCTGGTATAACGTGGACCTGGTATAACGTGACCCTGGTATAACGTGAACCTGGTATAACGTGAACCTGGTATACATCAACCTCCCGTAAACGAAAACAGTTTTGGAACTCAACTGAGATTTCCTCCTGTGATTATAACGTAAGATTTTAGAGTAAGATCATAGCGTCGTAATGATGATGATAATATAATGACAGTAGGCTTATCATTTATATTCAGTCAGTCAGTCAGCAAGTCATCCAGTGAACCAATTAGTCAGTCAGACAGCCGTGCTTAATATTCAGAGCTGCCTGACGCCTGAATATAAAAAGGTAAATAAATAAAGGAAGAAATATTTATGAAAGAATAAAACTAAATATATAAGTAAATATATAGTGATAAAAATGTACCTAAGTAAATAATCAGATAATTGCGAAAGAATATAAATTTAAATAAATAAATAAGTAATTGAGTAAACGTTATAATTTTATAAACCGAACCGAAAAAACACACACACACACACACTACAATACAATACAATACAATACAAGGTTGAACACTAGTTATATAGGAGTGTCAAGTAACCGAGTGTGTTAGGTTAGGTTAGGTTCAGGTCCAGGTCAGGTCAGGTCAGGTTAGGTTAGGTTCAGGTCGAGCGGTTACGAGGTCTTTGTTCACTCTTATCACTGGTCATCGATGAACACCTGATACACCTTTTTTTTACACAATGTTCCTCTCTTTTCCTCTTCACTTTGTTAACTGAAGGGGCGATACATCTGTACTGGGTCACGGCCTGTTACTAACTCCTCACATCGCGTACAGAACCTCCCATGACTCAACCTCCCATGACTCAACCTCCCATGACTCAACCTTCCATGACTCAACCTTCCATGACTCAACCTCCCATGACTCAACCTCCCATGACTCAACCTTCCATGACTCAACCTCCCATGACTCAACCTCCCATGACTCAACCTCCCATGACTCAACCTTCCATGACTCAACCTCCCATGACTCAACCTCCCATGATACATAGAATTTATTATAGAGAGCCTGAAATACAACTAGGGTGACCTGCGACGTAATATCGGTAGGCCTCCTCGACTGTATCAGACCTTCTATTAATTATGCAGATATTAACGTCCTATCATATTCTTGTCCTATAGCTACAGTAAATTAAAATAATAACCTCGTGATGGCGTCTTACAGCGGTGTCATGTCACATAATACAAGGATAAGCGTTAGTTATGTAGGAGTGTCATGTAACTAGTGGTGTCATGTCACGCCATTTGTGTCTCAGAGCTGGTCATGACACCCTGCGCTGTGTGTCGTGAGGTCCTTGTGTTGTGTAACTGTGGATTATATTTAGTCTGTTCCGTGTTGCCCATGTCCAGGGAGAGGGGAAGAAGAGGAGGGGAGAAGAAGGGTAAGAACGAGGAGAGGAGGAACGAGGAGGAGAGAGGAAGGAGGAGTAAGAGAAGGGAGGAATAAAGAGGTGGAGGACAAATAAGGACGAGGAGAAGCAAAGGAGAGGATGATTAAAATGAAGAAAATTAGAATAAAGAAGACGAGGAGGAGAAGACATGATAAAAGAAGAAGCACGAAAACGAAAGAAAGAGGGAATAGGAGGAGGAGGGAAAGAAGAAAATAAAAAAAGAAGAGAAGAAAATGAAGAAATAGGAAGAACAGGAAAAGACGAAGAGAAAGGGAAAGAAGAAGAAGACGAAGATTAATTATTGTGTGATAAAATAACCTTAATTATGGTGTTCGAGTACATTGACCTAAATCATGGTGTTGGGGTACAGTGACCTTATAGTGTGGGTATAGTGACTTTAATAATGGTGTTCGAGTGCAGTGACCTAAATTATGGTGTTGGGGTACAGTGACCTTATAGTGTGAGGTACAGTGACCTTAGTATAGTGTGGGTACAGTGACCTAACAGTGTGAGGTACAGTGACCTTAGTATAGTGTGGGGTACAGTGACCTTATAGTGTGAGGTACAGTGACTTTATAGTGTGAAGTACAGTGACCTTATAGTGTGAGGTACAGTGATCTTATAGTGTGAGGTACAGTGACCTTAGTTATAGTGTGGGATACAGTGACCTTAGTTATAGTGTGGGGTACATACCAGATGAAGCACTGTACTACATTTTGTAATTTATGTGAATTAAAGAAATTATGTAAATCGATGACTCGTTAGGTTAGGCAAATACGCACTAATTAGCTGAGCGAGGGAGGAGGGAGATAAAGTGATTAATATATGCAAAGTTATAGTTGTGTGTGTGTGTGTGTGTGTGTGTGTGTGTGTGTGTGTGACAGAGTGCAATGCTCCCTCAGTGTCTCAGAGCTCCCCTAAAATATTTGCTCCGTATTCAAAAGGTCACTCACACAAAAATACTCGTCCGCGTCACAGGAACCTTGCAGTTGCTATTTAAATGTAAGAAAACAAAAAGGGATATTTAAATTTATATACTATGTAGGAAATCTCTGTGAGGACGTCTTCAACAGGTCGTGATGCTAAGGTCAGTGATCGTCAACTCTTTGTGTGTATGGTTCAGATGCTGGTAGCTTGATATAGGGGGGACAAACAACACAGACACATGGTCATCGTGTTCCGGGGTAATGGTTAGCCAGTGCAGTTGGCGAGTTGTCCGGTTTTCTTGCACTGTTCACTAATACTGCGTCATGCAGCTCGTTAACTTAGGGTGTGGTTGTTGTTCTGGTGACAGCTTCTACACCTTAAACAAATTCACGCCTCGGTGGTCCCTGGGCCCGCCCTCCTCGATCACTAGGGGCATCCATTATACGTGGAGGTAATGGAGAGGACAAACACCCTGAACACAACCCGCGACCTCCTGGTGTCTTGTAAGTTTTAGCATGAAATTTGACCTTTGCTCAAACTTTCACCTTTGACCTTAGCTTAAACTTTGGCCCTGTAATTCTATTTTAAACTTTGTCCCCGTAACTTTAGCTTAAAATTTGACCCCGTACTTTAGCTTAAACTTTGACCCTGTAAATTTAGCTAAATTAAACTTTGATCAATTAACTTTAACTTAAACTTGAACGTGTGACCTTGGCGGAGAATTTGACCTGCGATCTTAATTTGGAGAACACAACTCGCAGCAAAAACTTCAGACTGTGGCGTATGGTTTGTTCTTTAGAATAAAAGTGTGGCGTTTTGTATTAGCGCCTCTTCTGCCTCACAACTTACACTTGAATCTGCTGCTACACACACACACACACACACACACACACACACACTTCACCTACCAAGATGGAGGTTTTTGAACATTGGAATAAAAATCAGAAATCTCTTTACTGTTTGAAACGATCATTGAAAAATTATAGGCTGAAATTAACTCGATGGCAGCACGTACATTTTAAGAGTAAGATAGGTGGCAGGTTGTGCTGTATAATAAATTAGAAGAGAGGCAATATAGTGTGTGTGTGCGTGTGTGTGTGTGCATCACGTTGGAGGAGGAGGGGGGGGGGGCACTACATTAGCAACACTACATTACCAGGAAGTGTCTGTGTGTGTGTATTCATGTTATAATTCTGATGTGTATTATATATACTGTATACACACACATACACACACACACACAGTCTCTATTGCTTTATCACACACATGTACAGCAGGACTCCAGTTTGCTGTAGTCTCTCTCTCTCTCTCTCTCTCTCTCTCTCTCTCTCTCTCTCTCTCTCTCTCTCTCTCTCTCGGGTAGGAGTACGTACTATGTTTGGATTCTGTCACAATGGTGGGACAATATATTCATGGATGGGTTACTCAAAAAGATTCAAACTCGAGTGATGGTGAAGAGACGAGGTTCACAAATAGAAAAATATGAGATGCAAATAGGAGGCAATTCAGCTGCTATTTCCAGATAATACTGACCTAGTGGGTAAGTCGGGGGGATAAAGTTATAAATGTTGGTTAATGAGTTTGGAAGAGTTGTGTAGTAGGAGAAAGTTAAGACAATGAAGACAAAAAATTATATAGAAAGAAGAAAAATGATGAGAGACGAAAAAATGAAAGTTAGTTTGAATGGAAACAATGAAGGAAGTGAGGTATTTCAGGTATCTGGGAGTGAATGTGTCTGTGGATGATGAACTGAATCATCGTGCAGCTGAGAGAATGACGATAATGGATAGATTAAAAAATGTATATTGGAAAAACTATATCAACGAAGTAAAATAAGAGATTATAAGGGAAATTAGTTGAGTCGACATTACAGAAGTGAATCGTGGAGTTTAGGTTGATAGAAGGCAGTAAACACAGAAACAAGGTGACAAAGAAATTAGATGATAAATAAACAAACGATTCATCAAGTTTGTAAATTGGTGTAGACAAAATGATTAACTGGGGGACAAAATATTGGTTAGAAAAGAAAATGGGAAGATCGAATAGGAGGTGGATAGGATGAGGGACATTATTGGATAGAAAAAACGTAGAGTAAGGCAACGTGAGGCAAACAGTAATGTGCGTACAGGACCGGATAGCATAGTGCCCAGTACTTCAGAGGATAGGACGTGTTACTGATGGGTAATGCTGGGTTTTTGGAAGCGAAAGATACAAAATCAGATGAAAACCTTGAAGTGTATTGTGGAAAGGGAGCACCCATAACACAACACACCTTCTGCAGTAGATAGATTGAAAAACAGGGAATTACAGGAGAGTCTATTGTTGTAGTTGATATCATCCGGAAAAAAAAACACCTTCGTCATGTACCATATCAATAATATTAGGTAAACACATTGATAGTGTAACGCTCTATATCATAAAAGTGTCTGTTGCAGTGAGGTCATATGTCAGTACAGTATTACTAACATATCAAACATTTTGAAGCCTTAATTGTTTTATTTATAATATACTAACTGCTGCTGCTCTAGCCTGAAGCAGACAGTTGGTGGACGACGGTACAGTCAGTCATTAAGTGAATATTTAATAAGGCAAATTACCGACCAATTTGGACCAATTTTTTATTCGTAAATTTTCTGCAACTTTAGTGTGATGTTAATTCAGTGTTAATACATGTAGTTATATTCTCTCTCTCTCTCTCTCTCTCTCTCTCTCTCTCTCTCTCTCTCTCTCTCTCTCTCTCTCTCTCTCTCTCTCTCTCTCTCTCTCTCAGACCCACACCTGAATATGAAAATATTTTTATATATGGACAGCCGCGCTTGCAGGCGTACTCCATACACATGACACACGTACATTCACGCACGATGGTTATATTCGTGTACAGAGGATATACTGTATAGGGAGGAGGGACGTCAGCTTGTGTACCTATGGAGGGAGGGAGCAGATGGAGGGAGGGAGGGAGGAGATGGAGAGAGGGAGGAGGTGGAGAGAGGGAGGAGATGGATTGATGGAGGGAGGAAAGAAGTTGGAGCTGGTGAGACAAAGGATAGAAGGAATAGGGAGGGAGGGCGGGGAGAGTGCCAGTGCAGGGTGCCACAAAAGGGGGATTGGCAGGGAAGGTGCCAACTCAGGGCGTCAACAAAGGGGGAAAGGAGCAGGCGGGGAGAGTGCCAATGCAGGGTGCCACATAATATATTTCCATTGTGTAATAGTGAAGATTCTGAGGTTACAGCTGTTCCCCTTGATGACTCATAGCCGCCCTTCACCAGGTCTGGGGCTCACAGAAGTGTACGTTTTGCGTCTCGTCATGGCCGGGTATAAGAGAACGCGTCTCTGTACGACATTGTCTCATGATATTGGAATTTCGAAACCGTGTTGGTCTTCTGTTGTGTTCTCACGTAAAACTTTATTTGGGGGAAAATTTCATATTGTGGCACACGAATCCATCTTTATGTCGTAGTTTAAGATAACAAATCAGATGTTCTCTCGCGTTCTTTTGTTCGATTAAAGAGAATAATAACTTGCAGACTGTTGAGAATCGAAGGTCTTGTAAACGTGATGCTCATAATATATTTTCTTTTCTGATTCTTCACCAGAATATTTTACGAAGCCCTAGATTTCTGGATACTATATTTAAGTTAGGTTGGGTTGGGTTAGGTTAGGTTGGGTTAGGTTAGGTTTAATTAACATAATTTTATTTAGATGTGGATATGTTAGGTTAGGTTAAATGTGGTTAGTTTACGTTCGGTTAGTTGTGGTTTGGTTGTATCGTGACGATTATAAACGGCAGTAAATAGCTTAAGCAGGGCACCACGTAATCTTGTTTTTGTTATACTGTATCTTGTAAAGGTGAAGAACTGAGGTGTTTTTTGTGTGTGTGTGTGTGTGTGTGTGCAAGACAATGTTTCTGAGTAACACGTTAAGACAATATATTGCTCACTGGACGGCAGCTACACGAGCCACCCTAGACAATAGCGAGAAAAATTATATAAAATTAAAGGCAGATTGACACACGCACACGCGCACACACACTGACAGGTATAAATTAGACAGAGAAAGAGACACACAAATTCGTACACTCGGACAGATATAAATAAAACAAACACAATACAGATAGACAGCAATTCCATTATAAGACAGGGAGAGAGACAGGAGAGACAGGAGCTACAGTATAAGACAGGGAGGGGAGACAGGAGAGACGGTATAAGGAGGGATGAGGGAATTTAAGTCCACTAACTAATTAGAGGAGTTGAGAAGGGTCTCCCCACGGTAGCCAAATGTCAGTCAGGCCCTTCTATCACCTGTCTTCCTCCTCACTGAAAGGTCTTCCTCCCTCCCTCCCTGTGTCTTCCTCTCTCCCTTTGTCTTCCTCCTTCCCTCTCTCCCTGTGTCTTCCTCCCTTCCTCTCTCCCTGTGTCTTCCGCCCTCCCTCTCTCCCTATGTCTTCTTTCCTCCCTCGCTCTCTCCCTATGTCTTCTTTCCTCCCTCTCTCCCTGTGTCTTCCTCTCTCCCTTTGTCTTCCTCCTTCCCTCTCTCCCTGTGTCTTCCTTCCTACCTGTGTCTTCCTCCCTTCCTCCCTGTGTCCTCCTCCCTCCGTTCTTTTCTCCCTGTGTCTTCATCCCTTCCTTCTTCTCTCCCTGTGTCTTCCTCCCTTACTCTTTCCCTGTGTCTTCATCCCTTCCTTCTTCTCTCCCTGTGTCTTCCTTCCTCCACCCTTCTCTCCTTGTGTCTTCATTCCTCCTTCCCTCTTTCCTTGTTGTTTCTTCCCTCCCCTCCCTCTGTCCCTATGGCTGTCTTCCTCCTCCTCTCCCTCTATCCCTTTCTCCCTTCACCCAGTGCTTTCCCCTTTCCTTCCCCCATCCCTTCCTCCCTCCCACCTGTAGTTCAATTTCTATCCTGACACTGGATGAATCAATGTTGAGAGAGAGAGAGAGAGAGAGAGAGAGAGAGTACAGGTAGTCAATCTGTCACTCCCGGCACCTCCCTTCTCTATATCAACACTGTATGGTAATGATTGCTGAAAAGACCTCCTGACTCGCTATAATCCGTCATCACCATCGTTATCATGCATATCACCACACACACATACCACCACCATCACCACCGTCACCACTACCACCACAACACAAATTACAATAGCTCCACCATCATTGACATCACACACATCACCATAGCAACACCACCATCATCACCACACACCACATCATAACACTCCGTCCACCATATGTGTGTGTGTGAGGCAGCGGGTGTGTGAGGCAGCGGGTGTGTGAGGCAGCGGGTGTGTGAGGCAGCGGGTGTGTGAGGCAGCGGGTGTGAGAGGCAGCGGGTGTGAGAGGCAGCGGGTGTGTGAGGCAGCGGGTGTGTGAGGCAGTAACCCCTCTTCTTTACTACTCTTCTTTGTCTTACCTGTGTGGCACCTTACGCTTCGTCGCCTCCCCTTTGTAGCAGTGACCCTCCTCCTCCCGCTCCTCCTTCTCTTTCTCTTCCTCCTTCTCTTTCTCCTCCTCCTCCTCCTCCTCCTCCTCCTCCTCCTCCTTCTCTTTCTCCTCCTCCCCCTTCTCCCCCTTCTCCTCCCCGTCTCCTCATCCTCCTACTCCTCCTCCTCCTTCTTCTCCTCATCCTCCTTCTTCTCCTCATCCTCCTTTTTCTTCTCCTCATCCTCCTCCTCCTTCTCTTCATCATCCTCCTCCTCCTCCTCCTCCTCCTTCTCCTCCTCCTCCTCCTCCTCCTCCCCGTCTCCTCATCCTCCTACTCCTCCTCCTTCTTCTTCTCCTCATCCTCCTTCTTCTTCTCCTCATCCTCCTTCTTCTTCTCATCATCCTCCTTCTTCTTCTCCTCATCCTCCTCCTCCTCTTATTCATTCTCCTCTTCCTCCTTACCAATTCACAAGCGACACCACAGGTACAGATACATACAGGCAACGTGACATGAAAACGATGGCTGTACACAAAAGCCACACATCAAAATTGGGACTTGAAACGTACGTGGTAGAGAGAGAGAGAGAGAGAGAGAGAGAGAGAGAGAGAGAGCCATCATTGGATTGGTTGATTCCCTCAGTTTGACACCACAATGGATAGGGGCAATCAATTGTGTTATAAAGAACCAATGTACGGAGCCTAGTTGCCATCTGTCCGGTGTAGCCTTCGTTGTTGTGCACAAACCATATATCAACGGACTGACTGACGGACGGCTGGCTGGTGTGTGTGTGCGCTCCTCTCATACGTACACGGAGGATCTTCATATAAGTGGTGACCTTCATTATGACCCTCCGTCCGTTCCTCCCCTGTTGACCTCACCTAACAACACTACTCTTGCTGAAGTGATGAATACGTGTTAAATTGACCTGGACACCCCCCCCCCCCCCCACAAATTCTCTTGCAATTGCATCGTGTATAACATAGTTTGACCTGATATTCCGCGCTAATAAGTCATCAATTTTTATTCATATCAATGGTGACAATAATCTGATCGTAACAATGGAATAATAATTTATCGAGTTTTTTTTTCAGTTCAATGATGATAATTATGATCAGAGTTTGACAATGTAATAACTCATCATTTTTGTGTAAGTAAATGATGACAGTAATTTAATAATGTTGCGGTAAATGTTGGTCGTAAATGTTGGTCGTAAATGTTGGTTGTATGACTTATTTATGTGTTTTATAATTACGGTTGTTAATTAACTTACAGGTACAATTCAGGTCTTAAATACAGGTACAAGTTTAAATACGGGAAGAGAATCAGGGTCGGAAAGAGGTCATAAAGTTCAGGTGCTAGTTATAGATCCAGGTACAGGTGGTGGGTACAAGTATAGTTACAGATAGGCCTACAGGTAATATTACAGGTACAGATTTAGATACAGGTACGTGTTTAGATAATGACTTAAAGCCACATTAAAGATATAAATACTAATATTAATAAGTCAAGCATTATATTGTCTCTGCGTAACTGACCAACTGCATATGACCGTAACTTCAGCACGACCGTAACTTCAGCACGACCGTAACTTCAGCACATGTGTTGGCACCATAACTTACAAACGGTGAGTGTTATAGTGTTCAAACTTAACATACAAGTTCACCATTACAAACCCTAGAACTGTTTTGCTTATATGGTCGAAAGGTCAAAGGTCATGGTCAAAGCTTTAAAAAAAAATTTACATCACCTTGGCATGAGTTGAAGGCTTGCTCGAGGTGCTACGTGGTAACATTGTAAAGAAAAGGAGGAGGAGTTGGTGTGTAAAGTGTAAGTAATACTCTTACGTGTTGTAGTTAATTGGAGAAGAGAGAGAGAGAGAGAGAGAGAGAGAGAGAGAGAGAGAGAGAGAGAGATTCAACTCGGGTGAAAGTCTAGAAGAAAAATATAAGTAAAACATAGTGAAAGGTGACGTAGGTCAAGTGAGAGGTGAGACAGATCAAGTGAGAGTAAAGTGAAAGGTGACGTAGGTCAAGTGAGAGGTGAGACAGATCAAGTGAGAGTAAAGTGAAAGGTGACGTAGGTCAAGTGAGAGGTGAGACAGATCAAGTGAGAGTAAAGTGAAAGGTGACGTAGGTCAAGTGAGAGGTGAGACAGATCAAGTGAGAGTAAAGTGAAAGGTGACGTAGGTCAAGTGAGAGGTGAGACAGATCAAGTGAGAGTAAAGTGAAAGGTGACGTAGGTCAAGTGAGAGGTGAGACAGATCAAGTGAGAGTAAAGTGAAAGGTGACGTAGGTCAAGTGAGAGGTGAGACAGATCAAGTGAGAGTAAAGTGAAAGGTGACGTAGGTCAAGTGAGAGGTGAGACAGATCAAGTGAGAGTAAAGTGAAAGGTGACGTAGGTCAAGTGAGAGGTGAGACAGATCAAGTGAGAGTAAAGTGAAAGGTGACGTAGATCAAGTGAGAGTAAAGTGAGAGGTGAGACAGATCAAGGGAGAGTAAAGTGAGAGGTGAGACAGATCAAGGGAGAGTAAAGTGAGAGGTGAGACAGATCAAGTGAGAGGTGAGACTGATCAAGGGAGAGTAAAGTGAGAGGTGAGACAGATCAAGGGAGAGTAAAGTGAGAGGTGAGACAGATCAAGGGAGAGTAAAGTGAGAGGTGAGACAGATCAAGTGAGAGTAAAGTGAGAGGTGAGACAGATCAAGTGAGAGGTGAGACAGATCAAGTGAGAGTAAAGTGAGAGGTGAGACAGATCAAGTGAGAGGTGAGACAGATCAAGTGAGAGGTGAGACAGATCAAGTGAGAGTAAAGTGAGAGGTGAGACAGATCAAGGGAGAGTAAAGTGAGAGGTGAGACAGATCAAGTGAGAGTAAAGTGAGAGGTGAGACAGATCAAGTGAGAGGTGAGACAGATCAAGTGAGAGTAAAGTGAGAGGTGAGACAGATCAAGGGAGAGTAAAGTGAGAGGTGAGACAGATCAAGTGAGAGTAAAGTGAGAGGTGACGTAGATCAAGTGAGAGTAAAGTGAGAGGTGAGACAGATCAAGTGAGAGGTGAGACAGATCAAGGGAGAGTAAAGTGAAAGGTGAGACAGATCAAGGGAGAGGTGAGACAGATCAAGTGAGAGGTGAGACAGATCAAGTGAGAGGTGAGACAGATCAAGGGAGAGTAAAGTGAGAGGTGAGACAGATCAAGTGAGAGTAAAGTGAGAGGTGAGACAGATCAAGGGAGAGGTGAGACAGATCAAGTGAGAGTAAAGTGAGAGGTGAGACAGATCAAGTGAGAGGTGAGACAGATCAAGTGAGAGTAAAGTGAGAGGTGAGACAGATCAAGGGAGAGGTGAGACAGATCAAGGGAGAGTAAAGTGAGAGGTGAGACAGATCAAGTGAGAGGTGAGACAGATCAAGTGAGAGTAAAGTGAGAGCAGTGGCCAGGCCTCGGGAGGGGGCGGGAAGAGGCAGCGGGAAGAGCGGGTGGTCGGATAGCGGACACTCTCCCAATAATTCTGTATCTTGGGAGAGGAGAGAGAGAGAGGAGGGAGAGCCGTGGACGCTGGCCCCTCTCTGGTAGCTTGTGAGATGATGGATGGTGGATATATAATGGGGGAATATCTTTGTTTGTCTGTTTTTTTTTACATTATTTTTTGTCTCTGTCTGTCTGTCTGTCTGTCTGTCTCCTTTCTTTCTTCCTTTCTATTTTTCTTTCATTTTCGTCATTCTCTCTCCCTCTCTCTTTCGTCTTATGTTGTATTGCCGTCTCTCACTTTCCATTCGTCACTTTCATCTCTTTGACAAGTAAAGGACATCATTTTCTCCCCTTCATCTTCCTCTCTTCTCTACTCACTTTCCTCTTCTCACTCTCTTATCAACACCATTTTCTTGCTCTTTTTCTTCTCTTTACATTCGTTCCAAAACATCACCCTCCCCCCCCCCCTTCAATTTCATCTTGTTACGCTCCCCAGAAGAAATTATTTTCCTTCCTCCTCACTATTTCTGGCACTGTTACCATCATCCTTGGCACTGTGTCATGTCATCCTTGGCACTGCGTCACCATCATCCTTGGCACAGTGTCACTATCATCCTTGGCACAGTGTCACTATCAACCTTGGCACAGTGTTACTATCATCCTTGGCACAGTGTTACTATCATCCTTGGCACAGTGTTACTATCAACCTTGGCACTGTGTCACTATCATCCTTGGCACAGTGGCACTATCATCCTTGGCACTGTGTCACTATCATCCTTGGCACTGCGTCACTATCATCCTTGGCACTGTGTCACTATCATCCTTGGCACAGTGTCACTATCATCCTTGGCACAGTGTTACTATCAACCTTGGCACTGTGTCACTATCATCCTTGGCACAGTGTTACTATCATCCTTGGCACAGTGGCACTATCATCCTTGGCACAGTGGCACTATCATCCTTGGCACAGTGACACTATCATCCTTGGCACAGTGACACTCATCCTTGGCACAGTGGCACTATCATCCTTGGTACAGTGACACTATCATCCTTGGCACAGTGTCACTATCGGGGCCACAGGCACACGAGATATATGACCATTGGAAGACACTTGTATTTTGATCAGGCTGATACGCATATTCCATTAGCGCTCAGTAGCAATTTACTCAGTGTGGATGAAAGGGGTAAGACCTCTGTGTTCCGTGGATGAAAGGGACAAATCCTCTATGAACTGTGGATGAAAGGGACAAATCCTCTATGAACTGTGGATGAAAGGGACAAATCCTCTATGAACTGCGGATGAAAGGGGTAAATCCTCTATGAACTGTGGATGAAAGGGACAAATCCTCTATGAACTGCGGATGAAAGGGACAAATCCTCTATGAACTGTGGATGAAAGGGACAAATCCTCTATGAACTGTGGATGAAAGGGACAAATCCTCTATGAACTGCGGATGAAAGGGGTAAATCCTCTATGAACTGTGGATGAAAGGGACAAATCCTCTATGAACTGTGGATGAAAGGGACAAATCCTCTATGAATTGTGGATGAAAGGGATAAATCTTGGAAATCCTTGAAAAATCCTCATAAATCCTCGAATAAGCTCCACGAACTCGAGTAAAAGATTCGAAGTATCAGTGGACGTCATACTGAAGATAACCTCATAAGGGCACATTACGCCACATACATTTTATATACATCATAACCGGAGTGAGTGATTGAGTGATTGATTGATTGAGTGAGTGAGTGGGTGAGACCTCTAACCCAGATATTGGATGTCTGTTGTATCCGGGTTTTCACCATCGCCTTAACCCTCTTGAGTACAATGGCATCGTGTTTCTTATTAAGTCATTGTACTCAGGGGGTTAAATCTTCGTACTCAAAGATGTTAATTTATCTTACTCAAGGGGTTAAGGAGTAACTAAGATAATCCTTTACTTCCCTTGATAAAAAAAAAATTAATTACGGGTATTAATTAAATAACGTTATAAAAATTAACATTACTTGCTCAGACACAACGTTCTGTACACTCAGCCTTTTTTCGGCATACAAGGAGGCACTGTACTCAACCGCCTTCACATACCCAGCTGTACAGTCAGGTACTCGTTCACAACTAGGCGAACTGGGGATGTCCTAGGCTCGTACCACCGCCTCCTAGGACATGAGGCAAGCGGAATATCTACTCGGCCACCACACCCGAATTTTTTTATTAAATGCAAAATAATAGAGGTAGAAGGGCATTAGTCTCAACATTATGACCCCTTAGTGTGAACCTTGAGTCTTACACAACGCAAACTGTCGTATACAAAGCGAATTTCTGTTGATTTAATGCAAGGAAAATAATACACTACGGGGCAGGACTTTGAGCCACCATCTTGTAGTTGTTGTACAAAGTTAATTTAGAAGATTTAAAAAAAAAATCGCTATATACTGAAACATTAATATACTTAGCAAATTTCAGCTATATTAACAAAATACAAAAGTAAATACAAAAATACAGGATTGTGTAACAAAAATTTTAGCGAATTTCTGCTAACTTAATAATTACAACACAAAAAATACTTAGTTCAACAGCAACAACCTTAGCGATTTTTTGCTTCATTAGCGTAAAATAAAATAAAATGATAGTAGTAATTCTGAAACAGTGACTTTAGCAAATCTCTGCTTTCTTAACATACGAGAAAATACATATAAAGAGTTACAGGTTTCAGAAAGAACATATTGAGGTTATTTATTTATTTTTATTTTATTTTTATTTTTTTTGTGGGGGAAGCTTAGAAAACTTATGTTGAAGATTAATAAAAGAAAATAATACGTTGTTTTCTCCTTCACGTCCTGCCCGTCTCTGGGTTTTTTGCTGAGTTGTTTTGACAGGTAAGGATGAGGAGTGAGAGAGTGTGTGGGAGTGAGAGAGGGCGTGGGAGTGAGAGAGTGTGTGGGAGTGAGAGAGGGCGTGGGAGTGAGAGAGGGCGTGGGAGTGAGAGAGTGTGTGGGAGTGAGAGAGGGCGTGGGAGTGAGAGAGTGTGTGGGAGTGAGAGAGTGTGTGGGAGTGAGAGAGTGTGTGGGAGTGAGAGAGTGTGTGGGAGTGAGAGAGGGCGTGGGAGTGAGTGTGTGTGGGAGTGAGAGAGTGTGTGGGAGTGAGAGAGGGTGTGGGAGTGAGTGTGTGTGGGAGTGAGAGAGGGCGTGGGAGTGAGAGAGGGCGTGAGAGTGAGAGAGGGCGTGGGAGTGAGAGAGTGTGTGGGAGTGAGAGAGTGTGTGGGAGTGAGAGAGTGTGTGGGAGTGAGAGAGTGTGTGGGAGTGAGAGAGTGTGTGGGAGTGAGAGAGGGCGTGGGAGTGAGTGTGTGTGGGAGTGAGAGAGTGTGTGGGAGTGAGAGAGGGTGTGGGAGTGAGAGAGTGTGTGGGAGTGAGAGAGGGCGTGGGAGTGAGTGTGTGTGGGAGTGAGAGAGTGTGTGGGAGTGAGAGAGGGTGTGGGAGTGAGTGTGTGTGGGAGTGAGAGAGGGCGTGGGAGTGAGAGAGGGCGTGAGAGTGAGAGAGGGCGTGGGAGTGAGAGAGTGTGTGGGAGTGAGAGAGTGTGTGGGAGTGAGAGAGGGCGTGGGAGTGAGAGAGGGCGTGGGAGTGAGAGAGGGCGTGGGAGTGAGAGAGTGTGTGGGAGAGAGAGTGTGTGGGAGTGAGAGAGGGCGTGGGAGTGAGTGTGTGTGGGAGTGAGAGAGGGCGTGGGAGTGAGAGAGGGCGTGGGAGTGAGAGAGTGTGTGGGAGTGAGAGAGTGTGTGGGAGTGAGAGAGGGCGTGGGAGTGAGAGAGGGCGTGGGAGTGAGAGAGTGTGTGGGAGTGAGAGAGTGTGTGGGAGTGAGAGAGGGCGTGGGAGTGAGAGAGGGCGTGGGAGTGAGAGAGAGAGTGGGGGTGTAGGAGTGAGAGTGTGTGGGTGAGAGTGAGAGAGAGAATGGGGGGTGGGGTGAGAGAGAGAGAGAGAGAGACAGAGAGAGAGAGAGAGAGAGAGAGAAAAGGAGTGGTTTACGTGGGGGTAAATTAGCAGTACCCCATTTACTGGTAAGTGGACAGCAGTTATCGCCCGGTGAGTAATGAAACCTTATTGGTCGAGCAGTCTGGCCCAAACATTGAGTTATGGGCACTAAATTAAGGCGGAAAAGAGCGAGAAAAAACTATAACTTGAAAGCAAAAAACATAGTAATTAATTTGCCAGAGTTACTAACAGCTTAAATTCTTTAATGTAAGACAAACCTGAGTTACTTAGGTGCACGACAGGTTGTGAGGTCCTCTTGAGTCTCAGTTCTGGAACTCTGTGATCTCATCTCTGGGTCCCTATGAGTCTCATCTCTGGTCCCTATGAGTCTCATCTCTGGTCCCTATGAGTCTCATCTCTGGGCCCTGTGAGTCTCATATCTAGGCCCTGTGAGTCTCATCTCTGGGCCCTGTGAGTCTCATCTCTGGGCCCTGCGAGTCTCCTCTCTGGGCCCTGCGGGTCTCATCTCTGGCCCCTGCGAGTCTCATCTCTGGGCCCTGCGAGTCTCAGCTCTGGGCCATGTGAGTCTCAGCTCTGGGCCCTGCGAGTCTCAGCTCTGGGTCACATTCACCATCACCTAAAAAAAATCACACAACAATTTTACAGCTTGAAACACACATTAAAACTTTATGAAATTCCTAAAATAATCCACAACTGGAGTGATTTTTTTTATAATTTGCATTATTTTGTGTCCTTTACAACATGTGATGACTGGTGTACCGGCCTCTCGCGTTTTATTTAGTCTGATTTAATGTATATGTATTTTTTTTCCTTGACAGGTCATTACCGTGTTGTCATGTCAGTTTATTTAAATTTCGGGGTATTGTCTGTGTTTATTAATGATCTTTTAAGAATTATTTTATTTACACACACACATAATTATATACCATTTTTTTTTTACTTTGTGTGTGTGTGAATTTCGTCAATAATGATTTAAGTTTATTACATGAGGCTTTGATCTCCCTCACTTTTAACCAATGAAATTTCTTCTCGGCAAATATCCTCTTAAATACCTATATCCCTTGTGAGGATCTTTTTATCATGTTATATATCATCGGCTATAATTGAATCATATCGTAATACTTTCTTCCTAACCCTGCCCCCCCCCCCCTCCTCTCCCCTCCCGCCTCTCCCACCCATCCCTCCGTCCGTCCCTCCGTCCATCCCTCCCGCCCGCCTGTTGTGGTGTAATGGCGGGAGAGTTGAGCATCATTACTGCCAGCTTTCATCATTTCTCTATTAACCCCCTAAGTACGATGACTTTATCCTTGTGTATAATGGCAACCCTTCGAGTACAATTATTTAACTCCGTGAGTACGATAATTTAACCTCTTGAGTATGATGATTTAACCCCCTGAGTACGATGACAACCCTGCGAGTACAATGACTTAACCCCTTTAGTGATGACTTAACCCCTTGAGCATGATGACTTGATGACTTAAGGGGTTATGTCATCGTACTCCGGGGGTTAAGTACCTGTCCTATAAGATAACCTCTTCAGTATTTCTTTCGTGGTTCTTAACTACTTACTCATATCCTTATATTAAATTTATCGTAGCCACTTGTATGCATACTTCCCCTTGGTAGGTGAACAAGGTGACTCCGTGATATTCAGTATCTGTTCCTGTTTACTAAATGTGTATTTACATTAAGAAATAACTAAGATTAATTATATATATTTTTTATTAGATATCTGTTGATTTTTGTTTTTATGTTATTTAAGCAACAGAGAAAGACTCGATAGATACTCTGCGTTAGTCACTACTGCTGGGGAAATAACTGGCGGCCGTTATATATTTATTGACCCAATTATGACTCCTTACCAGACCGAGCACCGAGTCACTAACCTTGATGTGTTTCAAGGCCCAAATTAATAGTGGTCATCTGTATTAAGAAGCGGAGTTTGAGGGTTTGTAATAAAACGTCTGGAAGAAGTTTATTGTTCGGGAAAACTCTATTTGTCTGAACACACACACACACACACGCACACACACACACACGCACACACGCACACACACACACACACACAAAGCACTCTGACCTAACCAAGTACGTTTGTTTCGGTGAGGGAAATTAAACTAGACCCAAAGAGCACACCCCTCTCCTTCGGGCCACGTACAGAAAAAAAAAGTTATACATTAGTGCACGCGAAAACTTTTCGTAAAACAATATTTTTTTTATAAATTGTTGTGAAGCTATTTTGTATTTATGTATTACATTCATAGTCTTAAACATGATTTAAAATCTTTCATACAAACAGATGTTCTTCACTGTTTTAGAAGCTACATCCTTGAAATTCCTGAAGCGTAGTGTACTTTATTACACCTGTGATTCACCCGAGATGTGAGGAGCCCGCACCACTGCCTCAGACACGAACTCCTCAGGGTGTTGTAACGAAAGTCTATGGCCAATAACCATAAAGAACCGCGCCAGCACGAGCAGTCAACACCGCCAGGAGTTTGTCTCCACGCTAGAAGTACATGTTCGTAAGAGCTGTGTCTTGTGAAAGTTCTTCAGCCCCCTGCCAGCAGTGGCACTCTGCTGTGTAATGAGAATGTTGACCCGGGCCACACCACGCCCGCCGGTGTTGTATTCGTTACTGTATTTAGGAACTTCATACTGTTGAACGTGTGTGACGTACCCGTTTATAATGACTCTATGAACTGAATAAAGTATCAAGACAATTTTAAACCGCTGAAAGATCCTTTTGTGTCGGATAATACGTGCATCTCACTCTCAGCACATGAATTATTGTACATTGGCTTCACACTCACTTGAAGACCTCAGCAACAGGTCCACAAGAGCAAACAGAAGTCACGGTCTGCCAGAGTAAGTAGTATCAGGTGTGGGTTAGGTGTAGGTGTGTGTCGCTGCTGCTGCACTGGTGTGGGTGTGGAGGATCCAGAAATACTTGAAGATACACTTGAAAAAAAAGAGTCGGACGTTGAGAGCAACAATTAGGCGTGATGAAGACTGTGACGGTGACACCTCGAATTAAACCTGGAAGTGGAATCTTTACTTATTGCTGTTTTGTTCAAGTCGCCCACTATATGTATTTCTGCATTTTAACACTGCCTGGCACGTATGAAAATAACTAAATTTGCTCCATTCAGAATGACCCTTTTTCAATAAACTGTTTATTATTATTATTATTATTATTATTATTATTATTATTATTATTATTTTTATTTTTACTTTTATTTTTATTTTTATTAATATTTTTATTATTATTATTATTATTATTATTATTATTACTACTCTCTCTCAACTAACCAGTCAGCTTGCCACACCCAAAGTATTCTACACACACACACACACACACACAGCCACACACACAGCCAGCCAGCCACACCCAAAGTCTCCTACACACACCCACCCACCCACCCACCCCTAGCCAGCCAGCCAGCCAGCCACCCACTTCACACGTTCATTGCCTGAAATACGTGGTGCAGGTCCCGCTTACCTAAATAATTCACCACCCCACCCCGCACCTCGCTCTCCATTTTTACCTTCTCCAGTGGACGATTCTTAACATTACTTTTTTTCAGCTTCCTCAGTCAACTCTATGAATACTAGTCCACTTACCGACTCACTCCCTTACAGTATTTTTCCTTCCCCGATCTGCATAATATTTGGGTTACTTTACTCAACAAACTTAAGATCTAAGAAACTATATTTCCTTGTAATTATTTAATTTATTCATATCTCGAATTTTACTCATAATTGTAGACATCAGAAAGCACTTAACTGATTGACTTAAGCTGAAACACAGGAAGGGAACGTTTAGGATGGCGTCAAAACTGCCCCTGTGACTATACTGTACTTGGAAATGTTCACTCTTGACCAGATGCCGTAACTAGATGCGTTTAGTTAGCACCAGGTAAGGATCACAACAACCATACACCATTTTTTTTCTTCAACCCAGACCCAGATTCGTGTATGAGCGTGCGTGAGGGTCTGTGTACGTGCGTAATCGTCCTTGTGTGCGTGTGTGTCCTTGTGTGCATGCGTATATTTGTGCGTTTGTGTGTAAACTCATATGTATCAATGTAACATCAAAGTAACAAACAGTGTTCCTGGGGTGGTGGAGAGGAATTTGTCATCCATGAGGGGGCGAGGCGCATCATCCTTTCTCTCCTATCAGTAAACACAAACACACTATAATCCGGTTGTTAACAATAGTGGCGTTCATTTTAGTGAAGTTTTTTTTAAATAGCATATGGTCTTTATATGGTGTTTGTATAGTGATAATATTAGTGGCGCTGTATTGAAGTGAGAGATCAACCAAAACACAGAAATATATTGTCTTGTGAGATAGGGAATGACTGTGACATATTTAAGTGAAGGAGATATTCACTAGCTGAGAGAGATAGAGAAAATGGGGTATGCTTGAGAAAGAGAGAGAGAGATATCTGTGAGAGAGTCAGTGGGTGAAATAGTTAGTAGAGAGTGATGGTAAGCTTATTATGTAAGGGAAGACACCGGTTATAACAGCCTCCCACAGTCCTTGAAGGAACTCTGTCATAATTTAGTGACTGTGTGTGTGTTGTTCCTCGTGTGAGTATCGTTGGATTTGTTAGATCAAGTATTTCTCAAGACAAACCTCCCAGCGTTGTACCTCATGGTGTGTGTGTGTGAGCGCATGTATACGCGTGTGTGTGTGTGTGAGAGAGCGCATGTATACGCGTGTGTGTGTGTTTGTGTACGTGCTTTCGTTCACTTCATTACCCAAATGGTTATAATATTTCAGGCACTTAAGCAAAAGATCCTCGGAAGACACTTTCACCTCCAAGTTTTCTCCAGTGAACTTTTAAAACTCAAACACACACACACACACACACACACACACACACACACACACCCTACCTGCCGCTGCTCCGAACTCACACTAGGTAAAGGTTACAAGACATACAGGTCACAGCATCAGTATGTAAATGTGCGTGTACAGTGTGGCGGCCTCTCGCTCAGTGTGGCGGCCTCTCCCTCAGTGTGACGGCCTCTCGCTCAGTGTGGCGGCCTCTCCCTCAGTGTGGCGGCCTCTCGCGGGTGTTTTAGATTCGTTTAACTTTGTTGTGTACTCAATGGCGTTCCACGTAACAAAGAGCTTCATGCCGCTTACCTGAATTATATAACTTGGCTCGAGTGCCTGAGTCTCTGTTTGGTAGAGAGACAGCTAGCGAGATTCTTACCTTGGTGGGGGAGCCTTGGTGGGGGAGCCTTGAAGGGGTAGCCTTGATGGGGGAGTCTCGGTGGGGGAGCCTCGGTGGGGGAGCCTCGGTGGAGGAGCCTCGATGGCGGAACCTTGGTGGGGGAGCTTTACTGGAGTATTGGAAAAAAAAAACCCCTGATTGAATCTGAAAAAGGTCTTTGATGTAATCTTGGAGGTGCACCTTGACGGAGACTTAACGGGAGCCTTGAAGAAGCCTTGACACAACCATCACAAGACCTCGGCGGGGTTAACAGGAGTGTAGACAGGACCATGACAGATCTTTGACAGAACCTTTCACTCCTCTTCGTTGATGGGATGACTCTCTCTCTCTCTCTCTCTCTCTCTCTCTCTCTCTCTCTCTCTCTCTCTCATGGAAACTTAAAGGGAAGCGTAAGGGGTGTGGCACCGTGAAGGCTGAGACCGTCTTCTAGATAATCAGAGGTCGTGACGTTTTAGCGTTGGTAGTAAAGATTATATGGCGTGTGAGAAGGGGCAGGAGGAGGAAGATGAAGAGGAAGGAGGAAGGAGGAGAGGAGGAAGGAGGGGAGGAGGAAGAGAGGGAGAAGCTAAGGGCAAAGAGGACTTAACCCACTTATGGAAGAGGAAGAGGAGGGGGAGGGGGGGAGGGAGGGACGTTGCTGAAAATTACTTTCTCATGTAGTTAGCTGAGGCTACTTGGCCTCCAGCGCTTCTGTGATTAACAAAATAAGCTGATTAATTATATTGTTTACCCCAAAACCTGGTTGAGGATCGGTGTACTTTCTTGCTGACGCCTCTAACATCTGCTACTGTCTTGAGATTGTTACTGTCTTGAGATTGTTACTGTCTTGAGATTGTTACTGTCTTGAAATTGTTACTGCTACTGTCTTGAGATTGTTACTGCTACTGTCTTGAGATTGTTACTGTCTTGAAATTGTTACTGCTACTGTCTTGAGATTGTTACTGTTACGAGATCGTTACTGTTACCTAGACAATAGTATTCCCTGCAGATAACCAAACCTTAACACACTTTTGTTTTCTCACTTTACACAATAGACCAGACACGAACTTTTTACACCTTAAATTCATCTCTTCTTCTTTTAACTTTATTTCTATATTTAATGGATGGTATTTACTCACGTTCGTTTCTAGAAGTTAATTAAAACTGTTTGAAGGACAAGTGGAGAGGTAAACAGTATGTCTTGTGTGTGTCTTGTGGTCTGTCTGCCTGTCTGTCTGTCTGTCTGTCTGTCTGTCTGTCTCTAGGTGTGTGTGTATGTGTGTGTGTGTGAACAATAACTCGCTGTGTGTATCTTCTCTAATTATTACGTTGATTACTGGTGTAGTCCGTCGAGTTTTGTGTCCATATTTACACACACACACACTCTCTCTCTCTCTCTCTCTCTCTCTCTCTCTCTCTCTCTCTCTCTCTCTCTCTCTCTCTCTCTCTCTCTCTCTCTCTCTCTCCATAACCCTCACATACACACACACACACTGTACCGTAAATTGGAAAGGTAATTACCTCCCCAACTCACCTGAATTTTTGTACGTTTTTTTTTTTTCTGTAAGTGGGTAACGATAGTGGAGACCATTGTAAATATCACCAACCATCAGAAAAACCAACTACTTTCCTCGTTAGGGTGTGTTGGGGGGGGGGGGGAGGGGGAGTGGTTCCGGTTGTGGGTATGTATGGGGGGTGGGTAGTTGGATTTAGCCCTGACCGAAACATACACCATCATGTATAAATCTGTATTTTTGTGTATAACGAGGATTTAGTGTCACAGCTATATGCGTCATACGTTTATATATGTATTAAGGATCTTGTATCGTGTTTTATCATATATACGTATGTGTCTCAGGTGTATGTACTGTACGTTGGGCATGTATCATAGGTAAATGTATAATGAATATGCATCATATGTATTTATCCTGTATACATGTATCTATCTTGTATATGTATATCATAAATTTAGTTCCTTTCCCACGGATGGTGTGTTTGAACAAAGCGTCAACAACAGCGACTCCAAAACAACGTTGATCTCAAGAACAAAAACAAAAGAATTCACTTTCTGAGCAGCCTGACCTTACATGAAACGGCTTTATCTTCCAGAACTGAGCTCTCGTGCCTCCAAAACAAAAGTTAGATTTACCTTCACAATAGGCCTACCCATCGTCCTCCAAAACTAAGCTCTTCTGCCTTTAAGAATATCCTCGACTCCCAAACAATGAGCCGGGGCTTAGAGAGTCGGATACCTGCACCTCACCCCCCTCATTGCTGGCACCAAGAGCCTGTTAATTATCCTAGAGCTAGAGTTGGAAGCAGAGCCAGGTAGAGGCTCATTAAGGTCGGGAGCCGCAGTGATGACAGGTGAGAGGCAGCGCTGAGAGATAGTTCACACGGCTGACGAATGAAGGAAGGTCTCTCTCTCTCTCTCTCTCTCTCTCTCTCTCTCTCTCTCTCTCTCTCTCTCTCTCACAACACACCCCTTCAAATGACCCCTCTTCCCGTATTAGGTAAACAGTATTGAGTAGGGCGAACTGACCCGTTAAAAGCGACTCTAGGCTGTGAAGGTGATTGCGCCCATAATGAAGGAGGCTGATTACATTACTGGTGTATAGGACGAGTTGTAATGGCCATTTTATAATGGTCTTTAGTTACATTTCTGTGTAATTTTAGGTGAAGGTGTCTCCATTACTATGTGCATGTGAATAGGTGAAGTAACATTGTATTTCTTTGTAAGTTAGACCGTGTGTATATGATATGGATAATTCGTATGTGTGCTTAATAAATAAACATGCGCGTTGTATTTATATATTTGAAGAAGAAAAAGACGATGCAAATAGAAAAAAAAATTGATTTGATTTTATATTTCAAATTTGTCGATTATGTGTGTGTGGCCGTGGGAGGGAGTGAGTGAGTCATATAGTTACCAGTGCCCGACAGTCCTTGTAAAATAAAGCTTTGCTGATGAAATTTAATTTTGGTGAGTAGCTTCATATACAAAAAATATAAATCTCAGTTGGACACTCATCAGGGTTTTCCATTTTTTTTTACAGGATTTAGGACCCTGTTCCACTGATATGATTTGGCGGGAAAAATAAAATATTTAGTAATGGGAATTTTTTTAAACACTGATTTTTTTCCTCTTCGCAGTTAATCGGGATTTGTGTTGGTTTTTTTCCACAAGGTGAATTTAGGAGAATTTTAAAATGAGTTTCAGTAACCCATGAACGTTATTGCATATTTTGTTTTCCTACGGGAGATGAAAGTGTTAGGAGGGAGGTGGTGGAAGGGCGGGCGGGCGGGCGTGATGACCAGCCGCCGCGCGTCTAGTCTGACTGCCGCACTTAAGTGAGTTAGAGGCTTGTTATCACCGCCGTTTTGACTCACAAATTTCGCCTTAATTATATTTCTTTGACAAATGCTTTATAAAAGGAATTCAATTACATACTTTAGAATTATATTCACTTTGGTAAAGAATTGGATTAATTAAACATTACTTTCCACATCGCAGTAAAACAAAGTTGATTAAGGTTCATGTTTCTGGGTTAAACGCCACAGTATCAGCCAGGCGTACACTGAGGCTCACTGGAAAAGATACTGCAAGTGAAATTTTCTGGTGGAAAGAGAGAAAGTGATTTTAAACTTGTGGAAAATGTGATAAGTTAATTATAAATAGGAAACAAGAGCATGAAAGGTTGCCCCATGGACGACACACGAGAAATTGTCATGAATCGGTATACGGAATGTTGAGGCGAGTATAAGTGGACATGTTGCTGTGGTAGTTCAAAGCTGGCCGAGGTGGCCTTTGATCTTGACCTTGACCTTTGATTACGTGACCTTGACCTTAAAGGATGTACAGCATCTTAAAAAAATCATATAAAAACTGTTCAATAAAAAATATATTTCTCTGGTGGAGGAGAGTTTATGTGCCATGAAATACAAATTGATAATTTTTGCGCTGATTAGTGTGTACGGTCCAGCAAGCTTCAGCCACGCTCTCTCGGTCAGGGTAGACTTGCGTTTAAACCATCAGAAGCCGAGTATGCTGCACCAAGTTCCACGAGGTCAGAGAGGTAGATCACATGTTCAAAGTTTATTTCTGTAATGACTCGACCACTTGAGCCAGGTTTATATGGATCAAAAACAAGCAGAACGAGATGGCTTCCCTGTAGAGTTTGTTGATCAATGAGTCACGTCATAAACGCCCACTAGTAGTGTCTGATGAACTGACAAGAGGTAAACAATGATTACTATATAGCATTAAGGTGTTACAGTCTTATAGAGGAGGAAGGTCTGTTGAGTGTGTTTACTTTAAAGCTTGACAAACTGGAGCCCGTAATGCTGATCTGTGGAACCAAAATAGCCTACATACATTAAACTCTTTTTTAACAGAATTTTTTTGAGCCAGAAAAGTTTGTATCATGAGATGTTGATTTAAAAAAAACTCATTATAGCTCAGGAGTTTGTTGTTTTATTGTCGTAATGTTTCATCTGCTGGATTATTTACGCGTCTATCTCTCTCTGTGCGGTCGCCGGAGCTGACCACTGTATCCAGGGCGTCTACATTTCCTTCAGTCAACACGCCCTGGCGCTTTATTCACCTTGTACAGTATGGGTGTGAAGGCGGGGTTGTATACCTGACACTCTGCACCTGGCTTCCCCTCCCCCTTCCCCTCCCCCTTCCCCTCCCCATCCCCCTCCCACCACCGCCTCATGAAGGGAGGGAGAGAACCTGAGAGGATAGAGATGTGTTGAACGAGATAAAACGAAGGGTGGGGAGAGAGGCATTGAAGAGGAATAGGGAAAGGAGAAAGGGAAATGGGGAGGAAACACTAACTTGGAGGAAGTGGTAAGCTTGAAGATGGAGAGTGAGAGAGGAGAAAAGTGGTATGAGTATAGAGAAGAAGGATGAAGAATGGGAACGGAAGGATAACAATGTCAGTGAAAAGGTTGAAGAGGCGGTAAGGTGAGAATGAGGTCATGAGGAAGGGAAGAGGAAGACGCGATGATAAGAGATGAGGAAGTCATAAACAGAGAAAGGAGTGAAGAAGGATGGAGGATGAGGGGGAGAGAGAGGCTGGGGTAAAGGTAATAAAAATGATAATGATTGACGTTCAGTTACATATTCCCCCCCCCTTAACCCTCCACCACCCCTACCATCTCCCCCTCCACCACCCCTACCATCTCCCCCTCCACCACCCCCTACCATCTCCCCCTCCACCACCCCCTACCATCACCCTCTCCACCACCCCCTACCATCTCCCCCTCCACCACCCCCTACCATCTCCCCCTCCACCACCCCCTACCATCTCCCCCTCTACCACCCCTACCACCTTTCATGACGTTGTCCTCCCTCCTCCACAACCCCTCCCGCCCACCTTCTACCACCTTCTGTCCTCACTTCCCCTCCCCAACTCCCCTTCCCCAACTCCCCGTCCTGTTCCTTTCTTCCCTCAGCTCCCCCTACTTTCTTTGGTGAAGGATGAGGAGTGGAAACTACCTGCAGGCTACTCTCTCTCTCTCTCTCTCTCTCTCTCTCTCTCTCTCTCTCTCTCTCTCTCTCTCTCTCTCTCTCTCTCTCTCTCTCTCTCCTTCCTTCGTCTTTTGCTTGCTTATACAATTACTGCTTTTTCTTTTTCTCTTCCTTGACAAGAGAGAGAGAGAGAGAGAGAGAGAGAGAGAGAGAGCTCCCCTTTCCTCTCTTACCTCCCCTGTCTTGACTCATCATCGTGTTCCGGTCTTCGTGATATTCATGCGCCCCATTAAACTGTAAAGCCAGAGGGGGTTTTAAAGTTCATCTGGTGTAAGTGTACAGTGGGGTGCGGTGGCCGAGTGGATACAACACCCAACTCTTGTTCTATGGGTCGTTGGTTCGCACTGTTGAGCACTCCTACTCCTTGGGTGTGAATTAACACTTGTCTTTTGTTTGAGGAGATGAAGTACTGACCATATTGTCTCCTCGTTTGTTCGTCTATTTCAAAGGTAAAATAAGTGGCGTTTTTAAAGTGTAAAGTCATATTTTTATAAAGTGTAATTTTAGATAACTTAATCTTGTTAGTGTAAATTCGGATATTTTAGCCCGCCATGTCCAGTGTCTGATGTTTCAAACTTCACTGTGTATGGATTTAAACATTGTAAGGAACATTTGATTATTATCACACATTTTAAGCCTCAACTCTATATAAATCCAACATTATATTGTATATTAGAGGTAAATTCAGATATTTTAAATATTTAGGTCATAAAACGCATAAGGTGTACATTTAAAGAGTTAAAATCACATTAATTGTAATTTCATGCATGTTAAATCAAATTGATTTATAGTCAAACAATTTATAACACGCTGATGTAAATCCCTGCATTTAAACACACGTTAGGAGTAAATTCAGAGCACCCGTTCATAACAGGACTTACCCCAATACCCTTACAGAGGCGGCTACTTAGCAGTGTTTGTGTACAAAGACAAAAGTCGTGTCGCGGTTTTGTCCGAAGATTAAATATAACTCGTGAAACATTATGAGAGCTCTACCACAAGGCAGAGCGCACCAGAAGTTTAGCCCTTCGACATATGTTTTCACCAAATTTCACGACACGACTTTTGTCTTTCATTGTACACCAGGTTTCTCTCTCTCTCTCTCTCTCTCTCTCTCTCTCGTTATTGGAGAGAAACTTAATTGACAGCAAACTCTTGACACATAATTGGAAATGGAATGGATTGCCTGTGCTTTTATTTGTGGTATACTATTCTGTGGATGATTTGGTGTTAATGTGTGTGTGTTTGTGTTTGGGTGGGTGTGTTTGTTTTATGGACATTAGTGTGTTTAAACGGACGCAATAACTCTCCCTCCAGTGTTTGTGGTCAAGGCTCGGTGTTTACTGTTGTCGTGCAGTTGTTTGCAGCGATGAATCTTAAAGCCAAGTTGATTAGACCAGCAAGAGGCTGCCGGCGCGATTTATATGTCTAGCAAAAGCCGCTACCATTTGTCAGTATCTTGTCAGTATCAGCAACGGCGACGTTTGGTGAGTTAACTCGAGTCGCTATCCGCCCGTGAAGAAAACTTCTGCTGGTAATTTGGCGTGTCGTTTTCAGCAGCATTCTCCGAATTTTTGCACACACGATGGTCACCTAGTAAAAATTATTTTGTTATTGATATTAAGTTTTGCTGTGCGTTATTTTAATCTCGATAGTTTCACTGTGGTTCAGTTAACAAGGGAAGCTGCGATAGGTCAGGCCAGTAGGAGCTGCGGCGAGTTATTAGTAAGCAAGAGCTAATGATGGTTCAGCAGCGAGAGCCACTGCGTTTAATCAGACCACCAAAAGCCACAGCTTTTGGCCAGAGGGCAACCGAGAACCACTAGGATTGGTCATGTCACTAAGAACCGCTGCGATTGGTCAGTTTAGCAGGGTGTTTTGTGATTGGCTGGCGGGGGGCACCTGGAAGTCAATATGGACGAAGATAAACATTGAGGCGGTGCTCGTCTCGGCTGAGTCAACACGACTGGTTATACTCATCAAATTTACTTTGATCTTCAATTTTATTTCTTCGGGATACTTAATATTGTTGAAGGGGACTTGTTATAACTTGTTGCTTGCACTCACAACTTCTGAGGATCTGTGTGTGTGTGTGTGTGCGCGCGCGCGCGCAGGCCCGAGCTATTTCTGCACGTTTGCGCGCGTGCATGCGTTCTCATAAGTGCTTGTAAGCGTGAGACTTCACATGTGTTCCGTAAGTTTGTCGTTGTCTGTATACAAAAAATAGAGAAACTTATTTAATGCGTCATCAAAATATTCACCAGACTTTCAACGTTGTAAATAATTTGTGAATGTTATAATATAATAAATCTAAACAGTTAACTTTAGCTACAACTTTAACCTTTTGTACAAGTCAGATTGTCACACCACCACACTACCACACTGTCACACCACCACACTACCACACTGTCACACCACCGCACTGCCACACTATCACACTGTCACACCACCAAACTGCCACACCCTTATACTTGCACACTGCCACACCACCACATAGTGTCACACCACCACATAATGTCTCACCAACACCCTGCCACACCACCACACACACACTGCCACACCACTACGTATAATGCCACATAACCGGTAATGCGAAAAGATTTCCAAAATACTTCAAAATTGGGGGTCCAAAAGTTGTGTGGCTAAAGTGTTCAAAGTTTCCAATTCTTCTCGTACTCGTGTGAGGGACACCTTGACCGGAAATTTGAAAGGAAAGAAAGTATGAGAGAATGAGAGATAATGTGAAAGAATGAGAAATAGAGGGAGATAGAAAGAGCGACAAGGGAAGAGAGTGAGAAGGCTGGAAGAGATGAAGGGACGATCTGTTATCTCTCATATAACAAAATGAGAACTATACATTTGTTCGTGACTGGAAGAGAACTGTCATATTTCACAGAGAGAGAGAGAGAGAGAGAGAGAGAGAGTCATCTCTAACAGGACCGGGTGAGAAGAACATTTATAGCTAAGAGAGAGATTACATAACAATCATCTCTTACTTTCTGTGGGGCATCTATCACATACACACACACACACAGAGCAGCAGCACCACCACCACCACCTCCTCCTCCTCCTCCTCTTATGATTCCTACTGTACATTAATCCCCCCCCCCCTGCCCCTCCCCGCTCCCACAGCCTCCAGAACAGCGCTCTAGCCTCCTTTGACACTCGCTACACATTACTCAGCCTCACACCTCGCCAGGCATTCTTCCGCTCACCCCAGCTCTCTAGTGGCCAACGGAGAAGTCATTTACTAACTAATCTGGATAACACACGTGGTACTACGGCCTTGTTGTCAGAGAGAGAGAGAGAGAGAGAGAGAGAGAGAGAGAGAGAGAGAGACCCTGGGTACCTCAGACAGTAGTGTGTGTATGTGTGGGGTGTAGGTGTGTGTGTGTGTGTGTGTATTGGCTCGAGGTTGCAGAACACCCTGGAGTACGTGTGAAATTCTGGCATCTTCCCTACGCCCTCTGTCTCCTTCTCTCTCATTTACATATTACAGTGACAGGGAACTGCGTGATTAATGTTGGAATTACTTACTTGGTATGTTGCGGTATTATGCTGCATTTACTGGTGTGTGTGTGTGTGTGTGTGTGTGTGTGTGTGTGTGTGTGTGTCCCCCCCTGTGCATGACGACAACCTTTACCCGTGTGAAGAGATTAAGTATAGTGAGAATCCCTTCACCTAGACTAGTGAGCCAATTACCTGCTACTGCTCACCTGGGTCACTGAACCACTATCGAGGAACCCGTGACCTTTGACCTTTACGTGGCAGTGTACAGGGAGTGAAAATGAATTACAGTAACTGACTGACTGACTGATAGACTGACTGATAGACTGGTTTACTGATTAACTGACTGTTGGAACGGCTGTAGTAATCTCTCTCTCTCTCTCTCTCTCTCTCTCTCTCTCTCTCTCATTTGTTCAGTTGATACTCCCAACCGTCCATTCACCCACCCTTCCATTCACCCACCCTTCCGTCCCCCCAACCGTCCATTCACCCACCCTTCCGTCCCCCCAACCGTCCATTCACCCACCCTTCCGTCCCCCCAAACCGTCCATTCACCCACCCTTCCGTCCCCCCAACCGTCCATTCACCCATTATTAACATCAGTGTATGAAAATTTTTTTATATTTATTTTAATGTATTATACACATGACAAAACTGTATGGTGCTGCTGAGTTGTGATGCCAAACAAACATTTTATTTTTATTTTTTTTTTTTTTTACCAGATTGAAAAGGGATTATTTGGCGGGCATTATTTTTGTAGACTTTCCATAAACAGCAATTGTTGTGTGTCAGTCAGGCGTCGATGAGGGGTGAGGGGGAAAAGTGATGTACGCTACTTGACTTTTATTTATTTATGTACTTTATATATATTTGACATAGGAAAGGAAATATACTATAATATGAATTTATAAGAAAAATAAAGTGTGTAATTCAGCTTTGATTTCTGAGTGGTTACAGTGCCTCAGAATTTATGTGGGAAAGACAGCATGGAGTTTTTTAACCCCTGTATTTATAAGGGAAATATAGTCAGCAAGTCTTGATCTTTCAGGAGTACCTCAATACTCCTCCTCAGCAGCGGCGGCGGACCAGCCACTTTAGCCAACAGGGTTCCGCCATAACCAAATCCTTCGATGTAGTGACCAAAAAATTAGTGGCGGTCACCAGAAAGGTCTCTTGGGGTCTTTTCCCTCGTATATATTGTATATAGATTCTCTTGACCCAGCGGGGAAAAGTTACGCTTGAAATCTACTGTGAAATTGACGCCAGTGAAGGGGAAAATACGTGGGCATGGTGTAGCAACCTGAGTGTGTGTGTGGGGGGGGGGGGAGGTGTGTGTGGAGGGGTGGGGGTAGGAGAGAGGTGTTAAGGAGGGGGGCTGGTGTGTGTGGAGGGGTGGGGGTGGGAGAGAGGTGTTAAGGAGGGGGGGCTGGTGTGTGTGGAGGGGTGGGGGTAGGAGAGAGGTGTTAAGGAGGGGGGGGGACTGGTGTGTGTGAAAGGCCAGGTAACTTGGAGAGAAACTTTGGTCTGTCTGTCTGTCTGTCTGTGTTGTGCCAGAAATCGTGGAGGGAAGGGAAACAGGTAGTGGAGTGTGTGTGGTCAATAAGCCATAGAGGAAGAGGAGGAACAAAGAATGGAAGATGAAGAGAGAGAGAGAGAGAGAGAGAGAGAGAGAGAGAGAGAGAGTTTTCCTAATTATAGAATGATGTTACATTATTCAACAAAGGAGAACTAATTACCTCAGAAAATATGAAATTAGAATGTGTTTTTTCCTCCTCCTCCTCCTCCTCCTCCTCCTCTACTTCCTCCTCCTCCTCCTCCTCTACCTCCTCCTCCTCCTCCTCCTCTACCTCCTCCTCTTCCTCCTCGTCTACCTCCTCCTCCTCCTCTTCCTCCTCCTCTACCTCCTCCTCCTCCTCCTCTACCTCCTCCTCCTCCTCCTCCTCCTCCTCCTCCTCCTCCTCCTCCTCTACCTCCTCCTCCTCCTCCTCTACCTCCTCCTCCTCCTCCTCTTGCTTCTTAATCATTCCAACTGTTTCCCAAGTTTGTTTTTTTGCCTCTATGTAAGTCTTATCTCTTATCTAGACTTTCTTCACTCCATTCGTGATGAGAGACGAGATATATCAGGTATTGGGGTGGAGGTGGGAGAGGAGAGAGTCAGGTGGGGTGCAATTTGACCCCAGTGACCTAAGATTTGACTCAAAATTTGACCCCACAATCCAAAAGTGATAATTTAAAGGTGACCCGTGACAAGAATTGATCCATTTTCTAAAAGTTGTCAAGGTGACCCCGTGACCCCCAATTGCATTCTGTGACCTGATATTTGATAACGTGAATCAAATTGTGGTTCTGTGACCTAAGGTGACCCCAGGTGACCCCAGGTGACCCCAGGCTTGTGGTGGCTAGGCGCTCTGGCTGCTTCTCTTCATTACTCCGTTAAATTATCCTTAATGAAGACAACTTAGGCTCTCGTAGGATCCCCACAATCCCTCACGACCCCACCACGACCCTCACGACCCCTGCCACGACCTTCACGACCTTTACAACGATCCTCACGACCCCCACCACGGCCCCCACGACCCCCACCACGACCCTCACGACCCCACCACGACCCCCACCACGACCCTCACGACCCCACCACGACCCCCACCACGGCCCCCACCACGGCCCCCACGGCCCCCACGACCCCCACCACGGCCCCCACGACCCCCACCACGGCCCCCACGACCCCCACCACGGCCCCCACGACCCCCACCACGGCCCCCACGACCCCCACCACGGCCCCCACCACGGCCCCCACCACGGCCCCCACGACCCCCACCACGACCCCCACCACGACCCCTGCCACGACCCTCACGGCCCCTGCCACGACCCTCACGGCCCCTGCCACGACCCTCACGGCCCCTGCCACGACCCTCACGGCCCCTGCCACGACCCTCACGACCCCACCATGACCCTCACGACCCCTGCCACGACCCTCACGACCCCTGCTACGACCCTCACGACCCCTGCTACGACCCTCACGACCCCTGCCACGACCCTCACAACATCCATCACGACCCCTGCCACGACCCTCACGACCCCTGCCACGACGCTCATCACCCTTCACGACTCCTACCACGACCCACATCTCAACCCCTACCACAACCCTCAAGATCTCCATCATGACCCCTACCACCACCCTCTACGACCCTCACCACGACCTCTACCACAATTCCTACCACAACCCCCACCACCAGTTTTCTCTCTCTCTCTCTCTCTCTCTCTCCCTCTCTCTCTCTCTCTCTCTCCACTTGCAAAAAGACATAATTTTAATATCGAAGGAGTGCAAGATTAAAGCCACTGCAGTGCTAGCGAGGCCCTCCTCCTCCTCCTCCTCCACCTCCTCATCCTCATCCTCCTCATCCTCTTCCTCCTCCTCCTCCTCCTCATTCTCCTCCTCCTCCATCCATTATTGTATTATCTCTGTCCTCCTCCTCCTCCTCCTCCTCCTCCTTCCATGCCCTTTAATATCCCTCGTGTTATTTTCTCCTTCTTCCTCCTCTCCCCACACGCATTATTCTCCTCCCTCTCTCCTCCTCCTCCTCCTCTCCCCACACCCAATAGTCTCCTCCCTCTCTCCTCCTCCTCCCCTTCCTGCTCCCATTCCTATGACTCTCCTCCTATCCTCCTTCGCCTGTTATTCGACCCCCTCCTCCCTTCCTCCCTCTCTTCCTCTTCCCGAGAATCAGAACATGTACACAAGGGCTCTGAATATCTGATTTCGGCTTATGGTTTTTGTTGACGTTACTGTATGAATTAGAACACTTCTTTATGACCGGATCTGAACGCAATCGATGGCTCCAGATGTGTATACCTGGCCTGAAGAGCCTCTTATGGGTGTATATCTGGTCCTAGTGCCATATATGAACTTATACCTGTACCCAGAGCCATATATGAGCTTATATCTGACTCCAGTGCTATATATAAACTTACACCTGACTCAAAAGCCATATATGAGCTTACACCTGACTTCATAGGCATGTATGAGATTATACCTGACTCCAGAGCCATATATGAGCTTATGCCTGACTCCAGAGCCATATATGCCCTCTGAGACACATGTTGGTCCATATTTAGTCTCCCGGGCCAGTTGTGTGTGTGTGTCTGTGTGTGAGTGGTTCCATAGCCTTATCTAGACCATGTGAGCCTATATCTGTCCCCAGAGGCACGTGTGGGTCCATTACTGGTCTCCGAAGCCATATTTGTGATGATATGAAACTACTGGTGTATTACCTTAGTCCCTACAGTCACTTGTATTGGTGCAGGTGTGGGACGGTGATAGTATGATACAGGTGTGTGGGTGTGATGATACAGGTGATATAGATACGTGGCAGCGATGGTTACAGTTGTGCTGTGATGGTGTTGGTGTTGCAGGTGTGTGTGAATAAATGAGTCTTCCCTGTCCTACACATGATACACTGTTAATAGCCGCCGTCCCACGCAGCCTCACAGCCCTCCCACAATAATCACAAAACAGGTGTGGAATTTTTACCTGCCCGGTGTAGAGTGCTGGCGACGTCCGTTATCGCCCTGATAACACACCTGTCACGTCGTGGTGGCCGGTGTTGTTCAGGTTGCTATTATTCGCCTTCGGGTGGGTGGGTGTGGGGAGAGTTTGTCCGTCACTTAAAGGGGCAGTGTCGTTGTTTTTATATGTGTGTGTGTGTGTGTGTGTGTGTGTGTGTGTGTGTGTGTGTGTGTGTGTGTGTGTGTGTGTGTGTCATTTTCATTATATACGAATGGATTTCACATCGTCTCATGTGAATCATTAACTTTTTATCCACACACATGAACACACACACACACACACACACACACACACTGCCGCCCCTACACATACACTCACTTAGCCAGCTCAACACATTACCATAATCGCTACAATAAATGGCTGAGTCGATGAATCATTTGGTTTATTGTGTAAAGCTGATTATGGTAATTTGTAACTGTTCAAATAAAGGGTTTGTGATTCCCGCCGCCCGTGTGTGTTGTGATGGCTTACAGGAATATTAAATGAAAGACGTTGTGAAAGATAGTTTTTCTTTGTTTATTTTGTTAGCTAGTTGTTGCAGTGTATGTTGATGATGATAGACAAAAGGGTGTGAACAGATCGTTATGAGTAGATACATAGATGGATAGGTTAGTTTGTGTCGGTAAAGTTGTTAATTAAATATATGGATGTCCTATATAGTCGAGCTGTGAGAAAAGATTAAAGAAAACGTTACGCTGCTGTAAAGTGTTGCTCAGGGAGGTGGAAGTTAAATGTGGTAGGCAAAGACCGCAGAGTTTTGTGGCCCCGGATGTGGGGTTTTTTCCCTCCCTCCCTCCCCCCTCTCCCCCCAAGACCCCCATCTCCCTTCCAACACACCCTCACACACACACACACTGGTTACCTGGTCACCCCTCGGCCGATCTTTGCCAAACTTTGCCAGAGTTAGTAAACCTTACTGAGATTTGGTGAGGACTGGAGGGAGTCGTTCAGGGAGTCTTCGAGATACTTGGCCAGACCTGAGGAGTCTTCGAGATACTTGGCGAGACCTGAGGAGTCTTCGAGATACTTGGCGAGACTTGCGGCGGAGCTCTTCGAGGAACTTGGGAAGACGTTGAAAGATGTAGCGAGTCTATGGAAGCCTTCGAGTTCGATGGACTGTGTGAGATCTAGCGAGTCCTGGAGAATATTCGCGAGAGAAACTAAGATTTGGCGAAGCTAGGGAGAGATAGTCCTTGTGTTCACCACTGAAGGGACCACTGTTGTTGGTCATCGTCTTGGACAACTAATTATCCTTCAATTGATAAAGATAAACAATATAATAGTTTTTATTGTTAAATTGCTCTTGTTGTTATTAGTTGCAGTAATAATGTATTATTTATTATCAAAATTATTTGTATTATTGTTGTTGTTGTTAGTTATTGTTTTTTATCATTATTTAATTCGGTCTTTCATAACGATTTCGTTTTGTAAATTTCAGTCACTGTGTAGAACAATTAAGTCACTTCCCTGTAGTTTGTTCTCATTTCACATAACCAGTATTACTAGCATGTTATTTCATCAGTCTATTTGCATATTAATTCTTCCCGTTCCACTACGTTCGTTTCCTATTTGCATTCGACTTTTTATTCACTTCTGCATCAACTAGGTTAATTAAAGGGAAGTTCACCTGTTAGAGACTTATAATATATGTATGAGAGCAAAGTAGGTATTTCCCTCTCATACTAAGCCTTCAGGTGTTCCCCTTCCTTCCCCCTTCCCCTTCACTTACGCCCTTCCACTCCCCTTCCCATTCCTCTCCCCCTTACCCTTCCCTTTATCTCCCCCATTTATCTCCTCTATTTATCTCCCCTATTTATACTCCCCTATTTATACTCCCCTATTTATCTCCCCCATTTATCTCCCCTATTTATCTCCCCTATTTATCTCCCCTATTTATACTCCCCTATTTATCTCCCCCATTTATCTCCCCTATTTATCTCCCCTATTTATCTCCCCTATTTATCTCCCCTATTTATCTCCCCTATTTATCTCCCCTATTTATCTCCCCTATTTATACTCCCCTATTTATCTCCCCTATTTATCTCCCCTATTTATTTCCCCTAAAATTGTTAATGAATTGCGGGTTTGTTTGTTTTTCTCCGATATTTGTTTATATATGACTAAATAAATCGGTTTATTTTTATTTATTTTTATATTGTTGTATGTGAATTCTTGTTGTTTATTCTGGCTTGTGTTTACCCTTGTGTTCTGGCTTGTGTTTACCTTTGTGTTGTGCATTTTGTGTTTCTTTCATGTTTATTTTCTGTATTAATTCATATATTGGTGTTTGTGTTTTTATTAAGTGATTAGTGTGTTTGTGTTTTTTTTTATTGCTGCTCCATGGAAAAGGATTTTTTTACCTATTATTATTTCTTGTTTGAACGGTCATTATCTTGTTTGAACGGTCATTATCTTGTTTACTGTCGACCACTCTCTTCTGTACGCTTATTTTCCCCCGCGGATAATTTCCTCCCCACACTTTCTCCCTGCCAGTGGGCCATGACTCGTGTTGTACTGCCGGACGTATGATTTATTTTCCCTGCCTGCGGGGTAAAACTTGGCACCCGCTGCTGGTAATGGGAAGCGTTGGGTAGGAGGAGGGGGTATGGGGTGCCAATTTCCCTCCTCGCTGGCACTAGAGGAGAGGAAGAGGAGTGCCAGTTTACCTCCCTCGCTGGCACTAGAGGAGAGGAAGAGGAGTGCCAACTTACCTCCCTCGCTGGCACTAGAGGAGAGGAAGAGGAGTGCCAACTTACCTCCCTCGCTGGCACTAGAGGAAGGGAAGAGGAGTGCCAACTTACCTCCCTCGTTGGCACTAGAGGAGGGGAAGAGGAGTGCCAACTTACCTCCCTCGCTGGCTCTAGAGGTGGTGTGAGGGGGTGCCATTTTACCTCCCTCGCTGGCACTAGAGGAGGGGAAGAGGGGTGCCATTTTACCTCCCTCGCTGGCACTAGAGGAGGGGAAGAGGAGTGCCAACTTACTTCCCTCGCTGACTCAAGAGGAGTGCCAACTTACCTCCCTCGCTGGCACTAGAGGAGAGGAAGAGGAGTGCCATTTTACCTCCCTCGCTGGCACTAGAGGAGGGGAAGAGGAGTGCCAACTTACTTCCCTCGCTGGCACTAGCTGTAACCCATCCAGAGAACTAATTTTTTTTAATGGTCAGTATTTGTTTTCCACATTTTAGTTTCATCCTCATAATGAAGACGTGTTGTTAATGTTTGAGACCAAGTACATTTTTGGTGAGGCCAGGAAAGTGGGTCAACATTCTTCAGTGTTGAGGGGAGGATTTTAAAGCGTTTAGGAGATACTAGGAGATTATGGTGAGCCCGAGGGACATTAGGAGATGCTGGTGTGACTGGGAGACATTGGAGAACCTGGGAGACACCGGTGCGGCTCAACACTTCACCCAGTTAAGGATTCTAATTGGCTCCCAGATGATTAAGGTAACATGGAGGGGGGGGGAGGTGAGGCCGATTGACAGACAGACATACATAGTTGCTGTATCGCTCGTTCCCAACCCCTGCTATACCCACGGTCGAACCCCCAAGTACGCCCGGATTCGAAACCTATGGAATAAACGGATTCGAACTTCCTAACATAAAGCAGCTTCTAACCCTCTGATATATTGAGGTTTGAACCCCTTGATATACAGGGGTTCGAAATTCCTAACATATCCGTATTTTAAACCCTTATAATCGAACCCCTTATAATTCAAAAGGTCGAGAAACAGAAGAATTTAAGAAAGAAAGTTTAAATAGAGATTCAATTATGAAATAAAATTAAATTAATAAACTGTCTAGTGTATAAGCTGTGTATAAGCTGTGTATAAGCTGTGTATGAGTTGTGTATAAGCTGTGTATAAGCTGTGTATAACCCTCCTGTATTTTCATGTGATACTTAATTGTTTTCGTCTACGTGTTATTGCCAAAAAGGTTATCGTGTTCTGTTAACTACTCTGGGTTAAGAGGTCGAGGTGGGTCTCTACACTACACATGACCTGATCTGGGGCCCTTCCTCTTATCCCTTACCCCCTTCCTTCCTCTGTTTTCTTCTTTTCTACTTCACTTACTGTCTTCATCCCATCCTCCCTCTCACCCTCCACCCCATCCTCTTCTTTCCTCTTCTTCCGCCTATATCGTCCCACCTCTCTCTTTCTCTCTCTCTTCCTTCTCACTCATCCTTCCTCTCTCCCTCTCTCTTCCGTCTCCTCCCTCCGTCCTCTCTCTCTCTCTCTCTCTCTCTCTCTCTCTTCCCTCCCTCCCTCCCTCCCTCCTTCCTCTCTTCCATCCTCCGACACCCTGACTTTATCTCGCATTTTGCTCTGTCAGATTTGCAAATTTTCATGTCAGTGTTTACCAAGATAAAAATGTTGACTCTATCTGTGCGTTCCTAACTCCTGTCTGACTTATCCGACCGAAAGTTTGAGTATGTGTGGGGGGGGGGGGGTTGTGTGTGGGGGGGAGGGGAGGAGGGTGTTTGTGTGTGTGGGGGAGTAGGGTGTTTGTGTATGAAGGGGGAGGAAGGTGTTTGTTTAGGGGGTGGGAGGAGGAGGGGGGGTGTGTGGAGGGGGAGGGTGTGTGGGTAGGGAGTGGAGGAGTGTGTGTGTGTGGGGGGGGGGGGGTGGGAGCGGAGGGGGAGTAGGGTGTTTGTGTATGAAGAGGGAGGAAAGTGTTTGTTTAGGGGGTGGGGGGAGGAGGTTATTTGTGTTTGTGTTGAGGGGGAGGATGTGTGTGCGTGTATGCGCGTATATGCGTGTGGAGGGGAGAAGGGGGTGTGTGTGTGTGTGTGTGTGTGTGTGTGTGTGTGTGTGTGTGTGTGTGCCACCATCACCTCCCGAATCACCACCAGGAATGGAGGTGGAACAGTGTCTTAGGTTTTACTCTCCATCAGTTACCTGTCCACGAACGACGTAATATTGCAGGTGAGGGTGGCGAAGCAACACACACACACACACACACAGACAAAGACAGACAAACAACCAACACCTACATACATACTTACATGCAGACGAACACTATATATTTTTCTTTTCTTTCCTCACCTGTGTTATTCTTTCTTATTTGTCTCTCTTCTTCTCCTGTTATTTCCTTTGTATTCTCGTATTTACCTTCGTTTCTCTTTGTTTACCTTGTCTTTTCTCTCCTCCTCTTTTCTTTTTTCTTCCTTCGTTCATTTTTCTTTTGCATCTATATTCTCCTCTCTTCCTTCCGGTTAGGTTAGGTTAGGTTAGGTTAGGACAGCTTTAGGTTAGTTAATCTTAAGGTGAAGTAAGCTAGAGGGGTTAATCTTCATGTGATCTGTAGTTTTATCATTCACTCTGCACCCCGCCATCGTTAACACACCCGTGTAGGAATGTGTCACCACCGCCTCTCGTTCGTTCACCTCTGACAGGTCATAATTCCATAGCCAGTGTGTTGGGTTCATCCAGCGCCCGCCTAGAGCTTTTAGGTCTGTGTGAGAGAGAGAGGAGGTGGAAAGAGAAACAGAGAGAGAGGGAGGGCGAACGAATGAGAAAAAGAGAGTGAGAGACATAAAGATAGAGATGTATTTTGGAATTACTGTATTATAATCCAGATTTGTCTAAAATAACTAAAATAAATTTGGCATGTTGAATGAAATAAATAAATATATATATATCTATATATATATAAATAAATATATATATATCTATATATATATGATTATATGTTCAAAGTCCGCGTGTTAAATGGACTAAAAATGAAGTATATATATGTACCTCGCGTTTCATACCAGCTGGATTCGGTAAAATGCTACTGACACCACATACGAGGCACGGGCAGTTTCCCAATGAGGTTCACGGCGCCATCAGCTCGATGAACAGGCTTTGTGTGAAATATAACAGAGTCTAGAACTGCTTTTAGTGTCCTTGTGGGCTAGCCGGTAAGCGTTCCCTAGGGCCACCCAGTAGGTCGAGGGTTCGATTCCTTGCTGGTGAGGTCGTTGATTATATGTTCAAAGTCCGCGTGTTAAATGGACTAAAAATGAAGTATATATATATATATATATATTTATATATATATATATATATATATACAATATATAAATAAAAGTGTATTAAATCATCAGAACTAAAAAAACATGTAAATGATATAATCTAAATTATATACATCTGTAAGGTCATCACAATACCCAATCAGTTATGTCATTCGTTACAATTAAATATATACCCCTGGGAAGTCGCCAATTATCAAAATGTTTATGTAATTGTGTAAATGAAATAATTTTATGCGAATACTTTAAGCCGTCATTGGCTTTTTCTTTAATATTTTTTATTTATTTTTGCTCTTATTTTTTCGCCCCCTCGGCCCCTTTGTGGGTCGATGACCTGTGCCCGGGTGGGCTCTGTGGGTCGTTGACCTGTGCCCGGGTGGGCTCTGCCCCGTAAGAGTGAGTCACCAACGACATCATTAACAACAAGTCACTCAGTGTTGTCCACATGTGTGTGTGTGTGACCAAACATTTGATCAGTCGTCGTAAATAAGTAAATACATAAATAAATAAGAAAACACGTTAATATGGAGATCTTTCAACATAAATAAGTAAATATGTAAATTCGAAGCTATTTGAATACGTAAATAAGCAGATTTACAAGTGTGGTATTATATAAGCAAAAGTAAAATGTGTAAATACATGAATGTGTGTATTTATGCATATGTAAATATGTAAATTAGTCTATAGAATTACGTAATACTTAAATATCCAGTTACATAAATAGCTGAAAATGCATTTATGTTTTAACAGGTAAAAATTTGTATAGAAATATACAAAATGGTCAAATTCAAGGCCAGGTTCCTCCAGCCACCTCACCATCGCCAACGTCTTACTGTTCTTGTGTTAGAAGGACCCGGAAGCTTTTTCCGAGAGACTTCCAACGTCTCCCAAAAGACCTGCGACATTTGCAACATTTTTCCCGGAAGATATGCAGATTTTTTTTACGGAAGACTAACCCTATTTCTCTGAACATTCATCGCAGCATTTTCCTGGAACACTCGCAAAATTTCCCAGAATGATTTACGATTTTTCCCCAAAAAAGGGTTGTAACATTTGCAAATTTTCTTGGAAAATTTGTGAAATGTGTTTATACATTTCGAAAAATTTCCCAACGGATTTACAAAACGTATCTCCAGACTAGCAAATATTTCCTCGAATACTCTGAAAAATTCCCCCCCCCCCCCCCCACCGAGAGATTTGCAAAATGGCTCTGTACAACAAAAAATATTCCTACCAAGAGCTGCAGCACTTTCATCCTTCCCTCATTTCCCTTCAAAAAAAAGAAATCCTCAGAAATTGGTGAAATGGTCTCAAATTGCGTGCAACATAATCCAAAAAATTCTTGGTGCTGGCTGCGTACGTGAGGGGTAGTGGTGGTTGTGTATACGTTATTACCGGCCACCGTGTATACGTGTTAGCCTGTGTGGGTCTCTCTTCCCCCGTCTCTCTGTGGGTCTGCATAGATGTGCGTTGTGTGGGTGTCTGCTATTGTCGGTGGTTATGGGTGCGTGTTAGTGTGTCACTGTTTGTGTGTGTGTGTTTGCTTCCTGCTGAAATGAAGCAATTTAAATGTTAAAAGAATAAAGGTCCCCCACACGGGTTGTAATTCAAATCGAAGAGCGGAATCGTTCCTGCTTGGAGAACGGGGGAAGCAGTGAGAGAGAGAGAGAGAGAGAGAGAGAGAGAGAGAGAGAGAGAGAGAGAGTTATAGCAAGGATAATAATTGAAAGAGAATTATAGCTATTAAATTATATTACAAGAGATGTAGAACGTGAGAGGAAGAAATAAGAAGGATAATTAATCTGAGACCGATTTATGGACCTCAGGCTCGAGCAACTAAGACAGACAGACAGACAGACAGACAGTGAGTAAAAGAGAGACAAAAACAGTAACAAAGAGAAAGAGAAACAGACATTGAGAAAGAGAGAGAGAAACATACAGTGAGACAGACAGACAGACATACAGTGAGACAGACAGCTGCACGAATGAGTTATATTTCTTTGAGTCTTGGAGTGAATATGTAAACAGACAAAAATAAAGATAATAAAATGGAATTGTGAACATGTAGAGAAGAAGAAGAATAAGAAGAAGAAAATACAATGTTAAACTTAAGTCTCTCTTATTTTTCTTCCATTATGTTTTGTTTTATTCTATTTTTCTTAACCTCCTCATTCCCTAACTCACTTTCTTATCTGACTTGTCTATTTATATCTATTTTTGATACTACGATAATCTATTGGTATTTAGTTTCATTAGCTAGCTTTTATTCTTTCTTTTTTTTTCGTATTGTCTTTTATACGAAAATTCTAAAGATGTTCGTGTAATATATTCCCACCTTAGTCTTTATTATATTTACTGTATATAGGTTCGTCTACTTCAAGGTTTCATTAAGCATCGTTCACTGTGTCTCAACTTCCTACAACATACAACAACTTTTAGAAATTAGGAAAGACATTCAATCTTATGTTGACTCTGATAACAACAAAGTTCCCTATTGTTAAACCTCTCGACGAGTTAAATAGGGAGGGAGGGGGGGGGGGGTATAGTCGTGGTGTGTGTGTGTGTGTGTGTGTGTGTGTGTGTGTGTGTGTGTGTCAGTTAATATTGTTTATTATTATCCATCATCACATCATGTAACCAATCTAACTCATCACCAAGCTAACTCATCACCAAGCTAACTCATCACCAAGCTAACTCATCACCAAGCTAACTCATCACCAAGCTAACTCATCACCAAGCTAACTCATCACCAAGCTAACTCATCACCAAGCTAACTCATCACCACGCTAACTCATCACCACGCTAACTCATCACCAACCAACACGAGCATTGATGAGCGTCTGGCGTTTCCATCCATCCCTCAAAAAGTCTGCCTCAAGGAAACTACGTAGACCAGACGAACGTTCGCCTGTCGTCTGGCTGCCTCCAGTGGCGTTCTTTCATGGCAGAAGTTCTATTTCTGTAAGGGGCGACCAACTGCTTCTTCAGAGTCTTATTGAACGTGTGGACAGAACCCCTTACAATATTACCTTCCCTAGTGTTTGTCTGTCTGTCCTTATGAATGTGTGTATGTGTCTGTCTATCTGTCGGTATATGATCATGTGTGTGTGTGTACATGTGTGTGTGAATATGAGAGTGTCTGTGTATGAGTGTGTGTGTGTGTGTGTGTGTGTGTACATGTGTGTGTGTGTGTGTGTGTGTGGCGCGACGGTGAAGTGATGTAGGTGGAAAGTCAAGGTTGACGGGGTAATTACCTGCCGCGTCCTCCAACTTCCCGTGGACAAACTTGGTGTTGGGGAGGAGGAAGCTGAGACCTCTTATACAGTATTACCTCCATACACATATTCTCTCTCTCTCTCTCTCTCTCTCTCTCTCTCTCTCTCTCTCTCTCTTTCTCTCCCCTTTTGGCTTTTCCTCTCATTCTCTTCTGCGTTTCCACTCCCTCTTAAATCGAGAAAGAAACAGGTAAACTATTCAACATATTTCTAACACCGAGCGAGTACCCCATTCAGTGTATAAGTTAAATATTAAATAAACTATTGTTAATGTGATACCTTTTACCTGTTTTGTTAATTATGTATTGTTTGTCATCAAGTTTTTTTTTCCTTATATAATTTTCATGTTAATTTGACGTGAGTGAACCGAGGTAAAATAACATTGATAACTTGAAGTATTATGTTAGTCTGAAAGGTAAACATTAAAACAACCTACAATGTAAAACTACCCAAACTGCCTGTTCAGATTTATAAATAGTTGAATTTTCTAAAGTTTCTAAATTACATGTACTCTTATAATTACCTAAACTTTTTAAGGTACCTGACCTTTTAAAAACTTTCTAACCTTAAAAACTTTCTAAACTACCGAAACTTCAAGAACTACCAGATCTATCACAACTGCCGAGGTTTTTCTTATTTACATAATGTGGATCATCTGATAGCCTCCCCAGATTATTTCACCTTCAGTTTAACCACCATAACCCTAACCTAACCTAACCTAACCTAACCTAACCTGATCCAACCCCCTCACGAAGCGTTCAGGTGTTTTAATCATATGTTGAAATAAACTGGGATTGGGGGTGACCTTTAAATAATTGTCTTGTGTTTTATTTCTGTTTATAATTTTGTGAATATTAATACAAAAAGAATTAGCTGGGGAAGAAGACTTGAATCGTCAGCTTGAATTACAAATGACTGAAGACTTTGTGTTTGTGTACCGAGTAATATTAATATGGTACTACTGATAAATTATACATTTGAATAATTTTACACAAGCTTATAAACTTGAGCTAGCACAATAATAACTAGTTAATTGTACGTCGATGAAGAGACGGAAAGAGGGAAGGAGGGGAAGAGAGAGAGAAATAAAGAGGAAGGAACAAAAGTGAGAAGTAAATTAGGGGAAAGGGAGAAGGAAGGTGAGAGAGAGAGAGAAATGGCAGATGGAAGAAAAAAGAAAGAGAGAGAGAGAGAGAGAGAGAGAGAGAGAGAGAGAGAGAGAGAGAAGGAGGAGGAGAAAGAAGGAGAGAAGAGGAGGAATGGAGAAAGGGATTGAGATCACTCACCTGAATATTGGATGTTTGAGTACAATTTTTTATTTTCCGCGGATGGACAGATTTTTAAACCTCGATCACCATTACTCTCCAAATCTGTTTTATTCAGTGGATACTTTGGCTACACGCAGCAACCCCCCCCCCCCTCACCCCTTCCCTTTCCCTACTTTCTCCTCTCTCCTTCTCAACCCCTTCTTCTTTTCTCCTCACCAATCCCCTCTTCCCTCCTCCTCCTCCATGTTTTCCCCACACCTTAATCCTCTCTCTCTCTCTCTCTCTCTCTCTCTCTCTCTCTCTCTCTCTCTCTCTCTCTCTCTCTCTTGCCAACATAACGTGCCTCGCTACAGCTCATTTAATTCTCTGCCTGATATCGTTGAAGAAATTAGCAAAACAAAGACATTTAATTTATTTCGTGTCCTAAAGTAAGGTTGACCAGGAGCAGGTTATGTACTGTGTAGGTGACGAGTGGTGAGCCCAGGGTGCACAGAGGAAGCTGGAACAAGAGCAGGCCTGAAACGAGAGAGGAAATACCCCTCGTTCATTCAGAAAAACCGCGTATAGAGCTTAATTACGCTTCTAAAAAATTTACGCTTCTAAAAATGAAGTTTTGTCTGTCTAAAGTTCTGCAGGAAATGAGATTATTAAACAAAGTCTTTTACAAAAATTAGAAATACGATTGTGGACAAAATAAAAAGAACAACAGCCAGTGTCAATCTGTTATTCATATAAACATAATTCATACGCTGATTTCATTAATGTCTGGATATACTGTATGTATGTATGTATGTATGTATGTATGTATGTATTCATTATCTTGCCTTCATATTCTACCCACCACTCCAACACGCATCTGTTCTTGCTGCTGTTGAAATAATTTGAACCAACAACACGTTTCAGGTGTGGATGCTAATTCCAAAATCCAAATTCCTGGATAATGTCGATGATTGTGGTACCGCGCCCGTGTAATTCTGGCCCGACCGGATTTCACAGCAGCGCCAAATTTTATTCAACCGTTGTATTAATTAAACTGTTTTGTTTTTGGGGGGGGGGGGAGGGGGGGCATTGTACCGACGGCAAATTATTTAGAAAGCATAACATGACAAGAATGATATATATTATTTTCGTTGAATATTTGTGTATTTTATTTATTTTACGTGTATTAGGAAAGGTTCTGATGTTAAGACATGGGATTTATTCTTGGTCATTCTTGTGTTCTCAGAAATCCGAAGTAGGATTTTGTGGCTCCAATGATACAGGATTAGTTTTCACCCAAGTCTTAGGATTTTGAAGTTGAGTCTTGAACATTGTCGTTAGGATTATTAGTCCTGGCATTGGGATTTTATGCACCATCGATAGGATTTATGGATCCCCTAGCTATAGGAGTAGAAGCGTCTTCAGTTAGAAACTCGTGCCTCACCCATAAGGATTTAGTAGCACTCGGCGATAGGATTTTTAGCATCGTCACTAGGATTCCGAATAACCACTAGTAGGATTTGAAGCACTTACTAGGATTTAAAACGCCACTAGTAGGATCTGGGGCTAGGATTTAAAGTGTCGATAGTAGGATTCAAGTTACTGAGTGGAATTTAAAATGTCACTGGTAAGATTTGGGAGCATTCTCGCTTGGATTCTCCGAGCAACAAATAAGACATTGAACACCATAGCTATAGGATGATCGATACAGTGTCAGGTCAACTCACGATACAGCATAACAAAGCACAAGAGTGATTACAAAATTACAGTCTACCTCGATACAGTAATAATAATCCTCGTCTAATCTATCAATCACCCATCCTGACTTTTTAACACATTAGTCTGTCTGTCGATAATACAACTAGGTTATAATCGCTCCTAATTAGGCAATATCGTTAAGGGTATTGTTCCTGTGTTAACAATGATGATGGTAAGCTGAGGGGATTCGTATTAGTTTTATTGTTGTTGTGAGGTGTTTTTGTTCAGTATTACAGGAAAGTATACAAAATATATTAGGGATGAATAGAAACAATAATAATAATAATAATAATAATAATAATAATAATAATAAAACAATAATAATAACAATAATAATAATAATAATGTTAATTATTATCAATAACTTAATGCTAACCTTTTATTATGGAAATACAAAATAAAGCCTCTCGTTGTCTGCCTAGAAATGGAAGCGAAATAATCAGTGTGTGTGTGTGGGTGTATGTGTGTGTGTACATAAATTCTTAGCTCAGAAAATTGTGTAAATATAATAGAAGCGAGAGTTTGGAAAATGGATATTATGTTAACGTGAAAATACTTTAGCGGGAGTGATTTACGCAGCTATTGTCGTGCTGGAGGGAAGAGAGCGCTCTGGTCATACGTCTGGCGGAGGTGTAGGAGAGATTTATTTTATAATCTATATTTTCTTTATTAAAATGTTATGTTTTTTTATATTATATCCTAGTTTATTTTTTTTTATATTGATTTTTTTATTAATTGGTATTTTTTCTTTTTTTTATAATTATTTATTTTTATTTACTGGAACTGGTAAATTAGTTGACAGTAATTAGGAAGAACATGAACCACCTCACGTTACTGTCACTCTCACTACCTTTCTCACCATCCTCCTGACCTCGCTCTCACTCGGGCCATTAACCTTCTCTCTCTCTCACCATAGCTCACTCTAACCTCTCCCTCTGGTCATCACTGTCACTCTCACCACCCCTGTCACTGTCAATTTCACCTTCACCCTCACCTTCACCCTCACCTTCACCCTCACCCTCACCCTCACCTTCACCCTCACCTTCACCCTCACCTTCACCTTCACCCTCACCTTCACCCTCACCTTCACCTTCACCCTCACCCTCACCCTCACCTTCACTCTCACCTTCACCTTCACCCTCACCTTCACCCTCACCTTCACCCTCACCTTCACCCTCACCCTCACCCTCACCTTCACCCTCACCTTCACCTTCACCCTCACCTTCACCCTCACCCTCACCTTCACCCTCACCTTCACCCTCACCTTCACCTTCACCCTCACCTTCACCCTCACCCTCACTCTATCTATAATCTCCATTCTCGTCCCCCCTTCAACAAGATGAGTACAGTACAAGACAGTGCTAAGCCATCATCCCTCACTAAGAGCTCTAATCTCGAGGTCGTATTGAGGGGTGATGACACTTAGTGCTTGAGGTGAGGGTAGGGTAGGGCGGCGCGGTGTTGATGTCGATCAGCTGATGTGTCAAAACAATATAATTTCTCTGTTTGTTATTCATTTTTTGTTTTTCTCCTGATATGAAAACTTGATGATGTTATGAATATCTAATGACGTAGATGAGGATATATACTCTCTCTCTCTCTCTCTCCTTCTCTCTCTCTCTCTCTCTCGCTTCTCTCTCTCTCTCTCTTCTCTCTCTCTCTCTCTCTCTCTCTCTCTCTCTCTCTCTCTCTCTCCCCTCAGAGAAATATGATAACATGTATTTCGCGTCACGTGGTATTTTTCCAGTTCTCTTTTATTCTTGTTTTTTGCTCCATCTCTCGCGTTCAATAATTTCCTAGACAAGTGTGATGATGGAGGAGGAGGTAAGAGGGGAGGATGTGGTGGTGGAGGAGGAGGTAAGAGGGGAGGATGTGGTGGTGGAGGAGGAGGTAAGAGGGGAGGATGTGGTGGTGGTGGAGGAGGTAAGAGGGGAGGATGTGGTGGTGGAGGAGGAGGTAAGAGGGGAGGATGTGGTGGTGGTGGAGGAGGTAAGAGGGGAGGATGTGGTGGTGGAGGAGGAGGTAAGAGGGGAGGATGTGGTGGTGGAGGAGGAGGTAAGAGGGGAGGATGTGGTGGTGGAGGAGGAGGTAAGAGGGGTGGATGTGGTGGTGGAGGAGGAGGTAAGAGGGGAGGATGTGTTGGTGGAGGAGGAGGTAAGAGGGGAGGATGTGGTGGTAGAGGAGGAGGTAAGAGGAGAGGATGTGGTGGTGGAGGAGGAGGTAAGAGGGGAGGATGTGTTGGTGGAGGAGGAGGTAAGAGGGAAAGTGGAGGTAAGAGGGTGGATGTGGTGGTGGTGGAGGAGGTAAGAAGGAGGATGTGATAATGGGATGGTGGAGGAGGTGTGTGATGGTGTGGTAGTGGTGGAGGAGGATGGTCCCAGGCTGGGCGGGTGAGCCTTGTTATTTAGTGCTGACCTGTTTAGGTTAAGTGGTTTGGGAGGGTCAGTGGCATGGGGGTCTGATCTCTCCCCCCCCCCCCCCCCCCGTCTCTTTCTCTTCCTCCTAAACATTCAATATTGTATCCATAGTTTTCATAATATATTAGATTTAACGTTACCGTCTCACCCGCGCATTATTTTTATTTTTTTTCCGCCCAAGTGGGAGACAAGACACGTGCCGCATCTAACCCCCAGCTTGAGGACATTTCTCTATAGAAGATTAGTGCTCTCATACCTCACCACAAGACCAAAATTTTATGAGTTATACGTTTTTTCGTAATATTGTTTTAATATTTGTTAACGTCCTGAACACTAATATACGCGCGCTATAGTGAAGACAGTGCTCCTCTGTTTGCATCTAGGGTCCATAGCAACTTCGTTCTAGCCACAGGAACACTTCGTTAGTTCTTCACCTACAGGATTATTTATTTATTATAGGTGATAACTATTATTTTAGGCTGGGTAGGTTTGGCACTGCTCATACACCCCGACTCTTGCCTAGAGGAGCAACTTACCAGCTACCGCAAAATATTAATTATTCATCGTTTATAAAATGAACCAGTCTAGCCTAACATAACCTAACCTGGAATAGAGGGGTTAGATAGACTAGGTTACTTCGTTTTATTGATGTTAAATCAAATAATATAGCAGTATATTGGGTGAGTTTTTCCAATCGTTCCTGTGGATCAAAGTCCCGGATGTAAACAAAAGAACAATGGCGTCAGAGCGAGGAAGCTTATAATAAGTGTTCAGGACAGAAAAACTAATACAAATTATATTACAAAAACCATGTACCCCGTAAACTAGTGGCCTCCTAATGGGACAAGAAAACATTTATCTCCTATAGACAAGTGTCCTCAAGTTAGTGTTGGTTCGATACTGCCTTCCATTATTCCAGAGTTAATTGTTTTTGTTTTGTTTATTTATCAGATGGAGAATCAATTTACCCTTAATGTAACTCTAATATTAAATTAAAAAGTGTTGTATTCCATCATTACGAGTGGAGGTGCCATGATTGTTTAGTTTCCCCTGTTAGTTGTTGAGGATACATTTTCTTTAATGTGTTGGTGATAACACATTTTCTTTAAAAGTGGCTTCAGACGTTATTGAAGGCTAACCTTAACGTATTATTACCCATTGTATATAATACGTTAATGTTTTAACGAAATGACGGAAAGAAAAAAAAATGATAGTCGTCTAAAGAACCAGTGTAAGGCTCCATCAAGAGTCACTCTGGTGTAAGGCTCCGTCAAGAGTCACTAGTGTAGGCTCCGCCAAGGGTCACCCTAGTGTAGGAATCAGTCAAGGGGCCGCTCCATTGTACAGTAGACCTTCATGACACAGTTGTTCCCATCTCTGGATAAGAATCCATTGTACCAGCATGGAGTGTGTTTGCCGATACACGCAGGCAGCTGTGATTGTGCGCAGTTGACACTACAGTACAAAGAATCTTATGACTGAATTCCTGAAAAACGCAATTTAAGAAGACCAAGTATCAACCCATTCCTATACTGGGCATGGTGGCTGGCTGGAGGTCAGGCCAGGTCAGGTCAGATCAATTTGACATTTGTATTAAACGGGAGTGGCTAGTTGAAATTAACTTACGTTAGGCTGATTTAATTCTATCCGTATTGTGCGTGATATCAGAGTCTGCGCTTTTCTGGAATTCTGCTGTGTCGTGTATAAATTCCTAAAACGTTCAGCAGTGATGAAATAGGTTTGTGCTCTATTCACCACCATACTCCACACCAGTTAGGGAGGTCCAATATCCCTGACGATAAAGCCCAATCGTGTGTAAAATTATAAACACAAATGGATCATATATAGTTTTCAGAGCACCGGGTGATTCCGGAAACGCTCAGGGCAATTTATGAATTTTGTATTATGGTAAATGGAGTGCAAACTTATTCCAGTATCAAGCTAGCGCGTGAGGAGTTCTTACAGAGGGCAGCATGATCCCGGGAAGTCCAGATGAGGTTGAGTGAAAAGAAGTTACATGTTCATGCCAAAAGGGAAAACTTTTTATATTTACTGACATAACTAAATGGATAATAGCTGATATATGTTAGAAAAGTAGATTGTATTTATTACGCTCTTCACTATCAACCGGACAATACATAAATTAGGTGAGTAATGATGGGATTCACTTATAGTTTGTATTAATGCTTATCTGTATAGTCTTCTCTATATACAGGTTATAATGAATTTTCTTTATTTCTCCATTTCCATGACTAAAATAATTCATCAGAATATACCTAAACTCACTAGCGTAAAATTACATACAAGATTTATGACTTAATCCCTTAATACATAGATAACTTGTGATTATTTCTGTTTTATAATCGTGTCCGTCATCTCCCAAACTGCTCATAGAAATTATTGTATTAATGGCTTCGAAATTGCTACGTGAATTGCTCGTAACTGAATTTCACCATTTATGAGGGAGTGGCTAAATGTTGCTGACTCTGCCTTCAGTGCTGTACGTGACATGCTCTCTATGACACACTTACCTGATCCTAAGACTTCTTGAATATAACTAGCGGGATCCTTACACCCCTGAATATAACTAGCGGGATCCTTACATCCCTGAATATAACTAGAGGGATCCTTACACCTCTGAATATAACTAGAGGGATCCTTACACCCCTGACTATAACTAGAGGGATCCTTACACCCCTGAATATAACTAGAGGGATCCTTACACCCCGGAATATAACTAGAGGGATCCTTACACCCCTGAATATAACTACAGGGATCCTTACACCCCTGAATATAACTAGCGGGATCCTTACACCCCTGAATGTAACTTGAGGGATCCTTACTCCCCTGAATATGCTTAGAATATTCTTAGAAGGATCCTCAGTGTCCTTGAATATACTGAGAGGGATCCTCAAACCCCTTGAATATACCCCGAATGATCCTCAAAACCTTACAAGTACCTAGATAAACAAAATCATTATAACAGAATCCAGTCTCCCTCTCAAGCGCTCTCTTGGTCCTCACAATCCCCGGAAGTACTTCATGGGATCCTCAGACCCCTTGAAGATACGCATGTAAACAAACTGATCACGGCAGAAGCCAAAACCCCTTCCCTCCCCCCCCCCCCCCCCTCCACTCTCTCCTGCCAGCCGAGGAGGCCAGAGGCAATAATCTCAGGCAAGAGTTGGTTATTTTCCGCCTCTTTAATCACATCTCCCGCAATCTCCTCACTTGAGTGCCGCTGACGTCACCACTCTAGCCACGGCTATATGACCTCGCCCTCATACGTGACCTCGCCCTCATAATGACCTCACCCTCTTTGATATCCATGAATGTATATTTAGCGTTTTTTTGTTATTTTTAATCGTGATTGATGACTAAATGCGTATTTTACAGGAGTATATATTCAGGAATTGCTCTCTTCTTTTTTCCTAGTAAATATTTAAGAATCACTGAGTTCTTTTACGGTAAACATTCACGACTCACTCTGTAGGTGTTTTAATAAAGTCGAAAGCTGATTAATCACCTCAACCCAGGTACTTGTTTACTCCCCACAGATTGAAGGTTATAGAAATACTGTACAGGAGTATTTAAAGATATTACCTACCAAACTGAGTGTGTGTGTGTGTGTGTGTGTGTCATTTATGAATTTGTGCAGTGTATTTTAATGTGTGTGTAGGTTCGTATGTATGTTATTGTTGTATGTGTACGGTGTTTAGGTGTTTGTGTATCTGTAGATTTGTCTGTTCGTCTGTCTTGTGTGTCTTTGTGTCTGTCTGTTGGTATATACACGAATACATCCTAATATAATATGAATGAGACATCTATTAGTCTTTCTCATTACAGTAAGAGTAATTTTTGATACACACACACACACACACACACGCACACACACACACGCACACGCACACACACACACGCACACACACACACACACACACACACACACACACACACGTATCCGACAAAACAAAAGCGGATCTATACCATCAATCCACACTATACGGCGACAGCAACTTGACATCATCTATCCAACCTATCCACGTCTAACCTTTTTAATAATTATCACCTATGGACACTCAATACTCTCTCAACTTCTCTAACCACTAAAACTATCTACTTTAGGTTCCAGTAACAGATGACAGGAATAAACTCAACCGGAGACCAGATTCCCAAATGTTATATTCGCAATGTAATTTTTTTCTTCTGTCGCCTAAACTAGTAATGACAGTATCTAGTCATGGTAGAATCTCAGTAAAATTTATGTTATTTTTGGTGTAATTTTTAAATGTTTCAGTTTTATCAGACCTCCAGTTAGGTTGAGAACATTTGAGATTTTGGTCCTCCGTAAATTTTTTTTTTTTTTTGACACTCGCCAATTTCCGGACCTGAACTCGAAACATGACCTAACCTAACCTCACCTAACCTCCACTAACCCTGTCTTTAACCTCACTTGACCTAATCAAACCCACAATTTGAAGGGTTAAACTTGGGTCTAGTTCAGGGTCCTGGTCCGGTGTTTTAATTTTGGCCACATTGACCCCTTATCACACACACACACACACACACACACACACTAATTCTAGCATATCTATATAATAAGGTTCTATATTTCTAAGTTTCCCTTGTATCTTAAATATTTATACTCATGTCTTGTCTTACTTTTTTGCTATCTTGACTCTGTTCACCCCTTGACGCAACTTGTTCACCCCTTGACGCAACTTGTTCACCCCTTGACGCAACTTGATCACCCCCTGACGCAATTTGTTCACCCCTTGACGCAACTTGATCACCCCCTGACGCAATTTGTTCACCCCTTACGCAACATGTTCACCCCTGACCCTGACAATGTGTACATCCCAAATCACGTACACGCCCACTAACCACGCCCACCTCAGTTGACAATCTAACCACCCACACCCCTCACCCCCAACTCACCCACCTAGCCCTCCGCTCACCCACCTAGCCATCCCCTCACCCACCTAGCCCTCCGCTCACCCACCTAACCATCCCCTCACCCCTGACGCGACTAACCGCTCCGGCCACTGTCCACCTACCAACGTTTGACCCGGCTAACCAGTACACCCCGGTACAGATGCGGGGAGCACGAGTCGTCACCAGGTTGTCCCGGCTGATTCACCAGTACGACCTCTCCTTACTGTCACCACCTTCGGTAAGTGGTGCCCTACCATCGCCCGGTACTGTTGGTAGTGGCTTTGTGGCTCTGTACTGGTAGTGGCTTAGTGGCATTGTTTTGGTAGTGGCTCTATGTAGGTACTGGTAAGGTTTAGCGGCTCTGTGTTGGTACTGGTAAGGTTTAGTGGCTCTATGATGGTCGTGGCTTAGTGGCGCTGTATAGGTAATAGCTCAGTGTTGGTACTGATAATGGCTTTATGGATCTTTACTGGTAATGGCTTAGTGGCTGTGTTGGTGCCGGTAGTAGAGCTGTGTAGGTACTAGTAGTGGCTTTGTATTGATAGTGGTTAAGTGGCTTTTCGTTAATAGGGACGTAGAGGCTCTGTATTGGTCCTCGCAGTGGCTTGGTTGCTCTGTACTGGTTAGTAGAAGTAGTGGCTTTGTATTGAAAGTAGCTCTGTGTTCAAATTGGCTAGTTGCTCTGTGCTGCGAGTGGCTTAGTGGCCTTGTGCTTGTACTGGCTTATTGGTAATGTGTTGAAAGTGGCTTTATTGCTGTGTTAATAATTGACTTTATGGCTCTGTTGCGAGTGGCTTTGTGGCATTGTGCTTTTACTGTTAGTGGCTTATGGAGTATGTTAATAGCGGCTTTGTGGGTCTGTTTCTAATAAGATTGTGCTTGTACAGATAATGGCTTTTTGGCTTTGTGATGAAAGTGGCTTAGTGGCTCTATGTTGCTTGTGGCTTAGTTTCCTTGTGGTTGTACTGGCAGTGGCTTATTGGTGTAAGTGAGTATGTCGTGTTATTGGAAGCGGCGCTGTCCTGGTGGCTTGGTGTAGTGACCTAATGGTTCTGTGTTGAGAGTGGCTTATTGAATTTGTGCTTGTACTCTACTTTTAGTAGTTTAGTGGCTCGGCATGGTAGGTTAGTGGCTTAATGGCATAGTGACTCGGTATAGTGGCTTATTGATTCGATATAGTTGCTTAGTGGCTCGGTATAGTGACTTAGTGGCTTGATTTAGTGGCTTAGTGGCTCGGTATAGTGGCTTAGTAATGGAAGTTGTTTATTAGTCCTTGTAGATGCTCTATGTAACGGCAGATAATAATAAGAAGATGTCTACGAACTTCGTTGTGCCTATTGCATCGCCTTAGACTTCTAGACATGATATCCACCCGAGGGAACGCACTCCTGTTTTAACCACTCCTACGAACGTTCCCCTGTTTTGGCCGATAAAAAGTCCCCCCACTCCCCTGTTTTGGCCGATAAAAAGTCCCCCCACTCCCCTGTTTTTGTTAAGAAAATGTCTCCCTGTACCGACTGAAAAAAAATGGTCCTCCCTATTTCGGCTTAAAAAAAAGTCCTCCCCCCTTTTTTTTTTAACTGGGAAAAGGTACCCCCGCTTTTCACTACCCAAGGGAACGTGGCCGCCCTTCCTAGCTGGCGTATGTTTACATTAACCTCTCCATTGTTCATCGGGTCTTCTAAATCAACACTGGATATGCCTCACCCCCACCAGGCTCCATCTTATTCTATTTTTAGTCCATTCTAAGTCGCTCTACTGAGAGCATAGTGCCTGTGTTTATAAAAGTAAATAAATAATATAATATCACATTGTTTGATGAAATATTTATTGAGAGAAGAAACTTAGACTATATTTTTATGCTCACGTTACTGTGAGTCCTTCCAGGTATCAGATGCTGTGAGAGATAGCGCGTGGACAATTTTTAAAATGAAGTCAAATCGAAGAAAATACACTACTATATCATTTTTCGTCCACCTAAACTGGCATTTAAAGACTTGTATATAGGAAAAGTTGTTCCTTACCTCAAGATTTAGTAATAATTTATCCAGTCCAGTAATAGTAGTTTACGAATACATGTTTTGTTTTTCCGTAGTTTTCTTTCTCTGAGAGATTCTAAGCTCAACACCAGCCACCCTGGGTTGATGCTGTACAGAGAGAGTTGTCAGTGGAGACCATCTTTGTCAATATTAAATTACTGTTGTTTAATTATTTAGTAATTGTTATATTTCTTCTTCTTAATCAATAATTCTATAGAACCTTTTATATTTTGTTTCCTAATTATATAATGAAAAGTGGGTCCCATAGGAATAACTGCTCGTTAGGAACAGTGTGGATACAATAGTGTAAACTAAGCCTTTGGTACACCATTTTCAGCTGGGTGAACTGGAAGTGCACTGGGATCTAACCATCTATCCCTGGGAACAGAATACGAGCGCTGTAACCACCCGACCGCCGCACTCCAATTATATAACACAAAGTTATATAAAGAAACATTTGTCCTATTTCCATACCGAGAGTAACAGACATTGTAAACAGCTGGAAGTCGTCAAACCGACATTAAACCAGTTATCAAAGATGATATAAACCAACTAAACCCAATCTAACGGTAAAACAAAACTTATTGAACTTCGACATAATTTTTTTCTGAAGATTAGAATTACTTAGAAAAATTTTAATTTAATTTTCGTTATTGAAAATTAAAACGATTGGTAAGGAATGATTTATTTTTTTAATTAAACAATGGTCGCAATTTTGTCCAGTTCTGTTACTGAAAACATCCTTTTGTCGGCTCCTGTGACCGACTGCGCCATCGACGAATGTATTATTGTCGAACAGTATTGTAAAAGTCGACCCCCTGACAGCCAATTATTAGCCGACTCATACGGTCAACAAGAAGCGTGTCCAATTAGTGGTCCAGTTACAGTCACTCGCTCTGTGCTGCAACACTTTACTTCGCCATTTAATGTCCAGTATATAGATGTCACTTAGTCGGATGTCCTACAATACAATATATATAAAGGAACACATCTTGTAGGACATCCAATATGTAGGGGATATATTATGTTTACATGTCCGATATTGGGGCGTTGAATGTGTCCAGTTTGGGTCTCTTTATTTAGGAGGGTACAGTGCAACGGAATAGATGTCCAATATGCCATGTATTTTGATTGCCAATATGTGTAGGACACGAAAACATATTAGAAATATATATTTTTTTTTTCGGATTACATGAAGATTTGGCACCCCAGCTTATTTTACATGATGATTGAACACCTTAACGCAAACCTAACCTAACCTAACCTAACCCCCAAGTAGCGTTTGGGTGTATAATCAACAGGTGAAATAAGCTGAGTTGTCTAGTATTCAAGTGAGCCATTTTTCCTCACCAAATTATAACAAGAAATGCAAATTAGTGTTTCCTCTAATACTACTCTATAATGGGTGAACATGATGGACAGACAGGTGACGGCAGATAATGGGTTTAGTTATGAGGTCAAGTATAAGGGGAAGGGTAGTTAGGTCAGAGGGGACAGGACAAGAGGTCACCACTACACATAGTCAATTGTCCTCACCAAAATTCCTAAAAATTGTCCTCGTGAAAATAATATTAACATTGTCTTCATCAGGAATAAGTTATTTTGTCCTTACGAACATTACCTTAGCTACTTGTTTTCATGAGGAGTGTGTAACTCGTCCTTACAGAAAACATGTTGAATCTCTCTCTCTCTCTCTCTCTCTCTCTCTCTCTCTCTCTCTCTCTCTCTCTTAATTTAACTTAAAAAAAATTCCTCAGAGAGATTACATATAGGACTTCCTCCACAAGAGATCATAATTTAAAATAAAAAAAACAGCACAAGAAACGCCTTCAACATAGAGCTTAAATATACACACAGTTTACCTTCAAGAAAGTAGATTATGTCTAACAAAAAAATCCCCACCAGAGATTACACTTTAAATCCTTCAAACACCAGAAACACTCAGAAAAAATAATCCACCCCAAACAAAATCCTCAAACGGTGCAGAAGGGAAAAATATATCGAGATCTTAATTAAATTGCAGGTGAAGCTTAAGACATTGCAGGTGAAGCTTAAGACATTGCAGGTGAAGCTTAAGACATTGCAGGTGAAGCTTAAGACAATGCAGGTGAAGCTTAAGATATTATAGGTGAAGCTTAAGACAATGCGGGTGGTGTAATGCCTTTCACCTTCAATCATGGTTAATTAATGTTAGCCCCTGATGAAGGCCACACAACACAACACGCGCCACTAAGGTTCATCCCACAATGCCTTCTGTATTAATCAGTAGTCTTTCTTGACCAGTGTTTTAAGGTTCATTATTGTATCGGGAGATCCAGGTGTGGTGTACAGGTGAGCGAGGCGGGAGGTGAGGGGAGGAGGAGGTAGTGTGTGGTGAGATCGGGGAAGAGGGAGGACTTGGTGAGAGGGAGGAGTGGTTGTGAGAGGGAGGAGTGGTTGTGAGAGGGAGGAGTGGAAGTATGGCGATGGTAAAGGAGGAAGGGTGATGATGGGAGAGGTTGTGTGGCGAGGTGGACGTGAGGAGTGTGTGATGAAGGGTGTGGAAGAGGAGAGGAAGAGAAAGAGTAGGAAGGATTGAGAGGGTTAGAATATAGATGGTGAAGTGAGGGGAATGTTGTGATGAAAGAGAGGGGAATGATGTGATGAAAGGGAGGGGAAGGTGTGTGATGAGGGGGAGGGGAATGTGTGTGGTGAGGAAGGTGTAACACAGCAAGGAAATGTGTTCCCCGCGGTACTACTTACTGACAGTATCTACCTCAGACTTTGATCTCTAAAATTGCTGTTCATAACACCTTGTTGCTCCTTCATTTTGTCGTTAACAACGGTAAAGGTGGGTTCCATAGTCCCGGCTGTCTGTGAGAGGTTGTGTAGTCGGCACCTTCACCTCACTATCTATAAAGTTTGGCACCCATTTATAGTTGGGATAGGAAGATAGCGTTGTTTCCACTTGGCCACTCCACCCATGCTAATTACAGCCTCACAAAATAAGGTGGATGGGAAGGTCATAATCACCCCAGTGTGTGTGTCAACAGGCAACACGCGCTGGATTTTAGTTATAATTTTCTTTTATCTATGATCCATGAAATATGTACAAACAAAAATTTAGGAAAGTTGAAATAAATAATGGATCAGGAAGTGAATTTCTTGTAAGTTGTTGTGTGGAGGAAATAGTTTTGAAAACCTTTGATCCACTGACTTAGGCAGGTGGTTCGAGTCTCTCCAGCTGTGTTGACTTAAAGTTGAATGAATAAGTATTCAGGTTTCTTTCTCGGAAAAAACCCAACACATTGTTGACGAGGGTCTCCACAGCCATGGTATTTTACTCTTCAATAACAAGTAGATCCAGGTTGTGTCTTGCTTTGATACATTGGTTTAGAAGGTGTGTTCACTGTAACTCGTCTCGGTGATTTGTCTTAAATATCTTTAGTCTTGTTCGTCCAGTCTTATAGAGAACTCCATGGACCAGCCTACTATATTCTCTACCCTGAGTTTGAACCAAAGCTTTTCTTCCTTGTGAGTCAAGTGTTGTTGGATTGGATGATTTTTATAGGGACTCTGAGGCTCAGCAAGGAGAAATGTAGTCTTCTTGTGACAGGTTGAATCAGAATCCTGTTGGTCTACTTCTAGGACTGTCATCATTGGTGTTTTCCATCTTTGATTTTGTCTATGGCTGTTCGATCCTCCCAGTCGTGATTATTTTGACGCGCATCCTGTCTTGGGGCTTTTAATCAAGATGTTTAACCCATTACCAAGATTTTTCGATAATGGGCGCTGTGTTTACTCCAGGAAAATCCGTCACTGGATAGTTCCCTTATTGAGACTGTGTGCCAATTCTCAGCTCGTTGTATTGTGTGTAATATTGGACCGACATATAATGGTCCTCTGGGTGTGTTTCCCCCACCACGTGACCTGGGGTTTTTGTTGTCGTTCTTGATACGAGAAGGCCAAGTCTCAGCAGGGAGGTGACGCCATATTAGAAGATTGAAATACTTTTATTCTCCTCTCTGCCGCAATATATTAACGTAAAGAGTTAAACCTTTAACTTTCAGGAATTTCTGAGATTTTGACGAGTGCTCGTAACCATTCCAGCTAAGACTCCAACAACACGTCATCACAACTTATCTCACAAAATAAGCCTTCCTGAACAGTGTGTAATGTGATGACTTAATAGTATTACGGCTCATTTTCTTTTATTACACCGTTAGTAAGGCTAAATAACTCATCGGTCATATAAGACACTATATGACTACTTTTAGCCTTTCCCTGCGTGGTGTGCTTACAGGGACAGTGGGCCAACAAAGCTCAACACGCACCTTTGGTTCACTGTCATCCCTGCTGGCTCCCTCGCTCAGTGGTGTTGCCCAAATGGACTCTCCTTTTAAGGACGCTCCAAACTTCACTGATCTCCATCTCCAGATGAGGCGCCGTCAATACCTGAACTAGAAAAGGAGGACCTGCTGGATGTTGACGATGATCCCGGGACTTTGGACGCTTTTTCTCTGGCTCTTTCACTCATGGCAGACGCACAATATAACACACACTTATCCCATCTTGGTTTACTGTTTGTATATCTTATACTTGACGTTTTTCCCCGCCGTATTCTCGTCTTCCTAAGCTTCTTAGCAACATCTTTCTGCTTCTTGGTTCATGTCTCTGGACAGTTGGCATTTTGATGGCAAGTTTCTTCAGTAGTTAAAACAATATTCACCCTCCATCCACTGACATCTCTTACAGTAGTATTTTAAGTAGAAAATATTATATGTACTATGTTGTCTTAGACTCACAGACTGCTAATAAAATCGCTTTCTGTTTTGTCAGGTCTATTTTCTCTCGAGTTGGTGCCATCAGTGTTGTACCTAACTGGAGCCTCGCATTGGGTTGAAGCTTGATACAGCGTCATGTTTCATGCATTTCGTGCCCATGCTGTCGAGCCTGGCATGTTCCCAGAGGAGAACACTTTACTGGTGTTAATAATATTCTACCGGTTGACTAATCTTGAGGCGACGGGAAACACTCGTTGTACATGTGGCACCAACACGAGTACAGTACACCGCCACACCTTAACAGCGGGTAGTTAAAGAAGCCTCACCTCTTTTGTTTTATTATTTCCTTCTCTTTCACTCTTATGTCCTCTTCCTTCCTTCTGTTCCCTCTCCTGTCCTCTTCCTTCTTTCTCTCTGTTCTACCTTCCTTCTCCCTTCATTTCTTCCTTCCCCTTTCATCTAATTTTCTCTTCCCTATCTCTGTTTTCACTTCTCATCTCTTTCGTTCCTTCTCCACTCCTCCGTCCCTATTACACTACACAGTACTAAACATCACACCTGAAGTATATATATATATTAATCTCGCGTCTGAATTCAAAACTTTTTCTCGACAAGTTAACCAATATTTAAAAAACTATAAATATTAAACTTTTATTCTTCTGACGTTCAGTTGTGAGATAAGAATTCTCCGTCTTTCCAGAAGAACTGTATATATTAAGGGTTATAATGTAGCAATGAGATACAGCTCTCTTGGCTGTAATTGAGGTGCGCGGGACTTCTGACCCCCCCCCCCCCCCCCCGTCTCATTAAAGGCTGGAAGACAACCCTCAATTTTGTGATTAACTTTTGTTTTTATTTATAATTTATTAGTAATTTTGCCGATGTCTATTTTATATGTATTTATTTATTTTTTACGGGGATTAGTCCACCGACCTACATCGGGGCCTGGGGAGCGAAAAATAAATCAATAAATTAAAAAATAAATTGAGATACGATATACAGTATATTATGTTGTGTTGCCAAAGTAAGAGAAACAATTGAAACCCAACAATTGTGTGTAAATGAGGCAGAATGTCAGTCAGTTCAGCAGCCTGGGACTTGGTCACAATTTTTGTGATGCATGTTATATTATATTGTTATGTGTGATATTTTGTTCGCGATTAGCAAGCATCTCTGCCCTATTTTGTTCGTGAGTATGTTTCCTATAGCAAGTATTACGGTTACGTTATTTCTCTACAAATAGCAGGAAATATCTCTACCCCATTTTCTATAATAATAGTGTCTTAGCTCTCCCCTCCCGTTCTCTGTATCACCACACACCACCACACCCCTCCACATGACCACACCGCTCCACACCACCACACCGCTCCACATCACCACACCGCTCCACATACTCCCCATAAATGTATCCATCCAGCGACAACCAGAATTATTTCCCGCTGTTAAACTCGGAAGCAAATTTGGGCGGATCATGAATTTTGATCGTAATGTTTTCTAAATGAATCCGCTGAACGGTGTAATGATGATACATACAATACGATGCCTTAATACGCTTGTGCCTGGTGTGTGTGCGTGTATGTGTGGTGTGTGTATGTGTTGTGTTGTGTAGTATATATATATATATATATATATATATATATATATATATATATATATATATATATATATAAAATGTGTGTGTGTGGTGTAAGGGTCAGCATGCTCACCTCGCAAGCGAGCGGACCCGGGGTTCGATCCCAGGGCAGGGTGAAACTGGGCAAGTTTCTTTACGCCATTTGCCTGTCTACCCAGCAGTAATTGGGAACCTGGATGTTAATCGATTTGCGGATAGTGTTCCGGGGTAATGATTAGCCGTTAGCCAATGCAGTTAGCGAGTTGTCCGGTCTTCTCAGACTATTTCTTGACACTGGGTCATGCAACTCGTTAACTCAGTGTGTGGTTGTTGTGTTGGCGACGGCTTCTTGACCTTAAACAAATTCACGCCTAGGTGGCCCTTGGGTCAGCCATCCTCGTTACACGAGGGGCAACCATTATTATTATAGTGTAGTGTGGTATAGTGTAGTGTGGTATAGTGTAGTGTGTCTGTATGTGTATTCATATATGCCGTTTGGTCTAAATGTATATGTATTACTACAATGTGTAATTCTGTATCCGTTTTCATGAATGTGCTTGTGTGTCTCGGTGTTTGTGTGTGCTGCTGGTTCACCTCCCAGACACCTGTGTCACGTGTGTCAGTAACTCGTCAAGGTCACATATAATTTGGAACGCTCAGCTGGGTCACCTGCCCACACCTGAACCTGAATTTGACTAATTGAAGGTGAGGGGGAGGGTAGTGGAGGGTGTTAGCCAACCAAAGGGGAGGTGGAGAGTGTCAGCCAACCAGAGAGGGAGTGTAGACCGTGGTGTCACTTAACCAGACGAGAGGTTAAGGGTAATGGTGACAGTTTAGCTGGTGTCAATCAATACACCTGGCTGACGACCCTGGCTGACACCTTGAAGTATTAAGGTGCGTCCACACATGCCTACGTACGTTTTGTCGTCAACATGTGATCGACAAGACGAAATGAGGCACAGGGTTCCGACTCTGGTAGGGTGGAGCCACGTGTACTAGATCGTATTTCCTCTTGTTGATCGCATGTTGGCGACAAAATGAACTCCGTTACTTGTGTTTCGTGTTATCAGTGAATAAACTTCGAGTGAATTAATTACGGAATATTTAATCACGTTCCTATCTATGTTATCATTCTCTTTCGACGTTCCTTCCTCTTTCATTTATTCTCCTATCATCTATTTCTCTTCCTTTTTTATGCCACTCTTATCATTTCTTTTTTCTTCCTTTTTCCCATTTATCTTCTCTCATCTCTTCATCTTCTTTCGTCTGTCTTCGTCTTCTGGTTCCTCCCTCTCCTTCCCATTTTACTATTTATTCATTTTTTCTTCACATTATATTCTCCCCTCCTCTCTTCTCTTTCCCCTTCACTCTCTCTGGTTCTCACCCCTTTCCTTCTCGTCATCCTCCCCTCTCCCTTCTCTCCTCCCCTTCCACCTCCTCCTCCCCTTCCATCTCTCCTCTCATCATGTTGTTATTCGCCCTTATTCCACCCCCCCTCCTCTCTCTCTCTCTCTCTCTCTCTCTCTCTCTCTCTCTCTCTCTCTCTCTCTCTCTCTCATCACCGGGCCATGGAGTAAGGGCAGAGTATTAAGCGGGAGCCTCACGTCCAGCACCATCATAAAGACTCAAAATATACTCTGGAATTAGTCAAGTAATGTTACCTGTAGGAGGCTAAGGAAGAGTAGGAAGAGCGGAAGGGGGGGGGGGAGGAAGAGCAGGGATGAGAGGAGGAGGAGGAGGTGGAGGAGCGGGGTAGGAAGTGGAATGAGGTGGATAGGGCGTGGGAGGAGTAACAAGAGAGGAGGAGGAGTAGGGAAAGAGGAGGAGCAAGGATGGGAAGGAGGAACAGGAGGTGGGGCGGGAGCGGAAGAAAGAGGAGGAAGACCTGCAAGTAGTAGAGGATGGAGAGGTGGAAATGCCAGGGAAGGAGGAAGTAGGAAGGACTGAGGAGGCAGGGGAGGAAGAAACTGGGATGGAAGAGGAAGGGAGGGGGAGACAGCCAAGGAGGAAGCAAGAAAGGAGGAGAAAGAGTTGGCAGAGGAGAGGGAGGAGGAGGTGCTACCACACTCGCCACACCTGTGAACTCCGCAACAAAATTTATACAGGTAAATTCCCTTGCCAGATGCCACTATCCATGGACCTCGGTGCACCACGTAACTAATACCTGAACCTATTTAACATAACCCGGATCTCTACAACGTGACCTGAACCTATTTAACATAACCCGGATCTCTACAACGTGACCTGAAACTATTTAACATGAGCCTTTAACAAAACCGTTACTTATTTTTGTGGCATATAAACTGGACCTCTTTGTTACCTCGACTTTAACCTACCTAATATAATCCGGATATAAACCTCCATATATCGAACTAAATATGGACCCCTTTTACATAACCTTGACTCAGATCTCGGTAACCTGACCCTGAATTCGCTCTCTTAAACACAAACCGGATCTCTAAATTTTGTCCTTTAACACAACCCAGATTTAGACCTTATTCTTGATCTCCTTGAGTTAACCTTGACCTAGATTTCATTAAAGTAATCTTGGCTGGCTCTCTACAATGTAACCTCGACTTTTTACCACAGACTCCAGATTTGTATCTACATAACTTAACCCTGACCTAGGTCTCTCTCGGCAGCTGTAAAGGGAAAATTGGGTGTGTGTGTGGTAAATTAGAACACCTCTTGGGTCATTAGCGTCCAAGGTCGCACAAGATGATACTCCCGGGTCCTGACCTTGTGTGTTTACATAGTTTGGCTGCCCAATTGTCTGGCTCTGGTGCAGTCCGCCTCCTTAAATTAGGCAACTTTTCCTATGATTATATATTTTGCTGCAGAAATGTGTAATATTTTATGAAAGTTTCGTCGCTTTAATGTTTGTTTTTTGCTGAAATTTATGAATTTATGACCTTTAACCCCAAAAAAACACACATTACATTGACAATTTATTAATAAGTGATAGTTGTCGTTGATAATTTCTCTAAAATCTCATATTTCCATTAAGAATCATACTACTGTAACTAGAACAAATTTATGCACCATTATTAAAGCAAATCACATTTACATGAAGAATTAGATTATACACAATGAAACTGTGCACATATTATGATTATTCCCAAAAATATATATGTTTAATAAATACATATACAGTATATTACGGTAAATTTCTCAATAATAAACATAACATAACATAACTCTAATCAGATCTGCATTGCTTAGCCTCAGACATGGAATATAAGACAAGAGTTACTAAATGCCGCATAGATCTTCGGCTTAACTAACTCCTCTAGGATAGTTACTTTTGTATTAGTATCGTTAGGTAATACAATGTGTGGAGGAGGTATGACTAAGGGGAGGTTGAAGACCATTAAAATATAGTAGCTGACGTGTACTAACTAGCTGTGAATACCACCTTGTAAATGTCTAACTCGTTTTCAGAGTCTGTCCTTTTGTTCTAACCAGAGGACGATAATGGTACGAGTGATCAATGTTCTGTAGAATCCCTTATCCTCCTTTCTTATCCATACCCATCTACCTGATACTGTGCCTTATCCATACCCATCTACCTGATACTGTGCCTTATCCATACCCATCTACCTGATACTGCACCTTATCCATACCCATCTACCAATTTTCTTTTAATGGCAGGAAACCGACCAGCATGATATAAGAGAAGACAGAATAAAATAATGTGGGTAGTAGTAGGTTTTATCATAGTGTGAATGAGGTTGTTTGGTGGTATCAGGACTGTTTCTTCGCATATTTTCTCAAGAGCTGTCAAAAGTGATTCATACAGACACCGATCTTGGTACTGTATTGGTAGATTAGAGTACAGATTGTCATATATCAGGTCACCTTGAGGGCGAACTTAAAAATAACTTAAAATTTAGCTAAACTTCTACACCCAGTTTTGGCCAAAAAATTAAAATGTAGAGTATGAATGTTGTCCTCTATTAAAGACTGGGCGAAATAAATTTTATTGGTTTATCGCAATATGACTTAAAACCGCAGACAAAATATCATCATTCACAGATTGAGGGCACAGCAGTGTGTCGGTGCACGTCTCCCCTACCTTACGTCACAACACCCCGCCACACCACCGTCTAGCAGACAGTAGATAGGATCCAATGACATTCTATTTCGTAACCTGTATTAAGAGTATAACCATGCAAGAAGTGAGTGTATTCAGAGAGAGAGAGATGGACTGCTTGTTTCGCATGCTTAGTCTGGCTACTAGTGTGGGGTTCCTTGGGGCCATTCTGGGAGTTTTACTATAATGTAAACAAACACAGATCTGCCACATCTCACAAAACCTAAAAAACCCGCCACCCACTGTAACAGGTGGAACTGTGACCGAATGTACAGTACGTGGTCGTGAGAAGAGACCATCAGCCAACAGCAGCCAATCATTACCCTGGGAAGACACGCGGCTTAATTATGATTGGCCTACAAAAACAAGCGAACCCAGAGCCTATAATACTTCAACGTACACACAATGTATCAGCCAAGGTAGAATTAGTTATTATTAGCTTAAGGGAAATTCTCAAGAGAGGTTAATTATTTCGATGAGTAAATTATTATTACTGGATAATTTATCACTTATGACGTAATTATTCATAATTATCCCCCTCATCCATCAATAATGATGTCATGGATCGCATTTACCTTACTTCAGTTTTCAATAATGACAGCAAGAGTCATCATTAGTCCATGAATAGTGACGTCATATGAGTAACCCACATCTTTTACTTTTATCTTCTTCGATTGGTCGGTCGGCCAAGTTTTTGTTGGCAGGTACTGGTTCCAGAATGTATCTGTACCTACGCCAGTGTTGGTCAAGTCTGATCTTCAAAGAGCCTACACTCGGTGTCGTCACAGTACACTGGCAGATTGTTCCAAAAATTTACAACTCTCACTCCGAAAAAGTTTGCCCTGACAATTTTCTGGACTTGTCGCTTCTTCAACCTTGAGCTGTGACCACTTGTGGGACGGGCGTCTGCCAGCTCCAGATATGGACATTCGGCTGAGTAGTGCCCTCTGAGATGTTTATAAACTTCATTTAGGTCACCCTTTGTCCGTCTATAGTATAAGTAAGGCAGCTGCAGGCATTCTATTCTCTGGGTAACTGAGGTGCTGTGGTGCAGACACCAGTCTGGTGGCCATTCTTTGGACATTTTCAACCAACTGACAGTCCCTAGCATATCTCGGGGACCAGACGGGTGACAGTACTCCAGACAGAGAAGCACCTACTAGTTTAGTTGCTTGATTCACCTTCTTCTCACAATGGCCCGAGAACTTTGGTTCATTGTCAACATACACACCCAGGTCCTTTTCACATTCAATCTCTATTAATGATGTTTCTTCGTCCCGTTGGGACAGGTTATACACCTTCTTACTGTTGGTACGCCCCAGGTGCATCCTCTTACACTTCGTGACATTGGATCTTAACAGCCATTTCTTCGACCACTCTTGAAGCTAACAGAGATCTTTCTGTAGTTCTTCAGTCTGTTTGGTTCCTAATTTCCCTGAATAACTTGGCATCGTGCTGTTCTCTCTGCATTACCGTGCGATCTTGGTTTATGAATATGCTCCGAAATGCTTCGATCCTTGCTAAGTTCTTGCCTGCCGATTTCTTCCCATTTTTCCCTCATTCTCTAGAGTGATCCTGAGGGGGGCGGGGCTTATTCTCCTGCCTTTGCCTTAGCCTTCTCACTTAATGAGGTGGAGCTGACAGGTTCAGAGCATCTGCACAAATATTCTGAAACTTCATCTTTTCCTGTGTTTTCTTATTTTCAGCTTCCTCCGACTGACTCCCCAGGGACTCCAAACACGATTATATTGTTCCTGCGCTCGAATCGTTTCCGGCGTTCACCCTCTTCCAGACCATTAGGTCTAGTTGCAATCTTTTCAACACTCTTCTGCAGAGTCCCTAGCTGCTGCAGGACCTGTTCAGATCCTACATTACTCTGCGTCACCTGTGACCTTGCTACAACCTGAGCATAGCTCTTAACTGCTTTGGTATTTCAATCAGGTCAATACCAGCAACACGTTCCTTTCTTTACGTTATTCACTAGTTGGCTAAAACCTGCCGCCTTGACCCCATCCGTTCAGTCCCTCACAGTAGTTGCACGCCAGCAAACTCTCAGTTGCTTCACTATACCTACGCATGTCTCGTCTCAGCGCTTCTTATTACTCTTGTGCTTACTTTTACTTGTGTAGAGACACAGCCTTTCGCAACTACCACAAGCAGCGCCAGTAACAGGCGAGAGGGAAGCGGACGGTGTCCGATGCATAAATTTATATTTTAAGTCGCCCTTAATTGCTTTCTCTGAGTCAAGGAATTTACTTCCTGGTGCGTTACAGTTTTGTTCTAGAGTCTTTGTGACAACACGCAGGTGATAAGCACCTTTAACTCCCACGACTCAGCTGCATTCCAACATGGCCTCCTCAGTGCCCGGTGCGTAGGTAGCTGGATGCTGATGCCATCCTCTGAATTTGAATTGAATTGAAACAGTTTATTTAGCCAGAAAAACACAGATACAGAGTGGATAATAATAACAATATTAACATGGCTGAGCCAGTTGAGAATAGTACAATAGCATAGTGATAATAAGAACATCGCATAATGTTACCACTGTTATCATTTCAATATTTATTTATTTTATTTTTGTTTTTTATTGATTTATATATACATAAATTACAGTGGGATTGAAAAACATAAGTATAATGGGGGAGCAGTACAACCTGGGTTGTACAGTAATAAGGTTGAACAAGAGTGCAGAGCTGTCAGGATTATGTCTAGTTGGCAATTATGTTTATTGCAATGGTAATTACTAATTCTGAGGAAGAAACCACTCCGCTACTGGGATAACCTCCATTATAATTACACCCCCTACTATATGTAATCTCAGTGGACTAAAGTATGTGTTCGTTTGTGACCAAGTGGCAGGGTAATATTTAAAAGTCACTAGCTGTCCTGCTAGTCTTGTCCTCGCTGGCACTTTCGTTCAACCAGTGCTGCTGTCTGGGAAAGTTTTTTTCCCTCTGGTCACCGCCAGAGAGACGGGGGGAAGCGTAGTTTACAAATATTAGGATTCACGAGGAAAACACTGTTTAATGAATGGACTAATTAAACAAGTACCAGCGCGCGCGCCCGCCTCTGTTATAACCTTTGCTCTCGACAAATAAAGGGGACAGCTCTCATTGGTTTATCTTTGCCGTAGCTATACCTTATTCCCTCGTCTCTAATAGGTTCATTCCTCTGTCCTGTTCTTTCAATGGCTCATCCTTTATTTGTTGTTCTCCCGTTAGGCAGGAACAGGTACACCTTAACATTCCATCACTTAATAGAAAACGGTATTACATGCACCCCCCTAACGAAACTAACTGGAACACAGCATATCTTACCCTCCCCCCTCCCATAACATTATTATCCCCCTCCCCACCCCCCACCCCCCACTTGATGGAGATTACCCCTATAAGCACCGGACAAAAGAGGAAGGACACACCAGAATAACAGCCATTATTGTAATAACCCGGAACTAATAGTGAAGCCAGCCAATGCGGAACAAGGGAGGATAAGGTTAGTTCTCGGTATAAATGACTAAACACGGGATAATAATAATAATAAATCTGAAAATAATGATAAATTATATTAGTAATGGTAATAATAATGACAAAAATAATAATGATAAGCAAAGATGTTCCTCACCCCCGTTGATCCGTCTCGTCTTTGTGTTGTTGGCAAGTGAGACGAATGATTAGTTAAAATTAGAATCAAGATTATTCATATTCGTTACTTAATAAAAACAAACCAAAATATGCTGTCGATTTTTGTCTGTCAGCCTGTGTGTGTGTCTGTCTGATAGCTCTGGAACTTCTAAATACTTTGAGCTATCGGCTTCAAACTTTCACAGTGTGTGTGTGTGTGTGTGTGACCACTTTATTCACAACGGCGTAAACTTCAGCATCAAACACACTACCAAAAACAGCACCTCGCTCATTAAACACAGACAGACACTACACAGACGCCAACATGACTTGCCTAGTTATAGCTGTGACGGGTGACAGACAGACAGGCGGCTGACAACTCCAGGCCGCCACCCACACAACTTGTAAACAGGTTATTATGGCGGTGTTCTCAGGGGCATTAACTCCGGGTTAACGAGAGTATCAGGAACTGGGTTGCATATTTGAGGTTCTATATTTGGGATTAAAGTCATATCGTAATAGATTTTATATCACAATAGACTGAATAAAAATTGAATTCTTCTAATCCCCAGTTTCAGTGGAAGTCGAAATAAATTAAATATGTTGTCAACGGACTCCTGAGCTACGGGGAATCATTTTAAGGATCTCTCATTCATTCGTGTTGTTCTCGCATCACAAAGTTTAGAAATTAGTTTAGTTAAATCGACCTCTTTTTCTCTCCTCGTCGCAAAATTAGTTTTCAGAACTTAAGATCCCAGAGGTCGCTTTAATTAAAGTTAACAAACTGATAATGACAGAGGACCAAATATGTTTGTTATGCCGGCCGCCTGCACACACACACACACACTCACACACACACACACACACACACACACACACACTAATCAGCGATACAGGGCTGATCTGCCAGGCTGAAGTTATATCTACAGTGGCCTGGGCTGAGCTAGTGACCCCCCACGTCTTGACACACACTTAACGGTCAAATATTTCATGCTTATACAGAGAATGCACTGTGGGACCAACCTCATATGACCTCGAATATACACAAGAATGAACCTGATTACGGGAATGATCTATAGTGATGGTCAACATTTTCTTGCTAAAGATGAGATTGACCTCGTATGACCCATCCAGTTAACGTAAGAGTGAAGTGGCTCGGAATACTACCTTTAACTGTGGTCAACATTCCCTTACTTATACTGTGAATACTTTGAAGAATTGACTTGAAACGTCATTTATCACAGACTGACACAAGGGGAAAGGGAAGGTAATGGAGAGAAAAATAAGAGAGATGAGACATGACATGTTCAGAGGTAAGTCGGAACCTTTGTAGCGTAGTTCTCACATCAGCAATTCGAATGGTGTGTAGGAGTGTGTTAGAGTGAGAGAATGTGTTGTGTATCTGAGCATAACTAGAGCACAGAGACACAGGCGGTTCTGAGAGCATGGAGGTGTGCTGTGTTTCTGTATAACCAGAGCTAGGCGTGAGGGAACATGTCGTGCAATTTATCACAGCCAAGAGCCCAGATACACAGCTGAAGCTAAGAGTGAAGGACGACGCTATGTATCTCAGGGAAACCAGAGTTGGGAGTGAGGGAGGAATGACCCCCCCCCCCCCCCAGCATCCCTTAGCACTCCACAACACCCTCCTGTACCCCCAACACCCTCCTCTACCCCCAACACTCTACTGTACCCCCAACACCCTCCTCTACCCCCAACACTCTCCTCTACCCCAACACCCTCCTCTACCCCCAACACCCTCCTCTACCCCCAACACCCTCCTCTACCCCCAACACCCTCCTCTACCCCCAACACCCTCCTCTACCCCCAACACCCTCCTCTACCCCCAACACCCTCCTCTACCCCAACACCCTCCTCTACCCCCAACACCCTCCTCTACCCCCAACACCCTCCTCTACCCCCAACACCCTCCTCTACCCCCAACACCCTCCTCTACCCCCAACACCCTACTCTACCCCCAACACTCTACTGTACCCCCAACACCCTCCTCTACCCCAACACCCTCCTCTACCCCCAACACCCTCCTCTACCCCCCAACACCCTCCTCTACCCCCAACACCCTCCTCTACCCCCCATAGTTAGGAGGCCCCCCCCCCCAGAAAAGTGACTAACTAATGGCTTAAGTTCATTTGCACATTATGAAGATATGCTAATCTCCACTTCCTGTTCTGAGGCCCCAGTTTATACGTTTAATTTTATATCCACTAAACTACCGTAACTAAGACGAAGTGGAGAGACAAATGGCCCACTTAATAATGCTTTAGATTAAAATAGACTTGATACTTCTCCAGCAGATTCATAAGTTGAAGATTATAATGTAGGCTTGGATAATACTTTACCTTGACGAATCTATTTTGGGAGAGAAGGTCTTCTCATACGTGGACGACTGTTGGTGTTCTGGTGTGGCTGGATGGATGGGTTGGTGTGGCTGTGGTGTGAAATAGTTAATGTGTTTGTATTCAGTGGTTGGTGTGGCTGTGTGGTGTGGTTGGTGTGGCTGTCTGGTGTGGTTGGTGTGATTATCTGGTGCGGTTGGTGTGGCTATCTGGTGCAGTTGGTGTGGCTATCTGGTGCAGTTGATGTGGCTATCTGGTGTGGTTGATGGGACTATCTGGTGTGGTTGGTGTGGCTGAGTGTGGAACAGTTTGTGTTTTTGAGTCTGATAGAATACAGGATAAAATTGATTTAGTAAAATATTTTACTGTAGTTTTGTAACGATGTCTGTTGTGGAATGAATCATAAATAGACTAGATCTGAAAGGTGATAAGTAGATCAAGATGTTTGTTGTAATTAATAAATAAACAACGGGAAGGTTAAATAAAGAGTTTTAAAGGGTGAGTCCTCCTGGCAATACAAGGGTTAGTCTGGCTGTAGTCTGGTGGAGTTACTGAGACTGGTGCTGGAAGATTCGTTACGTCAAGTCGGGCTGTCCTGAAAATGCTACTGAATTTTCTTGATTTAATCTGTAATGACGGATATGGGATTGCAGTGAGCGTGGTGCGTGCATGGTCAAGAGGGTTTGGTAAGATGGTACGTGGGAGAGTGCCTTAGAGTTTGCTGGGTTTGTTGTTGTTGTGGAAATGATTCGTTTGGGTCAGTATCGGGGTTTGGAGGGTTCGGGTGGTTTGTGATCCGAGTCAAAACGATTTAGGTATTGGTGACCGGTTTTGGATTGATTATTTTTATATATGTACATTTTTATAGAAGGTTTTAGTCTGTGATCCTACTGGACTGAGAACATAAGGAGAAGAAAATAAGGAGTCTGCAAGAGGCCGGTTGGCCTGTTCATGACAGCTCTTGTCGAGAGTTACTACCACTCTCTATCATCCATGAATCTATCAAGCCTCTTTTTAAAACTTTCCAGCGTTTCAGCACTTACTACAAAGTTGCTAAGCTTGTTCCACTCGTCCACCACCCTATTTGTGAACCAGTTCCTTCCTACCTCCCTCGTAAACCTAAACTTTTCCAACTTAAACCCATTGCTCCGAGTCCTATCCTGCTCGGATATTTTAAGAAGTTTATCTATATCACCTTTATTGATTCCTTTCACCCACTTTAATACTTCTATCATATCTCCCCGCATTCTTCGTCTTTCTAGGGAATGCAAGTTAAGTTTCTTTAATCTATCTTGATATGGAAGGTTTCTAAGTCTAAGGGTTGACTCAGGCTGTGTTTGCTGTAGTGTAGGTCTGGAAGGATTAATGTGGAGAGCTGCTGCGAGAGTTGGTGTATACTGTAGAATGTAGCTGCTTCTGTAAGGCTTGGTATAGTGTTATTGCGTCCGGAATGGTTGGCTGTGTGTGTGTGTGCGTGCGTGTGTGCGTGCGCGTGCGTGCGTGTGCGTGTGTGTGCGTGCGTGTGTGCGTGCGAGCGTGTAATGGTTAATATCTTGTACCTGGAGAGGAGCCAACTTAGTTCTAGTGCTCTATATTTGTGGGGGGGTCTGACAGCTGTCTTCTGGGTACGACGAAATGGAAGAAAGCAAAAAAAGGACTTGAATTCTTGGAAGACGAGGATTAAAGTGGAAGTGTAGAATAAAAACAGGGAGAAGACAGCGAGGAAGATGTGAAAAAATAGAGATGAGAATGATGTAAAAATATGGGAATAAAATGATAGAAAATGAAACTAAAATATGATCTTGGGATTGTCGTAAAAAAAATACTTACGAAGAAAACGAAGAAGATCAAGACATTTAAGAGGAGGAGGTCGTAAAAGAAGACTTGTTTGGCTTAAATTCAAGACCAAATGGAACAGTCAGAACGGAAAAGGCGGCTGAGGGTGTGATAAAACACGTCTTTGTTGCGAAATAGAATGGTTAGGTGTGAGCGGCGGGTCTCTCAGTTCCCCGTGAGGCTCAGTACACCTGTTCCTTTCTCACGTATTTAGGATTGATGTAATGTTAATGGATAGATTGAAAGCCAGACAGACACAGAGACAGACAGACAGACAGACAGACAGAGGATTAAAGGTATATTCCATTCTCTCCACTCAACACACTCCCTCTTTCGCTCTTATTTGCACTCAGTCACTCACTATCCCCTCCCCTCACTCTTCCCTCTAATCACTCTCTCCTCCTCTTACTTCCCCTCGTCCCGCCTCCCACTCACTCTCCCCTCCCACTCACTCTCCCCTCCCACTCACTCTCCCATCCCACTAACTCTCCCATCCCCACTCACTCTCCCATCCCACTCACTCTCCCCTCCCACTCACTCTCCCATCCCACTCACTCTCCCCTCCCACTCACTCTCCCATCCCACTCACTCTCCCCTCCCACCAACTCTCCCATCCCCACTCACTCTCCTGTATTTACTCCACTCGTCCACTTGTATATCTCCTCTCTCCCATATTCTACCTTCTCCTCCTTCCATTCTCTGTTCTCTTTGCTCAAACTCTTCTCTCTCTCTCTCTCTCTCTCTCTCTCTCTCTCTCTCTCTCTCTCTCTACAAAACACGTGTGTGTGTGTGTGTGTGTGTGTGTCGCCCATCGGTAGTAATGACAGTGTTGTAGTAGTGCTGGTAACCTCGGTCGGTCGCGCCATCCTGCTGGGAAACTCCGATACGTGGCGCTATTGGTAGTCTGGCCTTTAAACAGTGTACGAGGGAGTTAACCCACGAGACGCACTCTGTAATGACCCTTGTTTATGTCTCAGGTAGCCGCTGCACCACTACTAAACTGACACCAAAAAAACAACCATCTAAGATCCGGATTCTTAAAGGAACTTGATTTTTTTTTATTTTTTTCTCCCTTAAATAAAGTTTGGTGTATCTAACTGCATAACTTCAGGGGCGACACAAAGACGGATTGTCCAAGATTTGTTTTTTTTATATTTACCATCCCTAACTTCTTAATAATACAAAGATAGATTCTCAAATATTTTTAACCTTAACTAAAGCTGTGTGAGAATACTTTTATCGACACAAAGTTGGATTCTAAAAATATTCTTACGTTACCTGAAGGCGTTGTGAAAGCATTTAAATTACTCACCTCAATTAAGTTACGAACCAAAAGGGAAATTCTCAAAAATTATAATCTTAAATTTTCCTCCAAAGTGAAAATTTGACAACGGAACAAATTGACTCATTTTAAGATACGATACAAAGATGGGGTTCAGAATAGCACCAAAATTACACTTATATTTTACAGTAAATAGTTTGTCTCCTCTAGTGTTATTTATCTTCATCTTCTTCTGTTTATATACAAGAGTTGACGAGAGAAAGTATAAGTAAAATAAATAATGCAACAGTGAGAAAGAGAGAGAGAGAATCTAAGAAAGAATATAAGAGAGAGAAAGGAGAAGATGAGAAAGTTTGAGAAAATGGGGATGGAGAGTGACAGGGAGAAAGAGGAGATAAAGAAATGACACAGATGGAGAGAGAGAGAGAGAGAGAGAGAGAGAGAGAGAGAGAGAGACTCCACCTTGAACCAGGTAGTGATGTTATATGAAAAACTGTTCTTTTAACAATAAATTTGCAGTATTTTATTGACCTCTTGTGTGAGACCTGCCTGTCCTCCTGAGTGTAATGTGAACACCCACGCTACACTACACAACACTGCTGGGCCGTGTCAGCACTGTGGTGAGTGATGGGATGCAGAATGGAGGAACCGCCCTGACACTGTCACTTGTTAGTTGTTCAGTGGTGTTGCTCGTGTGTGTGTGTGTGTGTGTGCGCGCGCGCAAGCGGTTTCATTGTATAACCAAATTTCTGACTACATGACCCAAAGTATTTGAAGGCGATTACATTCACGGCGCTGTCCGTCCGTCTGAATCCTTAGGTAAATGATTTCCTCTCCATAATTCAAATGTCCACCGGTCATATTTCAGCCATACGTCACAGATAAGACCTCTGTCCACAGCTGAGGAAGACTTCACCTCTTTGTCTTGGTCGCTGGAGCTGTCAGCTCTTCTCCACCTCACTTTGTAACACCTGGTCTGATGTGTCTTTCATAACGTTGACGGGGTGCAGTGGACTTACCAGAGGTGGTGATCATGTTGGTGTACAGTATGACTGGTGGAACACTTGGTGTGCACTGTGTTGTGGGTTGTGTTACTTTTACTTTTATCCTCTTCACCAATGATCGGCTCGTTAGCCGCTTGGGCGATCGGTCACGTCTCTGTTACACACTGTTGGCCAGTATTGGGCATGCACCGGCTCCTGAATGTATCTGAACCTGCTCCAGTGTTATCCAGTCTGGTCTTGAAAGAGCTCACACTCTGTGCCGTCACAACACCCACTGGCAGATTGTTCCAAGAGTTCACAACTCTCACTCCGAAAAAGTTCACCCTCACAGTTTTACACTTAATATGTTGCAGGTAGTGTTGCAGGTATACCGTGAGGGGTGCCAGGTACTAGAACGTGAAGGTAAAGGTGGGTGTCGTAGTCCTAACAGTGTGGACACCACACACACTGTACTTTAACCCTCCAGTAAAGGAGGCAACGTGACTTGCACTGCACTCGATTCCCTTTACTTCTTCAACTATATAATTAAGTGCTAAATTAGAGTTGGTGGACCAGGAATGCTCCGGGATCGAACCAGTGATCCTTAGGGCAGGAGGTGAGCTGTCTCCACTCGAGAGCAGTACCCGATTGCTGGGTAGTAGAGTTGTGTTGTAAGGTGTTTGAGGTGTGGTGAGGGAGGAGCACACGAGGCGCCTGACAGGGAGTGAAGGCAGGAAGCTTCTGTTCTACTTTATAATCCCCCCCCCCCCCCTCCGTACTAAAGATGCGCCTCTACCCTGTACAACCACAACCAAAAACATCCGTCGGTCATGACACAACCACGAGGTATAAACCAGCCTGTGTTAACAAAATACATTATATTGTGTGAAACTATTGCTTATGATAGATACTAAATACCTTATTTTTTTTCAATAACATAATAGAAAATGCACTTTATAAGGCCATATTGTAAAAGTGGGTCATCCCTTCCCGTCAGTCTCCGATTAAGGAGAAAAGGGGAATCAGCCTTTTGTTTTGAGATAAACCAAAGATGTTTATTTTTTACGTGGCAGAAAATACTCATTGTGGGCGGCCATATTGTGACTATGTGCCATCATTTTCCTTCAATCGTCCATAAAAAATATCACTTCCTCCGGTTGAAAACCCACCAAACAGAAATCTGAGGCCTGATTAAGCATCCACTCACCCGTGTTATCTGACGTAGCTTCTCCAGTGTTTAAAATATGCCGAGGAGATATTAAAATGGCAGGTCAGATTTCCTGTTGACCCACTTAACAAAGGTACAGGCGGTGGCAACCAAGTCCCGAGGCTCATTTGTCAACATACTTATTCAATTTGGGTAATTTTAACTTTCTCCTTGACTCGTTTTTAACACCTGGGCTAAAACTACCAAGAAATTACATTCATGAAAGTCGGATGTAAATTGTTGCCCCACGGTACAGTGACCTGAACCTCCATGGGGTGTTGTAGACCAGGTCAGGTTAGTTAATCACATGACAGCATTTTCCGGGCTACTGCAGGTCATATCAAATCAGATCAAGCCAGGTCAAAAAATCTCACAGCAAACATGGTCGAATGTAGTGAGTGTAGTAACCCCTTAGACCGGAGGCGCTACACCCCACTACTCTTCCTCCTACAACTTACTCGCCTTCCTGCACCTCCGGCGGACTTGTTCTGGATAATCGTCACTGTAGTATTGAGATTTTGTTCATTGTTCTCTCAAATCACAGCATCGGTGTGCTGACATTTGCTCACATGGCAAATGTTTCCTTTCCTTCAATGTTGTGAGAATATGTCTTGTGAGCATTTGTTTTGTGAGCATTTGTTTTGTGAGTATATGCCTTGTGAGCATGTCATGGAACCCTTGTATCTCTTCACTGTCCTCTTTGAAAGGCCGCCAGATGCTGCCTCTCTCTGTCTCTCAATATACGTATATATATATTTTTTTAAGAAACAAGAGAGACCAAGAACTTGTGATAAGCTGCATCATTGCGGGCTGGTTAGAAGTTGTCAGTCGATCAGTATTCAGTGTCTAAAGAGCTGCCTGGCGCGCACACGTAATAATTCATCGTTGTGTTGCAGAGTTCAAAAGGTATCTCTACCAAGTTCACCCGCTGCTCTTAAAGTTATGCTGCTACGCTGTTATCAGTTACCCAAGAGGAAAAAGACTGTCCAAAATTTACTGGAAAATCTATCACCGTTGTTGACATGTATTCGAGAATAAGACTTCATTTGTCACCTGTTACTCCTGTCTGTATTTACAGTTCTAAATCTATATATAAGTTAGAGCCTAAGAGTATACACTTCATACACAGCCCTCCTCTACGTACACCACACACGGATATTGAACGAAAGTCATGTATTGAATTGAAGAGAATTTCAGATACCGTAACTGTGTTGGCTCTATCAGGTCCCAGGTGACATCCGAAGCAGAAGACCCGACGCACAGAACATAAACAAAGGGAGAGTGTGTGTTGTGTTTGACTTAATAATGCTGTTACTTGCATTCCTTCCTGTGTGGGGACAAACAACTCGGCACGTTTGTTTGTATATCGTATTTGGCCGGGACAAGTAGGGATTTAAGAGTCCTTGAGGAAGTGTTCCAGTCATTGGAGGTGAGGGCCGACACCAGGGAGGGTCAGGGGTAAATAAGCCGACAGTTGTATGTTTTAGTAACTACACATCGTCTTAACTTTAAAATTGTCATTGACAGTTGATGTTTTTATCGTCAATTCAGAACCTTTAGTCTACCTCCCAGATATCAGCATACAGTAATTATACGGACAATATCATAAATGTGAAACAATTAACCCTAACCTAGCCTAACATAACCTAGCCTATTCCAACCTTTCCCATGCCTAACGTGACCTATCCTAACCCAACTTAATGTAACATGACCCCTTCCTAACTTATGTTGCTGACCTGAAATGATTTAGTCATGTCTCTTGTTGTTTCAGCTTTATAAAAACTAATAATGTGTCAGGATATAATTGCTGTTCAGTCAATTGTTGTTGTTGTTGTTGTTCATAATTGTTGGTAATTAATGCTGTACCGTTGTCGCTGAGCCATTGTTGTTGTCATGACGCGCGATGCTGTTATTGTGCATGCTCTCTCTCTCTCTCTCTCATTATTCATTATGTTATTTTCGCAGTTCTCAAATTTTTTGTTAATATTGCTGTAATTCTTATGTACTTTAATTTGTTATTGTCGTGTTTCGTTAGTTTGTTATTGTTATTTTTGTGATTCACTGTCTTTGTCACTCCCTCGTTCTTTCCGTTGTTGGTCATTCATTCTTTCGCAGTTTCATTTCTTGTTTATTGGTTTGGTTAAATTTATCTTCCTTTATTGTCGATATTCGTGACGTAATTCTCTCATTGCTTTTGTTTTTGTTGATAATTCTCATTGTTTGGATTTTTGTGTTAGTTTACATAATTCATTCTCTCTCTTGTTGTGTGTTAGTACTCGGCGACTTGGTAGTACTTACGTAGCAGTGGTAGGTATCTTAGTATTTATTATTGTTGGCTCTAGTATTTGACGACTAATACATCATCTGTAGTGTGTGTGTGTGTGTGTGCTCTTAGAATCAGGCGACTTATTGTTCGTAAAAGATGACTAAATTTTTTGTACGCGGTGTCTTCCCGGACTCAAAGATATTCAACTCGTCTTTTCCATGTCAACAAACTTTTACTAACTTTCTTCAGTTGCACGACACTACAGCTAAGTCCTCATACCATTATTGGGATTTGCATCTTCACAGTAAAAATGTCTTGCAAGATTTGTCATTTTGTCTTAACTTCAGTAAAAGTGTGTGATACTATTCTGTGTCGTTAAGTCTTTGGTAAATATGCCTTAATGAGACTTTTCACTGGTTATTAAATTCAGTGAAAATGTCTTGTAAGATTTCTCATCCATTCAGACTTGCAGGTCAGAACGTCTTTTCAGATTTCTCATTTAACCGTAACTTCAGTAAAACATTTTCCTGGTATTTTCAGCTTAACGTCAACTCAGTAAATATAAATATTTCCCACGTCAGCTTGTGTAAAATTTCTACCCGTCTCACAATTTGCTCCCGAGATTTACTCATCCACTGTAATATATAACGAGAAAAAAATAATCCACATTCAAAAAGGATCTTAGGATAAAAAAAAATTATCGTAAGTGAAAAAAAAAGAAAAAATCCAGATGCCAAAAGGTTCTTACAATAAAAAAATATCGTAAGTGAAAATATAAAAAATACACCGAACTTGTTAACTTACCTAACCTGTCTTAACTAGTTAGGTTCACTAAGTAAGAGTTACGAGAAAAAATAATTGCACCTCAAGAGTTGTAGTGTAATTTGGATGTAATACCCGAGGGCTATTTTGTTTGTTGAGTCATCGTGTTTCTTTTGTCTTTGGTTACGAGCAATATTCATCGTACGAACCTTTAATTATGAATCTGAACCCTAGATCTTGAACCTCCTCCTCCCCCTCACTATGTTAAAGCAACAGGAATATATATATCTCTCTCTCTCTCCTCAGCTCTTTTAAGTTGATACTATTCTCCTTGTCTCTCTCAGCTCATAAAGTCAGTATTATTCTCATAGTATCTCTCGGTATCTCTAATAATCTCTGTCATTCTCCCTGGCTAGTATTTCTTTCGTATCTCTTGGCTCCTGAAATCAGTATCTCTCATCTTCCTAATACATCATCCTTCTCACATTGTCTCTCATCTCTCCAACATTTCGCAGTCTCTCCCTATCTATACCTCCACCCTCCTCACCCTCCGAAGAGTCTCAAAGCTTCCCCACGTTAAAAAGTTTTCCTCTTTAAACCGGGGATTTGTGAACACGTTGTCTAAGCTCCTATGCGGAATTGGCAATCAGAATGGCGTCGATATTTGCCTGTTACTCGACCTTTTAACTGGATACTTGTCCCTCCCTCGTCTGTCAGCATTTCCTGAGAGGTAAATGAACGCCCTATCAGCTGCCTAAATACAGCATTTCGCTCTACGCATTTTGAGAGCTCTCGTGTGGGGGGGGGGGGGGGGGGATGGACTCTCTCTCTCTCTCTCTCTCTCTCTCTCTCTCTCTCTCTCTCTCTCTCTCTCTCTCTCTGTTGGATAAATTGTGTATACGTTTTGTAGAAAATAAATTACTTGGAGAAAAGTGTGTGTGTGTGTGTGTGTTGTAGTAAATCTGTGGCTGTGTTGAGAGTGTGTATGACTGTGTTGAAGTGAGTGTCTTGTTGTTTTGGTGTGTGTGAGACTGTGTTTGAACTGTGTAGCTGTGTTTGAGTTAGTATCTGTATGACTGTTGGAGTGAGTATACTATGTGTGAGAGCATATACTTGACTTATGTTCAAGTAAATGAGTGTATGTGATTGTGTTTGAGTAAATGCAATTATGTTGGGAGTAAGCATGTATGACTGTTGTAGTAAGTGTGTATGACTGTTGGAGAAAGTGTGTATGACTGTTGGAGGAGTATGTGACTGTGTTGGAGTAAGAGTGTGTGGCAGCGTGTAGAAGTGTCACCAAGTCCTGCTGGGGGAGGAGGTCTCTGGGAGGTGACTTATGCTCTGGGAGGAGGGAGAATGTGACTCCGTAGTTACGATGCCACTCTGGGTAAAGTAGCGACGACAAAGTACTGACATCACTAGAGCCACACACTAATAGTAATATCACCAGTGCCAAAAGCCGAGTGAAAACGCTTTTGACATCACCAGGACCACATAACGACACCGACATCACTACTGACATCATCTAGGGCCATACATCAGCAAAGTGACATCATCAAGGCCACTGAAGACGTTGACTAACACAGCTAACGTGGCTTGAGAGGAAATATCATTTTATTTCGTCTTGAATAATTTGGGTTGGCCACGTCACCCGTCCCTACCAGTGGGGCAACTTTAATGCTGGCGGGCTGGGAGGGGCAGAGTGTCCCAGAATTTAGTAGGGGGGGGGGGAAGAGAAAGAGAGGGGGAGACGAAGAGATGGGGGAGGGAGGAGATAGGGGAAGAGGAGGGGGGGGGGGGAGGGACAAAAGGAGAAGGAGGAAGGAAAGAAGGAAGAAGAGGAGGAACGAAAGGACGAGAGAGGGCAAGAGAGAGAGAGATGAGGAGGGAAAACAAGACAAGGAGGGGATGAGGCGGAAGGGGAGGGACCAGAGAAGGCGGAAGAGGAGGAGGAGGAAGAGGAGGAGGAGGAGGAACGAAAGGAACAAAAGAAAGAAAAGAGGTGGAAGGAGGAAACAGCAGTTGATGGGATAGGCCTGAGAACACAGAGAGAGAGAGAGAGAGAGAGAGAGAGAGAGAGAGAGAGAGAGAGAGAGAGATCTGACTAGAAGGATTTTTTATGCTGGTGGTGTGGAGGGGTGGGTGTGATGTTATTAATTGTGGTAGTGCTGGTAGCGGTGGTGCTGGTTGCGGTGGTGCTGGTTGTAGTGGTGGTAGAGGCAGTTAATGATGATGCTTGGTGTGGGAGTAAAAGTTAATATAGTTGGTTGCAATAGTGGTAGAACAATTAATGGTAGTGGTTGTAGTTGTGGTAGAACAATTAATGGTAGTGGTTGTAGTTGTGGTAGAAAAAAAATTATGATGGCTACACGGACAGCAATGGTTGTGATGGTGGTTGTAAAAATTATGGCATTAGTGGTTGTGGTGGTACTGATGGTTGTAGTTCCGTAAGTAAAGGTATATTTACTAGTGGTGATGTGATGGTGATAATGGTAGTAGTGGTTGTGGTAGTCATGGTCGTGAGGGGGATACTTTGTGATGGTGGTAGTAATGGTAGTTGATAGGATAATGATAATGGTAGCTTTAGTGACAGTAGTGGTTAGTGTATGTAGCGGTGGTGGTGGTGGTGGTTGTGGTGGTGGTGAAGGCAGAGATGAACAGAAAGAGACCACAGATGAATGGTAGCTATAGTGAAGATGGTGATAGTGGTGGACAGAATCTAATGATGATGATGATGATGGTTATGGTGAAAATGATGGTGGTGGTGTGGATAATGATGGTAATTGGTGCGGTGATGGACAGAAGCCGTTGGTGGTGATGGTAGTAGGAGACAGGTAGACAGGGGTAACGAAAGACAGACAGACAGACAGACAGACAGGCAAAAACTTGAATAATTCGCTTAAAAAACCAAAGGCAGAGAAACACACACACACACACACTACTTCAGGTAAACACTGATACACGGTCCCTGGAATTCTTTGTCCACGTCTAACACAAGAATAATGGTGCGTTTGTGGAGCGCCTGAGCAAGGCAGCGACGGCACCATTAAAGTCGTGTTAGTTACAGTGGTGTAGTGTGGCAAAGCGCTCCCCCACCACCAGCATCCATCCCTGCCCATCAGCATCCATCCCCACCCATCAACATCCATCCCCGCCCATCAACATCCATCCCCGCCCACCAGCATCCATCCCCGCCCACCAGAATCCATCCCGCCCATCAACATCCATCCCCGCCCACCAGCATCCATCCCCGCCCACCAGCATCCATCCCCGCCCACCAACATCCCTCCCCATCCACCAGCATCCATCCCTACCCACCAGCATCCACCCCCCACCCACCAGCATCCACCCCCCACCCACCAGCATCCACCCCCCACCCACCAGCATCCACCCCCACCTTCTGGAGTCCTGATGCTCTTGCTCTAGGTTTCGTGCAGTACGTTAATTCTCCCCTCTGCCCGCCCCAACTAATTGGAGATGTGACAACGCATCTCACTGGTTCACTGAGGTTACGACACAAAAGTAGATACTTGAGGTGTATACGTCACGAAGCTGGAAGGGGGAGAATGGCATCTAAATTGCGCCGAGACTCTTGAGACTACACTAACTAGATTCAGTTTCTTGGTTGTTGGGGGAAATTAACGTAGGAATCTGAATGAATCCAGAACCTGTATTATGGTGGTTTTTACTCCCGAATAATGGGGAGGAGGAGGAGGCGCGAGGGTGATCGGATAACGTTGGTGGAAGAGCATGTGGAGTTGTGGGTTGGAGTGGAGTAGAGCAGAGAGAAAACTCCCCAACCTCTCGGGGGACGTTCCCAGATAATCACTTTGGTCGCTGCCGTCCCTGGGAAATTTTCTCAACCTGGCTGTGGCAGGAGGACCACCAGAGCCCACGACAGCCCCAGAGGCGGCGACGGCAACAACAGCAGGCAGGGCTCTCAATGTATACACACCCACAGTTAATGACTAACACTAGTGAGAGATGTGGTAACATATGTGCAAGACACACCCAGCGAGAGGCAGTAATAACAGACAGAGAAAAGTCACTATTCGTACGTCCGGGAGTTTTATTTTGTTTTTTTAACTCATCTAATACAACCATTGGTGGGAGGTACAGCTGCCATAATCACCATTAGAGAAACTTATTGACCTTCATGCCTTATCAACGTGTTCCCAGCCAGTATAACAAACATGGCTGGCAGACCATAAGAGATCTTCAACGGAGAGAACCTGACACACCCCATCAAAATGTTGCCCGACTATTAACCAAACTATTGTGATTTCTTGCTGTGGTTTTCTGGCCGCTGCTGAGCCTGGCCTTAGCAACCTTATTGATCAGGCTGTCACTCAAATGTCACGTCAATGATGGAGATAGGGGAGGCTCAAGAAGCTCTCGGGATCGACAAAACGACGACCTCCACGACCACACACAAATAACTACGTCATCGCTGTCCATATTTACGATGTGTTTGGGTAGTTATGGAGGAGTCGGGGAGGATGTGTACTGGTGAGGCGGCGGCAGCGTCATGGCGATGGTCCGACGGCTCTCCTGCTGTTGATTGTATTATTGTCTTCCTCTTTTCTTCTTTATTTCCTTCTTTCTTCATTTTCGTGTTTCATCTCTTCTTTTCTCTTTATCTTGTTTTTTCATCATTTCTGCTTTTCATCTTCATCCTTTCTTTTCCTTTTCTTCTGTTTATTTAGCTTTTCATTCGCATTTTTATTTTATTTACTCCCTTCGGTCTTGTTGTTGTTCTCCTTCTTCTTCTTCTCCTCCATAGATTCAAGCACCTTCCTGTGGTGTGGCGGAGCTTAACACCTGTGAAAATATTGAACATCTATGACGAATATTCAGTCTTGTATACTGACTGATACAGGTGTGTGTGTGCGTGTGCGTGTGTGTGTGCGTGAGTGTGATTCTTGGTAGCTTCTTCAAAATGATATATGAATTTACTCATTACGTTAGTCATACAACAGATATGATATTTAAAGTGAAAAATACACTAATATACAACTTTCAGTTCACAGTCATACTGCCCTTTGTAGCGCCACTCATTAAACTGTTTTTCAAGCCTGTTTTCCTCTTCGTTGTTTCGTAACGTTCACACATCCGCGCTTCAACTTTAAGGCTGAGCAGAATTGGTTAAAACAACGTGTTGAGTTACCTGGCCGAAAGAGTGTGTATTGTACTATAGGTGTGTCGCTGACCTTTCCCGTGCATGTAGGAGGAAGGCTTATGACACTTGTAGGAGTGGTGGGGCGTGGGCACCTCACCCACGCCAGCCAGGGAGGAAAACAAGGAAGGAAGGAAGGAGGGAGGGAGGGAGGAGAGGGCAATTATCTAACCTTTGCTCCCCTTCCCCTTCCCCCTCCCTCTATTTTCCGTCCACTTCAGGAGGAAAACAGGAGGAAAGTGGCGGCCACTTTTATCACCTGATACCCAACCCCCCCCCCCCCTCCCCAGCTGCCTCCCCCAGTTCACCCCTGGTATATTATCCTGCTATAAAGGTCACTCACAGCACAGGTCAGGTATTTATGATTCAGCAAGATCGTCGAGGTTCGGGACCTTTTTTTTTATGGTGGCGTCGTCCTTTGTGAGTTGTGTTGACGCAACTCTCCTCCCGGGGGCTGTGAACAACGCCTCTCCTTCCTCTCACATAGCTTTGTGTGTATCTTTTCTCTGAAGTAGATTCTCAGACACTTGGACATTACGTTTCTGGCTCTAACTGAGGGTAACAACGCGTCTGGTTAAAGTAGAACTTCAGTGCTCTTTCGATAAATTTTTTGGGACGTTTAAGTTGCTGTCGTTTGAATACTCCATTTATATACAGTATGTTGTTGTATCAATAGTTACCGGGGATACTTCAACATGGGATCCTTTGAGAGGCTCGATGCTGGTACTGGGTCTCATTTATCCCCCATTTTGGTCTGACTGGTGTGCTCTTGCTCTTAGAATTTCTTTTATCATCTCATTTATTCTGTTGTTATGCCCCGTTGTACAAACAGAGAGAAGGTATAATTTTCTACGTAACAAGGCTAATAAAGTACTTGGGTTCATACAAAGGAGTGTTAGTTACAAGACTAGCAAGGTCATCCTAAAACTGTATCTTGCTCTTGTGAGACCACACCTGGATTACGCAGTTCAGTTCTGGTCACCGTATTACAGAATGGATATTGAATCATTGGAAAGAATTCAGAGGAGAATGACAAGACTAATCCCGGGCATTAGGAACCTTGAGTATAGAGACAGGTTAAAGCACCTTAATTTGCACTCCCTCGAGAGACGTAGAGCGAGGGGCGACCTGATAGAGGTGCATAAGTGGAAGTCAGGGCTAAACAAAGGGGACATTACAAAGGTACTCAAACTATCCAACCAGGAGCGAACTCGTAACAATGGTTTTAAATTAGACAAATTTAGATTTAGGCGTGAAATAGGTAAACACTGGTTAGGTTTGGAAACAGAGTAGTGGATGAATGGAACAAGTTACCAAATATCATCATTAACTCGAATACGCTGAATTGCTTCAAACATAGGTTGGATGCTTATATGAGCAATAGGGGTTGGGTGTAAACGGGACTGCCCAGTATGAGTCAATAGGCCCGCTGCAGTTTCCTCCATTGTTATATTCTTATGTATCTCTTTATCCGTCCGTCCGTCCGTTCAAAAAACAAGAAAGCTTTCCCGGGTCAACATCGAATCTGATAGGTAACTTTATGTCATGTATGTATAGGTAGAGTTTGGCTATCATCATTTTTCTGTCATTATATATCAGAATTATTTATTATTTTCCATTGTGAAACATTACCGTGGTCAACTGTGAATGGTTGTCTAGATGTTATTTATAATACTGTGTTAAGGTTCAGTCCATCTCTTTCTATTGTCTCAGATTTTACTTTATATTATATTTTCCTTCTTGCATTTTGGCCTCTTATTTTTTATACACCTTTTTATCTCAGTGAAGTGTATTGTTTGTTTTGTTTTGAATGTAAAAACTTTTTCGTTTACTTTTTTTTTTATCTCGTGATTTCAGTGAGGTTTGTTGCGTGTGTTTTGTGAGGAAGGTTAGAGTCAGGAAACCCAACAGCGTAGATACATGAAAGAGAACCCATAGGGGAGTAAAACTTGCAGGGGACACTGTTGTAAGCAGATAACAGAGTTTTCTTGGGGGGGAGACGCTGTAAAAATTGAAGATAAAAAAAAGAGTCCAGATTAGTGTAACCCCCCCCCCCCCAAAAAAAAAAAAAAAAAAAAAAACACGACACACACACAGGCTAGATGAAAAATATATGCAATGTTATTGTATTCGAGGGAGGGAGGAAGACAAGGTTGGAAAATTTTGTTTGGGTCACGTGAGATATTATTGTGTGTTAATATTTCAACATCATTTAGTAGGTAAGGTGTAGCTGAGGGGGGAGGGGATCACCTGAAGACTAGCCACCTCACCTTACTTCATCTGATGATTAAACACCGTAACGCTACCTGGGAAAGTTAGGTTAGGTTAAGTTAGATAAGATTGCGTTGAGTCAGGTTAGGTTAAGTTTAGTAGTGTTAGGTTAAGTGGTGTAATGGTCAGCATCCCCGGGCAGGGTGAAACAATGGGCATATTTCTTTACGCCATTTGCCTCTGTCTACCCAGCAGTAATTGGGAATCTGGTTGTTAATAGATTTGCGGATCGTGTTTCGGTGTAATGGTTAAGTCAGGTTAGGCGGTGTGGGCATTGGTGTGAGTGATAGTGTGTGTGATGGCGTGGGTGATAGTGTGGGTGATAGTGTAGGTGATGGCGTGGGTGATAGGTGTGGATAAGGGCGTGGGTGATAGTGTGGGTAAGGGCGTGGGTAATGGTGTGGTTGATGGTGTGGGTGATGGTGTGGGTGATGGCGTGGGTGATAGTGTGGGTAAGGGCGTGGGTAATGGTGTGGTTGATGGCGTGGGTGATGGCGTGGGGGCCATCAGTGAACAGGTTCTGGAAAAATGAGAGAAGAGATTTAGGATCTGGAGAGAAATCCGGATGAATGTTAAGTGTCCGTTGTTGTTGTGATTGTTGCAGGTGTTGTTCTAGACGTGCGCTTCTCTTATCCTGACAGATGTATTCATAGTTCTAAATATTTCGTCAAACAGCAGGAAGCTTAAGTCAGGAGAAAAAGTTTGGCCATAGAGAACGAAAGGTTGAAATAACGGGTAGAAGGCTCCCTCAGATAGACAAGATATGGAGCAAGGAAGCAGAAGGGAGAAAGAGCCAGACGCAACTGAAAATACATCAATATTGACACAGCTAGCTGAATGTAGATCATCCGCTTGAGGAGGGTGAGGGAGGAGGTGGGAGGGAGTAAGGCGAAGGAAGTCGGAGGGATGAGGGCGAGGGAGGGAGGGAAGAGGTGAAAGCAGAGAGCATCGCCAGAGCCTAGAGAGTCCACTTTTGTAGAGAGAACAAATCTTCCTTGCTGGCGGTGTCGAAGAATGCACTTTCCTTGCTGGAGGTGTAAGAAGCATACCACACCTTTACCTTTACGTCATTGGGGGAGACATGCACATTTGCCGGAGGTGTAGTTTAGGGAGAATAGGACTGTTCCTTTGTCGGGTGTACGGTATAAGGGAAAAGACAAAGTTTTGTCAGGGTTGTGTTGTAGGAAGGAGGAAGATGGGGAGGAGTGGGAGGAAGAGGAGGCCACACGTATGCCAGGGAGGCTGCACTTTGGCACCGACTACCTGTCTCACTATCGGCTTTAGTCCATTTCTTGGCACCTGACCTTTGCTGGTATTGATAGTGTGTTAGAACACATCACACCAAGCCACTGTCACCTGCCTCGTCCACACCTATCATGATAAATTAACACCAGACGTGACAGATGATCATGTGGGAGCCGACCCTCTTGTTGAGCCTCTCGTCACCATTACCACTCTAGTGACAGCTTTTGTTATTGCAGGAGAGGTCGAGTAGGGTAGGTTAGGGGTAATATGGTACATGGTATGGTGGTATAGGGTAGGATGTGAATGGGAGTTTATGGCAATGCATAGTATAGCAGGAGAGGGTTTGGTAATGTTCTGTAGGGCAGGGAAGAGTAGGACAAGGAAGGTATGATCGAGTTAGGAGAGAGTAGGACAAGGTATAGGAGATGGCAGAACTGTTTTGAACAGGCTGTTGTAGGTTAAGGCCAGGCAAGGCACTAGGACGCGAGAAGATACGCCAGAACAGCATGACAGGGTATTTCAAGGAGGGACAGGAATACCAAGGTGGAGGGGGGCAGCGGGGAGCGAGAGTAACACAGGTGGTGTCGCACTCTGCATATTACACTGCCGTTTGTCCTCCGTGTCACGACCAGCTGCGACACTACTGACAGGTGGTTAGTGTCTCCAGTAACTGGCTTTATTCTGCATCAGTAAAAATGTATTTGAGACTGAAGGAATAAATGAAAAAAATATATATATATATTGGTATATCGAGTTGAGAAACCGGCATGTGCTGATGTCATGGTAGGTGTGTTGCTGCGTCCATCCTCAGATTCATTGGTCGTATAAAAACCAGACTCTACACGTCTCCTTTATTCCGAGTTGATGAACATAATTGAATTTGGTCTAAATTATAGGATTAGCTGCTGATGTCTCTAGTTCTGTCTGGCGGACACCACGAATGTAGAATATTGTGGACTTTGTGGTCATGATGATATTTTAAACACTTAGGTCACTATCTTGTGATCAAAACGCTTTACGGAGAACAGAGGATGCTTTGGGTACAATATACTGCGAAGTGCTCACATGAAGTTATCATTTGTTCAAATATTCTGAGTATATACTTGAGTTCTTGAAATAAATAAGTCGTTTTTACAGTAATACCTCTTTATAGTGCAACGATGTGAGATTTTGCGGTTATGTAAGTTCGTTTACAGAGAGGCCTATACAGTAGTAGTTCAGTTACTACTTTACACCATTAACATTCAGCATTAATTACTGTAAAAAAATTCTACTTCTAAATTGGACTCGTATTAACCTCTCAATTTAAGGTCAAACTTGATATATTCATCTGTCAACATGTGTAAATACATTTTACATATATATATATATATATATATATATATATATATATATATATATATATATATATATATATATATATATACATATGTATATATGTATATGCTGATAACCATCAGGAAAGAAGAAAACACGAAGTTCCCAAGCGCTTTCGTGTAATTCACATCTTCTTTCCTGGTGGTTATCAGCATATACCTAGATCACGCGCACCTACAGTGATTTACTTGCATATATATATATATATATATATATATATATATATATATATATATATATATATATATATATATATATATATATATATATATATATACTGTGCTGTGGTCACCGGTTGTTTATCTGTACACAGTGCAGTATAGAGCTATAGAATACAGTACAGTACAACAGTGCAGTACAGTACAGTAATGTAATATCACAGAACATTCGCATTACAGTTATCACGGCATATAATCACAAGTCATAATGTAATTCCATGGAAAAACTATATTTCATTACATCCGCCTCATTATTCAGTTACAGCTACATAATAACCTCCTACAATAGTTTAATTAGTTTTAACAGATTTAATATCATTTGGCTCAGTTATAATGAGAACTAAGAACTCTCATTCATTAAAGAGTTGCATCACATAAATTTTAACTGTTGATGACGAGTTTAATTAAGATTCAAGTATACACGTTTAAAGATTTTACCTGTTGAAGTGCTACCAACCTTTATTGCTCCGCCGCGAACTGCGAGACACAAACATGAAGAGATGACGCTGATGAGAGCATAACACAGGCTGCAAAACCTCCCTTGGCTGCAACAACAGTGTCTTCCCTTTCCCAAAGCCCCAGTCCCCTAAACCTTGTCTTATGGACATTGATCATTAGACAGATTTTACTACGTTGAGAGTTCAGTTTTTAGGAAGAATATCTACAGTACTACACATTTAACGGTAAAGAGGTTTTGAACACCAGTAAAAGTGATCATTATTGTCTTATGTAATAATAAATTATATAATGCATTTGTATTACATGACCAAAGATGTGCAAAATAAGTTGATAACTGGACATAGACTGCGACAAACATCGAAAAAATAAACGAAAATAGAAAATGAATAAATAAATAATTAATGTTAATGGATAAGAGAAAGATTAATCAATGAACAGTGTTTGTCCGCTTTTAAATTAGAGTTCCATGTTGCGTGTGTAGCGCGGAGCAGGTAATGTTATTACTGTGTGTTGCCGGAGAGAAAAACAGAGAGAGAAAGACAGATTCGGGGGATAATAAAATTAAGAGTCCTTGTAAGCACGAGAGAGAGAGAGAGAGAATGTTATATTTTTATTTAGTGCGGGTGTCGCTCTGCTGAGGTGCGTAAGAGGAAGAAAAAGAAATAGATAGAAAGAGCGGATGAGTTCCTCTAGTCTGGTGTAGGTGTTGTCCTAGTGTGGCAGAAAAGAGAAAAAGAAGCAACAGAGAAAGAAAGAGATTCTAGTTGCAACTGATGTTGTTCCGCCAGCGGATGCAGATACTGTTTCCTGCTAAAGTAAAAATACTAGATCGCTGGAGAATAACATATATTCCGTGTGTGTGTGAATAATTCTCAGGTACTGCAGCAGCCGTGTTGACGGGGCTCAAATGCTGTTTTGTCGACATACTGTTGCATCTTAGCTAAGGTTCTCCGTTCATATTCTGAAGACTTATTATAGCCGAGGAATTACAGTGTTGCATTAATATCCCTCTCCCCCCCCTCCTCCCTTCTCTCGCTCTCCCCCCCCTCCTCCCTTCTCTCGCTCTCCCCCCCCCTCCTCCCTTCTCTCGCTCTCCCCCCCCCTCCTCCCTTCTCTCGCTCTCCCCTCCTCCCTTCTCTCGCTCTCCCCCCTCCTCCCTTCTCTCGCTCTCTCCCCCCCTCCTCCCTTCTCTCGCTCTCTCCCCCCCTCCTCCCTTCTCTCGCTCTCTCCCCCCCTCCTCCCTTCTCTCGCTCCCCCCCTCCTCCCTTCTCTCGCTCTCCCCCCTCCTCCCTTCTTTCGCTCTCCCCCCCTCCTCCCTTCTTTCGCTCTCCCCCCTCCTCCCTTCTCTCGCTCTCCCCCACCTCCTCCCTTCTCTCGCTCCCCCCCTCCTCCCTTCTCTCGCTCTCCCCCCCCCCTTCTCTCACCCCCCTCCCCACCCCCTCTTCTCCTATCTAGACTTTCCGAATCAGCAGAGAACGTAAATGAGGCATAGAAAGAGATAATTAAAATTTCCATTAGCGGGCTCTGGTCGTGACGGCACCGTGATGCTCCTACTCCTCCCAGATGAGGTGTTTACAGCATTCTGTTTTCTCTATCGATATTTCAGTAACAAAGGCGTAACACGAACAAGCCCGCTAAATCATTAATTAATATATAGTCTCTTAAACACATGACAGAAACCAACAGAGCCCAGCTTAAGCGAAACAAAGTTGGCATAAAAACGCTAATGTACAGTATGTTTAGTTAGGATTATGTAAAGTTCAGGTCAGTTTCATCTAAGTAAGAGATTAACTTAGCGGTAGTGTGCGTGAAAACTGCCCAACAGCTGGCAAATATTCACCTTATAATAATTGTCGTCCTGATACTAGTTTTATATTTACTGTATTCGTTTTGTTATTGAGGGTGAAGGAAGTTAAGAAGAAGAAAAAAATTATTTTTCATCTTAAGTTAGTTGCCCATTTATATTTCCTCTCTCTCTCTGTATTGAATATTCTGAACAGAAAACGGAACTGACGGGGTAACTACTCCAAACTTCACAGTTTTAATGAACCACATCCAATTAGGGTGTGTGTTTTTTTAATTTTGCTCATGAAAAGGGCTTTGCATGACTCACAGGTAGACTTCATGAATTATTGTGTAAAATTATGTTCAGTTTGAATTATCTCTTTATTTCTCGATATTATTTCTATCTTGTTTGTACCGTTAATTTGTTCTCGTTACATAGAATACAAGTGTGATAGTGGAGAATGGTAGTAAAGATTTTGAAACTGAAATAAACCAAGTTCCAGTTAGACTTAAGTTTTAATATGACGATTCCAAGTTAGTTTTGATTAGGTTGGTTCTGTATATTTCAGGCTCAGGTTATGTTAGTTTAGTTTAGGATAGATTACGATTGTTTTGTCTTCAGGATATACGTTCATCATTTGTGTTTGGAGAGGAAGAGGATGGCTGGGAGGGGAAAGTGGGCAGAAGGTAACGAGGGGAAAGGAAAGTAGAAAAATAAAAATGGGCTGGAAGGAATGGGAAAGAGGAAGAGGGAAGTGGATGAGGGGGAAATAGGAAAAAACAAAGAGGGGAAGAGGTGGAAAGGGCAATAGAGGTAAAGTTTATAGTCCTGATGAGAGCTTGTAGATCCCGTTGTTCCTCCTCCTCACTTTTTGTTTACCTCTCTTCCCCCACCTCTTCTTACTTCTTTGTTATCCTCTTTTCTTCTCTTTGTCTCTTCTTCGTTCCCCTTTCCTCGGTCCTCCTTGTCCTCTCTTTCTACTGCAACCTTCTCCTCCTTATCCCCCCCTTTCTCTTACCTCACTCCTCTTATCCTCTCCTTTTCTTCTCTTCTCTTTTTCCCTCCGCCTCCTCTACATCCCACTCATCCCTCCTCTTCTTCCATGCTTACTTCTCCTACCTCATCCCGTCTCCTCTTCTCCCCCCCTTTCCTCCTCCCTCCTCTCCCCACCTTTCCTCTTCCTCTCTCCTCTTCTTCTCCTCCCCCTCTTCCTCTTCCCTCACATCTCCCCCACCCCCCCTCTCCTACCTCTTCTATTCTCCTCATCCTCCAACCTCTCATTTTACCTTCGTCTTCTCCATCATCCTCTTATTAGTATTGACCATAAGTTTTCTGGGGTCGAGAGATTAAAGTGAGGCATGAAGACCTGGTCCATTGTGTCTCCGCCATAGACTGGAGGAAAAGGTAGAAAGAGATGAGAGAAAATTGAACGAGAAACGGAGTGTAATCCTTGATGGTAAGTCTTGTATTCTGACTTAAAATGAGAAGTACACTGGTAGGAATAAAGTTCTAATCGTGAGGATAAAGATCTGCTTGTGGGAATAAAGTTCTGCTTGTAGAAATAAAGTTTCACTTGTGGGAATAAAGTACACTTTACACTTTTGGGGACTAACTTTTTAGTGGAAAAATTAAAAATCCCAGTCATGGAAAAACAAATTCTTATTTGTGAATATAACATTATAGTTGTGGGACTAACCTTCTAGTGGAAAAAAAATATGATGGATATTAAATCTTTGCAGTGGAAATCAAATCCTAGCAGTTGGAATAAAATTTTGGTTGTGGGAATGAAGTATTAGATCTGGAAATAGAATACTAGTACTAGGAATATAATACCAAACATGGGGAAAATAGCTAATATGGAAAGCTTAAATGAAACGTAAGGAATAAAATTTCTCGAAAGTTTTGGACAATGGGAAAGAAGCTGTCTCGGTCCTTTTAAATTAAATAACAAAAATATGAAATTACGAAAAAAAAATTAAAGACATCGATATCCTGGGAAGATAATCTTATATTTGACGTTAATGATAAAAGTTTCAGGCGTGGGGATGAGGTAGTGGACTTCAGGGCGATAAATAGGATGGGTTCGAGTTCCTGAAAGTGGCCTCAGGTGAAATGGATCCGAGTCATAATGGACCTGGGTGTTAATAAAATCCCTTAACGTGCCGATACCTGCCTTGACCATTTAGGATTTGGGGGTTCGTTAGGATTTGGGCTCCATAGGATCTTATCTCCATTAGGATTTGAGGCCTATTGTGATTTGGGGAGCTAATAGGACGGGGCCCCATTAGTAGTGGGCCAGAAGGGGAAGGGCAATAGGGAAGGTGGAATACGTTCAAATAAGATTATCAGAGAATGATGAATATGAAAGAACGGAGAGAGAGAGTCAATTGCATTAAGGGTAATAGACAGTTGGCTGGTGTGGGCCATGGGGTGGGCTCTCGGACCCTGCTAACGCTAATGTATTTCTCTGTTTTCACGTAAAGATGTGGTTCACTGATTCTCCGGAAGAGACCAGACGTCCAGTTTATTGTAGCCTGGGTGGTGACACATTTTCTATCTTTGACTCCCTGGAAAATGGTTCGGCTTTTTTTTTCGATTTTCTTTTTCCAAAACGCGTAATTTTACGCCTGAAATTTTTAAGAGAAAATAATGTTCAATCCAATATTAAATCCTGGGTATCGGCAACTCTTTGGTTTGCGTTGTAAAGTGTTCCGTTGTCTTTGGAGATTATCTGAATCCAAACGTCTTGACTCAGAGTTTTACATGCGAAAAATGTCACATAAACCCAACGATATTTTACCTGTTCTGTGTTAAGTCCAACCTTGTGGCTTGTCGCCACGTTTGCTTGTGTTGTAAAAGTCTTCTATTGTTTGACATCATCTGAATCCACGACATCATTAACAGACACTTGAAAATGTTGCCTTTTTGTTCTTGATGTTTTTTTTTTTTTACTTCCTGTTAAATTCTTATCTACAGTCTGCTCATCCCAATGTTTGTGTTGCTAATTTTAGTGAAGTTCTTTTGTTGTTTATATGATTTTTGAGAAATATACTCTTCTTTTACTACATGCCATTTACTGTATTGCCATCTGGAATGCAGTGGCATGTGCACCAGTGTACATCCAACTTCCGGAAATGGATTTGTCTTAATATATTTATCATCATTTTACTCTATTATTATTATTATTATTATTATTTATTATTATAGATTAAACGCTAGAGTTTGACTCCTCAACATTTTTAGGGAGAATTGTAAAGAACGCATCACGACTGTCAGATGGCGAAGCATACAGTTATGGGTAGAAAAAGACTGAGTATAAACCAATGGTGTAGATGTATGATGTCCTCGACGTACTATAAACACAAACATCGAGGGACATTATAAACATCCGGTGCGTCGTAATCCAGCAACTGAGCTGCCCGTATAATGAGACTCTCGTATGATTCCGATGACGCGTACATAAATACACACTGTACAGTACTTTGTTCAACATACTTGGAGAAGCTGAATGCTTAATAATGTCGGATTCAGTGAACTCATGTGGTTTAGAGTGAAGATTGGTGGTGATTATTGTTCTAGTGATCATCTTCGTTGTGTTGTTTCATTTAAATAACGAATAATACTACTAATAATAATAATTAACGGTTTATTAATAGAGTTGCAGCCGGTGGCTGAAAATATACAAACTTGCATGTGATTTAAACATAATAATATACATTCAATACCTTTACATGGCTGTACAGTACATAAATCAGGAGCTGTTTATTATTTAAACAATAGATGGGATGGTGCTGTTCTTATATCTATCAGTGCGGGGTCTTTTGGGCTGAATTTTGTTGTAGTGGCGGACTGCGCGAGGTGGGCGGGGGACTGCCGGTGGCAGTAGGTGGCGATGGCGAGGATGGTGCAGTAGTCCACTGCCAAATCCTGCTAGTGCGTGGTGGTGGAGGTCACTGAGGTGTGGGATTTCCAGGGTGGAGAGAGCTTTGTTGTAGCCGAGTAGTCTGCGCCGAGAATGATTTTGCAGGCCCTCTTCTGTATCTTCTCTAGCTGATGTTGTTGGGTTGAGTTGAGAGAAGACGACCAGGCTGGTGACGCATACGTTAATTTGGGGAAAATGAAGGCGTTGTAGATAGTCCTCAGCTCTGGCGTGGGTGCCCCAAGTGACCTGAGTCGTCGTAGCATGTAGAGACGGTACGAGACTGCCTTGAATGTGTTGTTTACATCGGCTTTCCAGTCCAGTTTGTGGTCTATAGTTACCCCCAGGAGTTTGGCAGACTGCACTAACTGGAGAGGATGGGCACCCACTGTAGCTGCTGGAGCTTGCACTGGAGTGGTGGCGGTATTGTACTTGTGTGTGTGCTGGGCCCGACATTATACACTAGTACTTTTATATGTTATTTTTATTATAATACTTTTATAATATTGAGTATTTTTTTTATTATTAATAGTTTTTGGCAAGGACTCAATTTGATTGGCTGGGTCGTGTCGTCGGTTTTCATTAAGATTACATAATAATGTACCTTACAGCAGGTGCTGAGATTAATAGGAACCCAAAACTAAAGTTAGTTGTGTGCGCGTCCACCCCCGGCGCTGTGGACACAGTAACTCCAACAAATAAAGTGATATATAAACAAACTTGGCATATAGTTGTATCTCAACAAGATCTCAGATGACATTTAGTAGTTTCCATCATGTCACCTAACTTCATGCAGCGAGGCTGGAGACTTGCCCACCTTTAGTGACATGTACATTTTACTCTGGAAAACGAAAGTCATGCACTGTTGCGCGAGGATTTTAGTTCATTTCAGTTGGATTATTTTAATGGACGTATTTCTGGGTTTGGTCTGTGCTTGTCCGGTTGTCTCGTCACGTACTTGTTCAAAGTGACCAGGGTATAAAATAGTGTCCGTTATTTGTTTGTTTCTTCTTAACTTTCAGAAGTTTTTAATGCCTTTTTTAAGCAGTGTTACCATTTTATTCAATTTATAGTTAAAGTTTATTTTTCTTTGCATCTCCAGATTCAGGGGGCGGGGAGCGAACCAGCCCGGGGCGTCTCTCCTTCGGTGACGGGGACATGGTGGGGCTGTCCCCCGCCGGAGGCTCCCCAGGCAGCCTCAAGGTACCCGGGGCTGTTGCTGCGACGTCAGGGGGACTCGGCAGGATCGCCAGACTGTTGGTGAAGGACACCTCACGCGGGGGCGAGGAGTCCTACAGGAGAAGGACCCATTCCCTGGAGAGGTAGGCGACGGAGGGTAGGAGGGGAGAGCGAGGGATGGGCAACTCGGTCCTCCTCCTCCTCCTGTACTAGTCTCTGTGCTCATATACACCAGTACCTGGTGCTGCCCCTCACACCGCTGTATCATTCATGTGCCACCGCTGTATCACTTATGTATCACTGCTGTATCTCTCGTCACTGCTGTATCTCTCATGTGTCACTTGTATCAATCATGTATCACTGCTGTATCACTCATGAGTTACTGTTGTCACTCATGAACCACAGTTGTATCACTTACGTGTCACCGCTGTATCACTCATGTGTTACTGCTGTCACTCATGAGCCACTGCTGTATCACTTACGTGTCACCGCTGTATCACTCATGTGTTACTGCTGTCACTCATGAGCCACTGCTGTATCACGTGTCATTGCTATATCACTCATGTGTCACCGCTGTATCACTTTGGTGTTGCTGCTGTATCACTCATTTGTCATTCATGTGCCACTGCTGCATCACTTATATCGCTGATGTATCACTCATGTGTCATTGCTGTATCACTTGTGTACCACTCTGGTTTAATACTCAGTATCACACCATTATATAAAGCATGTGTCACTGCTGCATCACTCATAACACTGCTGTAACACCCTTGTGTCACATTGTTATAACACTCGTGTATCACTGCTTTATCACACACACACACGTCATTGCTTTATCATTTATGTGTCACTTCTCAATAGTGTACCCCAATGCTGGACCAGTTATGGGTCCCATTTATGCTGTATCACTCATGTGTCTTACTGATGCTGTATCACTCATATATCACACTAATATATCACCCATGTGTCACGATGCTTTATCAATCATGTATCATACTGATATGTTACTCCTATATAACACTGAAGCTAAACCTAACACATGTCTCACTAATGCTGTATCACCCATGTGTCCTACTGCTCCACTACACAGGTGCCACACTGCTGAAGTGCCCATGTGTCTTGCTACACCACCCATGTGCCATAGTGCTGCACCTCCCATGTATCACACAGCTGCACCTCCCATGTGTCACACCGCTGCACCTCCCATGTGTCACACCGCTGCACCTTCCATGTGTCACACTGCTGCACCTTCCATATATCACACTGCTGCACCACCCATGTGTCACACTACTGCATCACCCATGTGTCAGACTGCTGCACCGTCCATGTGTCACACTGCTGCACCTTTCATTTGTCACACTGCTGCACTCATGTGTGTCACACCTGCACTTTTCATGTGTCACACTGCTGCACGTCTCGTGTGTCACACTGCTGCACCTCCCATGTATCACACTGCTGCACCTCCCTTGTGTCACACTGCTGCACCTCCCATATGTCACTGCTGCACCTCCCATATGTCACTGCTGCACCTCCCATGTATCACACTGCTGCATCTCCTATGTATCACACTGCTGCACCTCACATGTATCACACTGCTGCATCCCCCATGTATCACACTGCTGCACCTCACATGTATCACACTGCTGCATCCCCCATGTACCACACTGCTGCACCTCCTATGTATCACACTGCTGCACCTCCCATGTATAGCACTGCTGCACCTTCCATGTATCACACTGCTGCACCTTCCATGTGTCGCACTGCTGCATCACCCATGTGTCACACTGTTGCACCTCCCATGTATCACACTGCTGCACCTCCCTTGTGTCACACTGCTGCACCTCCCATATGTCACTGCTGCACCTCCCATGTATCACACTGCTGCATCTCCTATGTATCACACTGATGAACCTCCCATGTGTCACACTGCTGCACCTTTCATGTATCACACTACTGCACCACCCATGTGTCACACTGTTGCATCACCCATGTCTCACACTGCTGCACCTCCCATGTATAACACTGCTGCACCTTCCATGTATCACACTGCTGCACCTTCCATGTGTCGCACTGCTGCATCACCCATGTGTCACACTGTTGCACCTCCCATGTATCACACTGCTGCACCTCCCATGTGTCACACTGCTGCACCTCCCATGTGTCACACTGCTGCACCTCCCATGTGTCACACTGCTGCATCACCCATGTGTCACACTGTTGTAGTTCCCATGTGTCACTGCTGCACCACCCAAGTGTCACACTGCTGCACCACCCAAGTGTCACACTGCTGCACCACCCAAGTGTCACACTGCTGCACCTCCCATGTGTCACACTGCTGCACCTCCCATGTGTCACACTGCTGCACCTCCCATGTGTCACACTGCTGCACCTCCCATGTGTCACACTGCTGCACCTCCCATGTGTCACACTGCTGCACCTCCCATGTGTCACACTTCTGCACCACCCATGTGTCACACTGCTGCATCACCCATGTATAACACTGCTGCACCTTCCATGTGTCGCACTGCTGCGTCATCCATGTGTCACACTGCTGCACCTCCCATGTGTCACACTGCTGCACCTCCCATGTGTCACACTGCTGCACCTCCCATGTGTCACACTGCTGCACCTCCCATGTATCACACTGCTGCACCTCCCATGTGTCACACTGCTGCACCTCCCATGTGTCACACTGCTGCACCTCCCATGTGTCACACTGCTGCACCTCCCATGTGTCACACTGCTGCATCACCCATGTGTCACACTGTTGCAGTTCCCATGTGTCACTGCTGCACCACCCAAGTGTCACACTGCTGCACCACCCAAGTATCACACTGCTACACCTTCCATGTATCACAACGCTACACCTCCCATGTATCACACTGCTGCCCCACCCATGTATATATTGCTGTATCACACATGTATCACTCACGTGTCACACTAACACAGCACCGTGTATGAGCACACCACCGATAGCATAGCATTAAAACTAAAAAGTCTTTGTTGCTACTGAAATAAACCTTTTAGCAGCACGTGTTCACTCACCTCTCAATTAATATATGTCTATTATTTTTAACGAAACCATTACAATAGCACAATTTATTTATTTTGTCTAGCTGAAGTGTGCCTGATTCTCTCAGGTTAAATCAGAGTTTAATCATGATTTTGCCTGGACTTTTATTCGGGTTAAATCAGAGTTTGATAATTGATTTATAATATAAATTTCTTCTCCTATGTTTGAATGGAAGGCGATTCAGGGCTCGCAAGTGGTATGTTTACTTCCATGGAGTGTCTTGTGTGGCCAGCGCACGGCAACAGCTGCTGATGTTTTTGTTCGTCGTCTCCGCCTGTGTCCTTAAATTTAATACTCTGAGTGGGGATGTCTATCTGCTGGACGCTGTCTTTTTTGTCGCCCTCCCTCACACCAAACCTCTCCTCCCGTTCTGTCAAGTTATCAAAACCACCCATATTATAATCCACTACTACACTTGCCTCACTATACAATCCATCCACATCACCCATTCACCGAATCCACTTACCCAACTCTCCCACCCACCCATCCACTCACCTATCCATTTACCTACCCAACCAATCGCCCGCCCACCCACCCACCCACCCACTCATCCGCCCGCCCGCCTACTTACCCCACTTTTCCGACCACCCTCCTCCTTTAGAAACTTGTAACATTATTTGCTCCAGTTTACTACGTCAGCAGAGTCAGATCCCATAACTTGGCGTGGCAGTTTGACTGGAGCGGCGCTGTCTCAGGTTAAGATTGTGGGGAAGTCCACCTTGTAGCACCACGTCCAGCAGAGAGGCTTCACACCTTGAGTTATTAAAATATCTAAACTGCTTTTGTTAAACTAACCTGCGAGGAATTAATCAACTTTATTTTTTTCTGTTGCGGTGCAAGTGGCTTAGTACGAATGTCTGCTTGTCCTCCGTGATGGTTTCAGTGTTGTGGTGAATGTTGTGGCGTTGTGTTGTGACGTTTTGGCGTAATGCGGAGGCGGCCACCTGGCTCCCTCTTACCCGTCGACACACACCCTCCATAGTTATAGTGACAAGCGGGTAATTCCTGAGATGCATGTTTGGATGTTCCGCTTGTTATAATCAAATCCCACCCAAATATTTACACTCTTACCAAGTGTGAGATGTTTTCAACCCCGTGTAGAAAATGTACAAGATGTTACACAAACTTGCCAGTAATACCAACCATGTGGCAGACGGGACAAAAATTGAACCATTAGCAGAGAATAACCGACTAGTAGCTTGCTGGCTGGTGGAGCTGTCCACCAGCCAGCTCATTGTTTACAAACTTAAAGGATCCTTAGCTTTTTCGATAGTCTTCATGCATTTCAGTAAGATAGTAAGATTCACTCTGGACTGGCTGGGATCAGTCTTGTAATAACGGGTCACTGGTTGCTGCCGGGAAATAAGGATGCAATATTGCTGACGGAAAATATGAGCAAGACGCCCACCAGGCTGGGGGCGCCACGGTCAGGGTCGGCGGAAATATACTGTGCTCATTATTTCTAAGATAGTGCGGAAACTCCGCGGCAGGGTTCATGGAGTAGGCTGGAGGCGAGAGAAGAAAAGACCGTTTCCATTTCCCGAATTGCTCGAGGGTATTGGATGCTGTGGTAGAGCAGCGCTGCGCTGACCACGATATACACGAGAGCTACTGTCTTGTGAGGCCCCTTGCCTGCGTTCGAAGTCAAAGTTAGGTTATTATTTTGATCAAAAGACGTACAGTACACACTAGGACTAAATTCATGGACAGCCGCACGAAACCTACACTATAGCAATGAGGAAAATCATGAGTTAAAAGTATATGATATGATAGAAATAAAATAAGAAGTTTAATAAGTTTAAAAATCAAAATTAAAATAAAATAAAAATTTGCTTTAAAAGTCAAATGCGGTTAAGTACCCCTATTACAGTGAACGCCTCTACCCAACTCATTTAATAACCTACATAAAGGTGGACTGGTGAGACGAGATGACAAAGAAACTACTGAGACTCAACGCGTTCTCTCTTTTCCGGTTACGGGAAGAAACCAACATACGGAGCTTTCAGAATCCACGTCCTGGCAGGTTCCTCGTAAGTTCAGCTGTTGCGGACTCGTGCTAGCATGGTTGAAGGTCAGGATGACTGTAATCTTGGGAAATGGGAATCTTTCAGACCTTACATACCAGAAAATATATTTGTTAAGATTTTATAACTGTTATTGTTTTCAGAAAAGATCACGGATTTACTTTGGTGGTTTGTGAGCTGAGAGACAGTCTATAACAGTGCTATTCAATCTGAATGGACAGTCCACCCTAGGGTGGACGAGATTTGAAAGGATGGCGACACGTATGAATGTGTGTCACTTGCATTGTTTCAATGGAAACATGACGTCACCCGTAATATTTGAAACGTCAAACAATGAGAAAAAGAGTGCTGGGAAGTGGATTCAGTTTTAAATTTCTAAGTCAGTGCCCAGTTGGCTGTCATGGAGAGAGTAGGTTAGGTAGCGTTTCACTCTCTTTCTCAAGGCTTGTGTTGATATACCATGAAACTGGACGAAACAACAGATGTGGGAGGGGAAATGCAGTTGATTGTGTACTGTTGCTTTCCAGATTTAGAGTCTAAGACAATAGTTGAACACTGTTTGTGCTGCCTCTAACTGGAGGTTAAAACAACACAGGAGAACATTTTCCAGAAACTGAATTATTTTATGATTGAAGAGGGCGTTAAATGGACGAAATGCAAATCCGTCACTGATTCACCAAAACATTCATAATTATACCTATGATTCTTTAATTCATTATTGTCCTTTAATTAGTTTAATAAAAAGTAATTTTGTTCCGAATGGAAAAATATATATTAAATTACATTACAACACAAAATGGTAACTAAATACAAGTGAAACTGATGTTTTGTTTTTTCTCTTTCACGATTAGCAAAAAATTGGTTACCACTTGGGGTGGATAGCTTTTAAGTTCCATCACTAGGGGTGGACGACATCAAAAAAGGTTGAATAGCATTGGTCTGTAAAAAAAAAGGCTACTGATGTTTCTGCTAAGTGTTAAGTAAGGTATTAAAAGAATTGCTACTCAGATGAAGTTGTTTGAAATTAGAGAAGAAAGTATAATAAGACAGCAATCTGTTTATCACCATATATGGCAGGTGTAGGTATAAACTCTTACAATAGTTACAAGAAACTTTGCACGCTGACAAGCCAGGGTCCAGCGTGGACTAGTTAAGAGAGTTGATAGCTACATATATTAAGTGATATATTGGTGCAAGCAAGACGATGTTAAGTAAGTGATTTACTTTGTTTCGTGGTATAATGTCGAAAAATGCTTCTCTATCATTTTAATAATTTGTTAAAAAAATACATTAAAAAGCTATAAAAGACTTGGAAATGCAGACGAATAAGAATAATCAACGACGCCCGCGTATACTAGGGTCAGTCTGTCCCGCACATAGTAGCTGTGATGGAAGGGTGGGTGACTGAAAAAGCGGGACGCGAAAGATGGTGGAATAAATAATGTACTCAAACCCAGTCTCTCCTCCCTTATTTCCCTGTCTGAAAATAAGATATATACATTTCTTCAGAATTGAATGGATGTTTGCTCTGTACAGTATATTCATCTGTTCACATTTTTTTTTTTTTTTAATATTTCCCCGTCTCACCAGCTCAGCAGAATTCTTCAAAAGCGTTAACGCAGAATTTGGTAATTTTTTTCTCAGAGGTCTGACTCACAGGTTGGGGCGTAAAGGTGATGTTTTCCTATAAATACATAGATCATTCATTCATTAATTGTAAAATGAATATACAATAGTAGTATCAATGAATTAGACTTCTTAATTTATTTATTTACAAAATATACGTAATTATATTGAATTATAATTATACTGTAGCTCTCTCTTAGTGCGAAACCTATTTTATGAACTCGTGGTGAAATAAATAAATAAATAAATATATAAAATCCAGTCACACGGGTGTGGAGGGAGGGAGGGAGGAGGTAGGGGTAGATGGAAGGAGGAACTAGGGGGGTGTGGGGAAGGTAGAATCTAAAGGGGTGTGGAAGGAGGGAGGAGCTAGGAGGTGGATGGAGGGAGGGAGGAGCTAGGAGGTGGATGGAGGGAGGAACTAGGGGGGTGTGGAGGGAGGGAGGAACTAGGGGGTGTGGAGGGAGGGAGGAACTATGGGGTATGGATGGATTGAGGGAGGGAGGGAGGAACTAGGGGGTGTGGAGGGAGGGAGGAACTAGGGGGGTGTGGAGGGAGGGAGGAACTAGGGGGGTGTGGAGGGAGGGAGAAAGGAACTAGGGGGTGTGGAGGTAGGTAGGAACTAAGGGGGTGTGGAGGAGAAAGGGAGGAACTATGGGGTATGGATGGATGGAGGGAGGGAGGGAGGGAGGAACTAGGGGGTGTGGAGGGAGGGAGGAACTAGGGGGGTGTGGAGGGAGGGAGGAACTAGAGGGGTGTGGAGGGAGGGAGGAACTAAGGGTGTGTGGAGGGAGGGAGGAACAACGGGGGTGTGGAGGGAGGGAGGAACTAGGGGTGTGTGGAGGGAGGGAGGAACTAAGGGGGTGTGGAGGGAGGGAGGAACTAGAGGGGTGTGGAGGGAGGGAGGAACTAGGGGTGTGTGGATGGAGGGAGGAACTAGGGGTGTGTGGAGGGAGAGAACAGGATATATCGGTAAAACTTCACGTGTGTAATATCTGTTCAGTGTCTGCACCTCAGTTTGTGAACCTCACGGCCCCATGTTAAGTGTGTTCCGTGGTGTAGTGGGTACTGTCCCCCAGAGTGTACCATGGGTGAGTCTGGTGTGGCCGGGGTGTTAAGGAACCTGATAGAGGTCTTCTACAGAGCTGAACACTCAGCTCTTCCTCGCCTGATCATGGTTCTCCTTTCTATCTCTCTTCACTAGTGTTTTCATTGAATTTATTTTTAATGTTGATTTCTATGTTCCTTTAATCCAGTTAAATTGTTTTATTAACAGATGCAGCAATAATGATGTTTTTCCATATCTGTAGATACTGTATTAGGTTTTATTTTTATCTTTTATGTGAGTATTTTACACACTCACACCTATATATATATATATATATATATATATATATATATATATATATATATATATATATATATATATATATATATATATTTATTTATTTATATATAATGCAAATTTCATTTAAATTAAGAGTTATTAAAATTTATTAATTACACTCCATTACTTCTCTCTGCACTTCATAGTGATTTCAGTCATTTCACCTGTAAATGTTTTCCTCATTCCTTCATCCTTGTTTCCCCTCACCCTGGCTAACACTCTCACTCTCCTCAACGCCAGACGTTCTCTGCGACTCCGTTTCCATCGGCCGTCCATGCAGGAAGCATCGATCAGATTGTTCAGGAAAGAGATTTTGGGTTGCTACTGGGAAAACCTTTTCCTCTACCTCTACTTTTAACTCAGATGGGGGTGTGGCAGCCAGAGCCGCCCCCTCCCAGGCCTGCATGCTTCCGCTATCACTCATTCAAGCTTCCTAGTTCCCCTTGGAGCTGGAGTTGGTCACGTTGCTTTGTGATCCACAATACATGTCACCATACACACACGGCTAATACCACAGCTTCACTGTTAATTTTTTTAATACAATAACTATGTGAATGAAATCAATATAAGCTGTGATTATTTTACAGTACTGAAAACTGTACGTAAATTAATTTCGTCTCTACATAATGTTATTTTGGAAATAATTTTCATTTCTTTCTCTGATTTTGCTAACTGTAAAATAAAGTCAATCTCAGCTGCCTGCTAAAACATTTCAAGTCTTATCAGTGACAATATGAATTAATGTGGATATAAATACTGTATGTTATAGTAATGCCCTTTCCTAACTAGTGTCAGTCCAGCAGGAGCCACACCCCTACATGAGAAATACCCGTGTCGAAACTTACCTCTTACATATACAGTACTTTGGTATCTTGCTTGTTTAATCGCAGTTCCAACGCTTTGCTCAGCCTCCAGTACTGTATACTGTGTTCTGTACAGCACTCAGCGTCGCTTGGAGTCTTGTCTTGTGTTCCTTTGTCAGTCGTCTCGTACAATGTATGCAGGTACTTATTATTGCTCTTGGTAATACTTTCATTCTTTATCACTCTTTTTAATTATCTTTCATCTTTACGTATAATATTTGCGAGATTTTTGTTTTTATTTTCATGTCATTTACTGATAGAAGTTGAAATGTATCGCGTTAGCATGTATACCCAATCACCGTAAGTCTTCTTTGTCCGTTGGAGAAGTGTTAGGATACTAGAGTTCCCCCTGTGCTAGTGCCTCACAACTCTCTCTCTCTCGTCATGGTTTTCTTTGTCGGGCCAACTGATGTAATGTTGGTATGGTAGACGGTAAGAATTTTGTCGTCTTTTAAATGTGTTTAGGAATGCTCGCTCTTTTTCCCCCATCAAGATTTCTACGTTAGTTAATGATTCGGATGCATCATTTTCTTGTCTGCATATTTATTGATATTCGTGTATTCAGGAGTTAAGATAAAATGTGGATCATCGCCAGAGATATGTTCACAACAACGTCTATTTAAGTTTATGCCGCTGTTGTCAATATAATTTCTTATATTTATAGCTTTAATTAATTAAATTTGTCAATGAAAAATCAGTAGGACATAGTTTTATTTTGCCTTAATTTTATTGTTCTTATGTTAACTCATTCATTGTGTTAGTTTTCCCCAGACGCTACGACATTCATCAATATTAGTTCTAGTTTAAGATTACTAAATTCTTTCTAATATCAGCAACTTAGAGGTAATACCTCAGGATTTCATTTGCCTGTATTCTTTTGCTAATTAAAAAGGAACTTACATTATACAATACTGTATGTAGATATCTTCCCGTGTTGTCCGTGTGTAAACCGCTAATTAATTGACGAGTGGTGAATTTCTTCTCTAAAAGTTTATCATCTAATTGACTGCGAGGGTCAGACCATCAGAAAAACTATTCTGAATTGTCCCTTAATAAGAGTGTAGTCACTGTTGTGACTGTATATTTTAAGCTATGCATATTTCGGAAATAATACGTTAGGTGTAGACTGTGTTGTAATTAGTTGCAATACAGTGTAAATGTGTTCTGACAGATTTGAGATAACATTATGACAATAGCTGAAAACCACGTATTTGAATTCATTTTTATTGCTTCCATATAGGATAGAAGGAATGTTATCATCACAAATTGAGTTTCCGATTACAGTATTAGGATTTGACATGAGTAACAAGATATTTATTGAAGTATAGAATTATCCTACAGCTTGGATGAAATAATTTTTTTAGACGAATTAGCAGAAAATGTGCCAATTTCAAGTTCTAGCTCTCATATTTTACAATTTGTGTTGAACTAGTGTATTACTAACCTTGTTCTGCGCTTAACGACTTTAGTTGTTGAAGGGCATTAATAACATTATAATAACTAACAGTTTCAAGAACCTATTCGTTCCACTTTTGTTCAGATTTCCGAGAGGATCGATAAAACTGCATTTAAATATCTACTTGCTATTGATTCTTGCCAAGATTTTCATGACTATATCATTAGCTATTGTAATATTTTATTAATTGAATAATATATTATGATATTTGGAAAGTGTCAAGCCCTCACACAAGGTCTATATAGATCCTATTATAGACCTTACCCTGACAAACAATACCGCGCCATAAGAGAGCACAATATATGGCGGGACATTGTAACCACTGAACTAGATTAGATCTATAAAAGTTTTACTCGGAAACAAATAATTCTTTGCAGTATTTCATCAAAACCTTAGATTTGAAGTGTACTGTGATCAGAAAAATTTAAAAATTAGATAAATAAGATCAAATACCTGAATTGAAGTTGAATAAAATAATGTGTTAATTCTCAAAACCAGTCAGTTGAACTTTAATTAGCCTTTGAACTGGCGATGATCCCCATTTGATTGGAATGTATTGTAATTTTATGATTTATTTTTCTTTAACTTACTATCAGTATTTACACTAAAATTTCAAATTAAATTGAAATGTTTAACGATGGTTTTTAACTCCATCCGCTGTTTGCGCTCCTGAAACATATTTTTTTTTAATGTTGCATGAATAAACGAGTACAATTCTCTGCAGTATTTAGTATTTTAATGTTTACTGTTGTTGTTTCCTTTATATGACCCCCAGTTGGTACAGGTATATTGCTCCCTATAAATTGATGTGATATTTAGTGTAATCATCAGCATACACTTTATTGACGCTAATGGTAGTAAGATCAATTGTTTCAACTATTAACTTATTGACTTTTTGGATAAAGAAAACAGATGACACTAAAGATATTTCACTTGCAAATTATATATGAATTTACAGGATCTAAAGGTTCAGGTATACCCTTTTAAGCATTGTCAACGTCCATAGGTACTCGCTGTCTGCCACTGTTAGAGGAGTGTATTTAGATTATTGTTTGTAATAAATATTTGTGTGGTACTTCAGTCTCTCTTTATCTTCTGTGTATAATACAGGACTTTAAAAGGTGTTCAGAAGTCAACCAGGGATGTTGACGGTGTTTTAAAGGTCCATATCTGTAGTACAACACACACACACACACACACACACATGATAGAAAACTGACAGTGTGAATCTTGAATACTGAAACAGTCTTCTTAAACTGACCTTCAGCCAACTCCGACTTACTGAAACACTTAAAAACTTGTAGGTATAAGAAGTATTGTTATAATATTTACCTGAAAGATAATATTCTAGCTGAGTAATTTTCCTTAGACTTCCAGTAATCTTGTAAGACTTGAACAAATAATGAGTAGCTAATTATTGGAATTATTTAGATTAAAAATATAAAGAAGACTGTTGAGTAATCCCCCTTCTCTTTCGACTGGCCACATGCTAGGCTCAGTGTGACCTTTTGCCTGGAGTGTTGTCCTCTGATCAGTATAATGACCTTCTTCTCCTCCTCCCCCCTCCTGCAGTAAGAACGGGGCTCCCCCTCTCAGACGCGCTGCCAGCATCGATTCCCTAGTCGATACCAATGCCAGCAACAACAACAATAACAACAACGCCAACAACAACACCAAGTCCTCGGTGCTGAGTATGACCAAGTCCAATGGTCACCTGAGGTCGTATCTGCCGGTCTCCCCGGCGCTCTACAAGAGGCCAAGCTTCAAGTTCGAGAAGGCCACCACATCTACAGGTAAGATAATGTTCAGCTCTTATTACAAGTTCTTCCCCAGTCAGATACGCCAAGTTAGTGCTGACGCTCCTGCCGGCACTCGCTCTCTCCATATAACGTACCTAGGTATTGTGTTGTCACCTGCACTGATACACGTTGTCGCCAGTCTCCAGGTTTCTTTTGTTTCTCTGTCGTCACATATAGCATCAACAACAAGTACATTTGACGCTATTACCTTCAACTTGGTTGTGTATGCATTGTGTGGTGTACGTGATATCATTATGTTGTATATTAGGGGTCATTGAAAAAGAATGTGCAGATCTTTATATATAACCATTAAAAGTCTTCACATTCCTTTTCGATGACCTTGTATTTATTTGTTTTTGTTTTTACTCAAAAAGTATGTTCCTTTGTTAACTCTCCGGTAACGTTATCATAGGCTCGAGGTTGTAGATGTTGTGTACAGGTGATGTTGGTCACTGTGTGAGGGTGTCCATCTCGGCTGGAGAGAAGTCCTTACCTTGTCTACCTGCTTGAATGGTAGTTGTTAAAAAATATATAAACACCATTACTGTATAAGAAGTCGTGTCGCACCACCTTAGCAACAAATGGCGCTATAGAATTATCTGGCATCACTGTTCGGAAGAAAGAAATAATTGTGAAAATTTCTTGTTTTTATTTCTCAAACTCTCCTCTAATAATAGTTCAAGTCCTTCACGACAATTGTACTTCAATCATCGATTAGTATTTGCTTTTCAGTGGTTCTGACATTCACCCGAGTACTCCCCTGTGTTGGAGAAGTTAGTTTGTGTTGGTCAGAGAAAGTTGATGTTGTAGTGGAGTGTGAGTTGACTTGAGTCCCACCTGTGTTTAGAGTCGTATTTAAAATATGAACGAAGAGATCCGGAAAAATCTTAGAAGTACAAGTTTAGGTAAAATTACAGTTACGGAGTTTTCCATGTGACAATGATAAAATAGAAGCAGTACTTGACTGTATGTACCGTACAGTCGACCAAGAAAGTCTCATATTTCCTGAGTGAAGAGTTGCATCCGGTAAGTAAATTAATATCAGCAATAGGTAGCATCATTAATGTTACAATATGTTTATTATTATTATTATTATTATTATTATTATTATTATTATTATTATTATTATTATGTTTCAAGTTTAACTGTGTTCGGTGTTACTTAGGGTCCCACTGTACAATAGAAATGCTCCAGTGTAATTTTCTGCATAAGGAACCAAAAACTAGGTGGGTTACACTCCTCTTACTGACTTAGCAAGAGAGTTTCCCCCTCAGTACCGTGCTGACGCTGTGCACGCGAAGGCAGATAATATCGACAACGCCATTATCGACAAGGGGTGTCCTGATGCGTCATGCGTGCCTCCATGGCTCGTCGTTGTGGACAGAGGGAGGAGGGGAAATGAGGGGTGAGAAGAGATGGGGAAACCTCTGACGACAGGGAAGAAGGGTGCTGGAGGGGAGGGCAGTAGCACACACGAGGAATCAGAAGGGATGACTTACATTCCTGCCACAAAATTCACAAATGATTTAACTCGAAAATTGAAGTGAACTCATTTGTCAGACCACCAGCCAGCAGACGACAGTTGTCATTCCTGGCAGGTAGTGGAGGACACCTTCAGCTGTGTTCAGAAAAAAACCGAACACACCAGTCAGTTATGTCAGTTATTACATTGCCTATTATCAGGTTATCGATGCCTTGATCACTGGTAATTGGTTATCAATGCGACGCTCAGCTTATTGCCAGCCCGCTTGTGTTATAGCTTTGTGCTTTATGATTCTGGTGATAGTGATGCTCACAACACAGCACACCGTAATGTGTGTGTGTGTGTGTGTTAAGAAAGCTTCACTATCACACAAGATCCATAGACACACTACCCAACATGGTCGCTTCCTTCGTACACCTTTTTTATTTATTCCACGGTCTTTTTACTTCGTCTTTTATTCTCCCCAATCTTATTCAACACGTAGCTAATAACATATCTGGACTGCTGTGTCATTTAATGTTTTGTTCCTTCAACCTTCTCACTCTTCCGCTCCTATATCTGACCTTACCTTCCAATATGCCCTTTACTCCTTCATCATGTGATTAACCCCTCCTCCCCCATTTCATCTGTTCCTTGTCCTCCCCCTTCACTCACTCACTCCATGCTTCAGGTTGCCAGGGGTCAGGAGGGAGTCGGGGCGGGGCAGGGAGCAGCAATAGCAGCAGGTCACTGGTGTCGGCACTCACTCGGCATCCTCACGACCCGTGCATCGCCCGCCCCTCCCCTTGCCTCTCGCGCCCATCACTTTGCCTCTCCCACAGATGCTCCTTCCCCCCTAGTTGTTGGGTAGTGAACACTGATAACTTCACACGGGGAAATAAGAGGGAACTGTGAGACAACTGTTAGAGACGAGCAGATGTACACAAGTTGAATAGTCAGCAGCTGGCGCGATGGTGGTGGTGTCCACTCTGCGAGCTTACCTTTGTCCCTCCAACGTGGGTCCCATGAGGCTCGTCCTTCTCTACATCAACTTCATCTACGCCGTCGTTGTTATTTCAGTGGTCATAGTTATCGGCCTCAAGTACCGCCAGAGTTTGCCAGCGCCTGAGAAGGAGGTCGACATGTTCTACGACCCCTTGTACTGAGCAACTACGCAAAGGAGACGTTGCTGGGGTGAGGAGGGGATTTTATGCTCCCTAACATGAAGGTTCACAGTAGTAGTTGAATTTCCTTCACTGTACCAAGTTTCTCTGAGGAGAAGATACTTGATTCCAAACAGACTACAGTTTGTACCATCACACAATGTCCATCACGCTCACCTCCGGTGATGGCGACCCAGTAGCGACCGAACCCCGTAGAGGGGGGTCGTTTTTCCAAATGGAATTCACTCCGCCCTCAGGATTGTGCAATGAACTGCTGCTGTTAGTGGTGCTGCTGCTGAGCTTCGTGTTGTGTGTGGCTACCATGTGTAGCCTCATCTACACCGCCCTCGGGCTCATCCTCGGCACGCCCCACGTTGAGCCATCACAGCCGGTCGTCACCTGGTCACCCTTCTGAAGGTGAGACTGCATGGATTCCTTGCTGGCTCTGGGGACCTCATGGGTAATGTGCTAGCAGTCCAACCCAACTGCCATTAACATGTCTTGTGTGGTGCATATGTGATGAGTTAGTAAGTTGATAGTTATTGTTGTGTTACAATGAGTGTTGGTTGTATGTTAGGTTATGTCTGGTACTGTGTTGATGATGATGTCTGGTGTTGTCTTGATGGTGAAGGTTAGAAATAAGATCAGGCAGATACAATAATGGTTAGAGCACCTTTGCCACAATACAGTAATAAAAAGTCGTGATGCCACAGTAATGGAATAGTAATAACGTTTCGTTGAAGACATTTATTATCAAAATATTAATGTTATCATCAATTAGGTAACTCTACAAAAGCTTAGTCTAAGCTTATCATGACCTCTTATGACTGGTGACCATGTTATAAGAAGCATAGGCGTGGTTAAATCAGCTTAATGCTGCGTACGCTTTAAAGTGATGTTAATTAAACTGGGTTCTTCTTCGGTGCTGCAGTGGCTGGCGCGAAGAGTTAAGGGTCGGTCTGCGGTTGTGCGATGAACTTGTCTTTGTTTCTCGTTACAAAGAATCTTTACTTGAAAACATGGAGTCAGTTGTAGTTACCAGTGTTACACAAGGAAGATGAGTCGTGAATCTTCTCTTCTTTCTTTCTGTTTTATCTTCTCCTTTTCCTTTTTTTTCTTCTTTCCTCTTTTTTTTTTACTTGTTTCTTCTTCCCTCTTTTCTTCATCCCTTCTTCCTTTTTTCCTTCTTCCTCTTCCTCTTTTTTCATTCTTTCTTCCCCTTCCTTCGTATCTATTTTCTTCCACCTTCATTGTCGTCTTCTTCCCCATTCTGAGATCATTGTCCTGTACATCATGATACAACTCCACGCTCTTCACCGCCTTGTTTCTGCTCACATATAAAGACTGCTTTTGACTGTGAGAGTATAACCAAATTCTTATTAATGCGTAAGTTAGACCCCGAATGCAGCAATGACTTAGTAAGGGACATTCTGTACATCTGAGACACAATATTCACACCTCTTTGTATAGGACATAATGATTTGAGATGCAGGAACATGAGGACATCGAGCATGTCGGACATAACCTGTTGGAGTAATTATTGAGAGTTTCAAATCTCTCTCTGCCAGGTGAGTCTCGTCGCCTGTTGATGGCCGACAGATGCCAGAGTGACGTGGGTAACCCGAGTATTGGTAAGGGACCCTCATCAAGTGTATGTAGATCACCCGGATATGAGGTACCCCAGCTTATTTTGCGTGCTGATTGTAACGCTAACCTAACCTAACCTAACCTAACTCTTCCAGATAGTGTTAGGGTGTTTAAACATCACGTGGAATAAGCTGGGATGCCTAATATTCAAATGATCTTTGTATTTTTAACTGTTTAGTAACTTTTTATCTTGCTGATTGACTCGAGAAGACTTTACTAATTGTCTGTTTGTGAATTTCAGTGCGACACCTCATAGTTTATGCTAGTCCCTGGTTTTACTGCGGTTCCTAATAGTTACTTAAGAGTTAATAATTCCGATGACACGACGGAACCTTATTACTTATTTATGCTGGTTCCTGGTGACACTTCGATATGTTATACGTCATTTTACTAGTTAATGGTGTCAATAAGGCTCCTTAAATTTAGTTGTACGTGATTAAACTTAATTACATATACTGATATATTCTTAATTTTACTTCATTATATTTAAATACAGTTAATTATATTAACTGGTATCATGACACCAGCTTAGACTTAACCCAGGGCGTGGGTCAGTGGCGCGGGGAGATACACATAACCCCAGGGCGTGGGGCAGTGGCGCGGGGAGATACACACAGCCAAAGGGCGTGGGACAGTGGCGCGGGGAGATACACATAACCTTAGGGCGTGGGGGGGGGGGGAGAGGCGCGTGGAGGTATACATAACCCTCAAGGCGTGGGAAAGCAGACAGGCAGGGCGTGTTGGGCACATTCCTGATGACCTGATAAGTTTTGCTTGTCAGGTGAAGGGCTGAGTTGCTCACTGTGAGACGGTAGTGATTATGTGAACACCTGTGTTGTATTACTACCACTGTTGCCGGTACTACAGTCACCACTCATACTACTAGTGTTAGCCTCACAGCCACTGTTACTCCCACCACCTTTATTATTACTACTAACGCCAATACTATCAAAACTACTACTTCAATCACCAACACCACCACTCCTACCAATATTACTGCTATTACTATCACCATCAGCACCACTACAACTACCACCACTACTATTACAAGTACCAGCCATATTCCTCCATACATGGTTTGTAGCCTGCCCGAGAAGCCTGCTTTCTCCTACCACCAACACCACTATCATCACTACTACTACTACACTACTTCTACTCCACTTACTACTATTATCACCTCCAGTACTACTACTACTGCTACCGCCATCACTACTTCACTACTACTACCACCACTCCACTACTAATACTACTAACCCCGTGGGGATATGTTTTCTTTTGCCAACAACATTCCCACAACTGTTACCACCACCACCACTAACATCATCACCACTATCACCACTGCTACAATTACTACTCATATATCCACCAACATCACCAATACACGTTCTGGGGAGGGTGAGAGGGAGGGAGGGAGGGAATGTTGGTGGTGAGGTTCTGACCTGTTAGGATGAGACATTGTCCACATCACTACCACCACCACCACCACAACAACTGGATCACCTGAAGAATCTGCTTCCCAGCTTATTTCACCTAATGATTAACCACTCTAACACTAACTTAACCTAATCTTATTATCCTAAATAGTGTTAGAGTGGTTAATCTTCAGGTGAAATAAGCTGGTGTGCAGAGTCTTCAGGTGATCCCATCAACTACTGTCATCACTACCATTACCTCACCACTATTACCGTGCCTGTCTACTTCCCCTAATAGCACTAACACTGCCACTAACTTCACCACTACCACTATCCCACCACAAACTACCATAATGGGACATCACCACCATCTCCCTCAAGATGTGTGGGGTTTTCCCTCACCTCTCTACTTACCCCACCCCCCTCCCTTCCCACAGGTAAGAGCAAGTAGACAGGCTGGCAGGTGACACATGCCACCAACAATAGACTCAAGATACAGACGATACCCTAACACATAGTCCCGCCACGCACATGAGCTAATCAGCGCTGCACAGACTCCACTTTCTTTGCCTGCAGGCCACGGGAAGATGGGCCGGGCCGCAGACACTTGTGTTTAGGAATGTTCACCACCTTTCTGATTTTCCCCACCCACCAGCATGGAAAATCTTTTTAGGGAGCGCCAGCGCTGTCTGGTGTTGAGTTGAAGCGGTTTAAATGTCACCTTGACACTTGTCAGGGACATCGTGGTCGTGAGGAATAGGGTAAAGGGCTGACGTAAGAGAGGAAAGGTGTTTTAAAATCTCGGTATTGTTATCGTCGATATGGTCCCTCCTGGACTTGGTACCTCGATGAACGATTTGCAAATCCTTGTCTTTCTTTATTGCACGATATCTTCACCTGCAGTTTTCCTTCCTTTATACCGCCGCGCGACCATTGTGTTTTTGCTCTACCCGACTGCTCATCTCAACGTGATATCTTTGCCTTTTTTACCATAGTGTAGACACAAAGGATTAGAAACTGAACGATTGGTAACACTCCACTAAATAAAAAAGTCGGCGTGGTCAGTGCGTGTCGGCTGGGGACGAGATGCCTCATGCACGACCGCTGTTGTTTTCCAAGAACAGTGTATTTGTCATTCCACTTTGGTTTTTATTGTAAATTTGTAAAATAATTTAGTAATTTTCTACTATAATATGAAATACCATCTCCATAATGTGAAATTCTGTAGTGATGCGGTCGATGGTAAGAGAATCGTGGTCTGAACGTATGTGGCAAGTGGTGGCTTAGCGTAGTGAGAAGAGAAAAGAAGGTACAGTTGTAGCGTAGCCAGTGCTGGGGGAAGGTGTGGGTCAAGGTGCCCATCTTTGTCATCTTTATTACTGGGAGTTAAAGATTTATTTAGCTCGCTAATCATAACTAAGAGAAAACCAAAAAATCCAGGGTATTATTGTGAAGTGTGGGTTCCAAAATGGCTGTGTGGACGAGAATGTAACATACAAATTGGAATATGTGAAGTGTGGTGGCCACTACTTACTCAACAGGTTGCTGCTAGTACTGTGTGGATGAGCTTTTCGGCAGCAAGGTGGAGGGAGCAGCCTGGTTGATGGCTTAGCGTGAGGAAATACCAACACAAATAGGGGCTGTTTTTTAATGAAATAGAAAATATCAATCAAGAAATTGCTGCAGTAGCCATGATATAACATCGTGCACACGTCTCGCTGACCTGAGAGGAAGCGGTCGAGAATTGCATGGCCGAGGAAATGGTCAGTAGGTGGTGGGAGCGTGGTGGAGACTTGAGCGATGCCTGAGGAAGGTATCCGAGAGCGTGGGAGGTGGGCGGCACACTGGCCAGGTGTCCTCTCTGTGTATACTCAGATCACTGGGAGGAGGTGAGGGTGTAGAGGCACTGTGGATGTAGGCGGTGTACTGTGACTGATGTGGGTGTGAAGCAGTGTTGTTCTCCCCCCCCCCCCTTCCTCCCTCCACCTCCCCCTCCTCCATCTCTCTCAGTCCGGGTAAACTACAAGGCCAGCATTACAAGGTAAGTCACGCCATCCACCATAACAATATTTCACCACCTTCCTTCCATTCTTGATGACTACTTGTCTCTAAGTATTCCCCTTTATTTATTCTTCATTTCTGAAATACAACTTTACATGATGCCTGTTTTGTTTTCCTTGTACTTTCCGCAGTTATTCGAGTTTGAATGTCAACAGTGTGTGGTATTTATCATAGGTCGTAACTTGGAAGGCAGCGGCTTGGCGTATGGGATTGGTAAGAAAAAAAAAAGATTAACAAGCATAAAATAACATCATAATAATTGTAGATTTCCCCCACCATTTGATATTAAGTAAATTGGGTTATATAAAGTGACAATAATTGGGTTTGATGGGAGATTTATAATCGTCCCGTTTACACGCTTCATAGTACTTCAGTGTTGCTGCCGTTAGCTTATGCAATGAAGTGGTTGATGTTGCGGTCACACGTGATGACTCGTTTCTTAGAGGTCGTTGACTTATCACGTGACGAAACATTTGGGATAAAAATATACTGTCTACTGGCTCCAGCGGTCTATGGCATATGTGGCTGCATTTATTGACTGACTTTGATGGATACAATACAACATATACAGTACTAAGTTTGTGACAGTATTGAAGGAACTGTGCTGACGGTTTGTGATTGTGAGGACGCTGAGTGAGGATTTTGGCGCTTGTTCATACCTGTTATAAAAACGCTTACAAGTGTATCGTAACAAAATCTTCAAAACTCATACGGAATGACTACGACTAACATAACGACATACTGACCACAGCTGTCATAACCAAAAAATGACTGGAACCTTCTAGAAAACATAACTAGTGTCACAACAAAATAACCAGTGATATATCACAATGAGAATTGTCATAACAAAATGGCCACAATTGTCATAATTCCCACTCATCAAAACAATGCTCACAACTATCATCAAATGTCCAAAACTGCCCTAACAAAGCGTCCACAACTACCATAACATATGTTCATAACTCACTCCAAAAAGGTATTATTGCATTATGAGCCGAACTCAATTTCTTAATTAAAAACAAGTTTTTCACATAGTTAAGACTATTGTAAAACCCCTTTCTGTGCCATTTCCGTCGGAAACGAACGGTTACCGAAATATTGCGCGATTTAGGTTGGAATTGGGCCCACTTATGCAAATTTACCCTCCAAAAATATCACTAAAATGCCCACATCTCGTCCTTAAATATTCCCAAATGTCACAACAAAATATTTACAATTGTCATAAGAAAATGCCTACAACTTTCATGATAAAAAGTCAACAGTTTCGTAACAAAATATCCACTATCATAACAAAAATGCTCACGATTGTCATAAATTCCCACCTGTCATAACAATATTGTATTTAAGTTATACATTGTTAACATGACGCGGTTTGTGACCATTTTTCTTGGCATGATATAAACGTGGACATTTTGTGACATTGACATTTGCTTCATGCCAAGCTCTGCATTCTTTTGACTTTACGTTATGATTTGTGGGTATAATTTTTATACCATGGTTATTTTGTGAATGTATTAGTTATGGCGCGATGGACATTATGGGATGCCAATTGTAGACTCCCTTTTTGCTATGGTTCTTTGGGTAATTTCTCTTTTCATGAATACGAGGTCTACTACTAGGATGTGATATAGTGTGGCTGGGCAGGTGCTGATCCCTAGATTTTTATTATTCAGCAGCTAGTGCGTTACTCCACCCCTTTGGCAGAATGATAGTCCATCCAAGGGTTATTCCACCATCGGCAAACACACCCGGAAGTGCACTCATTTATTGCCGAATGTGTAAATGTAAGTGTACAAGGAGGGAAGACAATCCTGGCGGAATGGAAATTTGGATTCTTCGCTTGAGGCGAATGCACAGCTCTATCACTGTCCATTGGTATACAGTGTATACTCTCTCCATTACGTGAAGAGTAAACAATATGAACCATTGAAATATTGAAGTCGCCTTTATATAAATCCTAAATTTGTAAGATCTCTTAATCTTCACGGTGATGTAGCAGAAATTTTCATTGAACATAATTTTGATTATAATTTCACTCTTAGACTCATTTGTTAAAGTGGTCTTCAGATATATCGCAAGCGTGATAATGTACAGTGCAATAACATCCCGTAACCCTTAAGCCAGAAAGATTATGACAGTGAATGAGGGAGCTTCTTGCATCGGGTACATGAGGAATCTGCCTCACCAGCACACGCTCATGGTCACCCGACTCCCGGTCCTGTCCTTCGTCGAGTACCTGTGTCCCGATTTACCACTCCGGCTAGTGACCCAAGCAAGCCAGGCTGGCAGGTATGCATGTGGGCCGGGCGGTCCAGTGTTGGGTGTAGGCCGCGGTGAGTCACAGTGGCCGGGGGTGGACCGAATTTGGACCGGGTGTGGACCAAATTAGGGCCGCCCGCGACTGGGGTCATCAGTAGCAAGCAGCTCTACCTGAGACCTGCCTGCCCGCCCGCTGGACCCAAACCTTGTCCAACAAATTCGAGAGGGAAAACAGCCTCAGCACCGCACCGTGGATTCTTCGAGTCGTGCATTGTAATTTTCCCGTAACTGATGGAGGGAGAACGTTTCTCACCTGGTTCACTTAAGTTGCGACACAATGATGGACACTGAAAACTTTGGTGGTTAAATTTTTCCTTAACAGTCGAGGTGAGGATGAATTTTAGCAGCTCCCACAAGTTAAGACACGTCTCGACGATAGCCAAAACCGCGTTGAAATTTGCACCGAGTCTCTACTGTAATATTTGGTGTTCTCGTATCCCTCCCAATGACGGGAATGAAACTTCAAGATACAAATGTGTAAGACAGGGTGGGGAAGTGTGTGTAAACGGACGTGCACTTAACCAAAACACTATACACTGCGGGGGCCACTAGTCGTCGCTCTCACCATCACAGGCTGTGAGGACTCCAACACTCACACACACACACACGACTGTGTTAATTCTTACTTCTCCTCAGTAGCCATCAAAAATAAATTCTCACCGGAGAATTTCCCAGTGCATAAAATTCCCATGACAAAATTACTGTGTATAGCGGGTGGACACAGGTTAAACTTGTTCCCAGCATTTCAAGTTTAAGTTCTAACGTAATAGTAGGATATACTGACTAAACTAATTTAATTTGGCTAGATTATGCGAGTTAGGCTAGTTTTAGCGAGTGAAGATACGGGTAGATTAAGTGAGGCTAGGCTGGGTTAAGCTGCGGGTAGAGTAAGTGAAGCTAGGCTGGGTTAAGCTGCGGGTAAATTAAGTGAGGCTAGGCTGGGTTAAGCTGCGGGTAAATTAAGTGAAGCTAGGCTGGGTTAAGCTGCGGGTAGAGTAAGTGAAGCTAGGCTGGGTTAAGCTGCGGGTAAATTAAGTGAGGCTAGGCTGGGTTAAGCTGCGGGTAGAGTAAGTGAGGCTAGGCTGGGTTAAGATACGGGTAGATTAAGTGAGGTTAGGCTGGGTTAATTTATAGGTAGAGTAAGGGTAGATGGCTTTGTTGTTATCTGTGGACATGTTGATATCAAGCCTTTCAGTGAGTTTTAAATTAGAAAACGAATACCGATCAGCAGGTGATGTTTTATTGATATTGAGACAGTTTATTTAGCCAGAAGAACACATTTACAGATTCGATAAAAATAATAATATTAACATGACTGAGCCAGTTGAAAGTGTGAGCTCTCTTGAAGGCACCTAATAATATCAGGTGCCTAATATACTGTACATTTATCTTAAGGAAGTATTATGTAACATTTAGTATCATCTGGAATAGTACCCAGAGCATGGTGGTAATAAGAACATGTTACCACGGTCATCACTTTGTACGAACTGGCTATTTGACGTCGTCATGTGCATAAAAATTATATTAATAACAATATCAGTTCGTGGAATGATTCGTAAGAATATTAGCTCATCAGTTACTATCGTTGAGTACACAAACATGAAAGTAACCGACGTATAATCGTAGTTTTCTTCTGTAATAGGCGACCGCTTTGGTTGACTTTCGGTCGTTATGGAGAGGACTGCCCTATCATAGTTTTGTATGGGCTAATATGGGTGGGCGTTTTTATGTACTTTGAGGTGTGTAGTTGCCCCCCTGCCTACAAGTGTTGGGCGAGACAGAAGCGCTGGTCTGGACGTTTATAGGCTATTATATGGCAGCTTTGGTTGCATACTCCGCGTGAAGCCCATGGTACTAGACGTGGAGCTCCAGCAGCAGGTGGTGTAAAGTGTAGCGAGGTGGAAAATGTTCCCAGGGGCGTTGCCTGCAGGGGCCGCAACTCAGGTGTGCTGGGTCACGCCTGCTGGCCGTCGCAAGTGTCACCAACATGAGGTGGGTCACAACCATCCCACTAATGGGCTTACAGTCGCCCTAAGAAATGGTCCTCGGGTGGCCCAGGTCCAATTACCGTCTCCTCCCATCATTCTGCGCCACATCCTCACACTACGTCAGGGCCTCTCGCTACGTTAGGGGCCTCTCGCAATGTTGTTATACTGTTCACTTTGTACTGTATGTTGATCATAGGTTTAGGAAAAAAGTGACTTGCGTCGTGTAGAGGTAACCATTATGTGGTGTGAAGCTGCCGCCTGGTTGTGTTGTTGATGGTACCTTCTCCCTCGTCTCCTTATAATATATGTATGGCTCTCCCTCATGTTTATATAATGAACCCGGGTGGAATATCTTGTGCCCATGGGTGGTACATCGTCATCAGCTCACGCTCCCACTTCCAGTCTCACGTATGCTGAAGGCGACGATTGTCATTTAACACAACTGGTAAGATGACAGGCGGTGTGTGAACTGTGTAAAAACCCCAAAATATGGACTTGTTAATAAAACCTTCTAATGCTATGGCGGCTCCCAATTTGACTTCACGTTAAAGTCTCCATTCGTATGGGGGGGGGGGGGTACCAACAAGGGATTGTGTAGCATAGAACGACAACAGCCAGCACGGCCACCAGACGCTTGTCTGTTATTCAACCGGACGCAGCTGCCGCAATTACCCGACCAGACACTAGGAAGACGGTGTGTGTGGCCCTTAGGACAGCGAGCGGTCGAGCGCCCTCCCGGAGAAGAAACTGGAGCCCCGGACGGGTTTATGGCGGTGGTGGGTAGGAGGTGGTAATCCTTTTCCACGCAGGTAACGCACGGAAGGATGAGCTCAAGCCTGACAGATATTATACCTGTCGCAGGGATTAGGGGTGTGAGCCGCCCAGTCCTGGTGGTGGTGATTGACTCGTCCTGGGCCTCAGTCGGCCCTGCTGATGCCGCCACTGTTCGGGACCTGTTTTACCAGGTGTCTCTTGTTTATATCACTCAGCTACATTTGATGGTTTGCATTGGAGATTTCCAGTTGACGATACCTGCTTTGGTAAACGAAGAGTAACACTGCCACACGGCCGCTGGCTTATAGTACTTACATAATAATATACTGTACAATACATAGTTACTTTTATGGCTACTGTTTATATTGAAGATCTCACCATAACACTTTTCTGAACTGCAACTCGATATGGACAACTTAACGTACCCCGACTTGTTCTATAACTACTTTTACTTAAACGACCTCCCTCTCATGACAACTTTTCTCTAAACAGGAAAACAAACTGTATTAAAGGTCAAAGTTTAGCGGGAACTATTGAAGACTGTTTATCACGATCATCTACATTAAATTATTCAATCTAGACTTAGACTCACATTAATTTTAGATCAGTACACTTCAGGTAACCTTAGATTGATATATAATTGGAGTCTTGAGTGACACACACACACATTACGAATAGCAAGACTCTCAGGATAAGTGAATGGTGAAGATTTTGAGAATGGTGAGGGTGATGATATTGTGATTGGTGAGGCTTTAGGGGAAAGGGTGACGTTGCGGATGTGGGTGAGGTGCGGGGCGGAGGTTGGGGGCGGACAATGGACGGTGGGTGGGTGGGTGACGGCAGGAGGGGGGTTTGGAGGGGCAGGGGTGTAGGCTACCTGCGGATGTGACGCACTGTTGTGGTCGACACCATCCCTCCCACTTCCCTGGCTACCTCACACCGTTGTTACCTGTCATGTACACCGGTGTGTATATACCGGGTGTGTGTGTATTAGAGATGTTTTAAAGCTTAATCGTACGATTATTTCTATTTAGAGACCCACTCATTCACACACACACACACACAACTACTACTACTACTACTTTGCTGTCACTCGGAATCGAGTATGAGGATCATCCAGCTATGGTAAAATGATATGGGTTATTAGGGATGTCACCTACTGTAGGTTAGTGAGTTTTGAGGTGACTAAAGAGCCCGATACGGGACCGGCAGCGTCGTCCACACACACACAGACACACACATCAGATGTAGGTCTATACTCCGATACCTTCATTTTATTGTCAAAAAATTCTGTAAAGACATCTTTTATATTTTTTTAAGCCATGACTGACTCTTCTTGGAGTTCCTGAACCTTTCTGTAGTGCGTGAATAGCCTGTGTAAGGAGACATTATTTTATGACCCAAGTCGACGCCTGGTAAAGGGATACTTCTGAATCCGTGACAGTTGCCCTGGTGTGTAGGTCCGTCTCTCAGTGATGTGGAGGTTAAAACCTTGTCTAAGAGAAGTATTTTTGTGATATTTCGATAAAACTTTTCATAAATAAGTCTTTTATCATCAGTAGACATTGATATTCAAACAATTTATTTAGCCGGACGTGACCGAGGCAATTGAGAGCCTGAGCTCTCTTAGTGGCACCTGATATATACTGTCCATTTATCTCAAGGAATTATTATATAACCTTTAGTATCTTCTATGGTCTGGATTAGTACCCGGTACATGTAACATATGCAAGACAATAAATTCCGTACACCAATATCACTGTTTGAAGTTCAGGAGTCAAAATTATGTCCAGAAAGTAATTTTCAGATCTACTGTATAGAAATAATTTGCTGAAATTTCAGATACATATTTATCGTCACTTGAAACAGTTCACATTACTCGACTCGTGCAGTTTATCAAGTGTTGCGCCCTTTACACATCAACTGTTGAGAGCAGTGTTACGTTAGTGGTGACTTAGTAGTGATAGTTGCCTTAATGGTTCCTTGAGATACCCCCCCCCCCCCTCGTCTCTCTCTCTCTCTCTCCTCTCCCTCCCTCCCTCCCTCCCTCCCTCTCTCTCTCCCCCCCCTCCCTCCCTCCCTCCCTCCCTCCCTCCCTCCCTCTCCCTCCCTCCCCAGCACTACTCGAGGGCACTCGCCAATGTGTGTTTATTGCTCTTTCGTGATTACGTCCCGTTGGTTTTCGACCAGTAACTGGAGGTTCACGTTGTTTATAGCGCAAGGCTCACCGTATGTTTATAGCTCAAGGCTCACCGTATGTTTATAGCTCAAGGCTCACCGTATGTTTATAGCTCAAGGCTCACCGTATGTGTATAACTCAAGGCTCACCGTATGTGTATAACTCAAGGCTCACCGTATGTGTATAACTCAAGGCTCACCGTATGTGTATAACTCAAGGCTCACCGTATGTGTATAGCTCAAGGCTCACCGTATGTTTATAGCTCAAGGCTCACCGTATGTGTATAACTCAAGGCTCACCGTATGTTTATAGCTCAAGGCTCACCGTATGTGTATAACTCAAGGCTCACCGTATGTTTATAGCTCAAGGCTCACCGTATGTTTATAGCTCAAGGCTCACCGTATGTGTATAACTCAAGGCTCACCGTATGTTTATAGCTCAAGGCTCACCGTATGTTTATAGCTCAAGGCTCACCGTATGTGTATAACTCAAGGCTCACCGTATGTTTATAGCTCAAGGCTCACCGTATGTGTATAACTCAAGGCTCACCGTATGTTTATAGCTCAAGGCTCACCGTATGTTTATAGCTCAAGGCTCACCGTATGTGTATAACTCAAGGCTCACCGTATGTTTATAACTCAAGGCTCACCATATGTGTATAACTCAAGGCTCACCATATGTGTATAACTCAAGGCTCACCGTATGTGTATAACTCAAGGCTCACCGTATGTGTATAACTCAAGGCTCACCGTATGTGTATAACTCAAGGCTCACCGTATGTATAAGTCAAACTATCCACATCAATAGTCATCTATATAACTCTAAGAATGGACTTGAGATTGACACCGTTCGTCAACTTGGTTTTTACTCGAAGAAATTGACGTATTTGGAAATTTTCATCTCTGTCGACACGTCTCCCTGTGTTCATCGACAACGTGAAGCAGAAAAGATGGGTCGTGATTCTAATTGGATGACTCAGGTCTGGTGGTGATGTGGGGTAGATGGGGATCACACACTAAGTCTTTCCCACCCCGAAGTGTCTACCGCAGGGGGAATTAACTTTAATGGTTACTCCACATACAGACCAAAATTAGAAGAAGTTGAATGTGGTGTCGGGTTGCAGACTGCGCTGTGAATGTTTTTTATGAGTGAGTGGCAAGAGCAACAATGCTTCAGCTTCCGGAAGGGTTGATATCCTTCTCCTCCTCTTCCGGTCCATCTCTCTCTCCCAATGGGTCGTATTTTCTAAATGGTTGAGTAAATACCATTATGCTCTCATCTTATTCCCCACTTTATAAACACGGTAATACCATAACAAATAAAAGTTGATTTTAACCTTTTTTTTTGTACAGTATTATACGGTATATACAGTATATACGGTATCGCGGGACTTGGCCACCTCTGATAGTATCATCGTACATATTAATGTTCCTCATTTGACTTTCTTCATATTTAACATCATCTTACTTTCTTTTATTACTCTTTTAAGTCTTGTTCGTTTTCCAGGAGAGAACGTGTTGTTTTAGTCAGCCGTATAGAGAGCCAAGAGTTGCGTGCTTGATGTAGGAGCATGGCCTGAATATCTTGTGTGTGTTCACCGTAAAACTTGGCTTCAGCGAGAGTTATTGTCTGTCACTCATTCTCTCTCCTTCTGACTCACTCGTTGCTTTCTCTCAAGACAAACTGCTTCAGCAGACACCTGTAATTCAAGACAACTTCACACCAAACCAATCCCTTGGCAAAGCTCAGTGTTGCTGTATATATCAATGTTTGTATTATGTGTGACGTTATGATTACATTACAGTACATGTATCCGACTTGGCGGCGAGTGTTCGTCCTCCTGATACTTGTCACAGTAACTTTTTTCAACTTATTATTGACAAAGCCTGGAGTACAGTTTGCCTATTCTGAGTAATTCAATCAGGTCTTGACACTGAGGGTGGTATCACTTCTTACAGCCACGCAGGACAGAGGTTCATACACAAAGAAATACATACTCATTAACAGTATATATATATATATATATATATATATATATATATATATATATATATATAATATATATATATATATATATATATATATTTAGAGAGAGAGAGATCAGATTCATGTGGGTGATGTAACTGTTCACTGCCATGCAGGACAGAGGTTCGTACACAAAGAAATACATCATATTCATTAACAGTATATATAGGTCAGAGTCATGTGGGTGAAGTCACTGTTCGCTGCTATGCAGAACAGTGGTTCATATACATTGGACGTCATATTCTAATTGAAGACTAATCAGTGTGGGCTAGCAAATTTGGGATAAACAGCAAGAATGTCCCCAAGTACCCCCGATTCAATGTAGTAATTACAAAGTTCATGATACAGTAAGCCAGGTGGCCTGAAGTCTTTGACAGTGTCACATTCAATAATATACTGTTCAAGTGTATGCTTTAAAGGTTTATCACAAAGTTTACATGCTGAGTGTTCCGGTATGGGTACAGGGTTGCTAACTTGCCAGACGTGTCTGTATCCTAGCATAATTCTGGCCACGACTACATCACATTGTTTGGTTCTGTCCTTATGCTGGCCATACCGGTACCTCTCGTCACAAAATTTGTCATATTTATTAATGCTGCAACTGTCAGGTCTCTCTGCATTTCTCAGTTCTTCTTGATCAGAGTTCATGATTCTGACTTGAATGTTTTTAAGTACAGCATTGGACATTTTCTTTCTTACATGCCTCATTGGCCAGTCTATCAACACGGTCATGATACCTAATTCCAACATGGGACGGAATTCACACAAATTCGATGGGAGAGTTATTCTCATTGGTAGTTATCACATTTCTTTTAATATCACATACAACTTTATACATAGAACCTGACGGGCTGTTCATTGATTTCAAAGCACTTTGAGAGTCACAGAATATCACCCCACCTCCATTTTCTTTAAGGTAGTCTGTAGCTAAGTAGATTCCAGTTAGTGCAGTTTGTGTTGTACTGGTCCAGTTGTTCAGCCTTTGCTTGTTTGACACTATCATCTCTTTTTCTTTATATATTACAATTGCACAGCCTGTTCTACCTGTGTTTGTCTGTACAGAACCATCAGTAAAAGCATAACATTCACTTGATTTAATACTCTCTATGTGTCTGTTAATAGTTTCTAGTGTGCCACATCTCATCACATCGGTGTTTAACATTTGCTTACTACCAACAGGAGTGTAATTAATAGGAACTGCTATGTCCAGCCAAGGAGGAATGGCATTAATGGGTTCGTCTGGGACGATTGGGACATTGTTTCAACGGATATATGAAAACAGAACTTGTAGCCACCGGATAAAAGCTTTTCGAGTTTGGACCTGTGAACTTGTACTGTGCGGTCTTCCCATAACTTGTCTCAGTAAACTTTTGACTGCGTTTGCCAGCCCTTTCTAAAGTGACTGAAATTGGTTTTTCCTCTCATGGTTATTTTTTCTTAAGTGTAGCATAACGCGGGGCGGGGGGGGGGGGGGGCAGTTACCTATTGGTGGTAAACCTTGTGTGTTTCCCAACTGTTAAAAAGTTCTGATCAACGGATGTAAACAAAGCTTGGTGTATATCCCTGTATAAACCTCAAGTGTTAGTCTACTGTACATGGCCTCACTTTGCCCCTCAAATGGACCATTCCTCTAAAAAGACAAATTCATGGACTTTTAGAAGAACAAAACCACAAGAATGAAATGCCTTACTAGTTTTTCGTCACCGAAGATCTAATCGACGCAGAAACTAGTCGAGAAAACAATTAATTATTTTTTACCGTTCTGAATACTCCAAGTCTCGTAACAGAAATTCTTGGTTGAGTGCGGGGTCTCATTACGTCATTCATTATAGTAGAATTACCAGCTCGTTCTATTAAACCTGTTAAACTTCGCCAGCATCTTCTCTTCCTTTCACAAACACAGGTGCACGGGTGTTTGTTCGCTGGAGGGGGTGGGGTAGGTAGGTAGGGGGTGGTGGTGGTAGATAGGTAGGGGGGGGGGGTGTTGTGTTGTGTGGTATGGGGTGTTATGTGTGGTAGGAAGGAGGGGTTGTGTGTGATAGGTAGGTAGTGGGGGAGGTGTTGTGTGTGGTAGGTAGGTAGGTAGTGGAGGGGGGGGGGTTGTTTTGTGTGGTAGGTACGGTCTATAAGTAGTTTGGGTAGCCTAGGTGTTGTGGGGGTAGCGTGGTGGAACATGTGGGTCAGAGGCGGCGGGAACCTCACCTATAATGGGGTCGTAACTTAATACCAGGACCTGCGCCATCACTCGCTAAAGTTGTCCCCGCCTCCACACCCGACCACCTCCCTCACCTTTTACCCAAACACCCCCTTTCCCCCTCCTCCTTGTTCTCCTCCTGTCAGCCCCCACATCCCTACCATTCACCCTATATACACTTCGTTTTTTCTTCACTTGTACTCCAGGATCCTTTACCAGCTCTTCAACCCTTTGCTACCTGTTCCTTGCGCACTCCTTCCCTGTTTCTCCCTGTTACCCACCCCTTCCTACCTGTTACCCACCCCTTCCTACCTGTTACCCACCCCTTCCTACCTGTTCCCCACCCCTTCTTACCTGTTCCTCACCCCTTCCTACCTGTTCCTCACCCCCTTCTTACCTGTTCCTCACCCCCTTCTTACCTGTTCCTCACCCCCTTCTTACCTGTTCCTCACCCCCCTTCCTACCTGCCCTCACCTCTTCCTCTTATCTGTCCCTCAGTTAACTTCTTTCCGCTAGTCCCTCACTCTCCTCCAGCTGTCCCTTAGGTGTCTCTATAATCGTCTCCACTCATTCACCTGACTTCGTTACCTCCAGCCTGTCAGGTGGTCACTAAACACACCCTGCCACACACCCTGCTACACACACTCCCACACACCCTGCTACACACACTCCCACACACCCTGCTACACACACTCCCACACACACTCCCACACATCCTGCTACACACACCCTGCTACACACACTCCCACACACTCTTCTACACACATTCCGACACTCTACACTCTATGTAGGTGAAACTCCTCGGCCAGGACCTGTATCTGTAACTCTCTCTCCCTGTATCTCTCCCTGTTTCTGTAACACTGTTTACCTCTACCTGTAAATACCTGTAATTATTTGTATCTGTTATACCTCTTTTTTTACGCTTTATTACACCTTCCTTTCCTCCTGACCTGCACTTGTGTCTGTCGTCAACTCAAGTTATTCGGTGAGGCACACGTGGGTCCTCTGGTGCGTCACAGGCTGACACAGACAGTCCCTCAAGGTAGGGTAAGTGGCTAGTTATAGGATTTCATCACTCGTGCAGCTCCTCCTTGGTGACTGTTGCTGAATGACACCACACAAACCCTCTTGCACACTCCATTGTATTACAGTCATATAAACTCTAGTTAATTTATTCCATTCATTTATATGGAATATGTATGTATTATACAGTTTAAAACAACCAAAATGAAAGTTGTTTTAGAAATATCTGTACCGTATCACAAAGGGGCCGCTTTAACCTACACCAGGGTGGATATGAGCGATGGTGATAGACTGGAGAACTGTGTTTAGTGAAGAGTTGTTTATTTACTCTTTAACAAGTTGTTGATACAAAATAAATGATGTCGGGAAAGATTAGACAAGTGGTGTTGTTGTTAAGAGTGTGAAGATACACTATTTGAAACCGGTTGTTATGAACTGATGGAGTTTATATGACAAGAAAGATACTGTGTTCGGGGTTATATATAGATGATGGTAGGTAGAGGCTGTGTAAGATAGAAATTCATCAGAAAAGGCAATGGTCCTCCTGTCAACATATCAAAACTCCAAGTACAGGTTGTATCTCCGTAAGTATTATTGTGGGTCATGGTCACAGCTTGCTAAAACTCCCCGAGGGATCATTAGCGACTTAATTTTTTCTGTTATTGTGTGGTGAAGGTCGTGAGGTTCATGTTAGTATTGTCTCATTCACGTCATGTCTTATTCTGTGTATAACCTCGTCCGTGTGTTAATTTATATACTCTTCTCTCTCTCTCTCTCTCTCTCTCTCTCTCTCTCTCTCTCTCTCTCTCTCTCTCTCTCTCTCTCTCTCAACTTCACTACGGGCTGAATCTTTCCCTCCTCTCCCCTGTTCTCTCTCCCTCCCCCTTCTCCTACGGTAATATACCTCTTTTCAGATTTCTTCCCCTTCACGACTCCTCTTACCCCATTCCATTAATCTCTCTTCTCACACTCTTCCTCCCTCCTCTTCTCACACTCTTCTTCCTCCCTCCGCTCCTCTTATCTCTCTCCACTTCCCTTCTTCTCTCCTCCACAACTACCCTTCACACGTCACACACTTATGTCATAAACTATAACGCTCGTGGTACTTTGTCCTTGTTTGTAATTACGGGGACGAAGGTATTAGGCGACTTGCATGTTTCCCTGTGTGTGTGTGTGTGGAGGGGGGGGGGTTGCCTTAGACAGCACTAGGGACAGTTCCTCTAGCTGTGGGAAAGAGGAAGACACAGAGGGGAAGAAGAGGGAGAGGGAAGGGGGAAATTAGTGAGGGAACATGGAAAGGAGATAATTAAATTGACGAAGGGAGGGGCGGGGGCGAGAAAAAACAAAGGAGGGGGGAAGGAGACGGAGGAAAAGAGAGAGTAGAGAAGGAAGAATGAGGAAAGGGAAGGGAGGGGAAAGAGCAAAAAAAAAAGAGGGTCAAGAAAGAACACAAACTCGGGTGAGAGGAGGAGCAAGGAGGAGGAACGATCAAGGGCGGGAGGAACGATACCAGCTCATCCTCCCCGACAGACAGTTCCTGAAGGAGGGAGGTGGCGTCAGGTGGTGAGGTGGGTGTGTCATGCGTGTGCCGTCTCTTCCCCCAGGAGCTCCACTTTCACTCGAGGCGACAGGTTTCCCACACCACTATGGCGACGGCACATCAGCTGCTTGGCGCCATCCTGCTCTCTCTCTCTCTCTCTCTCTCTCTCTCTAAACTGATCTAAATTCAACTTAACCTAAATTCAGTTATGTCGGCATCTATATACGTGCCTCTCTTGACAGGCGGTGAAAAATTGAGTTCCCAGGTGACTCAGCTTGTGAGTAGACAGGCCTGTGTACACTTGATGTCTTGGTACCTGCCTGTTCATGTTGGTAGTCCTGTGTAGCTATCTGATGTATTTCTTGTTTACACTTGTTTTACTTGTCACCAGGTTCACTTGTTTTTGTATAAGGTTCATTTGTTTTGTATAGGTTCATTTGTTTTTGTATAAGGTTCATTTGTTTTGTGTAAAGTTCATTTGTTTTGTATAAGGTTCATTTGTTTTGTATAAGGTTCACTTGTTTTTGTATAAGGTTCACTTGTTTTTGTGTAAAGTTCATATGTTTTGTATAAGGTTCACTTGTTTTTGAAGTGTTCGTCTTAGCTAGGTTAGAGTGTAGTGGTGGTGGCAGGTCAATTGATGTAGGACAGGGAGGGAGGGAGGGTGTTGTGGTAGGGTGGATGTGGGAGGGTGTTGTGGGAGAGTGGGTGTGGGAGGCGTGGGAACCATTGGGTGTAATTAAGGTGACGTGTGGTGGGTGGCAGTCAGGTACAGTACAGAATTAAGGGTCGAAGGTCCTCAACCACCATCTACCACCACCCCCCTCCCCCCTCTACACACTACTGCCATTACGTTACCTTTCCCCACACTTACCTCTCCCCACACACAGACACCAGTACCTCTCCCCACACACAGACACCAGTACCTCTCCCCACACACAGACACCAGTACCTCCCCCACACACAGACCCCAGTACCTCTCCCCCACACACAGACCCCAGTACCTCTCCCCCACACACAGACCCCAGTACCTCCCCCCACACACAGACACCAGTACCTCCCCCCACACACAGACACCAGTACCTCTCCCCACACACAGACACCAATGCTTCCTCCCTCGCATGCTAGACCCTCCTCCCATAATATCCCCACCACCACCCCCCCAAACACTCTCCCCTCCCCTCTTGAGAGACACCCCCCTCCCCCTCCTGGCCAAGCAGGGGTGCTAAGCCTTCTGGAAGAGTGATGGTGTTGGGATGTCAGAGTAATTTGGATGAGGATAATCTATGGATAGTGGGGCGCTTGGGGAGCTTAGATGATGCCGAGAGAACTGGGGAGAGGGATAAAGAGGATGGGTTTGAAAGGAGTGGGAGAAAGAGGAGTAGGGGAGGAGAGGTCTACCTCAGTCAAGTTATCTGACCAAAAGGTTTTAATTATAGACAATTCTGATTTAGGATAGGTAAATCGACCACAGCCGCGTTAACCTTCACCTGTGAAGTAATAGACAAAGCTACAACAAACGGTTGGCCATACAGCCTGACGCTGTGCAGGTGTTTGGTAAAGTCTGGGATGATGTTATGAAATATAAAACCTTCTAATAGGCTTCCCTGATAACACCGTAAAACTGGCGTGTAACTTCTAGACGGCAGGAGTGTTACACGTACTGTACATCGCGTGAAAGACAGCTGAGTGATGTGACATGCCTCTGTACCATTTACAGAGAAAAGTCGCGCACAAACAACACCGGGAGGGAAGTCGAACAGAGAGGAGGTTAAACAACTGACAACCAACAGTGATCCAACAAAAGCAGAAGCACTTTTGGCCTTAAACATATTCTTTACAGTCTATACTCTACCACAAGCTTCACCCATCATACCCAGCAGGAAGGAAATACCGAAAGTATAGCTGAAGAAACACTGCCAATTCACCGCCCTATCGAAGTACTCTATGTCTATCCTAACCTACCCAACATTATCTGTTCTTCGAGCGACACCCAAATGTTGAAACTGCAGGTGGTCCAGAATCACACCCTGAGAGTTGTGCACTTGACAGTTATATAGAGTATGCCCTTTGAATGGAGCCACAGCCGAACTCCACAGACGCCTGGTATTAAAACTAATCAACCAGCAGCTGCACAACTTGGCAAGACAAATATGTGGGGAGAACAACAAACACCACAAATGGTTTCTTAAAAGCTACCAACGTGCAAGAGGATCTGCTCCACCTCCAGTCTTCATGGGCGGACAGTAAACAACCTCCTTGAACCAGAAACTTCCAGCAAGGCCAGTGAGATGTATGACCTCAGACCACTAAACCGTAAGCTAGGGCAGCCGACCGAAAAAAAACAAAAACAGTCCAACTCTAGAAATTGGGAAAACAGTGAACAAAACAAAACTGCGATAGGTTATAAAAGCTAATAATTAACACTCTTCCAGTTCAAAGATTCACCCAAGGACTTTCTGTACATTAACACGAGCAGACTCAATTTAGCAGCAAGAGGGTCAGTCCGCCATCTACTTCCTCCCTCTCTAATTCTTCAACTTCCTTACTCTATGTTTTCTCTTTCGTCCACTTATCTTTTTCTTTCTTTCTTCAACAAAACTCCCACAAAAGAAGGGGCTCGCCACACCCGGGACACAGCTACAGTATTAAGATTGTGTGAAGTTGTAGCTGCATCAGTCGAGGCAGTAAGACCAGTAATTTACAGCAGTCAGTAAGCAGGAAATTGAAGAACGAAAAAATAGTCAATAATCGTCCTTAATATGCTATTCCAAAGTCGTAGCTACATCAATTAAGGTGACGTGTACAGTAAGGTGTACGATAATTTAACCCCTTGAGAACGATGACTTAACCCTTTGACTTAGATTATTTAATCCCTTGACTACGATGACTTAACCCCTTCAGTAAAATATCGTACTCATGGAGTTAAGTCACCATACTCAAGGGTTTAAATCTTCGTACTCAGGGTTAAATCATCGTACTCAGGGGGTTAAATCATCGTGCTTAGGGGGTTAAATCATCGTCCTCGAGGGAAGGATTCAGTAATCGTACTCAAGGGGTGCTAAATCATCGTACTCAAGCAGTTAAGGGACAAAATGTCGGCAGGGTTAGAGGAGCACATAGTAAGTAGTTCTCGGGTACACATGTGTTGGTAACTGGAGTAAAGTTTCAAGTTAATAATACTGTCACTTGTCGTTTGTATCTAAATGACATGTATTAAGCACGGGAATCTTGATGTGCCGGTACGCTTGTCTGTATGTAAGTTTCAGGCGTCAACTTTACAATATTGTAATTTATAATATGAAGCTTCCTGAAACACTTAAGAAATGTTTATATGTACGTGTTAGTGTAAGGCACAAGTTTGTTCATATAGTCACCGGAAGGGAATTTATATACTGTGTAACGGTATCGGTACCTGCAGGTACTTGTATTGTTAAGTCAGTACGTATGTTGTATATATTAAATTAACGTATATAGATTATGTGCTTTCTTGTTTATTTCTTAATATAATATTATTTTATACTCAAATTTCTGAAGAAAAAAAATATATGCTAATATTTCTGAATAACGTATCAAGATCTTTTAAGAATGTCACACTATGGTAATTATAAACCTATTTACACTTTTAGACCCATGCACATACCTGTAGTCATATTTTAGTCTAAAATTTGTGACTGAACGTGTAATGTAGGTACACAAGGTGGCTGGTGGCGGCCACTGGTCGAGGATATATTAAGATGCGTGGATGTGCAGGCGCTGACCCGGCGGGTGACCTCATGGCTCAGCTTGTGGGGGCAGGCAGGGAGGGAGGGAGGTAGAGGAAGGGGAAAGGTTCCAACCCACTTCGAAGGTGGAGGTGAGAGCGGGAAGGTGGGTGGGTGGGCGGGATGGGGCGGCGCTGCGTAACGGACCAGTGGGCGACCGGCCACCCATATCCGGACAAGGCCAGGAGGGGGGGGAGATCTGCCTAGGGTAGAAGTGAGGGTGTTGTGGTAGGGAAGGGTAAAATGGACGAGGGAACTATTGTGGTAGGGGAGGGAGGGAGGTGTTGTAGTAGGGGAGGGAGAGAGGGAGGTGTGGTAGGGGAGGGAGGGAGGTGTAGTAGGGGAGGGAGGGAGAAAGATGTAGTAGGGGAGGGAGGGGGAGAGAGGTGTAGTAGGGGAGGGAGAGAAGGAGGTGTGGTAGGGGAGGGAGGGAGGTGTAGTAAGGGAGGGTGGGAGGTGTAGTAGGGGAGGGAGATGTAGTAGGGGAGGGAGGGAGGGAGGGAGGGAGAGAGAGAGAGGTGTAGTAGGGGAGGGAGAGAAGGAGGTGTGGAAGGGGAGGGAGGGAGAGAGAGGTGTAGTAGGGGAGGGAGGGAGGGAGTGAGAGGTATAGTAGGGGAGGGAGGGAGGGAGGTGTAGTAGGGGAGGGAGAGAGGTGTGGTAGGGGAGGGAGGGAGGGAGAGAGAGGTATAGTAGGGGAGGGAGGTGTAGTAATGGAGGGAGGTGTGGTGAGCAGGATACAGCTCAGCTCAGCTCAGCGCAGCGGTCGGTCAGGTGGGGTTACCTCCTATGGTTAAAGGGAAAAACCTCTCTTTGTGATGGCTATCAGCCAGGGTCACTTGTTACAAAGAAGGTAATGTTAGTGAGGAGACTGGCGGCCGTGTGTTGTGTACCTACTTAACAAATTAGTATGGTATGATCGGCTCACGTCCTGGGAGGTTTTTGCTGTTGTACACACACACACACACACTATTATTATTATTATTATTATTATTATTATTATTATTATTATTATTATTATTATTATTTACACATGCTGAGAGTACCACCAGCTAACACAGGTGACGGGCACATCTCCTCGTCTCCCTTGCTATATTGATAGTTAGTACCGTACGTCAGTGTCATTGATTGTGTAACTGATTGAGAACATACTAATAATCATCATCATCATCATTATTATCGCCATCATCATCAACAACCTATAACAGCCCGGTGCAGGAAGAACACCTCCCCAATATGGTTATACAGTCCACAATGTTCATCTCTCCTGATCACTGAGCGTCTCCAAACTAATTCATTTCATCTCTTCATTTGGTTGATGGTCTTAATCCGAGTGTTTTCATATCTCGTGGAATCCACTCGAGGATCCCCAAACCATCTATAACTCTGTGGTAGACAAGACAGTAGTTACAGAGGTGTTGTTCTGATTCACATTGTGTATGTAAGAACATCAAGGTGTGTAGTGTGTGGCGACGACGATGATTTTTTTTTAGAGAAAGGAGGGGTGAAAGAAGATTAGAGGTGGGGGAAGGAAGTTATAGTTCGGAAATTGAAGAAATTTAGGAGGAGGTAAGAGAGGGTGGGCTGACTGCCTAGCTAAGCCTACCCTATCTCATATATAGGTGTTTTGAGGGCCTTATTTCATATTCCGCCGACCCTACTGGCGGATGCTGGTCTAGGGAGGTTTTCTATTGCCTGGCCGTATAGATCGGGGGTGGTAAAGGACCTTTTGAGATTTGGTAACTTTTGGGGAACCATGTATGGTTGTTGTCGTTATCTGGTGGGATTCTTTGAAGGAGTTCTTTCTCTGATCGTTCTATCTTTTGCCAGACTCTGCTGGTCAGGGTGTGCAGCTGCTGGTTGGTGGGTTTTATTCTCAGGTCTCTATGTATCACGGCGGTGGTTCTGGTGAAGGGGTATCTTTCACCTGTGACGAATCTTAGGGCTTCATTTTGGACCACCTGTAATTTTAATATTTGAGTGGTGCTCATGGTGTGAAGAGGTACTGCTGGGTAAGTTAATATCGGTATGATAAATGATGTCACCAGGCGGAGTTTTATTTTCTCAGGAAGCACTTTAAAGCGGTCTAGTTTCCTCAGCTCTCTTCTTGCCCTTTCCTTCCTGGTGTGGACATGATGGGAGTATGCTGTCGTGGATATATGCAGGCCCAGGAGGGTTCCTCTGCTTTTGTATTCTATCTTGGCAGTATTGGTTACTAATGGATGGGTTTTCCTTCTGCATAAGGGTATCACTGTGAATTTCGGGAGACTGATTTGGATTTTCCATTGTTTTTCGTAATTATTTACCCTTTCTAATTCTTGCCTGGTGTTGTCGACCTGTAACGCTCGCGATTTTCGTTGATGTGTTGTTATTTGAGTGATGTCATCTGCATACAATATCTTCGTTACCTATTCTAGTGGGAGGCGGGGTGTCACTTGTGTCGATAATTTATAGGGTGGGAGAGAGGACGCTGCCCTAAGGGACTCCTCTCATGAGTGGGAAGGTCTCTCCTGTGTGTTCTCCTATCCTCAGTCGCATTTCTACTGTCAAGAAAGTTGCAAAGCAGCTTTTCAATGTTGGCGGGAAGTCTGAGTTGGATGATCTTATATTTTAGACCGTCATGCCAGACTTTGTCAAATGCCTTCGCTACATCCTGGAGAGTTAGATTGCATTGTCTACCACTCGCTGCGGTTCTGGCTATGTTTTCACATGCCAGGGCTATCGCTGTTGTGGTGGACTTCCTTTTCCTGAACCCGAATTGTCTGCAGTTGACTCTGTTGGTTGTTTCCAGGTGATTTCTCAGACGGTTATTGATGATTTTTTCTAGGATTTTTCCAGGTACTGTACTTCGAGGAGGGAGATCGGTCTGTAGTTCAGTGGGACGGCGGGGTTCTTTCCTTGTTTTGGTGTTAGGGTAATAGTAGCCTCTTTGAATTTAGTTGGGAAGTAACCCGAGGCCAGGCAAGCGTTCATTGTGGTTCTCAGTCTCTCCATGGCCGGGTTGTTTATGTGGCCAGGGGCTTTATTTTTGGTATTGAAAATGGCTGTGTTGAGTTCTTCCGAGGTGATTGGTTTGGACAGTGGACTGTCCACTCTCAGATCCTCCCATATGATTTCAGGGGAAGGCTGAGTGCGGTGTGTCTGGCCCCAGAGTTCATCAAGGACGAGCTCCTCGTGGGTACCATCAAATCCCCTGTTCTTTTCATTTGTGATTCGGAAGATGTTCCTCCATATGTCCCTGAATATGGGTTCTTTGTCTTGGTCGTCATATATTTTACTTCCTGCGTGGTCAGTTATATATGATGACTCGTTACGGCTGCAACCTTTCAGTCTCTTAACTCGACGCCAGAACTCTCCTGGATCGCTGTATGTATGTGAGAGTTGTTCAACTATTTCGGCCCATTTGAGATGCTTTATTACAGAGATCTTGTTTTTATTTCCTCCCGTATTCTTCTGTATGTATTGTAGCTTACGATGTCCCAGCCATGGATCTCGGCTCTCTTTTGTAGCAGTTGGAATTGGTTTGTGAGGGCTATGAGTTCTGGAGTCTGTTGTGGGTGTGGGCGAGTTCTGTTGCGTTTGAGAGGCGTGGACTCCTGGTAGGCTGTTCCTATGGCTTCACACCATGTGTTGATTTCTTCGTCTATTTTGTTCACCGGCTGATTGTCTATGGTCTGCAGGATTGTCATGTCCTTGGCCTCAAGTTTGGCTGTAGCTTTTTCGTTGAATAGTTCCCAGTCGGTCTGCTTGGTGATCCTCCGTGGTGGAGCTGGTATAGTTATTGGTGTTGCTGAGATGGTCATGATTATAGGTAGGTGGTCGCTGGAGGTTACAGGGCCTTGTTCAAAGAGATAGTTGTGGAAGCATCTGCCGTTTGTTATTGCTATATCGGGAGTAGTGGCTGAGTTCCTACTGTAGAACGTGGGGAAGTTGGGCCTATTAGTTGGGCTTTTTTGTCTGTTATGAAGCCAGCGAGGCCTCTTCCAACATTGTTAGTTGTCCTCTTACCATCTAGTAGAGGATGTCTGGCGTTCATGTCCCCAATGATGTAGGTTGGGTGGTGGTATGATAGGAGTCTGTGGAAGTCCCCGTAAGGCAGGTAGTCCCTGCGTGGTGGGAGGTAGGTTGTGGCTATTATGATTGGTCTTGTGGTCAAGTTGATTTGAACAGCTAGAGTTTCAGAGGTGAAGTCGTCTATGATTCTGTGGTGGACATCTCTTTTTATGGCGATGGCCACCCCGTCATTTGGCTCCTCTGATAGATTGGATTTATGGATCCTGGAACCAAATATTTTCAATTCTTCAGCCGCCTTTTGGCCATGTGAGTTTATGTGTATAATATCTGCGTCAACTTGGTTGTATTGGCTGGACAAACTTAATTTATTAGTTCTCCAGTGGAGGACGTTATGTTGCATTATTTTCACTGCCTTACGTAGCGAGTCCACTGTTTCTTGTTCTTGGTTTTGGGGGATCCCTGGGTTTCTTGATTTGTTCTCTGTGCGTCTATTCTTCAATCTCTTGATCATCCCCTTGGATGACTTTTTGATGCAGTTTGTGAAATCGACCTGTTTTTGTTTAATGGCCTCGTGGATGTCCGCCTCGGAAGTGGAGTGGTAGTACTTCCATTTCATCTTTCGATCAATTACTCCTTCAGCGACTTCATCACGTGTACAGATGTGGTGGTGGTAGGGGGAAGGGTGGTGTGTGTGGAGGGTGGGGGAGAACTAGTGTGTGTGTGGGGGGGGGGGGTGGCTGCACGCGCCGCCCACCGTCGGGACAGGTACTGTGGGCCTCTCACCCTCTGCCTCCTACTCATCCCCTTGCCGTGTCCCCGCTCCCTCGTTCTTCTTTCTCATCCTTTCTCCACCTCCTCTGTTCTTACGTCATCCTGTGAAAAAAAATGCAAGTATCGTCGGAAAGTAGGTAATAACCATGACCAGACCAAAGACCAATCACGTTCTCGACCAGCCAATAAAAAGTGTTTATAGTGCATATAGTGTATGTATATGATGTCATTCAGCTGCCCCTTATTGTTGTATAAGGAGAGTCTATCAACAAAGCCAATTTTGTACTTGCTGTAACAATTATCTGTGATATAATTAGCCGCAGTCGAAAAAGAAAAAAAATGTGTTCCGTTATCAAAAACACTGTCTCTTTTCCTACTTACATTTTAATGAAGGTAATTCTCCCGTGAGCGAGGCAGTGTGTGTCTTGGTACTGGCATAAGTCCCAGGGTCCGCCCCTCTCCCCGGGGCTCTCTGACCTTTCCCACCCTCTAGGGACTTTTGCTTCCCTGGTTCTCCTTGTGTCCCTAGTGTAGTGCGCACATCTCTGTTATTCGAGGCGGAGGGCATGGTGGTGGGCGTGTTGGTGGGCGTTTTCCTGGGTTTTGTCCTCGTGGGAGCCTCACGAACCTGGCACCAACTACCCCCGTCTCTCCTGAAGCAGAAGCATCCTTGTTTTACTGCTGAAAAGTACTGTTCCTTCTTTTTGTGCCTGTCGTCAGTGTAAGTATTGTGTCATCGTATGCTCTTGACAGTTTGTTTATCACCCAACTCTGCTAGATTCACCTCTGGTAATATTACATTTGTGGGTGCAACATTAGTGGACTGCCCTGCCAGTCCTGCATCAGCCTTTCGAATCCCTCAGAGCTCACCAACGAAAGTAACTAACACACACACGAGAGAGAGAGAGAGAGAGAGAGAGAGAGAGAGAGAGAGAGAGAGAGAGAGAGAGAGCGCGCTCAGGTGTCTTTAGGTGAATGAGGTTGAGAATAGCAGGTGGTAAAGCAGCTGCCTCCTCTGACCACCATCCGCCACCCTCCACCGCCACCACTATCCACCTCCACCATCATCAACTACTACTGCCACCATCATTACCTATAACCGCCACCATCACTATCTATCACCGCCACCATCCATCACCCTCCACCGCCCTCCACCATATACCCTCACCCTCCACCTCCACCATCCATCACCCTCCACCTCCACCGCCATCTACCCTCACCCTCCACCTCCACCGCCACCGCCATCTACCCTCACCCTCCACCGCCTTCTACCCTCACCCTCCACCTCCACCCCCACCCCGACCTTCTACGGGAGCAAAGGTCACTGTTTGGTGCATAACGTTCATCAATAGGTTTTAAAGGTCATAGGACGTGGTCATTAAGGGTGAGCTAGTGAGGTACCTGGCAGGTGATGGTAGTAAGTGTTACTAAGCACATTATAAACTTCCCCCGTAGGTGGTGTTGATAGTAGTGATAGTAGATATACCTGGAGGATCGTGATAGTATTAAGTGTCACCAAGTAGCTACAGGTAACTTTTAGTTGAGTGATGGTAGTAGTGGTCAGGTCACGGAATTCCAGCTAAGGTATATGAAGCAGAAGGACCCCGTCTGACCAGCCCCTCCCGCACTCTCTCCTGAAGAATACTGTACATGAGAATAGAAAGAAATCGCCACAGGGCCTCGCTGCTGTCTATAACTGGCAAGATTCTCGCCGGCGTCCTCCTCCCAGAGGCTAAAATTTTTCCCCCAGCGTCGTATTGCGGCTTTAGATCTTCTCGGGGAACTACTGGCATGATTTTTGCTGCCCACCAGATACAAGAGGAGAGCTAAAGCTTTTTACTTCGTTAATATGGAAGCCCCTCGGAGAACCCTCATATACTTTGGTTGCCCCAAAAAATTCATCATAATTGTGTGACAACTCCTTGATGACTGACTAGCAGCGTCCTTCATAGTGGCACCCAATCAGAGTTCTTCCCCATCCAAACGGGGGTAAAACAAGGATGTGTACTGGTACCAACCATCTTTTGCCAATCGATATGGCAGGACGGACGTCCAGTACCAGATGCACGAACTTTTTAACATAGACGACTCCAGGCAAGAACAGAGGTGTCGGCCGCCTCCATCACCGAACTTCAATATGCAGACGACACCGCCGTCGTTGCAACTATTTCAACCCACCCCTGCCTCAATCCCATCGCATTATCCATTCAGATTAACGTGACCACCTTCACCACCTGTCTCCCACCATGGACATATCCGAGGAGATTTAATATCGAATCAGATGTGTTTTTCGTCTCTTTAGCAAACCTTTACCCTAGCCTTCAGCTGTAAGGAGTTGAAATTATCAACCAAGCTGCTCGTTTATCTGAGTTGTGGTCCTCTATACCCTGCTGTATGTCAGCGAGACTTGGATCACATACAGGTAACCTCTTAAGATGCTTTAGAATGTCTACCAGCGATCTATCCTCAAGAGTTACAGCTGATTGGCTGCTGCAAATCTGTTCGATTTTGTCCTGAAGTAATGATCTATTTCTAAATGAGTCTATTCATAATTGTTGGGATGACCGTTTCTGGCGAGAAAGATATTTAGCTAAATTATATAAAGATACATACATTCATTATTTCAAACAGGAGCACGTAGGAAGTTTATCAGAAATCTTACACATGAATTAACTGCTAAACTCTGGTAACAAATTCACGCTTTCGGAGGATGCATTTAATGTATACTTATTTTTACCCACAATAAGTCATACTAAGACAAATTACGTATCAGTAAAACTACATTATGCAAAAACAACATTTTAAAAGATCAGAATCACATTGAAATATTACACGACCGTTAGCAGATCTAACCACGAGGATTAAAACCCACTAGGCCAGGATGCCATTCTCATTAGCTAGGTTAAGTTAGGTTGGAGCCCAAGTTAGGTTAATCCAGATCAGGTTGGAGCCCAGTTAGCAGTTTTCGGACGGTGGTTGAATAATATCCAATATCTGTTTGCAGCAACAAGCAGAATAGGACCCGGATTCTCACGAGGTTCTCAAGTTAATTTTTTTTACTTGTACTGCGAGAGAGAGAGATTTGGGAACGTAACTGAATCATATAAATTATGGTAAAAAATTAATAATGCTGGTGACGAAGTTGTACCGAGAATATGATGTAATTCCATGTTGTTGTTTATTTTTTTTTTTATGCCCACAGTGAGTCAGTCAGTCTGGAGGAAAACTTAGTCTCGGTCAACGAACCTTTTATGAATTCAACACCACGACGGTTAAGTACCGGCTGGTTTAACTCCTTTTTATCCCTCGCTCCAAGGAAGTTTGAGGATGATATAATATGGAAATTGGATCCGTCCGTCTGTCAGTGCGTCCCACCGAGTTGTCTTCTCCTGGGCGTAACTCAAAAGCCATCTTCAAAAATCGTGTTCAAAGTTTGTTTACAAATGAACCTTATGTTAGAGAAAAGCCTCGACCTGAAAACAATAACTAACTTTAGTACTGTTACCGTAACTCTGTCAGCTACTCGGGTGTCCACGTCAGCTCTTGTTAATTTAATGCTTTATTGTTCTTCATCCCAAGTGAATTTCTCCATAATGAATTCCTCTCACCTCACTGAAGTGTGGACATTGTTCCTCTCTCCTCACTGAAGTGTGGACATTGTTCCTAACACCTCACTAAAGTGTGGACATTGTTCCTCTCTCCTCACTGAAGTGTGGACATTGTTCCTCTCTCCTCACTGAAGTGTGGACATTGTTCCTCTCTCCTCACTGAAGTGTGGACATTGTTCCTCTCACCTCACTGAAGTGTGGACATTGTTCCTCTCTCCTCACTGAAGTGTGGACATTGTTCCTCTCACCTCACTGAAGTGTGGACATTGTTCCTCTCTCCTCACTGAAGTGTGGACATTGTTCCTCTCACCTCAATGAGGTGTGGACATTGTTCCTCTCTCCTCACTGAAGTGTGGACATTGTTCCTCTCTCCTCACTGAAGTGTGGACATTGTTCCTCTCTCCTCACTGAAGTGTGGACATTGTTCCTCTCTCCTCACTGAAGTGTGGACATTGTTCCTCTCACCTCACTGAAGTGTGGACATTGTTCCTCTCGCCTCACTGAAGTGTGGACATTGTTCCTCTCACCTCACTGAAGTGTGGACATTGTTCCTCTCACCTCACTGAAGTGTGGACATTGTTCCTCTCGCCTCACTGAAGTGTGGACATTGTTCCTCTCACCTCAATGAAGTGTGGACATTGTTCCTCTCTCCTCACTGAAGTGTGGACATTGTTCCTCTCTCCTCACTGAAGTGTGGACATTGTTCCTCTCACCTCACTGAAGTGTGGACATTGTTCCTCTCACCTCACTGAAGTGTGGACATTGTTCCTCTCTCCTCACTGAAGTGTGGACATTGTTCCTCTCTCCTCACTGAAGTGTGGACATTGTTCCTCTCACCTCACTGAAGTGTGGACATTGTTCCTCTCTCCTCACTGAAGTGTGGACATTGTTCCTCTCACCTCAATGAAGTGTGGACATTGTTCCTCTCTCCTCACTGAAGTGTGGACATTGTTCCTCTCTCCTCACTGAAGTGTGGACATTGTTCCTCTCTCCTCACTGAAGTGTGGACATTGTTCCTCTCACCTCACTGAAGTGTGGACATTGTTCCTCTCGCCTCACTGAAGTGTGGACATTGTTCCTCTCACCTCACTGAAGTGTGGACATTGTTCCTCTCTCCTCACTGAAGTGTGGACATTGTTCCTCTCACCTCAATGAAGTGTGGACATTGTTCCTCTCTCCTCACTGAAGTGTGGACATTGTTCCTCTCACCTCAATGAAGTGTGGACATTGTTCCTCTCTCCTCACTGAAGTGTGGACATTGTTCCTCTCTCCTCACTGAAGTGTGGACATTGTTCCTCTCACCTCACTGAAGTGTGGACATTGTTCCTCTCTCCTCACTGAAGTGTGGACATTGTTCCTCTCACCTCAATGAAGTGTGGACATTGTTCCTCTCTCCTCACTGAAGTGTGGACATTGTTCCTCTCACCTCACTGAAGTGTGGACATTGTTCCTCTCGCCTCACTGAAGTGTGGACATTGTTCCTCTCTCCTCACTGAAGTGTGGACATTGTTCCTCTCACCTCACTCTGATACACCTTCATTAAGGCTCCCTTGTACAGTAGGGTAGGGTGAGGGAGTGACACTAGAGGGATAGGGTGAGGAGTGACACAGTAGAGGGGTAGGGTGAGGGAGTGAGACACTGTAGAGGGGTAGGGTGAGGGAGTGAGACACTGTAGAGGGGTAGGGTGAGGGAGTGACACTAGAGGGATAGGGTGAGGGAGTGACACTGTAGAGGGGTAGGGTGAGGGAGTGGCACTGTAGAGGGGTAGGGTGAGGGAGTGAGACACTGTAGAGGGGTAGGGTGAGGGAGTGGCACTGTAGAGGGGGTAGGGTGAGGGAGTGACACTGTAGAGGGGTAGGGTGAGGGAGTGACACTGTAGAGGGGTAGGGTGAGGGAGTGGCACTGTAGAGGGGGTAGGGTGAGGGAGTGACACTGTAGAGGGGTAGGGTGAGGGAGTGACACTGTACAGGGGTAGGGTGAGGGAGTGACACTGTACAGGGGTAGGGTGAGGGAGTGACACTGTACAGGGGTAGGGTGAGGGAGTGACACTGTACAGGGGTAGGGTGAGGGAGTGGCTCTGTAGAGGGGTAGGGTGAGGGAGTGACACTGTAGAGGGGTAGGGTGAGGGAGTGACACTGTAGAGGGGGTAGGGTGAGGGAGTGACACTGTACAGGGGTAGGGTGAGGGAGTGACACTAGAGGGATAGGGTGAGGAGTGACACTAGAGGGATAGGGTGAGGGAGTGACACTGTACAGGGGTAGGGTGAGGGAGTGACACTAGAGGGATAGGGTGAGGGAGTGACACTGTACAGGGGTAGGGTGAGGGAGTGACACTAGAGGGATAGGGTGAGGGAGTGACACTGTACAGGGGTAGGGTGAGGGAGTGACACAAGAGGGATAGGGTGAGGAGTGACACTAGAGGGATAGGGTGAGGGAGTGACACTGTACAGGGGTAGGGTGAGGGAGTGACACTAGAGGGATAGGGTGAGGAGTGACACTGTACAGGGGTAGGGTGAGGGAGTGACACTGTAGAGGGGTAGGGTGAGGGAGTGACACTGTAGAGGGGTAGGGTGAGGGAGTGACACTGTAGAGGGGTAGGGTGAGGGAGTGACACTGTAGAGGGGTAGGGTGAGGGAGTGAGACACTGTAGAGGGGTAGGGTGAGGAAGTGGCTCTGTAGAGGGGTAGGGTGAGGGAGTGAGACACTGTAGAGGGGTAGGGTGAGGGAGTGGCACTGTAGAGGGGTAGGGTGAGGGAGTGACACTGTAGAGGGGTAGGGTGAGGAGTGACACTGTAGAGGGGGTAGGGTGAGGGAGTGACACTGTAGAGGGGTAGGGTGAGGGAGTGACACTGTAGAGGGGTAGGGTGAGGGAGTGAGACACTGTAGAGGGGTAGGGTGAGGGAGTGGCACTGTAGAGGGGTAGGGTGAGGGAGTGACACTGTACAGGGGTAGGGTGAGGGAGTGAGACACTGTACAGGGGTAGGGTGAGGTAGTGACACTAGAGGGATAGGGTGAGGGAGTGACACTGTACAGGGGTAGGGTGATGGAGTGACACTGTAGAGGGGTAGGGTGAGGGAGTGAGACACTGTAGAGGGGGTAGGGTGAGGGAGTGACACTAGAGGGATAGGGTGAGGAGTGACACTAGAGGGATAGGGTGAGGGAGTGACACTGTACAGGGGTAGGGTGAGGGAGTGACACTAGAGGGATAGGGTGAGGAGTGACACTGTAGAGGGGGTAGGGTGAGGGAGTGACACTGTACAGGGGTAGGGTGAGGGAGTGGCTCTGTAGAGGGGTAGGGTGAGGGAGTGAGACACTGTACAGGGGTAGGGTGAGGGAGTGAGACACTGTACAGGGGTAGGGTGAGGGAGTGAGACACTGTACAGGGGTAGGGTGAGGGAGTGACACTGTACAGGGGTAGGGTGAGGGAGTGACACTGTACAGGGGTAGGGTGAGGGAGTGAGACACTGTAGAGGGATAGGGTGAGGGAGTGGCTCTGTAGAGGGGTAGGGTGAGGGAGTGGCACTGTACAGGGGTAGGGTGAGGGAGTGAGACACTCTACAGGGGTAGGGTGAGGGAGTGACACTGTACAGGGGTAGGGTGAGGGAGTGAGACACTGTACAGGGGTAGGGTGAGGGAGTGAGACACTGTAGAGGGGTAGGGTGAGGGAGTGAGACACTGTACAGGGGTAGGGTGAGGGAGTGACACTGTACAGGGGTAGGGTGAGGGAGTGAGACACTGTACAGGGGTAGGGTGAGGGAGTGAGACACTGTAGAGGGGTAGGGTGAGGGAGTGAGACACTGTAGAGGGGTAGGGTGAGGGAGTGGCTCTGTAGAGGGGTAGGGTGAGGGAGTGAGACACTGTAGAGGGGTAGGGTGAGGGAGTGGCTCTGTAGAGGGGTAGGGTGAGGGAGTGGCACTGTAGAGGGGTAGGGTGAGGGAGTAACACTGTACAGGGGTAGGGTGAGGGAGTGAGACACTGTAGATGGGTAGGGTGAGGGAGTGAGACACTGTAGAGGGGTAGGGTGAGGGAGTGGCTCTGTAGAGGGGTAGGGTGAGGGAGTGGCACTGTAGAGGGGTAGGGTGAGGGAGTGAGACACTGTAGAGGGGTAGGGTGAGGGAGTGGCTCTGTAGAGGGGTAGGGTGAGGGAGTGAGACACTGTAGAGGGGTAGGGTGAGGGAGTGAGACACTGTAGAGGGGTAGGGTGAGGGAGTGAGACACTGTAGAGGGGTAGAGTGAGGGAGTGGCACTGTAGAGGGGTAGGGTGAGGGAGTGAGACACTGTAGAGGGGTAGGGTGAGGGAGTGAGACACTGTAGAGGGGTAGGGTGAGGGAGTGAGACACTGTAGAGGGGTAGGGTGAGGGAGTGAGACACTGTAGAGGGGTAGGGTGAGGGAGTGAGACACTGTAGAGGGGTAGGGTGAGGGAGTGAGACACTGTAGAGGGGTAGGGTGAGGGAGTGAGACACTGTAGAGGGGTAGGGTGAGGGAGTGAGACACTGTAGAGGGGTAGGGTGAGGGAGTGAGACACTGTAGAGGGGTAGGGTGAGGGAGTGAGACACTGTAGAGGGGTAGGGTGAGGGAGTGAGACACTGTAGAGGGGTAGGGTGAGGGAGTGACACTGTAGAGGGGTAGGGTGAGGGAGTGAGACACTGTAGAGGGGTAGGGTGAGGGAGTGACACTGTAGAGGGGTAGGGTGAGGGAGTGAGACACTGTAGAGGGGTAGGGTGAGGGAGTGAGACACTGTAGAGGGGTAGAGTGAGGGAGTGGCACTGTAGAGGGGTAGGGTGAGGGAGTGAGACACTGTAGAGGGGTAGGGTGAGGGAGTGAGACACTGTAGAGGGGTAGGGTGAGGGAGTGGCTCTGTAGAGGGGTAGGGTGAGGGAGTGAGACACTGTAGAGGGGTAGGGTGAGGGAGTGAGACACTGTAGAGGGGTAGGGTGAGGGAGTGAGATACTGTAGAGGGGTAGGGTGAGGGAGTGACACTGTAGAGGGGTAGAGTGAGGGAGTGGCACTGTAGAGGGGTAGAGTGAGGGAGTGGCACTGTAGAGGGGTAGAGTGAGGGAGTGGCACTGTAGAGGGGTAGAGTGAGGGAGTGGCTTTGTAGAGGGGTAGGGTGAGGGAGTGAGACATTGTAGAGGGGTAGGGTGAGGGAGTGAGACACTGTAGAGGGGTAGGGTGAGGGAGTGAGACACTGTAGAGGGGTAGGGTGAGGGAGTGAGACACTGTAGAGGGGTAGGGTGAGGGAGTGACACTGTAGAGGGGTAGGGTGAGGGAGTGAGACACTGTAGAGGGGTAGGGTGAGGGAGTGAGACACTGTAGAGGGGTAGGGTGAGGGAGTGAGATACTGTAGAGGGGTAGGGTGAGGGAGTGGCACTGTAGAGGGGTAGAGTGAGGGAATGGCACTGTAGAGGGGTAGAGTGAGGGAGTGGCACTGTAGAGGGGTAGGGTGAGGGAGTTGATGAAGAAAACGTCATAGGTGTGTGGAGGGTAGCAGATGGGTGTGTAAGGTAGGTAGCCTATACAGTGTGGGGTAGGGTGGGTTATTGAGAGTTACGTGAAGGAAAATTCTGTTTGCGTGAAAAATAAATGTACAGTCAGAAACTTTCGACAAAAAAAAATTCCGTGTTGGGTGGCACTCCGAGGGTTGTGTGGAGGGAGGCCAGCCCCTACATTATTTTTATATAATTTTCGCCGCTCATCAGCTTACTAACCTCCTGTTTATACAGGAAACCCGGGACCGGGAAACCTGTGGTGTTTGGTTGTGCCACACTGGATAACATCCTACTCATGTGTTTCCGGGCTTAGGCTCGAACACTTGACATAAAGGTGAGAGTTACGCGCGTTACCACCTGTCAGCCTCTTTCTCTCACTGCTCGTGTCTGCGGTAACTGATACAAAAGACTGGGATGCACTTGATGTGGAGTAAAACACTACTGTTCTGTGTGGTAGAGAAAATTATAAAACCATGGATGTGTTGTACTAAACGTTTTAGCTATATCAAAACTAGATGCCTTGAGAAAATGTAACATATTCATATCTAACGCGTTTCAAGTGTCAATCTAGTGCTCTTCTGAAATTAGGTTTCGCAACCCTGCAAAGCGTCTCGTCTTTTCAGTTGTCTTGAGGTTATCGCGAAGAGTAGGTGTTGTGCAGTTAATTACCAAGGTTCGCTCGCCAACAGCTAACAAATTTCATAATGTGGTGTGCGTCGTGAAGGGGTGAGGGGATTGGGGAAAGGAAGAGAGAAGCCTTGGATATCTACATATTTTTGTTGTTGACTGTATGTGCGTCTCTCGTTTCAGTGTTTTAATTTGCTGTTTTACTGTTTCAAGCCAAATTAAATTGTAGTGTGTGATGTTTAATCATACAAAAGTGCAGTAATGATGAGCGAGTATCCCAGGTCCGGACAGCTCAAAACTAGGACAGAAAGGAAGTAAGTGACCAGCAAGCAGACTCAAATGAGGGGCAGACTACTGTAACACCAGAAGGATAAAGACACGAGCGATACAACAACAACACAGGAAGTTTCAAGAAAAATGATGTGAAGAATTTTTTTGTGTTTCGAGGTACAAATCCACTTTGTTTAACTTGTCAGAAGACTTTTGTTCTGCTTTTAAACGTGACAACTTGGATCGTCATTTCAGAACCACACATGAGAACTTTGACCAGATGTACCCGCCTGGGAGTAACGAAAAACAAACTCGAGCAAACTTTCTGTTCTGATCACAAGACAGCAAAAATTGATTCGTAGATCGACATCGGCCTGTGAAAGTTTGACAGAAGCAACTTTTGAGAGAGCATGGATTTTAGTTAGAAATAAGAAGTTTTTTTTTACTGATGCAGAAATAACGAAGTGTTTTTTGGCCTCCGCAGAAATAATATACGGTGACTTCAGTAACAAAGATGCAATTCCAAGAGGACTACGGGTATCAGACACAACCATAACGAGAAGGATTGACGATATTAATAATGACATTCGAGACCAGTTAAATGAGGATATATCAGCTGCACCGTATTTCAGCAGTGCATTTGATGAAAGCACAGATGTGTGTCATGTCGCTCAGTTATGCGTATGGGTCCTGTTTCCGAAAGAGGAGTCATTTCGGGAAGAATTTTTTTGTTTATTACTTGTGGTCTTAATGAGGAAGAGAGGGTAGGTCCCACCTTTGCTAGTTTTCACTGCATCATACACCAGGAGGCACTTTGGCGAAACTCGGAAAAATTTGAGTTACAGAATGTGATGCAAGTGGTTGTACAGTTAAGTAAAAGTTTTCCTACGCCCCCCTGTGTTAACCAGTGTCTCCAAATGGCCAACCTATCCTATATGACCTATAACAAACCAATCCACTAATCACGTCCGTCGTTACACAACCAATACCCAATCACTCACAAATAATAATACTAATGTGAAGTTGCCGGTTGGAGGCACTGGTTACCACAGTGGGTGTAGGAACACATTTACGCAACTACGAGTGGTCAACTTCATTGTTAGGTTGGCAGTGAATCATCGTCAGTTTCACGAACTGCTGAAGAAGTACGAGACAGAGTACGGTGACCCGGTGACGCTTAACGAGGTGAGGTGATGACCTTTTAGCAAAGTACTTGAGCGAGTTTTAAGTCTCCTTACCCAAATTCGTGAGTTTCTTACAAGCAAAGGAAAAACGTGCCAGACTTGGAGAATCCGGAGTAGATAATGAAGCTTGCTTTTTTGACTGATTTAAACTGTCACCTCAGTTCTCAGTCTACAGCTGCAGGGGAAAGAGAAACATCCAGGTGCCATACTGCGTGTACTCGCTGCATTCCATAACAAGATCACAACACTGTTCGTACCCGACAGTCAATTTGTTCACTTTCCAAAGATAAAATCGGCCACCAGTAATGACCCGGAACTTCTGCAACATTTCAACTACGATGCATTTGTGGAAGTATTGGGGGAGTTAAAGGAAGATTTCGCACCAAGGTTCAGGGATATAATGGAGTACAAGGAGATTTTTAATTTCATTAAGAATCCCTTTCATGTTCCAGTGTCGTCTCTGACTCCCGTCATTACAGACCTCTGTCATGACTTTGCTGCAATGGAATGTGAGTGTGTTGAGCTGCAGACAAACGACACCGTGAAAGCTGAACTAGGAACAGGTGTCCACCACTTCTGGAACACGGACCCTCACACAGATTACCCAGCTTTGAAACAGTGTATGCGAATAGAAAACAAAGAAACAAGAATCACTAATGCACATCTAGACTGCCTTACAAGGATTGCAATGACAAACTACAAGTATTGTATGAGGAGGATCAACCAGCAGTTGGCAGTTTCTCTCATCACATTGTTTGTTCATTAATAGTAATGGTTTGACCATTTGCGTTATTTGATTCTTATATGAGTGAATAAAATTGTATGAACAAACAAAATCACTTTATTTTGGAGCAACATTTTGGGGTTATTCATTAATTTGAGGTAGGTACGACTCTCCCAGTGAATGTGTTCTGCTGAGGTGGCTCCCAATGCAACAATTAATGAATAACACTGCTGTAGGGTGAGGGAGTGAGGCGCAGAAGACAGGCGGAGTGGGAGGTGCCTCTACACAAGGCTCTCCGCTAATCCTTTCCAAACATCCTGTGAGATTGGCACTAATGAGCGGGCCAGGTGGGGGTGCTCACGGCACTACCTTCAAGTACCACACAATAGTGCCTTCCTTCGCCGTCCCAGTAACAACACCCAAACACAACGACTCTCTTTACCATGCCGTAAGTAAGTAGGGGATTGGGGAGCTTTTTTTGGTGTGCGTCCGTGTGTGTAATAATAATAATAATAATAATAATAATAATAATAATAATAATAATAATAATAATAATCTAGCTTTGCCTAACCTAATCTTTTGCACAACCTGACCAATAATAATTCGTAATTCATCCTCACGTAACCTATCCTGACGTAATCTAACCTAAACTATCCTAACATTCAATCAAAGTACCGTCCTCATATCTGAGGGATGGCGACCACAGTCCTCCACTCGAAACGGTTTTTACCAATCCTCTAAGGTTTTGTATCCATGGTGACCCATTTTTTATCCATCCCAGTCTCTGCCTTCTCCTGACCCTCTTACCTTCAACTTTGCCCATTAATATTTTTCTATTGTTGTCTTTTTATGTACATTTCAAGTATTTCTCTCGAAGTTTCTGTTAATTTTACTTCTTCTTCGTATGTTTTTTTCTGTCAGTGTAGCTTATTCTTAACATTCGCCAATAACACCACATTTCTGACCCATACATCAATCCTTGCCATATATAGCCTTTCAGCAGCATTTTCTCAAATTGAAGTTAATGTCACTTTTCATTAGTTCTTTTAGATTATTAAATGCTGCTTTTACTTGACCCATTCTTGTTTTGATTCTTTCCTCACATCTACCATCACAGCTAATGTTACTTCCCAAATACTGTACACAAAATTTTTAACTTGTTTAAATTCCCATTCCTGACTGAATTACTCAGAATAGGCAAACTGCACTCCAAGCTTTGTCAATACATTTGTTAAACTAAACTAAAGCCAGTTGCCTCCCATAATTTTTATTTTAGGATTACTTTAGTCGTTACAGCATTAACTCTTAATCTATATTCTTCACTCTTTTCCACTAATATGTTAACCAGTTTGTGTTTTACCTGGTCAAAAGCTTTTACAAAATCAACAAAGCAGATACCAAATTTCTTTGGGCCTCTAAAGCCCCTTCACTCAAAATTATCAAACCAAATACAGCTTCTGTAGTTCCCTTTCTCTTGCTGAATCAATTTTGATCTTCACATAACTGACTGTCTCTTTTAAATTTTATTCTTCTTAAAATTATGTTTAATAAAACTTTGCGGTCGTGACTTACGAAGCTAATTGTTCTAAACTGGGTTCACTTTAAGGCTCCTGGAGTTTTAGGTAATAAATACAAATATTGGTGTTTTTAAATCACTGGGAAAGTCTCTTTGGAGAACATATAATTATATATTTTAGTCAATCAATTGATCCCCTTCTTGCCAATTTGTTTTATAAACTCTGTTGGAAGTTGATGAACTCCTGTTTTTATCATTTTTCATTTTGCTCAGGTAATATTAGTTAGTCATTATATTTATGCCCTTCGCAGATGTCAACAGAAACTTTATTGGTCCACACTGTAAGCAATAAACGTCTGTCTCTTTTATTCCGCTTGGCATTTCTCTTTGTCTACCCAAGTTTAATTGCCACTGTGTTGGGTGGGTCGACCTTATTCAAGTCTGGCATATACGGGTGTTAGTCCCCCCAACCCCTACCCCCCATTGGCTGATTTAAAGAGAGTTGGCGATAATAGGGGCTTCCATAATAGGGAGAGGAAGGTTGAAAAAAACAAAATCGTACGCCCGTCAGGCTACCATCACTGACGGGATACGAGAGAGAGGCAGGGCAGATTCTCCCCTCCACCTCAGAGAACTGCCAAACGCCCCCTCCCAAAACTGTCGTGCGGTACTGTATTCATTCCGGGTTGAGGTTGAGAGTATTAAGGGTTACATAAAAGAGAGAGGGTTAAGAAAGGTATACCCAGACAACATGGCAGGTAAGAGCTTAATTGAAAGTTATGTGACGAAGTTTACTCCCAGTCTGCTCTCAGGTGTTTATAATTGGACACCTGTGTGGGCCAAATTAGACCCCAGGGTATAGGTATTCCTCTTTGCTATCAACACACCTGTAACGGCACTAAATTTTCCGTGGTAAAAATGTGTGTGTGTGTGTGTGTGTGTGTGTGTGTGTGTGTGTCGCTCAGCTTCTAACTCTTTACATCGTACCAAAGACATTCTCACCCATGGCTTTCAACCCTTCCCACTCACACCCCCCTCACACCCCCCCCCACTTACACGCCTACTTACACCAGCCCACTCACACCTTCCCATTTTTTTATAGGGATTAGCCCACCCGGGCATAGGTCACTGACCCACATCAGGGCCTGGGGGCGAAAATATAATAATAATAATAATAATAATAATAATAATAATAATAATAATAATAATAATAACTCCCACTTATACTCATCCACTCTGGCCCTCCCACATACATACACTCCTTCCATCTCACATCCTCCCACTTACACTCTCCCGCTCACACCCGTCCACTGGACCAGACCACTTGTGAGAGAGAGAGAGAGAGAGGGGGGGGGGGGGGTGTAGAGATGTTTTAGTAAAAATTTAATTCGCAGAAGATTTGAATGAATGGAAGCCAGCAAGTGTGAGGACAACAGCTCCTTGTTGGTAGTGGTCTCTCTCTCTCTCTCTCTCTCTCTCTCTCTCTCTCTCTCTCTCTCTCTCTCTCTCTCTCTCTCTCTCTCGTGTACAATACGTGCCTGCGTCCTTCTCCCCCAGTAGACACAACTCTCGATAAGATCAAGGTACAGGAAATGAATGATGCTTAACTGTTTGTATCTCTCTAATTGAATAGGTTACAGGAAGGTGGACGAATGTAATCATTGTGCCGTCCGTCCACCCGTTTGTCAATCCGTCCATTCTTCTATCCTTCTTACCCCCCCCCACCACCCCCACCACCCCTACCCCCCACCACCCCCCACCACCCCTACCCCCCACCACCCCTACCCCCCACCACCCCTAAAGAAAAAAAAGAACGGTGTCTGAACAATAACTAAAGGTGTATTGTTCACATAACAATCAGACGTCACACACGAGAGCTTTATTTATACACAGTTACTGAAGCTCAATCAATTCTCGTCTCGGTCGGGAGAATTTGCTCTCGTTCACTGGCTTTTTTTTTTTTTTTCAGTGGAATGAATCAACTTATTTGACGTGAGCTTTTACGAGGGATGAAAGAAATGGTTTCTCTCTCATCAAACAAAGCGTCATGCGTTGTGTGATTGTTCCTCGTGTTGTGGTTTGTATTCTGTCTGGTGTGGATTTTTCTGAGTATGTGTAATAGATTGTGGGCGGAAATTGGGAACTCTCTCTCTCTCTCTCTCTCTCTCTCTCTCTCTCTCTCTCTCTCTCTCTCTCTCTCTCTCTCTCTCTCTCTCTCTCTCTCTCTCTCTCTCTCTCTCTCTCGTGCACACAGGCCATAGCATTGACCTAACATTTGAAGACGTACTTATTCACCTCTTCTATAAACGATCTGATGGAACCAAATATTGTACGTTGCAACACAGTCCTGTATCCTGTACTGTATTGTATGGTTTATCATTTTGTAGTCACCTGTAGCTGTAAAGGCTCTGTGTTTTTTTTAGCACACTTGTATCTGTAGTTACTTGTATTTTTATTTAAACTTTATATTACTTGTAGGCTACTTGTATCTGTACCTGTAATTGTATGTGTATATGTACTTGTATAATGTACCTGTACTTGTATGTGTACCTGTACTTGTATGTGTACCTGTAATTGTATGTGTACCTGTACTTGTATGTGTACCTGTAATTGTATGTGTACCTGTACTTGTATGTGTACCTGTATCTATATGTTCACCTGGACTTGTACTCACACCTGTATCCGTACCTGTGCTTGTATTAGATCTGCCAGGTGGTGCTGTGAGTGAGTTAGTGTCTGCTAGGTGGTGCTGTGAGTGAGTTAGTGTCTGCTAGGTGGTGCTGTGAGTGAGTTAGTTGCTGCTAGGTGGTGCTGTGAGTGAGTTAGTTGCTGCGAGGTGGCGCTGTGAGTGAGTTAGTTGCTGCCAGGTGGTGCTGTGAGTGAGTTAGTTGCTGCCAGGTGGTGCTGTGAGTGAGTTAGTTGCTGCGAGGTGGTGCTGTGAGTAAGTTAGATGCTGTGAGTGAGTTAGTTGCTGCGAGGTGGTGCTGTGAGTGAGTTAGTTGCTGCGAGGTGGTGCTGTGAGTGAGTTAGTTGCTGCGAGGTGGTGCTGTGAGTGAGTTAGTTGCTGCGAGGTGGTGCTGTGAGTGAGTTAGTTGCTGCCAGGTGGTGCTGTGAGTGAGTTAGTTGCTGCGAGGTGGTGCTGTGAGTAAGTTAGATGCTGTGAGTGAGTTAGTTGCAGTGAGGCGGTGCAGGGTAATGCAGGTCACTGCAGGCTGACCTCAGGCGATCACCGCTCTCCGCTGTCTGAATACTGCAAGTCACTTACACACACACACTCACACGCTCCCTGACACACACACACACACACACACACACGGAACGTAAACATATATAAAAGCTCATGCCAGTAAATCTACCCACACGTTCACATAGACATTACATACATACATACATACATACATACATACATCTACGCACACGTATACTAGGACATACATCTTTACATAACGTGTCCACAAAAAAAAAACGATAAACTCAGATAAGTGACCTAAGAAGCCTCCCTCTCCTGAATAAACTACAGTACAGCAGCAGTCATTAGTCAAGTGTTTTATGATTGTGAAAGATGCTGTCGTGTTGTGTATCTGAACCGTGAACTTTACCCCAGTCATTTCCTCTTGATTACCACACACACACACACGTACTGTCTTGTGCTATTTTTCCCCAGGTCTCTCGTATTCCTTTCCTCACTTTATGGTTTAGTTTCTACGCTTTCTTTATCTATCTTATGCCAAATTGTTTAGGGGAGATAGATAGATAGATAGATAGATAGATAGATAAATAAATAGATCGTTATTCCCAAGAGTTAAGGGGTATAGAATTTCAAGCATGTCTGTCTGTCTGTCTGTCTGTCTGTCTGTCTGTGTTTAAGTTGTCAGTTTTGGGATCTGGACAACAGACAACAGGATCTCAAATGCGTTCACAGTATTATTTATGTCCCGTGTTATGGCCCCTTGGATGTTGTGGTGCGGCTGGGGAGTGTGTTGTGGCGTGGGTGGGGGAGTGTGTTGTGGTGTGGGTGGGGAGTGTGTTGTGGCGCGGGTGGGGAGTGTGTTGTGGCGCGGGTGGGGAGTGTGTTGTGGCGCGGGTGGGGAGTGTGTTGTGGCGTGGGTGGGAAGTGTGTTGTGGTGCGGCTGGGGAGTGTGTTGTGGTGCGGCTGGGGAGTGTGTTGTGGTGCGGCTGGGGAGTGTGTTGTTTCGTGGGTGGGGAGTGTGTTGTGGTGCGGCTGGGGAGTGTGAGTGGCGTGGGTGGGGAGTGTGTTGTGACGCGGGTGGGGAGTGTGTTGTGACGCGGGTGGGGAGTGTGTTGTGGCGCGGCTGGGGAGTGTGTTGTGGCGCGGCTGGGGAGTGTGTTGTGGCGCGGCTGGGGAGTGTGTTGTGACGCGGCTGGGGAGTGTGTTGTGACGCGGCTGGGGAGTGTGTTGTGGTGCGGCTGGGGAGTGTGTTGTGGTGCGGCTGGGGAGTGTGTTGTGACGCGGCTGGGGAGTGTGTTGTGGCGCGGCTGGGGAGTGTGTTGTGACGCGGCTGGGGAGTGTGTTGTGGCGCCGCTGAGGAGTGTGTTGTGGTGCGGCTGGGGAGTGTGTTGTGGTGCGGCTGGGGAGTGTGTTGTGGCGCGGCTGGGGAGTGTGTTGTGACGCGGCTGGGGAGTGTGTTGTGACGCGGCTGGGGAGTGTGTTGTGGCGCGGCTGGGGAGTGTGTTGTGGCGCGGCTGGGGAGTGTGTTGTGACGCGGCTGGGGAGTGTGTTGTGACGCGGCTGGGGAGTGTGTTGTGGCGCCGCTGAGGAGTGTGTTGTGGCGCGGCTGGGGAGTGTGTTGTGACGCGGCTGGGGAGTGTGTTGTGGCGCGGCTGGGGAGTGTGTTGTGACGCGGCTGGGGAGTGTGTTGTGGCGCGGCTGGGGAGTGTGTGGCGCGGCTGGGGAGTGTGTTGTGGCGCGGCTGGGGAGTGTGTTGTGGCGCGGCTGGGGAGTGTGTTGTGGTGCGGCTGGGGAGTGTGTTGTGGCGCGGCTGGGGATTTAACTTCCCTACCTTTGTTTCATAATAAAGCGTGAGTCATGTGAATTTATCTTTCTAACTGGAAGATAAGACGTGTGTGTGTGTGTGTGTGTGCGTGCGTGCGTGCGTGTGTGTGTGCGCGTGTGTGTGTGTGTGTAAATCATAGGCAGCATATCTAAGTTAAAGACGCCAATTTTATAAGACAGTCGCCACCTGGAATTACCGTACCTGTACCGCATAATCATATACATATATTGATATTTCTTAATGAGGTATATACATATTCACAACATATTCAGTAGCACGCCAATTATTATTATTTTTTACATAGTTAACGAATTTACTGGTTATGCCGCTATAGGGATGATATATTTCACTAGTTCTTATGCACTTAACTTTTGCAGGATGTAATGGTATGTTGATGTTTTTTTGTGTGTTTGTTCCTGTCCGTTTCTCAATAGTTTGTTGTCGTCGGTGTAGAGGTAGAGGAGCAAGGTTTCTACAGGGAGATTATGTATCTTTTCGTGACTGGTTTGGTATTAGAATTTAAATGAAAAGAAAAATGTTCGAAGGATCAGTTTCTCGAGTTGTAATGTTTCTTATTGCTGCACTGATCCCATTGTTAGTCACTGATATAAATGTTGCGGTATATGTGAATGGAGGTCTCTTGCGTAACTCTTTATCTTCACCTTGTAATTGTTGCAACTTATAGAGGAAATCAAGCGAGGAGTTCTTGACATTTACTTACTTGATTGTGTAAGTGTGTGAAATTGGGTGTATGTGTATTATTATTATTATTTGATATTGTTCTTACAGTTCTTGTTGTGATTATTTATAGTGCAGCTGTAATAATCAATAATTTTTAATTTTTGGTTATGCACAACACTGGCAGAAGTGATATATATATATATATAAAACTTTTTTATCTTCTCCAATTTCAGGTATGGCATGACAGCTGAAGGTTGAAGTTAGGCGGGTAGTGGTGAGTTAATTTATAAAGTTTCTCTCTCCGTATTAGTTTGAGACCTCTACTCTCGCTACATAAGTGTCTACAGCTACATCTGTTCCTCGTTGTTCTTACATAAACCAGTGATTATGTTTATGAAATCTTTCACAGTATACCCGGGGAAAAAGTATCGGAGAAGGTGTAAAACAGCGCTGACTGTGAATACTTGTGTACTGTTCAGTGTATCAGACAGTCGAATATTCTAGGTCGGTTTTGAAGAATGAGGTGTATTGCTCTTGGCTTTCTTTGTCTCTGTCTGTCCATAAATTTTAGCCTCCGGTTAGGGAGTCAATTTCAGTTTGTTTTTGTTGTTTTTTCTGATAATTACTGCATGAAATGATATAAGCCAGTGTAGATTCAAGGAGAGTTTGTGGACCACAGTCGATGCGTTGTACTGACCCCAATTGCACTGTTATCAGCAAGTCTATTGTGCATGTCTCCGTCCGCTCACAATTTATATAGGTCATAACTCAACCCAAATCTCAAGTGTTCTCTCCCTCGATGACTATGGGTGCAACACGGATTGGTTCTCTCAGGTTAAAAGTTCTTAGTTGAATGTTAAGTGATGTCTAGATTAATTTTTTATTATTTTTTATTTTTGGTGGTTTAGTCCGGTGATGGGCGGCGTGTACGAGTTACGGTTCTATGAGATAATTTATGCTGAAATGAGGGATGGATAAAAGGTATTTCATTTTGATTGGTTATTTACACACACACACACAATAGTTGTGGTCTTGTAGGGCAAAAATGGAACAGAAATTTAAGTTTTTACTGTCGATATTTTGTGTGGATGCGCGCGCGTGTGTGTGTCCATAGGAGCCAGCCAGCCAGCCTTTGTCAATATGTGTACACAACGACCCGAATTGAAAGTCCCAGAGACAAGAATATGTTTACTCCGTGACAGCGAGAGTTGGGTGTGACGGATATAGTATAAGGATGTTGGTTAATCTTCAATCTTAGGATAGGTATCTGAGTATTTAGAAATCTTCAGTCCAGTTATCTTTTACCAGTGCGTCTCATTAACCGCAATCACAGGTACTAGCTATTCCACGGTCACGGAAAATGCTTTTATTAATTGTGTTTGTGCGGGTTCGGGATTTCTCTGAGGGGCGCTTCCACTGCATCACCATCCACTATAACCAAAACAAAAAAATAACTAGTAGTGAGATTTCCGACCGGTTATATACTATATTTATTATCTTATTGCAGAGATCTGGGGATTTATTTATCTTCACAGTCCCAAAACAATATGAATAATTAAGAATCAACAGGTACGGGTATTTGAATATTTATGTAGTATTCAGTCTTGTTCAACTTCAGTTCAGTTCTGTGTTGTAAGAAGTGAAACTGTAGGTGTATCTACCATCGTGGTGTTGGATGTGGGCGTCCTGCCTCTCGAGGGTTCTGAAGAGTTACCGAATAATAATAATAATAATAATAAAATAATACAGTGTCGTGGTAATACTTTTCTTCAACTGTTGCTTCTGCTACATATAATTTATAATAATAATAATAATAATAATAATAATAGTAATAATAATAATAATAATAATAATTACAATTACAATTACAGTAGAATATAATCTATAGTATGTGTATTGCTTAATGCCACTTCATGTAATTTTTTCTTAAATCGGTTTGTTTATAAGCGGAGTTGAGTGCACCTCCACCAGATGGTGTTGTCAGTTACACTGTCACTGATAACACATTATTTTTTTATTTTACCACTAATCAGCTCCGAGCGGTTGGTCTGTTCTCTGTTATGTTGCTATGACCTTTATTGTTCAGTGTTGTTTATACAGTAGGAAACCAAAGGACCCTGAGAAAACTTGCGAGGTTTGGTAATCACACTGGATAGCTCCCTTACCGGCCTTGGCTGAGGATTTAACCCAAGACAATGGCTGAGATACACGCGTTACCAACACCCTCTTACGCGTGTTGTCAGTGGATACTATTTCGGTATAACAGTTCTCTTGGAGTTCACTGTAATAACGCTAAATGTGATTTTTTTTTATACCGTATAGTTAAACCACTAATAATATGTAATACCATGGCCACGGAGTGTTGTTGGCGTTAACTAATAGTAACGGCTCTGTGTGGTAATTTTTATTTATTTTTTGGGGGGGTGGGGGCGAATAACATGATAGTGAACTGTGAACTGCCGGAATGCTTTGTTTTCTTCACACTGCATTAAGATATACCACAGTAGAGATTTTAACTTTTAAATGATAAGAAAAGATAGGAATCCCCGTTTAGGTTTTCCCCGCGTGACGTACCGTAGTGTTGTCCCAGTAATGGCTTCAGAGAATTATATAACAAAGATTAATTTTCTTAATTACATTGTTTTTTCAATTATTAATGTTATTTTTTATTTTTTTTTTATCTGCAGAAACTTACCAAAAAATACATGTAGTAAGCGATGCGCGTTTTTCTGGTTTCGTATTTTTCTGTGCGTTTCACACAAAATAAAGAAATTCTTCTTTGACAAGTAATGTAGGATATCGTGAAGATTAGGAACCCCCGCTTATTTCACCTGTTGGATAACCACCATACTGTTAACCGACGAAACCTAACCTAACCAATGCCTGGGTCTAAAAAAAAATTATATACGAGAAAGAATCTAACTACAATACAGCTTAATTTTGGCCATGACATAAAGATGGCAGGTGGAGTGGTATTGAAATTCACCGAATTTGTGCAGCAACAAGATACGTGCTCTTAAGGGGCCATGTCAGGGTTTTAGAGTTGGTATGGTACGGTTTCCAGAACATAAGTGTGTGTGTGTGCGCGCGCGAGAGAGAGAGAGAGAGAGAGAGAGAGAGAGAGACCGACTTTGAACTCCCAAACTTAAACATGTACAGTACACATTCCAGGTGTGTTGGTGAGCTACAGGTATCTCCAACGTAACTGAATCGTTTTTTTTTTTCATTTCCGGTCATTTACCCTGTATAGGATGAAGTTCCCGCGACAACTATTAGATAACCCACAAAAGTGACGAACACCTTCACCTCCTAGTAATGATCTACATAGTTTCTACGTTTTAATTTTCCTTCCTCACTAAAGGTTGGGAGTCATCTTAACAGTGGGCTTGGTGCTTATCTTAAAACACACACTCGCTCTCTGTGTTAAACTTTCACTGATAATAAGACATTTAGAAAGAGTTTTTAGGCTCTAATAATCAAGTGTTGTGTTAATTTTGAACTTTAAACGTGTACAAAAATTCGGGTGTTTTGAACTAGGTATATATTTTCTTCAACACACCTGATGATTTGTTTGTTTTATTTCAGGTGTTTAGGCTCCTGAGTACATATCTACTATACAGTGAGTTATCAAGAATATCTTCTCCATGGTGTCCACATTAGAATTACTTTGAAGCCTTCTAACTTTTAATTGTATAATGCAAACAGAGGAATGTTCACGCAGCTCATATTAGTTTGCTTGACTTTCATTTGGTGGATGGGTATATATCATTCGGGTACATTAGGTTAGACATTCTACTTGTGCGCCTAACCATTCATAGTCAAAAAGGTTCTCAATATCCCTCAACATTTCTTAAACATCTCGGGTGTTATGGAGGCCACCGCCGCTGTTACGCTCTTATAGTTGAACAATGTCCTACACCTTTGTGGAGTATAGAATTTCACATAACATCATCCTCTGATAGCTTTCCATCACCTTGCTGTTTTAGAACACTGCCAAACGCTGCACGGAATCGTCGTTGCACCAGGATAGGTAACTTCAGTTTAGTCATCCATAATTCAATCTGAAACAAAAAAGAAAACTAAGAACAGATACTTGAGAATTTATAAGGCTTCAAAGTTGTTTCAGTTCACTGGGACTCCCTGCATACAAAGAGAGAAAGGTTCCAAAAACTACCTTTCACGCATTAGGGAATCGTGACCGTGACCTAAAAAAGACGTCATAAGTCTGTGTGTTCGTCGTAGTAAAGTTACTTCTTGGTACTTACACGTGAACTACATCCTCTGATGACCGGAAATGAAACGAGGAGGACAATTTTTATAGCATTATTATTATTATTATTATTATTATTATTTTATTGTTTATTAACTCCTCGTGTCACAATCACTTGACTTTTGCTCTATATACTTCATAGATGAACCATTATCCCCAAAGTTATATACCACACCTAGAAATATACACACTACAGTATTCCGTTTTTTTTTTTTTTTTTTTTTTTTTTTTTTTTTTTTTTTTTTACAAGAGGATTAGCCCACCCAGGTACAGGTCACTGACCCACATCGGGGCGTGGGGGGCGAAAATTTAATAATAATAATAATTCATAGTAAATGAAATTTATAATAAAAAAATTTGAAAAAATAAAAATAAATAATAATAATAATAATAATAATAATAAAGAACCAGAAAGAAATACAAAAATGAAAAAAAAAGTTCAAACGTGAAAAACAATATGCTGTATGTATGTTATGTTGTCAATAGTAAGAGAAACAGTTGAGACCCTGCAATTGTGTGTAAATGTGACAGAAAGTCAGATCAGCAACATGGGACTTGGTCACAATTTTCGTGATGCCATATGGCAGCAGGGTCTACCATTGGATAACACATTATGCTTCCAATATCTTCCCAAGCGGTAGTACCTCCCTGTTTGGTAGCTGCCTACTACCTACTACCAGTATAATAATAATAATAATAGCGAAGAACGCTTTAAAAGACCACCCCCTCCCCCAAAAAGCAAAAAAAAAAAACATAATAAAAATATATATCTTCCTTTATTTTAACATCGCAATAGAGTAAAACAAGACAATCACAGACACAGTGAGACAGTATATGTTAATTTTTCCCCTGTGGCTGTTGTTTGACTTGGGAATGAGACGGGAGGGACACCTTGTTGTCTTCAGGTTATAGCTTGAATAGTAATTATAGCGCCAGAAATAATTATAGGGTGGAAGAGAAACTATAGGAACGGCCTTAGGCTGTGGTGAAACCTTGTGTGAAGGTCTTGTGGCTTGGTCCAACACGGCTGCCGCGTCATAATAATGTTTCATCCCATCCTCATTGTTGACAACCCATTCACCAAATATAGAAGGTATATGCAAGTACCTGTTAAACTAATACAGGAAATTAATATAAGTACAAGACGAAACGATGTGTATAAAACTAATTATAAGTGTAACAGATTCAATATTTACCAACATCTTTTGTGAAGCTGACCATTCCAAACCAAAACTTCCTGGACACTAAATAGTTTTACCACAAGTTAATTATGAGAATCAATTATTTTCACGTGTATAGTGTCGTGGCAAGACCATTCTTCCGTTAAGTTCGGTTTGGACATCTTGAGAGAGGACGTGTCCGTGTAGAGTAACTAATCTGTCATATATCATAGGATGGCATTCTCATATTCTTCCATGTTCTTTAATGCAATAACTAGTCCCGGATTTCGGTGTAATGTATTTCACTTTATATTTAATCCCTTGCAGCTACTTTTGTTGTAAATGATATAAACTCTAGTTAATCGTTTGATTGATAGTCTAATACTATAGTGATAGGAGTAAGGAACCATGAAATAAATATAAATGTTTTCACTCCAGTTGCATCAATTTCACGTGGAGTTTGTGCAAATTACTGTATATTTAATTGCTTATAACACCAGCCGAGTACCACTTTACCTTTATCTTTGATTACAAATTAATTCTCATACAAACCGTATGACAGTTTATATTAATTAATTTCCTGAAGCGCGTATTGTATGACAAGTTTCGGATTTGGTGGAGATGAAGGTTAACACAGTTGGTAATTAATTAATGATAGACCCGATCAAACCTCGGTGGAATCTGTTCTGGGTTTGTTTAAAACATTGATATACAGTATATATATATATATATATATATATATATATATATATATATATATATATATATTTATATATATATATAGATAGAGAGAGAGAGAGAGAGAGAGAGAGAGAGAGAGAGAGACTGAATGGAAGCCAAACATAAATCATCGTTGTACAATTCGTGTAGAGATTGACTTAGGTCTAGACTTGGCTGTATTGATTTGAATGTTTGGTTTGGTGAGATTAAGATAAGCTGGGTTAAGTTTAAGTTTACTTGTCTTCAATGTGTCACCACATTCCAGGAAATACTTCCTGGAAGGTTGTGGGAGCGTTGCTTGCAAGTTCCTATTTTTCAATAAACAACCGTATCCTGTTTGGTCTTTTATAGCCCCTCCTGGTCCCAGACCGCTGAAGGTGGGTGGTAGCCAAGTACGCTATACAAACGTTAATAATCAAAATAAAGAAACTTGCACACGAAATAATCCTGGAATCATGAGTTTTTGTTTGTTTGAGAGAGCATACATAGTACGCTTAAGTTTAATATTCAAGGTATCAATGTTTAATATGAAAAACACTGTACCTCTTCATATTCCCGAAGACTCCCATGTGTCATTTCTATTTCAGTTGTATTTAGGTTAAGAAAATGACATCAACGATACCGCTCCCGGATGGAAAGCACTCTTACCTCAACGACGTGTCTGGTATTACTGTATTTACATTTTAGGTAAGGCAGGTCTCACCCCGATAGTTATACAGGAAAAAAAAAAAAATTTACCTTCATTGAATTTTTATCTATACTTCTAAGGTTTCTGAATATATAGTTTAAATGGATTATTTTATTTAGTGCTTTGACTTAGTTTCATTAGTAGTAAGTAAACAGGAAGGGTGTGGATGTGAAGGGAAAGTGAAATGGCCATTATTTGGTCGTTTTGTAATACTGCTGAAGGAAGTGATTGTTGCGTGTGTGTGTGTGTGTGTTTGTGTGTGGCGTGTGATATTGTATGTACTTAGAATGTTAGGAAAGAGGTATAGAAATTGTCTGTATAGCGTGTTTGTGTATATCCGTGTGAACATTTATACAATTAAGTGCATAGACGTGTGTGTGTGTGTGTGATGGAAAGTAAGTTATCCAAGGCCAGGGACCCTATAATCTGTGACGACTCAACCACGTACCTGATCAGTGAGCTATCTGGTGCTTCGTGACGGCTTCAGGAAGTTGTTGACGACACTAGATGGCCGGTGACGTCATCTGGCGGCTAATATCTTTATTTTCCGGCTGAGGATATCCTGGGCTGGTAAATGATAATACATGATTGTTAAGTGTGACGCCCGGTATATAACCTTATGGCGGCTGAGGATATTATGTGGTGATCGATATGTGATGGCTGTTGACGTCATTATGGCGGATGAGGTTATTATAATATGGCGGCCAAGAGTATGACGGACGAGAAACATTATAGGCGGCTGAGGACATTATATGGCGGCTGAGGACATTATATGGCGGCTGAGGACATTATACGGCTGCTAAGGGTATGACGGCTGAGGACATTATATGGCGGCTGAGGACGTTATATGGCAGCTGAGGACATATGACGGCTGATGACGTTATATGGCGGCTGATGACATCATATGGCGGTTAAGAGTGTGACGGCTGAGGACAATATATGGCGGCTGAGGGTCTTACATTATGACGAATATTTGAAGGCTGATGACCACTGGCGGATGATAACGTGTCATTATCTAAACCTAGTGCTTGATGACGTGACCGCCGCCACTGATTTCCTCTTGTGGCTTCGTCCTGTGACTGCTACTCGTTACGTCAGGGCTGTGGTTTTTGCAGTAGCTTGTGTTTGTTGTTGTTATTGACGTAATGTAATCCATGATATTTATTAATCAAGTGGTTGTTATTGGTTGTTGACATGTATTCGTTATTGTTATGTTTTTGTAGGTGTTGTTGACATATGCGGTGTTGTTATAATGTGGTTGTTTTTGTTGATATGTGGTTGTAATTCTTTTTTTATCTGTAGTTGCTGTTGACATGTGATTGTTGTGGTTTTTGATATGTGTATATATGTTAGTTATTCTGTGATTGTTGTTGAGTGGTCATTGTTGGCATGTTTATTGTTGACTTGTGGTTGTTGTTATTTACTCATGATTGTATGATATTTTTCTTATTGACATCGGTAGTTTTTTTACTTCTCGTTTTTAATATAATTTGGTTGTTAATGGCATCTGGTGTGTGTGTGTGTGTGTGTGTCGAAATGGCCAGCTGTGTGAAATATCATGGAGATCATCCTCTTCATGACCAACAAGTCCGTCACAGGTGATCGACCAGCACAGGTAAGTGAGGTCGTCAGGCAGCAACAGTCACTCCACCTGGCGGGCGACTCTGGGGTACTACTCTTCCTCCTCCTTCACAGCCCCTGGCACCAGCACTCAAACCTACCACTGTTTGACCCCGAGTGGAAGGCTGCCCGCTCTCTCTCTCTCTCTCTCTCTCTCTCTCTCTCTAAACTTGCGTAACCTTACCTAATTTAGTCAAAAGTTACCTTACCTAACCTCGTATGATATAACCTAACTAAACCTTATGTAATCTAGCAGAACCTTACGTGATATAACGTATTTAATCTAACTTTATCTAACCATAAGCATTAACCATATATATTCTTTTTAATCTTAACCAACCCACCCTAACCGTAACTAACTTAACTCAACCGTATTTAACCTTAACCAAATCTTAACCAATATTGCTTTACCTGCAACCAAACCCAACCTAATCATCCCATAGCCAGGATTATGAAAGATTCTAGTGTCAATATTCCTCGTCTAGCTGAAGACAGGAGAACACGTCTTGTAGTTATTAAAGTAGAGGATTGGTGTAATATTGGTTTCATTTGGGCTGTGGGTGTTTCTGCAGTGTAGTTTTTGTTTATCATTCATTTCCGTTCTCATGCCTCGGTTAAGGGGGAAAATTGAACTTACGATCCTTTGCGTAATATGGTGTGGTTTGAGAGAGAGAGAGAGCGAGCTTCCCTTCCTATAAATACGTGTTTAAAGCTCCTTATTTCATATACTTACATACAAAATCTGGAGAATATTAATATACACTGAGTTGTTGCGTAGTGTGTGTTAAGTGTAGGGTCAAGACGTGGCTCTAATTCTGTTCTGTTTATGATGGTCATTGGTTTACCAGTGATATAATGTTTGTGTTTCTCTATACCCTTTCTTCTTCCTTGACTCACCGTCTTTTGTTTTCATTTTTTTTTACAACTTTTATTGATGAGTATTTTATTTTTCTTCTCTGTGACGACAAAATCCAGGTTGAGGTGTGAACTGTTAAGCTTTATCTCTCGTTACCTGTCATTACTAAGGCATGGATTTAGCACCGAGATATATACTGTAATTATCATTTACTATTTCTCGGTGTCATATCCTGACTGACATTGTTTATTTCTTCATCTGTCATTACTTATCTAATTATTCAATACTGAGCATTCGTATTTTTCCATTCTTCTACTCGCACAGCCGCAAACTTATACTCTAAGCTTAGTATTTACTGACGCGGCGTAAATTGTGTTAAAGCAGGTGATACGCCATGCTGTCTCATCTCTTTCTTTCGATAAATGTGTGTATTAAGTTCCTTCCATAACAGCTGCACCTCTCTGAAGGCTCAGCTGTGCCAGGTTTATTGATGTACAATTTGCATCTGTAATATTTCTGGGTTAATGAACTGTTTCGTTTTACTTCAATTCCTGGGTCAATGCTTGGTGTGTGTGTGTGTGTGTCAGAGGGTGTAAGTGCGGGGTCAAGATACACCCAGGGGTTGAGGCGAGGTGGTCTTGGCGGTCAGTAGGGAGGAGTTCCGCGCCTTAGCCTCTGAGAGACTGCATGAGACAGCCTCCTCCTCCTCCTCCTATCTTTCATCCACTTTCTCCTCCACCTGACTACCTCTTGCTCCTCATCTTTATCATCTTCATTCTTATTCCGATTAATTTCTTCCTGCTTCTACTACTGCCTTAGCTACTGGTGGTGGTTGTGGTGGTGATGTGGGATTGTTTACCTGTACAATTATTAGAGCAAGTACCTCAGAGATGTCTAGCTTAATGACAAACTTATTCAGCCGCGACATATAGGGCTTATTTGAGGTCATGACTCCCGCTATCAAAACATAACGAAACACCCAAGGAAAAATAAACAAAGCGCTATAGAGGTCAGTTATTTGTGTCTAATATAGCAGTAGTGATCTTAGATGTGTTTATGATGGGAATGTCATTTATTGTTCATGTTTATTTTTATTTTTATTTTTTTTTTTAGCCTCGAGCGATTTGTCTGGACCATCTCCCAGCAGTACCTTCTTCCCGTTTTCTATGTAGAAGAAGAGTGGGAGGGAAGGAGGAAGGGGAAGGGGTAGGGAGGGGTGTGTGGTGAAGGTGTCCGCGTGATGCTGCCGGAGCCGCCACTCTCCCTGCGTGATGGAATGTCAGCAGACTCCCTCCTTCCCTCACTCCTTCCCTCCCTCCCTCCCTCATTCCTTCCTTCCCTCCCTCCTACCCCAGCTACACTTTACCTCTCCCCTCTTTCCCTAATACTGTCAATACTACTGGTGATGAGTTTAAATGCTGAGACTCACATAATGTAGGTGTGTGTGTGTGTGTGTGTGTGTGTACGGATGGATGCTTGGATGGGTAGGCAGGTGGATGGACGAATCGGTAGGTGGATTGGTGTGTAAGTTGGTGGGTGAAAGGACGGGTGGGTGGATGGGTTGGTAGATGGATGAATGGGTTATAGTCAGCACAAGGTTGTAGTCAGCACAAGGGTGTAGTCAGCACAAGGTTGTAGTCAGCACAAGGTTGTAGGCAGCACAAGGTTGTAGGCAGCACAAGGTTGTAGTCAGCACAAGGTTGTAGTCAGCACAAGGTTGTAGTCAGCACAAGGGTGTAGTTAACACAAGGTTGTAGTCAGCACAAGGTTGTAGTCAGCACAAGGTTGTAGTCAGCACAAGGTTGTAGTCAGCACTAGGTTGTAGTTAACACAAGGGTGTAGTTAACACAAGGTTGTAGTCGGCACAAGGTTGTAGTCAGCACAAGGTTGTAGTCAACACAAGGTTGTAGTCAACACAAGGTTGTAGTCAGCACAAGGGTGTAGTTAACACAAGGTTGTAGTCAGCACAAGGGTGTAGTTAACACAAGGTTGTAGTCAGCACAAGGTTGTAGTCAGCACAAGGTTGTAGTCAGCATAAGGTTGTAGTCAGCACAAGGTTGTAGTCAGCACAAGGTTGTAGTCAGCATAAGGTTGTAGTCAGCACAAGGTTGTAGTCAGCATAAGGTTGTAGTCAGCACAAGGTTGTAGTCAGCACAAGGTTGTAGTCAGCACAAGGGAGTAGTTAACTTAAGGTTGTAGTCAGCACAAGGTTGTAGTCAGCACAAGGTTGTAGGCAGCACAAGGTTGTAGTCAGCATAAGGTTGTAGTCAGCACAAGGTTGTAGTCAGCATAAGGTTGTAGTCAGCACAAGGTTGTAGTCAGCACAAGGTTGTAGTCAGCACAAGGGTGTAGTTAACACAAGGTTGTAGTCAGCACAAGGTTGTAGTCAGCACAAGGTTGTAGTCAGCACAAGGTTGTAGTCAGCACAAGGGTGTAGTCAGCACAAGGTTGTAGTCAGCATAAGGTTGTAGTCAGCACAAGGTTGTAGTCAGCACAAGGTTGTAGTCAGCACAAGGTTGTAGTCAGCATAAGGTTGTAGTCAGCACAAGGTTGTAGTCAGCACAAGGGAGTAGTTAACTTAAGGTTGTAGTCAGCACAAGGTTGTAGTCAGCACAAGGTTGTAGTCAGCACAAGGTTGTAGGCAGCACAAGGTTGTAGTCAGCACAAGGGAGTAGTTAACACAAGGTTGTAGTCAGCACAAGGTTGTAGTCAGCACAAGGTTGTAGTCAGCACAAGGTTGTAGTCAGCACAAGGGTGTAGTCAGCACAAGGTTGTAGTCAGCATAAGGTTGTAGTCAGCACAAGGTTGTAGTCAGCACAAGGTTGTAGTCAGCACAAGGTTGTAGTCAGCACAAGGTTGTAGTCAGCACAAGGGAGTAGTTAACTTAAGGTTGTAGTCAGCACAAGGTTGTAGTCAGCACAAGGTTGTAGTCAGCACAAGGTTGTAGGCAGCACAAGGTTGTAGTCGTATACAATAGTGGCTGGGGACCATTGCACTCAGTCACCGCGTTACATGGATGACGCAACCTTTCGCTGTGGCCCACTGACGCTGTGCTGGGTGCACTGATACGGAACATTACACATTGTGTAAAACATTTATTGTACGATAAGTATTATGACACAGTAATAGGTAGAAGCAAGTTAGAAAGTACCTAAGGATTATTTACTGTTGTTAAATAACTTGCACAGTAAACTCGGCTTTACGAGCGAATTTACAATACAGAAATTCACAATTTGCTCTGAAATCGTCTATTTATTAAGAAATTCAGTATTTTTTAGAAATCTACTGTTTAATAAGAAGTCCACCGTTTATTAAGAAGTCGCTGTTTTGGAGAAATCGCCGTTTAAGAAGACTTCCATTGTATAGGAAATCCACTGTTTATTAAGAAATATACGCTTTTAGATTTTTTTAAGAAATCCGTTATCTTGGTAAGTATGGCATACACAATGGTTTTACTGTAATAATGCCACACATTTTAAATAATTATTCTCAAGATGTATGTTGTAGAATATCACGTGAAAACTCAATAATAATAATAATAATAATAATAATAATAATGATGATGATAATAGTAACAACAACCATATTAAGTGTTCATGGTCAAGATATGTTCTAACTTATTAATGAGAACCTCAGATTACCAGATGGTCAAAAAGTTCTCTCAGTGAGTGAGTTGGTCAATCAATCAGATGCAGTTTAAAATTCCAACTGGTGTGCTGGACATCTTGTCGCTGTTGCCTTTGGGACTTGTTAACATTTAGCACCTTCGTTTACTGTAGGACATGTTGCCTTTGCGACTTGTTAACATTTAACACCTTCGTTTACTACTGTAGGACAGTCTTAAGGCAAACCTGAAAAGGTAACCAATCGACCCTCTCACCTGGGAGACGATTACTCCACACCGTAGCGCTTGGAGGAACACCACACAAGAAGGTGTCAATACTTTCGAGTTATCCCGACTGCAATCCGAGGCAGACAAGCGCCAACGCTGGAAAGACGCTGCCGCCGCCCCTCCCGCACTAGATGTAGCCCTCCACATGTGCAACATCAGTGAACGACCCTGCCGGTCCCGTATCGGTCTCTTTAGTCACCTCAAAACTCACCAACGTAGGTGACATCCTTAATAACTCACATCATTATATTATAGCTGGATGATCGTCATACTCGATTCCGAGCGACAGCAAAGTAGTTAGTGTGTGTGTGTGTGTGAATATTGTTGTTGTGTAGGGAGCTTGCATGGTTGGGGTCTGACGCACCAATGACTCTCTCTCTCTCTCTCTCTCTCTCTCTCTCTCTCTCTCTCTCTCTCTCTCTCGGAAGATTTAATGAGAAGAAGGAATGGATGGACTGAGAGAGAGAGGCTATGAGTAATTCTGTACATACAACACTGTGCTCAGTTGAATTTAATCAATATACCGTTAACTAGTGTAGTAACAGCCTGGCCGCGTCTTGGCTACTAATATCGTGGCAGTTACTTGAAATGTAAAGAGTGTAGGCAAGACTCCGATCACTGCCCTGAACAATATGTGTTAGATTTTGTTCTTTTCATCAAACACTGAAGAACTCGGGGACACGGAAGGTAATGCTTCAGAACATATATCGACCTGCTTCGGTATTTAATGAATTCTTAATAAAATACAGAGATAATATCTTTGTTTTCTATATCGACGATAATTTGTATACTGTGTACGGTAATTATTGTGCTCTTTTCTCTCACTGAGGCCTACAGTAGGTGTTGGGTGTTCCGCTGTAACCTAATGCTAAAGAAATATAACACTAATTGTTACGGTATATATTTTCCTTCTCTCTTGTTTAAGTATATCTCCAAAAACAAAATTTTAATAAAGACATTTGGTGAATATGCATGAGATACTAATGGCCATGTTTGTGTGGAATAATTTATATACGATATGGGTAACAGTACCAGTCAGCTGCGGGCGGTGGTCGTCATGGTAATGGGGGAGACAACGACGCCAACATTGTTATATACTTGTTTACCTTGTCAGTTAGGGGTTCTGGTAATGAATGGTGATAATGAAGATAAACCGAAACAACAAAAACATTTTATTCACAAAAGGAAGGAGCGGATTTACAGGTTGTGGAAAGTAATTATGCCGCAAACTCCAGCAAATGATTTCCATGAAGAACATTTTTCAATTCAGTTTTTCATATTAAATATAGTGGTGATAATGAGAGTTTTGGGAAATGTATAATTACTGAATAATGACTCCTACCCTGTCAGTGTTGACCCCGCCAAGGCTTCTAAACAGAGAGGAAAGTGGAATTAGTAGACTCTCCACTAAAAACATATTTATATTAACTTAACTTAATATGGCCATTGCAATGTACTCACCTACTGGTAATTATTCCACAAACACTGGCCTGTGATTAAATTAGGCTCGTAACCCGACACCGGCATATGATTTAGGCTCGTTTGCCGGTATTTACGGGATATTAGCCTTTTAGAAATTAAATTTAATAAAACACCTTCAAATGGATGAGTTGTATTATGATGCTGTAAGATAACTGACGAATTAGTTTATGCATTATTAAGTAAATATCGGAGTCAAATAATGTAGGTACAGTATTTATGAAATATATTAGTTAACAAAGTATAAGATAGAATAGCATTTGTGAGTATAGGGTGTAATAGTGGCCACACTTAGATAAATACAGGATTTAGTTGGAGCCATAATTAGTGAAGTACTAAGGGTCATATGTAGATGAGTATAGAGGGTCAAATGTAGGTGATTACCAGGGCCACATATAGGTGATTACCAGGACGCCACATTTGGCTGATTGCAATGGGCGCATATAGTTAAGTAATTATATGGGTCAAAGTTAAGTGTGTACAAGGACTATATTTAAGGACACACAAGGACCATATTTAAGGACGCAAGGGCCATGTTTAAGGACGCAAGGGCCATGTTTAAGGGCACACAAGGACCATATTTAAGGACGCAAGGGCCATGTTTAAGGGCACACAAGGACCATATTTAAGGACGCAAGGGCCATGTTTAAGGGCACACAAGGACCATATTTAAGGACGCAAGGGCCATGTTTAAGGGCACACAAGGACCATATTTAAGGGCACACAAGGACCATATTTAAGGACACACAAGGACCATATTTAAGGACGCACAGGGACCATATTTAAGGACGCAAGGGCCATGTTTAAGGGCACACAAGGACCATATTTAAGGGCACACAAGGACCATATTTAAGGACACACAAGGACCATATTTAAGGACGCACAAGGACCATATTTAAGGACGCAAGGGCCATGTTTAAGGACGCAAGGGCCATGTTTAAGGGCACACAAGGACCATATTTAAGGACGCAAGGGCCATGTTTAAGGGCACACAAGAACCATATTTAAGGACGCAAGGGCCATGTTTAAGGGCACACAAGGACCATATTTAAGGACGCAAGGGCCATGTTTAAGGGCACACAAGGACCATATTTAAGGACACACAAGGACCATATTTAAGGACGCACAAGGACCATATTTAAGGACGCAAGGGCCATGTTTAAGGGCACACAAGGACCATATTTAAGGACACACAAGGACCATATTTAAGGGACAATAGGGGCTATATTTAAAAAAAAGAAACATAATTAAGGGACCATAAGGACCATATTTAGGCGTGTACGAGGTGTAACAGGAGCCTTACTGTGGTCACTGAGCCTCGTGCCAGCTGGGTGCCTTCCGGTGGGCGGCGGTCATCCCAGGTCACAAATGGTCAACTGGGATCACCTTGATGGGTCAAAGGTCAGGAAGTTGTGGTGACGGCACGCGTCCCACCCCAATCATTAGGGGAAGTGTGGTGCCTGGTGTTATCTGGGGGGGGGGGGGGGGGGGGGGAGGTGGACGCTCCTTCACAGGGCAGTTGAGAGAGAGTGCCAGAGGGAAGGAGGGCCAGGAGAAAACCCATCAACCAGCAGCTGCACACCCTGGCCAGCAGAGTCTGGCAAAAGATAGAACGTTCAGAGCAAGAACTCCTTCAAAGACTCCCGCCAGACAACGACAACAACCATACATGGTTCCCAAAAAGTTATCAAATCTCAAAAGGTCCATTACCACCCCCTGTCTATACGGCCAGGCAATAGACAACCTCCCTAGACCAGCATCCTCCAGTAGGGTTGGCGGAATATGAAATAAGGCCCTCAAAACACCCATATATGGGATAGGGTAGGCTGTCTAGTGCCTGTACCGACGAACAATAACTAACCCATGACACAACCCTAATACACTATTAGCTTAGCTAACCCATGCAAGGCGGTCATCCCGCCTCCTCCTAAATTTCTTCAATTTCCGAACTAAAACTTCCGTCCTCCACCTCTAATGTTTTTTCACCTCTTCTTTCTCTACAAAAAGGGGAGGGATTGTAAGGGAAGGTAATTTATAAAATGGGTTTTCATTTTTTCTTACATACTGTATATATAAATCGTGTGATGGTAAGGCCATAAACATGTACGAGTAGACAGTCACTTGAGATGGGCCTCTAGCGTGTTGAAACGGATACTGTTATCCATAAAAGGTATATTTATAGAAAACCGGATATGATGATACGCTTCACGTAATGTTTGCTTGAACTCCACCCATTTTTGGCTGATTCGTCAGATGTATGAACGAACGCCTTCCCTGACCGTGGCGGTAAAAATTTACTCCCGGGAACCCCCTCCCCCCCCCCCCCCCCCTTCCCCTTACGTCGCCTGTCCTTATAGCTCGCCCACGCTATGGAGACCCCGGCTCTCGCTCGTCAGGCCCTCGTTACTGATATAGCCAGTTCCAACTCAATTTTGTTGTTGAACACAAATTTTGCATTTTTCTCAGTCTGCGTAAACCTTTTAGCCTACCATTAAATAATAGCTACGTTAACAGTGGACGTGGTGGGTCCCGCGGGGTGTTCTCACGGTAAGCGGTGTTTCCGGTAGCCGTCCGTACACTTGACATGATCACTTAAAGGTGTCAGAGCCTTATACTCTCCCTTGTCATGGTGTTTCTCTTATAGGTTCAGCATCAGTAATTGTTTAGATATATAATGTTGTTTACAAAAAAAAATGGTCTGCAATAAATGGGAATGGTTTCTTATTTTGTATCGAAAATATTTTATATACGGTTGTTGAATAGTGTGATATGAATGCATATAAAATAATATTTGTGTGTGTGTGCGCGCACGCGCTACTATAGTTACACAAGTATCGTGTGATTATGTATTTATATAGTTTGCCAAGTTCGTATTGATTAATTTTCCAATCAACATGCAAATTTGTCCGGGTATTTAACCATTGTAATGGTCCATTTGCAATTCAACAAATCTTACTTTGTGTGTAGTGGTTGTGGAGCCGACTAGTGCTTGGAGGAAGGCTCTTATCTCTCTGTTATATACTGTGTTGGGAAATTGGTTGTCTTGTGATCAGGGTCAGGTCGTTGTCTTGTACACTGTTGTCTTGTGATCAGGGTCAGGTCGTTGTCTTGTACACTGTTGTCTTGTGATCAGGGTCAGGTAGTTGTCTTGTACACTGTTGTCTTGTGATCAGGGTCAGGTAGTTGTCTTGTGATCAGGGTCAGGTAGTTGTCTTGTGATCAGGGTCAGGTAGTTGTCTTGTGATCAGGGTCAGGTAGTTGTCTTGTACACTGTTGTCTTGTGATCAGGGTCAGGTCGTTGTCTTGTGATCAGGGTCAGGTCGTTGTCTTGTACACTGTTGTCTTGTGATCAGGGTCAGGTAGTTGTCTTGTACACTGTTGTCTTGTGATCAGGGTCAGGTAGTTGTCTTGTGATCAGGGTCAGGTAGTTGTCTTGTGATCAGGGTCAGGTCGTTGTCTTGTGATCAGGGTCAGGTCGTTGTCTTGTACACTGTTGTCTTGTGATCAGGGTCAGGTAGTTGTCTTGTGATCAGGGTCAGGTAGTTGTCTTGTGATCAGGGTCAGGTAGTTGTCTTGTGATCAGGGTCAGGTCGTTGTCTTGTACACTGTTGTATTGTGATCAGGGTCAGGTAGTTGTCTTGTGATCAGGGTCAGGTCGTTGATTCAAGTATGAGTAGCTACAGTGACTGTATTTTGTATTATGGTTAACTGCACCCCTTGTAATTATTGGTTAATTTGTTCGTATTTCGCTTTTTAATAACTACATTCAAAGTTAGGATGCGGCGGCCGAGTGGATACAGAGGTCGTCTCTTGGCTTAAGACTCGCTGGTTTGCACTCTGCGCATCTCCAGTTCACCTAAATGTACAGTTGGGTGAAATAACGGCGGTCGAGTAAAGTGCCGGCCACTTAATATTCAGTGTGCTGTATCCGCACAGTATTGTATTTGAAGAACTTTTAGTAGAAAGGCTTGTCAGTTTGAATTTTGAAATGCGGATATTCACAAATATGTTTTGTTTAAAAAACAGGCTGACTAACTGATGTTTACATCGTCAGGGAGGTATTCTGTACAGTGAGGGGCACTCCCGCCCTGCTGCACCGGGAGGAGGACCAAGGTTTATGTGCCTTCTCTTTGTGTGTTTGTCTGTATATCCAAGAGTGGTGGACGTAATGACCTGGAGTGATGACACCGGATTTTTACCAATTTGTTATATAGATATACCACAACAAGGTCTCATGAGGTCATAATTAATGTTGTGTGACTATTGACTCGCATTATGGCACCTTGGACTGTGTCGTGACGGAGAGGGAGGGACTTGTACTGCTCGGCTTGTTCCTAACAGTAGTTTACTATAGGTTGGTAGTACTTAAGGAAGTGACTTACCTGACCATTTCTGCCTGTGTGAGATACCTATAAGGCTTGGCGTATGTTCTCCAGTGCTGGCTAAGTAGCGATTGTTGGACAAAGGCCCACCTAACGTTCCAGGTTATAAAAGCATTGAAAGTAACTATTAGCGGTGAGATGTTGGTGAGATGTAATCAGTGAGTAATAGTCTGGTAAGATTTTGTTCATTGTATATCTTTGGTGGTGAGGTGGGTCATCCTGTCTGCTGCCATTATATAAAAGTAACACATTGCTGAGTGGAATTTTCTCCTCTTAGCTTGTGTAAAATATATAATATAGTACATTATTAATTTAAGGGGGGAATTTTTTTATTTGTTGTCAGATTTGTTTTATTATTTTTGTCGCTTAAGTTGTTGCCGCTTTCCATTTTTCTCTCTGTTGGTGAGAGAGAGAGAGAGAGAGAGAGAGAGAGAGAGAGAGAGAGAGAGAGAGCCGTTGCGGTCTTACAATCATTAATCTCCTGTGTACTACCTGCGGGTTTTTCATTTATTGATGTGTGTGTGTGTGTGTGTGTCAGTCAGATGAGAGAATAAGTGCGTCATCTAGTACGTAAACGGTGTATTTATGCGTCAGTGTGTACCAGAGTCTGGAGTCAATGCATCAGTTTATATTTACTAGTGCGCAAGTCAATGTGAGGCTGTACATACAATGAGTCAGTGCATGAAACTGTGTATTTATGTGAGTCACTCTTTAAGTCAATGTGTGAGTCAAAGTGTGAGAGGGTGACACGTGAGGGTGTGTATATCGAGTGTCACACGCTGCCTCCCTCACTTCCTTACATGAGAATTTCCGGCGAAAGATTAAACTTGCCATCTGCTGTGCTTAGTGACCTCCTGGTGCCTCCTACCCCCGCTCCTGACATATATACCTGGTGATGTCCTATGTAGTCCCTGTTTGTACTCGTGGTGATATGCTGGTGATCGTGGAGTGTGCATGTTACCAAGGCCGAATGCTTCATCTGTACATAATAACCCAATAAGTACATACTGTATATATTTTTTTATCTTATTCTAATACCACTAAAATAAAATGTCATATAATGTTTGTTTCGTTTGTGTCAGCCCGGTGAACAGAGGCATGGGAGCCGTGTGTGTGTGTGTGTGTGTGTGTGTGTGTGTGTGTATATAATAATAATAATAATAATTAACGGTTTATTGAAAGAGCTTGGCAGCCAGAAGGCTGAAAATATACAGTTACATATTTGGGGAATGGGTTACGAATTACAAATAATATACAAGTCACATAAGTGACACAAATAAGACATATAATAACTAGATGTGGAAAAGCTCAAACTACAGTTCATTTCAACATAGTGACAGTGTAAGGAGCAGTGTTTACTGGGAGTGAATACACTGATTTATTACAAGTTATTGATAATTTTTACAATGGTTAGGACTGGGCTGTTCTTATAGCGATCAGTTCGTGCACGTATGGGCTGGATGCGGTTGTGTGTGGGTGGGTGTGTGTGTGTGTGTGTGTGTGTGATACTTTTTTTTTTACTCATCTGTGTCTTTCTCCCCAGCAGGTGAGTTTGGACGTCTGTCATGGGTCATTCTGCCTGGATCAGATGAGCGTGGGCGTTTGTCATGGGTCACACTGCCTGGATCAGGTGAGTGTGGGCGTCTGTCATGGGTCATTCTGCCTGGATCAGATGATTGTGGGCGTCTGCCATGGGTCATTCTGCCTGGACCAGGTGAGTGTGGGCGTCTGTCATGGGTCACACTGCCTGGATCAGGTGAGTGTGGGCGTCTCTCATGGGTCATTCTGCCTGGACCAGGTGAGTGTGGGCTTCTGTCATGAGTCATTCTGCCTGGATCAGGTGAGTGTGGGCGTCTGTCATGGGTCACACTGCCTGGATCAGGTGAGTGTGGGCGTCTCTCATGGGTCACACTGCCTGGATCAGGTGAGTGTGGGCGTCTGTCATGGGTCACACTGCCTGGATCAGGTGAGTGTGGGCGTTAACGTACAAACTTATGGTTTACTGTAAATAATAATAATAATAATAATAATAATAATAGTTTCCAAATCTAGAGTGAATTCGTTCAGTAATTACCGAGATATCACCCGAGAACTAATGACAAAGAAAAATTGCTTTCTTGAAAATAGCCTGGAGATGGGGAGAGATTAAGAGATGAGAAGCAGGGGGTGTCGTGTGTCACCAGCTGCTCCCCATAGTTCCCCTCTTGCCCCCCCCCCCTCCCTTCCTTTGCCACCCCCTCCACCCATCTGGATGAGCCGACAGGAAGTGCCACACTACCTCAGGTCGGCTGTTGGCTTCTGGCTCTTCCCCACTGTGCGACAGCCGGTGTGTGTGTGTGTGTGATGGGGTTTGGAAGCGTGTGGATGGATGGATGGGTTTGGGGAGTGAGCAAAGTAGGTGTGTGGGTGGCGGGGTTGGCAGCGTGTGGAAGGATGGGTAGGTGGTGGGTTTGAGGAGTGCACGAATAGTTGTGTGGGTGGCGGGGTTGAGGAGTGTGTGTGTGGGTGGTGTTTTTTTGTGAAAGAGGGTGGTGTATATGTGTCAGTCTGTCTGTGTTACGACTTAAGTTGAGGTTGCTAGATCTTAAGTAGTATAGACGGCCATGATGTAGGGTCAGGTTTATCACATTAAGGCAGAGGTCGAGGTTAAGTTTACCCAAAATTGAAAAAAAAAACCCATAATCAAACATAGGGGGAAAAAAAGTCCCAGATTAAAATTTACACCGAGTAAATTGGAACTACATTTACTGTACCAGAGTTACCATAGTTCAGGAACATCTGTGTTAGTTTTTATCTGGTTCGTATTAAAGTTTTGAGAAATTACGGCAAAAGTCATAAGAAATATTTATCTTATTTTCATTTTGGGTGCTGAGTATTGTTGAGGTGTGACTCGGGGTAAAAACTAGACCAGTCATTTGAAGGGCTTGTCCCACCCACTGAGAGTAGAATCTGTAATGTTAATCAACTACGTTACTGTATGAGGGATGGCTGCAGGGCCTGACCACCACAGCTTTAGTTACTGTTAGAAAAATATTATACTACAAACAAATGGACGGAGAGGCAATAACAGCATTTCCCCGAGCATTGTATTGTAGGTCAAAGAGCCGCACTGATGATCTCGTAATAAGTGAAGGAATATCCTTTTGGGGAATCTGTTGTTCAAGCCATCACACACGTCACTTTGGAACTATTCAAAAGAAGTAACTATATAGAGTAATGTTTTCTTTAACATGGGCAAATACAAATCCAATTATTGCACATTTAAGTATGCAGTACAGGTAATATCCTTGAGGTGAGAAAATAAAATGGAGTTTGTGTTTAACCTGGAGACCTGGGTATAAAAGGCTCTCGGGCATTGTAAGTCACAGTGAGTGCAAGTTATGTGCTAATTTTGCTAGGCGCTCTCCTGTGTATTGATGACAGCCCCAGCATATTCGGCTCTCCTGTATTTGTGCTTTTATTTAAGTATTGCTGGGTGTATGTGTAGGGGCGTTGGTGGTGCAGGACTGAGAAAAAACCGGGTCTCCTGTAGGATGGAGGGAAGGAGTGAGGGAGGAGAGAAGGACCCCATTCATCACAGTGAGGACAGAGACGTTTCTCACTCCCAGACTCACGTGTCACTCACCACGGCCTCCCGGTACTGGCTGCCTGCTTACGCTCCCAGTAGGTGGCTGGGCTAGCAGAATTGGGTGGTAGAGCCGGGCCCGATAAATTGGTTGGCCGGGCTAGTAGAATTGGTCGACTAGATTAGTAGCATTAAGTGGCTACGTTGGGAGGCTGGAATGAAAGGCTGGATCGCCGAGTGGTCGAAATGTATGACGAGGCTATATGGGGCTGGTGTTGGTGGTGGCGTGTCGTAGCTGTGGTAAAGGTACGACTTGAATATATAGTGGTGGCGGCGGCGGCTTGGATGGGAAGTAGTTGACTAATTGGATGGAAGCAAGTGTTGTTGAGAGGTTCCTGAAGGTGGTTGATGGATGACCAAATTAGTACCTCGGTGTATACACGTCTGACTGTCTAACTGAAGGTCACAATGTACCATAATTGTCAGGTACTTTACATACAGACAGTTAACACAACCATGACAGGATAAATGACTTGTAAATATATGAGTTTTTGAGTAGGAATAGACACTCATCCCGAGTTACCGTATGCAGAGGCACTCACATCCCGAGTTATCGTAAGCAGAGGCACTCACATCCCGAGTTACCGTATGCAGAGGCACACATCCCTAGTTACCGTATGCAGAGGCACTCACATCCCGAGTTACCGTATGCAGCGGCACTTACATCCAGAGTTACCGTATGCAGAGGAACTCACATCCCGAGTTACCGTTTGCGGAGGCACTCACATCCCGAGTTACCGTCTGCAGAGGCACTCACATCCCGAGTTACCGTATGCAGAGGCACTCATAACAAATGTTTTAAACCTCCAACAAGCAATTACCAACTTCAGACATTCTTCCTCACGCCAAACAAACTTTCCCCTGCCATCTGCCTGCAGTGGCGTTTCTTTATGTCAGATGGGTGGTGAGGTAATGGTTGTGCCCTGGACGTGAGGATGTGACCAGCAAGATGGTGAGGGGGACGGCATCTCCTTCACTCGTCCTGTTTCTGGCGGTGGTGATGTGTGGCGACGAGGAAGCTGTGTAGTGATAGTGGTGACGTTGATGCGGTGTGGTGGTGAGAAGTGTGGTGATAGTGGTGACGTTGAAGCTGTGTGGTGGTGAGATGTGTGGTGTTAGTGGTGGTGGGGTGAGGTGTAGGATGATGATGGTGGTAAAGTATGTGGTATTGGTAGTGGTGAGACGGATCACCAACTGATACTCAATATACATGACCCTCGAGTGTTACCTTCTTGTCACAGTGTAATATTAAGAGATGAAAATGCGGAATTATTATGATTATTTTGTACATCATCTCCACCAATCTTTACATTCTTACCGAAAGTCATTGTGAATTCTGTCAACTTTGCCCAAACTAAAGCGACGAACGTATTTACATGGTATGATGTATTAACAATACCGTAAAGCTCTCTTGGGTTATCCTATAGGTTGAATCGAGTTAATGTGTATCATAATTTGCTTACTTAGTACATGCTGAACCAGTGTGAGCTTGTGTGCTCATGTTTTTACCGAGTGATCATGTGTGTGTGTGTGTGTGTGTGTGTGTGTGTGTGTGTGTGTGTGTTATATAATTATGTTTGCATTTTTAAGTGGATATATTAATGTACAGTATACTATATAGTTTAAGAAGGGAGGGTGTGATGGTACAGAGAAGGAATTTATATATCCTGTTTATATTAATGGATATAGTTATTTAAGAAAGGTGAATGTATTTAACGTGTGTATTGATGTATATACGTAATTGCTGAAGACGTCTAGGTTTATATAATGTATGAACTGATATATAAAGCACCTTATGTGTATAGTTCGTCGAGATATCTTCAAAAATGTTGATAAAACCTGACACATTTAGATGAAACTTATTAGATTTAAGGTCAGGTTAGGTCAGGTCAGTACAGAGAAAGGTTAAAGCATCTTAATTTGCACTCCCTCGAGAGACGTAGAGTGAGGGGCGACATGATCGAGTTGTATAAATGGAAGTCAGGGCTGAACAATGGTGACATTACAAAGGTACTCAAACTATCCAACCGGGAGCGAACTCGTAACAATGGTTTTAAATTAGACAAATTTAGATTTAGGCACGAAATAGGTAAACATTGGCTTGGAAATAGAGTAGTGGACGACTGGAACAAGTTGCCAAATATCATCATTAACTCGAATACGCCGGATAGCTTCAAACATAGGTTGGATGGATATATGAGCAATAGGGGTTGGGTGTAAATGAGGCTGCCCAGTATGGGCCAATAGGCTTGCTGCAATTTCCTCCATTTTTATGTTCTTAGGTCAGGTCAAGCCAGGTTCAGAGTAGTGAGGTCAGTTTGACATAGCAGAAAGAACTTATTTAGTGAGCGTGGTGGGTGAGGAGAGAAGGGGCGTGGTGGGTGAGGAGAGAAGGGGCGTGGTGGGTGAGGAGAGAAGGGGCGTGGTGGGTGAGGGGAGGAGGGGCGTGGTGGGTGAGGGAGAGAAGGGGCGTGGTGGGTGAGGAGAGAAGGGGCGTGGTGGGTGAGGGGAGAAGGGGCGTGGTGGGTGAGGAGAGAAGGGGCGTGGTGGGTGAGGGGAAAGGGGGCGTGGTGGGCGAGGACTGAGGGGGCGTGGTGGGTGAGGAGCGAAGGGGTGTGGTGGGTGAGGAGAGAAGGGGCGTGGTGGGTGAGGACTGAGGGGGCGTGGTGGGTGAGGAGAGAGGGGGCGTCGTGGGTGAGGAGAGAAGGGGCGTGGTGGGTGAGGGGAGAGGGGGCGTGGTGGGCGAGGACTGAGGGGGCGTGGTGGGTGAGGAGCGAAGGGGTGTGGTGGGTGAGGAGAGAAGGGGCGTGGTGGGTGAGGACTGAGGGGGCGTGGTGGGTGAGGAGAGAGTGGGCGTCGTGGGTGAGGAGAGAAGGGGCGTGGTGGGTGAGGAGAGAAGGGGCGTGGTGGGTGAGGAGCGAAGGGGTGTGGTGGGTGAGGGGAGAGGGGGCTGTCCCTATGTTATCATCAAGTGTTGTCTTTATTATGATTGATTGATTTTATTGTCTCTACGCGTTGATGGTGCTCTCTCTCTCTCTCTCTCTCTCTCTCTCTCTCTCTCTCTCTCTCTCTCTCTCTCTCTGTATTTGTTTTTTTTCTGTCGTTTACTTCTTATTCCTGAAGGTTTGTGTGTGTGTGCGAACAATGATAAATTTATTCCAAAAAGTATACGTAATTAAACAAATGCAGTATCTTACAATAATTATCATATAGAATTAGTAAATAAGTGCACTTGTGGTTCCCTTAGTGAGCCAGTACGTGTATAATGAACAATAAAACACCTTTCATTACACTCACCCACACGATCCCGGGATAGACGAACTGAGACGATATTATTATTGTGGGAGGGAGGTTGGCGCGCGTGGCGACCCCTGGCAGCCTATGGAGGTGGTCACCAGGATGAGGTGTTCTGGGAAGAGTGTCGTCAGTGCGCTCCCTCTGCTCCGTTCGTGTACAGGAACACGGCGCTACCGGATGTGTGTGCTCATACCTCTCCGACAGTGAAATTCATGTCTCTCAGTGATATTTTCCCTGTAAGAGTGAAGTGGTGAGAGTGAACAATGGTGCATTTGATATACAGTGCGCGGGTGCAACATTGTAAGGCGATGGGGTGGAGCGGTGGTGGTGTATGCACTGACACGAGCGTGGTGAGGAGACTGCAGTGTAAGTTGCGAGACCTGGTCAAGAAAGGTGTGTACTGTACACTACTGTGGCTGTGGCCTGCCGCCGCCACCGCCTCCCCGACACTGGACGCCGGTGGACGTGGTGACGCACAAACTAACTAATAACCCCGTGTATGTGTAGACTAACAAGTGGTGTGTGTGTGTGTAGATTAACACTAGTGGTGTATGTGTGTGCCGCATAGTGCGTCAGCAAAGTGTCTGTCGGACACGTACTCGCGTGCAACACCTGTTGACATTTGACACCTGCGTTTTCTAATGCGTGGTGGTGACCGGTACTCCCACACACCTCATGACACCTGCTCTGTTCAATTGTGGACGAACGAGCTGCTACTTGCCTGGACGTGTTTGAGGCATCGAGTCATAGTTTGTTAGTTGTATAGTATACTTTATATAATTATTTTAGTCCACGATGATAATGAGGGGTGCCACCCACAAAACGGTCGGGGGGGGGGGGGGGGTATTGTCCAGTGTTTTGTTTTAGTTTTCACCACCGAAACCTCTTCTGACATTAAAAGGTTTTATGTGTAAATCAAGAGGGTGGCTGAACAATAGGGAGGGGAGGGGGGGGGGGGCTCATGGTACTGGGACCCGTCTTGTGAGTGCCACTGTTACACACTTTACACGTAACGTCACTGTCGTTTAGGTTTACACTCTGGTGGCACTTGTACTCCTTGGAATTATAAAAACAATATTTGTAGTTGATGTTTTCCTCTTATTAACAAGATAATTATAGTGCTATTAACATGATAAAGTCGTCGGGGAACAATTAAGAATGGTTAAGAAATGATAAAAATGTGAACCCTTGCTCTTGTTCTAGACGTACAGTACAGTGTTGGGAAAACACCACACGAACAGCGTTAAGTCATTTGTTTCTCGGGCGACACGAACCAGCCAAATCTAGCCTCATCTAACCCAACCTAACTCTCCGAGGATAGTGTTGGCCAGTTTTGGTTGGTGGCCCAAACCAACTAAACCTTTACTAGCGATCCTAGAACAGTGTTGGCTAGGGTTAGTTCCTATAGTCTACTTTCAAGAAAAAGAAAGTTTAACAGCCCTGTGTTTTTCCAGTACTGTACCGTACATTGTGTCACATCACTACTCGCAGCAGAGGTGGTGATGGAGGTTGTGATGTTGGAGGTGGAGGGTGTGATGGTGGTGGTGGTGATAGAAGTGATGGTGGTGGCGGAGATGGTGGTGGTGACAAGTGCAAGGCGCCGCGGGGCACCACTCCACCAGGGGCATCATCACGACTCGCCCTGAACTTCTTGGAAGAGAACTGACCAAATAACATATATTGCCGGGCCGGTACATCACACACAGCCAGATATACGACTGTCTGTCTCATTGTGAATTCTAAAAAAAATATATAAAGAACTGTATTTTCAGTACTAGGAGTATCTGTGATATCATTGTTAGTACTAGAAAACTCTTAACGTCTTGTTCTTAGTACTGCTAATATGTATCACTTGATTAATAATACTGTACTAGAAACAATTATTGTTAGTACTAGAAATATATATCATTTCACTGCGAGAACTGAAAATACCTACAGTACATATTATGGCTTACTAAAAATACCATCATCTTATCGTTGGCACACGAGATACCATCAACTTAATGCACGCGAGAGCCCTTGGGTACGTGGGTGTGAGAATGACGTGACTATACCAACTCAAAAGATTTTCTACACATCCCTCACAGTCGGCGACACAGAAGGCGCAGTACAGTAGTTAAGTGTCTCTGAAGATTATAAAACCCGATACTCTGTCGTGGTGTTGAGTTAGTAAGTGGGTTTCAAGTGTCGTCAAGTGTCCTTCCTCATGCGCATGAAAGTGGACGTGGTGGGGTGGCCATGATATCCACGTCGTTTAGCTGTGATTATATGTTCAGGCTCGGGATTCTCGGTGTGTTGTGTGATGGATGTTCCTCGTAGCTGAGTGGAAATGTAAGAATATACCTAACTGGTGAGCCTTTTAAGCTGAAGCACAAATATGACCTTCCCTCAAAACAAAACAAAAAAAATTAAATTATATATACCTAGCCTTTGCTTTTACTACAGATACGTTCACTTTGTGCTAATTATAGGAGAAGGGATTATGGTACCGAATCTTTTGGAAAATATAGTGTATCTTAATTTTGTCTTGTAATTGGTGTTAAGTGGATGCATTTAGTTAACGATTAAGGTAGTCACTGAGCCGTAATCGTATATAGCTTTGACGCCATTTAGACCTTAATCCTTGTGTTGTTACTTAAGTGTGTGTGTTGAATCCGTTCTTATATACACAGTCCTTATCGTACATTCGTCTGGGATATGTAAAATAAGCACCGTCCACTTAATCTCATGTGGGCTTGTGATTGGTTACCGTGATTAACAACCGTAGAATTTAATGTTTTCTTGTATTTGTTGTTGCCTTACGAAGAAAATTACATCACCATTGCTAGGTCATGTGGCTATCTTAAAAAAAAATTATTTTTATCCTTAAGTGGCATTATATTGTCGGTGAGATTAACAGCGATTATAATTACGTGAGGAGCTAAGGATTTACTCGACGCACTCAGTCAGTTTTGAGACTGTCCATAAAACTCCTACTTATCTTTTCAAAGTCTTTAAGTTCATTTTAAAACAATTCATATAACTTTATACATATATAGTACACGGTAGACGCTGACGAGTAATGATATTATGTCGCCTTGTATCTGTTAACTTAAATATGAGCAAGAACGACAGATTTACTGCCAGAGTGGGACAAAGATACCCGGTGTCTCAAACAGAAGACAGAGCAATATTGGATGACAGCGCATTTCTTTTAAAAAATATATATTTTCTTTAAATCTTTAATTCTATAAATATATTGTACTGTTATGTACAAGATCAGCCCTGTCTCCACGCGTGACACAGCAACACTGTGAGCGGTGGCGGCAGTTGATCAATAGCGTTCATGATGTCACTAGTGTCTGACTTATTCGTCTTCACTACGTCTACTAAGTATATGACTGTACAACATTGATTTCTTGGTTTTGGATTATGCGTTGCAATTTTTTTGTCATTGTATATATCACGTCATATTAGTATTGGTTAAGTCTTTTTCCAAAAAAAACGTTTCTAGTGTATGTTGCTTGTTGATAGTGTGTTAGAAGGAGCCTCTCTGTCCCTCCTGTCGCCCACTTGATTGACAACTGATGCTCAGAGTGATGGACTTCGAACCGTGTTATCCTCGGCTTCTCGATTCAACCAACCACATGCCAGCACAAGAAAATTTAGGCAGTGCTAATTTTACATATTCAAAAATGTACAAACTACAAAATTCTCTCAAGACGAACTCGGGGTCGTTGGTATTGATGATACTTAATAATGTTGGTTACCAGCTGCGTCAGCAAGCTCTATGAATAACAATCCTGACTCACTTTTAGAACGTTTTATCTGGCCCGCGCAGAACAGACTAATTCTTGGCCGCCCGTAAGTGTTCATCTCCGTCACCAGTGTGAGACACTGATCTGGCAGATACTGACCTGCCACCAAAGCTGTGATGTTAGGGCTGTCACTGTGCATACTGCTTACCGGTCTGGGGGTGTTCCAAGACCCGCCAATTTTTTTTTTTCATTTTTTCTGGTATAAAGAAGATATTTTTGACGGAATTGCTTTACTTGCCGTTTTAGATTAGTTCATTATTCTTAAATAACTGTAAACTGTGCAGCGGTTGGTGGTTAAGGTGTGTGTCAGCAAGGTAGGGGGTGTTCCATTGGTGTGGCAGCTGATTGAAACGATAAATTTCCCTACGTAAAACTCTTATTGACACCAGCTGACTATTAAGGGGATGTGGGTTGCTCAATTCAATTTCAATTGTTTATTCCTTGATAGAGGAAGCGGGATCCTAGTGCTGTCACTAGGTACCCCTGTACAATAACACCAGAAGCATCTGGCAAGTGTCACAAGTATGTACAGTATAAATATTATAAAGGGGCTTACTAAAGCCTAATATCTGGCCAGTATGGGGAGGATCATCGTGTCTCCGTCAGGGGGTCGTGGAGTGGTGGTCCAGCAAGCGTCACGGAAGCGTTGTGTGTGGGGTGGGTTGTTCTCATCTGACTCACTAACTTGTTGAGGTCTACAGTATGTCTAAGTGTGTTGTGAGGTACTGTTGTAGAAGTAGTAACAGTTGTTGTTGAAATAATACAATTATAGTTATTAATATTAGTAGTAGTACTAGTAATGATGATGACAGAACAGTACTTTCATTGATCTTGTGTTGCATGTCATAAAAAATGTGGTAAGGGGAAATATTTACTACACACAGAAAATAGTTCCCTTGTGTAACTAAATTTTGGCTCAAACATTGTATGTCTGTGGTACACTCAAAGGGTGATGCGAGAGTCGTACCCACCGCGCTACGGGAAGGTGGGGGTGTGGACGCCGCCACGCAGGTCAAGGTCTTGGAGCTGGACACCCGCTTCCTCTCTCACACTGAACAAAGATGATGGATATGTCCATAGTCCTCCTGTTCCACGGTTATGGTATGCTGAAGGCAAGATATCCTCAGGTCAGGCATACAAACGTGTCACTGATACTGTACTGTACACATACTCGTGTGTGTGTGTGTGCGTGCGCGCGCAAGTGATTTATACATGCAGACGTGAATAGATGCATACTATCTATCTATCTATGTAGATAGATTACTTATGAGACGCACATTTCTGGATAAATCCATACATATATTTGTGTATACGTACAGAAACATATGTATAAACCCATATATGTAGTATATTTATTCAGTATACACATGTAAAACATATATTTTATACGTGCAAATATCTATGCGTATAAATATATAATTCATCTATATAATTACATACACATACACTTATCTTGATAAAATCACACAGGGAAAAGAGAAACAATGGAGCACCTTAGCTTTCGTCTTTATTCAAGATATCTTCAGAGGCAGCTTAATTACAAGGACTGAGAGAGGCTTATGTACACAGGGTGACCTTACAAAACATGAGGTCAGGTCAAAAAAACGTGACATCCACTAATCCACACACCACCACCACTGCAAACATAAGAAGAGATTAAAAGAAAGGGCGACGTAACTAGTCATGTTAGTCATCAAGATTTATCTTATCCACGTTTCCATTGTGGATCTACTGTATATGACATACACTTATGTAAAAGTGTATGCATATGTACAGACGCGTACATACATGCATGCGTGCCAACATATAAGAATGCATACATTTAATGATACATTTAATGCTCAGATTGAGGCAAGCGCACATATAGTTACGTACGTATATCCAGACGTACTCTCAGACACCCCGAGATGGAACTAATTGCAGGAGCATTCGCTTCCTGCTGGGTTAAGGTGTGATAATGACCTCGTGAAGACGGCAGTGATCATTATCTTTCTCGTGACAAGAGTGTGTCACCACCACTCACACCTCGGCCTCAAGGTTCATGTCCTCGCCATTGACTTGAGCTTTGAAGAAGATTGGAACTCCCAGACGAAGATAATGGAGGTGGAACATTTCTTGCACTCCTCTTATTAAAAGAATAAATAAAAAAGTCTTATTGTTTTAAGTATCCGTCTGGGTGTGTGTGAACTTTAACTCTTATAGTGATAGAGGCACTGGCGAACCTTATCACCAGGCGAGATACACAACACAAGAGCCAAGGCGAACAAAGGTCACCGTCACAGCTTAAGGTCACAGGTCAAACGGGATTATTAACGTTCTGTTTGCGGTACTCTCTTGAATTTTAGAACAATGGGAAAACGGAATGATGATATTGTTACGTTGAGGCAGATGGTGCGAGTAGAACATTATTGGATACTTACTGACATCTACCTGAGACTAATTGTTGTCACGTAATCATACCTGAAAACGAAATAATCTTAACCTTTGGTGAAGTAACATCATATTACATAAACATCTTTTAACAGTTTAAAATCCGAAGCATTATAAAAAAATTGTGGGGAGTTGTATCTCATGTGGTATTGGTTGTTAACTATTTCTATATTCCCGCCACAAAAAAATCAATGGTGATAATGTTTAGTTAATTGCATTAATACATACGAAGAAATAGTACACACACACACACACACACACAGGATTTATAGTTTTAAAGACTACTGAACTAATAGATCTTGGCTGTTGGTGTCCATCTGTCCACAGTGTTTAAAACAGGCCGGCCAGGGAACTCAACTTTCAGCGGTGACAACACTCTTCAGGGTGTTAAGATGTTAAATGACTCCTGGCCGATTACATCAAGCGGTTCCCTTGTTCTTAGGAAGAAAAAGTCTAGTTGTTGTGGTAACTGGAGTAATTATCACTTGAGAAATAATCATAGCCTGTTTGGCCATCGGCCGCGTAATACTGCAGTCGATGATCACTTTCTGGTCTACTGTACTGTCAATGTGTCATGATTCGTCCTCATCAGCTCCGGACCCCCCTACTACTGTACTGTCTTAGGGTAGACTGGGGACTGTTAGCTTTCGGGAGGACTGTTAGCTGTAGTGAGGGCTGATTAGCTGTTGTGAGGGTTATTAGCTGTAGTGAGGGCTGTTAGCTGCAGTGACTGCTGTTAGCTGTAGTGAGGGCTGATTAACTGTAGTGAGGGCTGATTAGCTTTAGTGAGGTTTATTAGCTGTAGTGAGGGCTGTTAGCTGTAGTGAGGGTTGTTAGCTGTAGTGACTGCTGTTAGATGTAGTGAGGGCTGATTAGCTGTAGTGGGGGTTATTAGCTGTAGTGAGGGCGATGAGCTGTAGTGAGGACTGTATTAGTTGAAGTAAGGGTTGTAGTGGGGGCTGTTAGCTGTAGTGAGGACTGTGTTAGTTGAAGTAAGGGTTGTAGTGGGGGCTGTTAGCTGTAGTGAGGGCTATTAGCTGAAGTGAGGGCTGTGTTCGTTTACTGTACATGTAGATATACCCGCACCACATCACCCTCACCCCTATTCCCTTTATAGATACAGCTGCCTATACCAAGTGTCTCCTGTCTCCATACCCTAATGTTGTCACGGTGGAGGAGTGTAAATATTATCGCAACGGTTAAAGCTGTGCCGTGTAATATGTTATCGTATGGATGCGGTCATTAACCAGGAACACCCACTTGTTTAGTTAGTAGTATTGAGGAAAAAACATGTGTGGATCCCGGGCTCAGAGGTACTGTACACGCGACAGTTACCGGGTTCAGAGGTACACAGTTACCGGGTTCAGAGGTACACAGTTACCGGGTTCAGAGGTACACAGTTACCGGGTTCAGATTACACACGATATCCTCATGTTGTCGACTTACTGGTGTGTAATTAGTAACAGGTGTGACAAGTGTTGGTCATAAAAAATGGACCAAACAGGTGTTGGATGTAACAGGTGTGAATCAGAATATCAATTCCTAGATCGCAGGTTTTATTATGACCTTAAGGTGGTTTGTCACAGGGCTGGAAGTGGTTGGCCATGCGAGGTGTGGGGAGGAGACTATTGGCAGGTGGCGGGCAACACCCCTAGACTGTCTTATTGTTTTGGTCACTCAGGATCGAGTCTTAGTTTCATTTGTTGTTTTTTTAATCCTACAGTGTTGTTATTCCCCCTCCCTCCCCTGTGACCATCATGCTCTCCGTCCGTGATGCTTTAGTGTAAATACATACATTTGAACATCTCTAGTAGTTTTATAAATATTAGCACAGTAGCAAGTATATCTGAAACAATACAAAGTGCCTCCCCATACTGTACTATACTGAATACCACACAATGTAGATTTGTATACGCTACTACCGTAATTTGCTGAAATGATAACTCTTAAGTTTGTATACAAGTTTTGGTGTTCAACTTTATCAGGCTTAGATACTTCATTCAGAAATATGAACACACGTACAAGACTCGGGTGTAACAGATAGGGACGGGAAATCATGTTATCATGAAGCTTCTGTCTTAACTTAGAAAATTAATTTAAGTGTGAGACATTAAGTAGTAGAAGGCACTTGAGGTGTTGTTGGGTGGCGGCTATGCATTGCTTACCCTGTGCCCCAGCTGAGTGACAGAGGTGGGTGCTAGGTGGACCGGAGATACGTTAATAAGCGGAGAACCACACACAGGACGTTGGGGGAAGAGGATGGAGGGGTTGGGGATAGAAGGGTAGGGAGGGTAAGGGTAGTATGACATCACGAGCCTTACGTAACTTCACCACCACCACCATCATATATTGTGGCTTGTGTGGTCTGACAGCTAACTCCTGTTGCGATCTCTCGTTACACACACACACACACACACACACAGTAGTGTGTGTTCCCTATCTTGTGTATATATTTATATATTGTAGCAGAGGTGAGTGAAGAGTGTTCTAGGGTGGATGAATGGGTGGGTGGGTGGGTGGGTGGGTGTGCTGGCAGGCAGGAGAAAGTAACCAGATTCTTTTTCGGTCATACGCGTTTTTCGCCGCCCGCCCACCCACTTGCCCGTCTGTCCGCCCTCCCTCCCAAAGTTACCGACAAGTGAGGCTGTGCCAGTGACCCGTCATGGCAGCGTTCTACTCCAGTGGTTGTTTCATAATGTTACACAACTACTGTTTTTTGTATTTTTTTTGTTTTTTTACATAACTGTTTCTTTACACAACTACCGTTGTACACACTTTTTTGTTTTGGATTATTCGCCGCAGATAGTTTCCTTGAGTAAGTTTAATAAACATTTTTTTTACTCGTCCGGCTCATTTTACAACCTTCTTTTCACAAGTAGTTTTAACAATGTTTATTTATACTGTATTTTGTTTTACATTCGTCTTAAGAACGCACACTTTTAACAATGTGTTATCCATATTTTTCACAATTCTGTTTACACAAGTTTTTATAAAAAATAAATATATATTTTTTATACAACTCGATTTTCTTATGGAACCGTTTATTATTTTTTTTACAAATTGTTTTATATAGTTTACACACACACACTCCCTGTTTTATGCAAATTTTCAGTTTTACACACACTGCACTGTCCATGTTTTACACACACACACGCTCCCTGTTTTACATACATTATCCTTGCTTTTCACACACCGTCCCTATTTCACACACACTCCCTGTTTTACACACACACACACACACCCACCCACCCTCACACACACACACACACACACCGTTTTACACACCTGCTCTGTTTATACCAAAGCCAGTCTGTCTCTCTGTTTATTCCCTCCCTGGAGCTGCAGAAATAATATGAGTGAATTCCTTGAGACGTCCAGTTAAGTGAGTGATGTTTGGTGGTGATGTGGAACTTACACGAGGAAAATTTATAAACAGCATTCATCATACATTGTCTATTTACACACGACACTGTAGCCTTTCTGTACACACGATACTGTAGCCTTTCTGTACACACGACACTGTAGCCTTTCTGTACACACGACACTGTAGCCTTTCTGTACACACGACACTGTAGCCTTACACACAACACTGTAGCCTTTCTATACACAACACTGTAGCCTTACACACGACACTGTAGCCTTTCTGTACACACGACACTGTAGCCTTTCTGTACACACGACACTGTGGCCTTTCTGTACACACGACACTGTGGCCTTTCTGTACACACGACACAACACTGTAGCCTTTCTATACACAACACTGTAGCCTTTCTATACACACAACACTGTAGCCTTTCTATACACACAACACTGTAGCCTTACACACGACACTGTAGCCTTTCTATATATACGACACTGTAGCCTTACTGTACACACGACACTGTAGCCTTACTGTACACACGACACTGTAGCCTTTCTGTACACACGACACTGTAGCCTTTCTGTACACACGACACTGTGGCTTTTCTATACACACAACACTGTAGCCTTACACACGACACAACACTGTAGCCTTACACACGACACTGTAGTCTTTCTATATATACGACACTGTAGCCTTACTGTACACACGACATTGTAGCCTTACTGTACACACGACACTGTAGCCTTTCTATATATACGACACTGTAGCCTTACTGTACACACGACACTGTAGCCTTACTGTACACACGACACTGTAGCCTTTCTATATATACGACACTGTAGCCTTACTGTACACACGACACTGTAGCCTTACTGCACACACGACACTGTAGCCTTCCTTCTACACGCGGTACTGTCACCATAATACTGCATCAAGTGACCAGTGTAGTATATATATAAATATGTTTGTTCCGTTTTAAAACACTAAGTCAGATACCACAGACATTAAAGGTACAGTTGCAGACGAAATTTATTGGGACACATGAGGCGATATGTGGCGTCTACTTGAGGGCTCATGGTGATAAGGGTTGAGGTGGGGCTGGCATATCAGTATCTCCTTCCTTTCATTATATTAGTGTTTTTCCTTATGTTGGTATTTTGATGTAATTAATAATGAAAAGTATCATTCACTAGTAGTAAACTATGTAGTCGCGTATATGGTCTTTGATAGATGCCGGATATGGCCAAATGTCGAGGTAATTTTCGGTCGTAAATTCATAAATTGAATTACATAAGGTAACTGGTTGGTTGACTATACCAAGAGGATTCTCACACAGTATAGAGAGATGTACTCACACGTGATGATAATACAGAATTATGAAGAAAATAATTAATGGATACTGAACCACTATTCCAAGATGGTAATTAATACCGATGTCATTAGTACTGAGTGATAACTTCCTGATGATGGTGTGATTGGTTGATAATTACTACCATGACTGTAGTAGGAGTGATGTAGATGATGGTGATGGTGGGGAGAGATGTGATTTATATCTAGGACCCAAGTGACCACTATATTGCCTGGCCGAGAGACAGTGGGTGGCCTTGTAGCTACGAGTGTGTGTGTGTGTGTGGTTAATTTAGTTATGTCTGGTTGTGGCTGGTCGTTACACTCTTGCTGCTACTTAATGACATGTGAAGTTTTCCTCGTGGCACTACTTCCCTCACCTACCACTTACCAACACGTGGCACTACTTCCCTCACCTACCACTTACCAACACGTGGCACTATTACCGACGCTCAGAACCAAAACCACTTAGCAACAGCGTTGCACTACTAATCCGTGCACCAGTCCCGGGGGAAACCACGTGGCACTACTTCCTCACCAGTCACCAACACGTGGCACTACTTCCCTCACTTACCAACCCGTGGCACTGCGTACATGGTGAGGGTGATCACATGTGATAAGAGTATGGTAGTCAGTAAGTCTTGATACGGTGTTATTTACCAGTAATTAGCGTGAGTGAGTCCCCCCCACTCCAGTACACTCCCGATAAAACCTGCCCCCAAGCACGTTATTTTCGCACACTAATTGATAGTCTCTCTCTCTCTCTCTCTCTCTCTCTCTCTCTCTCTCTCTCTCTCTCTCTCTCGTTTGTGTAGATGGATGGATAGAAAAGAACAATATATTCGTAAAGGTTATTAGAAATCATTTAAGAAAGGAAATCCCACTTCCCCAACGTGTGGTGTTTGACCCGTAGGTGCAGTATCGGTGTAGGGAAGTCCTATAGCGTATGGTTTTAGATTATTAGAACGATGGGCTAAATTTATCAGCAGTTTGGACCCTTACAAATGGAAGATTAATACCGAAGGGATGTATATGGAACAAAGGAACATAATTGTGATGAAAGAACTTCGAATGTATGTTTTGTCTTGGAAGAACATTTTTTAATATTTTCTATTTTATGTAACACTTAGATGGAGAATTATAAGAGAGTTCATCTCTCTCTCCGTCATTCGCTGTCATTAATTCTCGTAACAGCTGTGGTAAATATACTGTATACACTACTACCAGACCGCGGGCCACATATACACCACTACCAGACCGCGGGCCACATATACACCACTACCACACCACGGGCCACATATACACCACTACCAGACCGCGGGCCACATATACACCACTACCACACCGCGGGCCACATATACACCACTACCACACCACGGGCCACATATACACCACTACCACACCGCGGGCCACATATACACCACTACCACACCACGGGCCACATATACACCACTACCACACCACGGGCCACATATACACCACTACCACACCACGGGCCACATATACACCACTGCCACACCACGGACCACATATACACCACTACCACACCACGGGCCACATATACACCACTACCACACCACGGGCCACATATACACCACTACCACACCACGGACCACATACACCACTACCACACCACGGGCCACATATACACCACTACCACACCACGGGCCACATATACACCACTACCACACCACGGACCACATATACACCACTACCACACCGCGGGCCACACATATATCTCACCTGATTTTACTCCCGTCGCTTCCTACTAGCCAGTTTCATCCACCAGTAACCGCGTCCTTACCTGTAGGAGTTACAGTGTGATGACGGGTGCGGCTCTCGTCAAGGCTAGCCACTTTCTAGAAAACCAGATACGAGACACATCATCGTCTACATTTTTCATCCTTGTCCACCGGATGTGTTTAGTTATTAAGCATTGCGTACGTCAGTATGTGTTTGTCTTCCTCACTTTGGTTGCCTTTTTTGTTGTTGTCTGCTGACCCACGTTTCCACTCGCTCGTCTGACGTGTATATCAAAGTGACCTTAATGTTAGGAGGGCGTTTGGGAAGTTGAGGGGGGGGGGGGGGCTGGGTTGCCTGAGATGAGAGCTACTGAAGGTCCTGATACCAGATAGTTTGATGGATGGATAGATGTTAGAGAAAGTGACTTTTTGTTGATAGAAATTATTCGGTTAATGGAGAGAAAATGAATGATAGACGGACAACAGTTCTTAGTTAATGTACAAGGGTTGAGAGGTCTCATTATTATACCTGTAGACACTTTTGATTCATATTAACTTAAAAGAATTAGAGAGAAGTAGACCTTAGGATGACGTGACAACACACACACGTAATTCAGATAAACAAAAAATAAATCCTGGTGTATTGTATGTGTGTGTGTGTGTGTGTGTGTGTGTGTGTGCCATAAAGATTCGTTTCAAGATTGGTCAACACATTAAAAAAGAAATACACGAAGATCTCTCATTTTAAACAATCTTTGAACATGTGACATATAAAGGAACTATCATTTATACTTACAGTAGTTCAGTAAGTGTGTGTGTGAGGGGGGGGGGGGGGAGGAGGGAATGTTGCAAGATAAAAAAAAAATCGTCATTACTGATAAAGCAGACGAGAGAACTATGTCACATGTTGAGTAATATTTGAGTCTCGAACCATCCCTCAGAAATATAAAACCATAAAAGAATAAATACGCCATTAGTGTAGGTTTAGTAGACCAAGACACTACGGTACACTTCAAGGTGATCGGCGGGAAACAAAGAGCGGCGTATGGTGATGATTACTATTGTCGGGAAGGAGTGAGTGAGTGAGTCATTGTCACAACACCCAGCCCGCCCGGGAGGATAGACCAGTAGTGATAATAATGGTGAAGGTTGTAGTAGTAGTAATTGTTGTAGTAATTTAGTAATCAGTCATTGCAACACAGCACAACATTCAACACAGCAATTTACGCAATGCAATATACGTAATACAACACTCATACCACAACACGCAACAACACGCTCAACACAATACACTCAACACAGCACAACACCCTCAGCACAGCACAACACACTCAACATAACACAACACACCAAGTCCTACACACGTGATAGCGCTCTATTTACGTTGACCCCTAAAATTCGGTGTAACAAAGGAGCTCCAGCATATTGACTACCAGGAGTATCACAGCTGACATTTAGTTAACGTTGTTGAGTAATCGCCTTTCTTATCATTCAGCCGACGGCTCTTACATGTAACGAGTGTGAGTCCTTGCTTTCGGGTTATCTTGGCAGTATATACACAGATAGTGGCCGTGAACCTGTTGGTGTGAGGATTGAGAGCTAAATTAGATACAGAGTGACTATTCCATCGAAGTTGTTGTCAGGATAATTACATTAAACTGCATAAAGAAAGATTGTTTCTATAAGTGTTGAACAAGTTGTTTTAATAGCAATAATGGTAGTAGTAGTAGTAGTAGTAGTAGTAGTAGTAGTAGTAGTTTAAACTAGTACAACGAACGGAGGTGATGACTTACGACTAAAAACTGAATTAACACACACACACACAGAGCAGTTCGTCGTGGTCACAACTAGAACAAAGGAATAAAAATAAAAAGAGTTCCGGAGGTCGATAACTGCCACACTATCTTATACACGGAGCAGCTGTAGTAGTAGTGGTGGCGTGAGGCGAGAGACGAAATGCCTTAAACTCTACACATAATAGCATTTTTTTTTATTATTTATTTTATTTATTTATTTATTTATGTATTTATTTATTTGATTGATTGATAAGACAACCCCTTGAAATTATAGGACCTTGTGACGCGTTTGGTGTGGATAGGATAGTTAAGAGCAATGGAGGTGGCTAAGTGGATGAGTGGGGGCGGATAGTTGAAGCGGATAGCGAGGACAACACAAGGTGAGTTGTTAGGACAGTCAAGACGGCTAGTTAGGACAATAGAGGCGAGTAGCGAGGACAGTCAAGGCGGCTAGTTAGGACAATAGAGGCGAGTAGCGAGGACAGTCAAGGCGGCTAGTTAGGACAATAGAGGCGAGTAGCGAGGACAGTCAAGGCGGCTAGTTAGGACACTAGAGGCGAGTAGCGAGGACAGTCAAGGCGGCTAGTTAGGACAATAAAGGCGAGTAGCGAGGACAGTCAAGGCGGCTAGTTTGGACAATAGAGGCGAGTAGCGAGGACAGTCAAGGCGGCTAGTTAGGACAATAAAGGCGAGTAGCGAGGACAGTCAAGGCGGCTAGTTTGGACAATAGAGGCGAGTAGCGAGGACAGTCAAGGCGGCTAGTTTGGACAATAGAGGCGAGTAGCGAGGACAGTCAAGGCGGCTAGTTAGGACACTAGAGGCGAGTAGCGAGGACAGTCAAGGCGGCTAGTTAGGACAATAGAGGCGAGTAGCGAGGACAGTCAAGGCGGCTAGTTAGGACAATAGAGGCGAGTAGGTAGGACAATAGAGGAGGGTAGCTAGGACAATAGAGGAGGGTAGCTAGGACAGTCAAGGCGGCTAGTTAGGACAATAGAGGCGAGTAGGTAGGACAATAGAGGAGGGTAGCTAGGACAATAGAGGAGGGTAGCTAGGACAGTGGTGACGGAGAACCAGTAAAATATCGTGAGTCACCAGGGCGGGGGGGGGGGGGGGGTGATAACAAAGCACTGTGGTAACGTGCCATTATTTTAGCAGGATGTGATCAAGGTGGCTGTGCTTACTCGCGTCACGACCTTTGTTGACGCGCTTGAGAGGGTCTTACTGTTGTCTCGTGTAGTAACCCCCTCTTCCCCCCCCTCCTCCTCCTCACCACATCCTAAATCTCCCTCTCCCCCTCCATTACATGACTCCTCCTCACCCCTTCCCTCCCCACCCCACCCCCCTACCCCCCCCTTGCGTGTGTCAGTGTAAAGTCACAGCTGCGTGTATACAATTTCCCAGTTAAAGCTGGTTTCACTCGACGTATTCTAGCGTTATCTGTCTTCAGAGTATAATGCTGTATATCCCAGGGCTTCGTTTTGTAGTTGTGGATTGTATAACTCTCTCTTAGCGCCAGGGTCATGTGTAATTGGGCACATCATGTTGAACCGTAGTTTCTTGCATGTCTCAGTGCCCCAACGTTTTGACATTCTGTACCGTATACTTGCGTCAGCGTCACGCCTATCAGCTTCTTATTGTCAGCCATGTCTTGTCTCAGCGACCACATGGTTGGGCGTGTAATCAAGACCTGTGTGTCTCAGTGCCTTTATATCTTGGTACTGCATGTCATTAGGCTCACATATTCTTAGTCTTGCATGTCATAACTTCACATTTCCTAGCCCCACATATCCCAGTCCCACATGTGTTCCCTCCACATGTCCAAGCACCACATGTCTTAACCCCACATGTTACACCTTGCTCTCTTAGCTCTACATGCTCAGGTGCTGTGCCTCATATCTTAACATTGCTTGTCTCAGCTCTTTCTGTCCACGATGGCATCTCTGTTCAGCATATTTTTCAACATTGTCTATCCCGATATAGTGTGTCATCATTGCCTCGTCTCAGCAGCTGAATGGGCAGGTGACGGTGACAGGTCAGCCCCCTGTGACCTCTGTTTCACCTCTGCTGCCCTACCTTGTCGACCTCCTCCTCTGCCCAATAAACTAGCCCCCCCCCCCCCCCCCCCCACCACCCCGCCGGGCAAATTATAAAAATTATTATTTCTCCTCCTCATGCCCTGCATTTTCTTAGTCGGGCTCGTCTCACCCACATCATCTAGATTTTTCATATTATTGACGTTGGGTTCGACTTTATTTTTTTTTATCTAAATTGACGTCTTGTCGACCCGTCTTAACCTTTATGCCCCAAGTTTCTAACTCTTGACCGGAATTATATTTTTTGCCCAAACTTTGATTTCTTGACCGCAGTCTCACCTCTAACGACTTAAATTTTCGTAAATTTTTTTGTCCAGCTCTAGTGCTCTGCTTCGTTGTTGTTGACTTGGAGTGGCATAGCATTGCTGCATACCTTCCCTGGGTGTCTCCAGTTGATCTGACTATATTCCGGATGACCCACCACCTTAATGTTGACTGTTGCTTGACCTGATTCACCACCGCTGAATCAGGGGTGACAATTTTAAGTACCTCCCCTCCCACTTCCTTCCTCCCTCTGCCCCTCGTCTTACCTCCTTCCCTCCCTCCTCCACACATGTGTTGAGCAGCACCTGGCCACACCTGCCCACACAGCTGCTTGGTAGTGGGGAAGGTTGTATGTATGAATGTGTGTGTTTCTCTGTACTTACTGGTGCTTACTAGCAGGTACTGGCAGCTACTTACAGGTACTGACAGGTACCTACAGGTAATATCAAGTACTTACAGGTACTGGCACGTATTTACAGGTGCTCACAGGTAGGTACTGGCACGTACAGTCTCGTTCAAGATTCTTCGAACACTCCTGGAGACAGCTGGCAACTCAAGGCCGTTTGTTTACTATAGTACGTAGTATAATATAATACGAAACAACGAAGCCCAACCATTAATTATGCAATGGGGAACTAAGTAACCAATCACCGATAAACTTTTACATTCATTCATAATTTTTACTACGTACTATAGTAAACAAACGGGCTTGAGTTGCCAGCTGTCTCCAGGAGTGTTCGAAGAATCTTGAACGAGACTGTACATGCAGGTAATAGCATGTATTTACAAGTAGCAAGTACTACGAGATACTGGCACGTACTTGCAGGTGCTTCATGTCGGTGAACATGAAAATTATTTTCCGCGTACGGTCGTCTTGTTCATACGGCTGTGTACACTACTACACAGCCGTATGAACGTGCAGCTGGGTTTTAATTGCTAGTGTTGTGGTAATGCACGCACAGTCATATGGACACTTGTTTTATACGGCATGTAAGTACAGTTCATTAGCCTGTACACCTCGTGTATAATTTCAAAGTACATACATTCAGTAGCTACACATTACTATTTTACGGGGATTAGCCCACCCGGGCACATGTCACTGACCCACATCGGGCCCTAGGGGGCGAAAATGTAATAATAATAATAATAATAATAATAATAATAATAATAATAATAATTCATAGTAAATAAAATTTATAATAAAAATACAAAATTAAAAATAAAATAATTCATACTAAATAAAATTTATAATAAAATTACAAAAAATTTAAATAATAAAATAGTAATAACAATAATAATAAAGAACTATAAAGAAATACAAAAATGAAAAAAAAATCAGTAGTGAGAAACAATATATGCATGTTGTGTTATCAAAGTAAGAAACAATTGAGACCCTGCAAGTGTGTGTAAATGAAGCATAAAGTCAGATCAGCTACCTGGGTCTTGGTCACAATTTTCGTGATGCCATATGGCAGCAGGGTCTTCCATTAGACAACACATTATACTTCCAATATCTTCCCAGGCGGTAGTACCTCCCTGTTTGATAGCTGTCTACTATGTATGTATGTTTACTGTACATGCGGTAATTTTTTGGAAATGAGAAACTGTATTTGTTATGGATAGTCTTTTGAGAGAGAGAGAGAGAGAGAGAGAGTCATAATAATATTACGTCACACACAAGGTACACGTATCAGGCAAGACATTAATAATAATCTTTGGCGCTACATGTTGCAAGGTTCTGGCTGTGACACTTATCTAGTCATAAGATACAGTAGTTATGAGTAAATGTCATTATGTAATTTCATTTCAAGTTTTCGTAATGTTCCATTAACTGTGTATTTAATAAACAAAGACGCAAGAAGCAGGTGCACGAAACAGTGAATTTATAGAAATGTATATGGGTTACGTATGAAGACAGGTGTGGGCAGAACTGTAGCTACGTACTCTGATGGTCGACCATACACGCCATCACCACCAACAGAGGAGGGAATGAGGGTGTTAGAGGTGTGATGAAGGAGAGGTAAGCAAGTTGTGGGGAGGCCGGTCCTGTACAGGAAGCCGGTGTTATCTGCTGGCACCAATACCGGACGGACACACACACACTACCGAGCCTCGCCACTAGCCACGCTCAGTGTCTTACTCCACCTCGTCGCTGCTGCTTCCATTCCTGCTGCTCACCAGTAACCCTCGGATCCTTACCTCAGCGCCTTGTATTAGCAGTACTATGTGAAATATAGTGGCTTTTAGAGTGCAGTAAGCTGCGTCCACAATCATGCAGCTGCAGGTCGCAGGTACGCCTCCCGTCAGGAGGCGCAAGAAACCCTTTCTCAATCTGGCGCAACCTTTCAACTCCCTTCGACGCTCCATCCGCGCCTCCATACACTGTGACTTGATGGCTTCGCCGACGTCGCCGGTGCGCATGACCAGATTTATTGAGACAGGTAGTCCCCCCATCCTGGAGGATACTGTGGCACCTGCGTTTCCTAACCTTACCGCCCCCATCACTGTACCTGACCAAGACTCCTTGTCCGTGGAGTCTAGCCAGGGCTGTGGCAATAGTCCTACGTCACAGGAATCTCCACCTACTGTGAGCGTTTCTTCCTCGACCTCGTTAACCTCCTCCGGGCTGTTGCAACAACCATGTGACGACTCCTCACGTAGGTCGTCCCTCAAGTCAGTGGCCTTTTCGTCGTCCAGTAAAGAAGACATGGCGTCTCGGTCTCGGGCGCTCAGCTTCACTACCCTCCGTCGGCGTCGCGGCCCCAAGAATCGCCAGACGCGGTCGACGGAGGTGTCACGGAGATCATGGGAGATGGAAGACTGGGAGAAGGAACTCCTGGAGGTACCCAACCGCCTTATGTCCCGCCGGAACACCTACGCTAATGAAAACATATCCTCCAATTCTTTGCCAGTGGGGACGCCTCCACGCACCTCCTACACTCAGCTCCCCGGGGACGCCACGCCCTCCCGCGCCCTCACATCACATGATGGTATGTGTTAAAGTTAACTGATCACATGACTCATTTGTAAGTGGCTCAATTATAACCTAGCTTTACTCAGCCATTAGCATTGAGGCTCAGTCCGCATGGATCCATATCCTAATAGGCCCCACTCCTGATGGTCAGTATAGTTTGGGTTCTATTAGAACTGGGGTCCATTTGGCTTGCAACCCCTCTCCTGCCACTCTTAGTCAGGTTTTTGAGATTTGTTTATATGTAGAGATATGCCACTTGTCAGAGGGCACAGCTAGAGTTAGCTGTGTACATCACGTTACCCAAGTTGTTACTCCCGACATCCATAGGGACTGTGTGTGTATGTGTTCATGTAATGTGGGTATGTCTACTGTACAGTAAATGTATTTGGATTAGTAAAAATGTGTGTATGCATGTACACTTGTACAGTATGTATACTTACAGGACAGGATATATATATATATATATATATATATATATATATATATATATATATATATATATATATATATATATATATATATATATATATATATATATATATATATATATATATATATGTGTGTGTGTGTATGCGGTTGTCTATATGTGTATGCATGACCATACTACAATAACAGTATTCAGTACTTGATCTCTTAAAATTTTCCAGTTTGACCCAAAGCAAGTATAAACATGTTTCAGCAGACACTTATAGCCCTTTAACGTATAGACAGTTGATTATTTCTCAGCTGATTATTGAACAGTTGATTATTTCTCAGCTGATTAGTGAACAGTTGATTATTTCTCAGCTGATTAATGAACATTTGATTATTTCTCAGCTGATTAATGAGCAGCTGATTAATGAACAGTTGATTATTTCTCAACTAATTATTGAACAGTTGATTATTTCTCAGCTGATTAATGAACAGTTGATTATTTCTCAGCTAATTAATGAACAGTTGATTATTTCTCAGCTACTTAATGAACAGTTGATTATTTCTCAGCTGATTAGTGAACAGTTGATTATTTCTCAGCTGATTATTGAACAGTTGATTATTTCTCAGCTGATCAGTGAACAATTCATCATATACTGAAACACGGAGCCCACACAAAGGTACACAGCAATTCGGTTACATGTTGAGGCTTTCAGTTCCAACAAAAGTCTCGGAAACCCCCAAACACTGCTGCGTGTCTTTATTCCTCACAGACTGGATGGTTTGTTTCTTAGTGGAGTGTCTCAAAGTGGATGGTTTGTTTGTTAGTGGAGTGTCTCAAAGTGGATGGTTTGTTTGTTAGTGGAGTGTCTCAAAGTGGATGGTTTGTTTGTTAGTGGAGAGTCTCAAAGTGGATGGTTGTTTGTTAGTGGAGTGTCTCAAAGTGGATGGTTGTTTGTTAGTGGAGTGTCTCAAAGTGGATGGTTTGTTTGTTAGTGGAGAGTCTCAAAGTGGATGGTTGTTTGTTAGTGGAGTGTCTCAAAGTGGATGGTTTGTTTGTTAGTGGAGAGAGTCTCAAAGTGGATGGTTTGTTTGTTCGTGGAGTGTCTCAAAGTGGATGGTTGTTTGTTAGTGGAGAGTCTCAAAGTGGATGGTTTTGTTAGTGGAGTGTCTCAGAGTGGATGGTTTGTTTGTTAGTGGAGAGAGTCTCAAAGTGGATGGTTTGTTTGTTAGTGGAGAGTCTCAAAGTGGATGGTTTGTTTGTTAGTGGAGAGAGTCTCAAAGTAGATGGTTTGTTTGTTAGTGGAGTGTCTCAAAGTGGATGGTTTGTTTGTTAGTGGAGTGTCTCAAAGTGGATGGTTTGTTTGTTAGTAGAACGTAAGAAATTGGTCATCAATTTTATAGTGCGTCAGTAGAGTGTTGGGTTACGTCACCATATCAAGGTATTTGACCTTGATATATAGATCTTCATACCGTGGGTTTTATTTATATCTCCACATGAACTGCTGTGCCGGCCTGGTTAGATTATTCATGTGACATGTAAACAGAAAACGGGAATAATTTGCCTATTTATTCTATTAATTTACATACCGTATATTAAGTTAGATGTCCACTCTCGGTCTTGAATATTAAAAAGTTGGATGTAGTTTTTTAGAATAAGGAGTATTATTTTAGTCACCTGTGAAATTTAAAACACCTTTTACGTTTCGTTAATGAGGATGGGACAGTGGGTGAGTTAGGGGGATATATAGATATAGAGTCGGTGCAGCGAAGAATGACAAAAATGATTCAGGGACTTAGAAACCTTCCATATCAGGATAGGTTAAAGAAACTTAACTTGCATTCCCTAGAAAGACGAAGAGTGCGGGGAGATATGATAGAAGTATTAAAGTGGGTGAAAGGAATCAATAAAGGTGATATAGATAAAGTTCTTATAATATCCGAGCAGGAGAGGACTCGGAGCAACGGATTCAAGTTGGATAAGTTTAGGTTTAGGAGGGAGATAGGAAGAAACTGGTTCACAAATAGGGTGGTAGACGAGTGGAACAAGCTTAGCAACTTTGTAGTAAGTGCGGGAACTCTGGAAAGTTTCAAAAGGAGGCTAGATAGAGTCATGGATGATAGAGAGTGGTAGTAACTCTCAACAGGAGCTGCCATGCACAGGCCAACCGGCCTATTGCAGACTCCTTATGTTCTTATAATTTTATTTTTTATTTATTTTTTTTTTATTGGGCACTCCCCTACATCCTTGTGTAAGGTGAAGCGCAGAAGCGTTTACAGCGCCCAACAGGGAAGCATGCTAAGTTCATGCTTTCCTTTATGTCTCATGAGTTAAGGGCGTAGAAGCCTGAAGAGTCAGTGGTTTATGTCATGAAGTTATGGGAAGCTCCAACAACTTGTCCCTGAATACGAATTCGCAACTTTCGACTTACACCAGGTACCTACTTTACTGCTGGGTGAACAGGGACTAATGGGGGCTAGGAAGTATGTCCAAACAACTTCCACTGGCCCGGGAATCGAACCCATGACATCTCGCTTGCGAAGGCAAGAGCAGTACCACTCTCCCTCCCACGATATAGATAATGTAAAGTAAGTTCTTCGTCTGAGCTGTAAACCTTGGTGTTGCCAGCTAGAGGGTAATATTTTTTCTTCCATTTGGACGAGCTATCGGTCTGTTATTTCAGCGTGGCCCATCACAACAGTCCCCTCGACGTGATAAGTGCCTGTCTGTACATACCTCCCTTCATTAGGAAGATTTGATATCGAGACAGCACTGATAATCTTAATGAACCATCCGGCGCGAATTTATTATTTCTCTTAAAGTTTTGGATGAATTTCTGATCTTTCAAAAATAGCCATAAAGTGTATTATTGTCTTGGGTTGACGGTGAGTAGACGGTGTTATAGTGATGAGCGTTTAAGGGCAGGATCGTCCGTCCTCCTTGGTACTACCTGAATTAGAATGGGTACCCGGTAAATGTCCTGTGGAACCTCGGTTGTACAATACCATATATATTTTCACAGTGATTTTGAAATATATTTGTTGGATTGATATAGAAAAGAGAGAACAGTACAGACTTGAAGTTAAAACTACCTCGAATTTCTTAAACAGTAAGACGCTTAATTTGGGGAATATAATCATAATTACATTAATATGTTGATTGATTTGTGGAAATAAGAGATAGATTACAAGATGATTCTAAAGGTTGGTCGTAAGTACATTGTGTGTGTGTGTGTGTGTGTGTGTGTGTGTAGTGAAGTTTGTGGTGTCAGGTGTATAGTAAACATGGCAATAATCACTCATGAATTACCATCAGTATCAGGCACGCTAACTACACTTCCTTGATTAATGACCCTGATCGCTTTACTGGTCATTAACTCATACAGGGTCACTCTCCTTGGTCAGCTATATTGCCTATTGCTTAGAAAGGCACTAGTTCTGTACCACACCACACCACCTATTGACGCCAATGATTTTTTTTTTAATACTTACTGAAAAATGTTAAATGCATCCCTTAATATATGTTCAGGACTATTTAATTACGGGTCGTGTAGATGTAAATGATGTAGTGAGGTTCGGTCGTTTTCGTAAGCTGTATATATGGATGGTGTTTTTCAGCCTATTTTCTTGGGATATGATTTTGAAATTACTTTTGTGGTGGTGGTGTTAATGTAGGTACTAATATTAGTGGTGGTATAAGTGGTAGTGTTTAGTGGTGGTATAAGTGGTAAGTGTTTAGTGGTGGTATAAGTGGTAAGTGTTTAGTAGTGTTATAAGTGGTAAGTGTTTAGTAGTGGTATAAGTGGTTCTGTGATTGGTGGTGACAGTTATGCAGTGAGTGGTAATGACTGTTGTTGTAAGTGGGAATGACTGTTGGGGTGACTGGCGGTGACTTTGGTAGTGATGGTGACAGTGATGGTGGTGTTGTAACAAGACCTGTGTGGCTAACTCTTGTTGTCTACCCAACTAAGTGATGACACCTGTTGCTCTACTTCTGATAGATGCGCCCGTGTGTGTGAGGTCCTTGTATACAGTAGGTTTTATTTAAGTCCCATCGATAAAATATGTGTTTTTGTGTCTCTAATTTAAGCACAAACACTGTATTTGCTTGAGCCGTGTGATTGCATGTGTCATTCCTGCAAATAAGACATGTTTGCGTCACTTATGTAAACACGTATGAGTTGATCCTTTATGAATACTCAATACAAAGTTTCATTGTTAAGAATTAAGAAACGTCCAAAAATAAATATACTAAGTACGAATTTTTACAACTTTTATATATATATAATGTGTGTGTGTGTGTGTGTGTGTGTGTGTGTGTGTGTGTGTGTGTGTGTGTGTGTGTGCACGTAAGACACAAATCGTTTAAATACATGAAGTGTAGTGTTTATGATAAGTTTAATAAGTGTAGCTCTCAGTACTCCGTGTTTGTTTTGGTTGAGGTACACATTCAGACACACCGCCTGGGCGTCTCCATGCAAAGTGTGAGTGCTCGCTGCTTGTGAAGTAAGCGGATAAGTGTTGTAAGTGTCACTTATACCACTCTTATCAGTGACTTGCCTAATGGGCCCTAATAGTTCTGCCCAGTCTAAACCTAACCAAGCCAGTCTTAATGAGCCTAGGTCTTAGTGATTCGGGTTAGGTTAAGACATTATAGGATAGGTTTAGTCCCCAGTGGAGTCTAGATATAGTAGGTACTAGGAGTGCCATTTAACCTTGTAGTCTCTCACCCAGTAAGTACAGTGCCACCCTCATCTTCAGAAAGTTAAAGAGTGGTAGAGGATCGTGTTACACTAAGCCAGGATTCTCAAAGATTCGCTCAGTAATTCCTTTCACCAAGTCTAAAACCCACCACTGGAACCCATCCCTCAACGTAGTAAATAACGATGATATATTCTGAAATAACGTAAAGTAACTTGATTCTATACTAATGTTGATATTAACGGTAACTAGAGCTATTATTATCCACAACGAATATGTTCAAAAGTCACCTGTAATACTATATATACATACCATAAAATCAGTTTTGTTTGCTTAATAGATATGACTAGTATTTTATATGTAACGCCTGCAGTGCCTCCCTTCCTGCAGCCTCTTGTATGTATTAAGTCTGCCCGTCCTGTTGGTGAGCATAGTGAAATAAAGGGTTAAAGATCACTCAGTTAAGGTGATGACTGTAATCAACTGTGGACACTGTTCCCTGCACACATTTCTGCTATAAGTGCAAAGGAGTGTGTTGAGTGGCTCTTGTTTCCCCTTTCTAGTTTCATCTTGGTCTGGAATAAAGTGTTGTGTAAATAAGTATCGCACCGCGCCTCCCCCCCCCCCCCCCCCCCCATCACCACACACCTTTTTTTCTCCAACACGAGGCCTTTCCTGATGTAAAACCTTTACGATGAGTTGTACAAGACCTGTGCATATAGCCTAGGTAGATTACATACACACATTAGTTTGATGGCTTTTACAGGCAAATGGGTTTATGAGATGTGAGGTAAGTGTTGTTGTTTTAAAATAATATAAGTGTATAAAGTGTGAAGTCTCCCCAGCCTTGCCCACTTAAGATATGACTAGCACACTGATGTTGTAATCGAGATTAAGGTAAGTCAGGTGTAAGATAAGTGCGAGATTTTGCCAAGTGTAGCTACTTCATACTTTTTTAACAACTAACAAGTGTAATTTTTATATTTAAGATTTCCATAAGTTTATTAATGAGCATCTGGAGGCAAGTACTTTATACAGTGTAATTTTGCTTTGTAAGTTTACTTTATAAGTGTGACCTCAAAAGTGTACTGGTTGTCCTCAGCCTTGTCAACGATGGACGACGTGCTGGTGGACGGACTCAACCCCAGTAAGGCTGACCGTAAGAAGCTTGAGAAGATCAACATCCACCTTCACGGTATGTGTGTGTGTGTGTGTGTGGTGCGTGTGTGTGTGTGTGTGTGCTGCCTTGTAAACACTCGTGCTGGGAATGTATAATGGAGTGTTCCCCAAGTGTATACGGATGAGAAGTGGGTATATGTAATGACTGTTTGTGTGTAAAAGCCTGTTAGTAACCATAATTGTCTTAAGAACACAGTGTATTAGTAGCCAACTGATAGTATAAACTTGTTATTAAGTAATGGGTAGATTTTGTAGACTTATCATAAAATAAACAGTAGATATTATAAAAAAAACTTGCAATATGCTATTCCCATCACCATCCTCATATTCACCATTGCTTATCTGTCACTATCACCACCGCCACCTCTACCTATCACTATCACCACCGCCACCTCTACCTACCCTATCACCGTCATTATAACTATCACAAATAATTTCTCCTTCAAATGGCGTCAAGTGGCCACAGGCTGCGACGCCAGATATTTTACCCAATCAATCAATCAATCACCGTCACCATCATTACACCATCATCACCGGCACTGAGGTGAAGGTCTCTCGCCCTCAGCACTCTTCGCAGCGGTGGAACATGGGCAGTCGGAGAAAGCCAAAAACATCCTCGACAACAACCAGCTGGACATTAACAGGTAAGTCGTCCTTAAGGAAGTGTGTCTCAGGATCAAGTTATTCTGATCGTCTTACACGTAAATATTTTCAAGCTGTGTTTGTTTTTGTTATACTATTGATGTTCAAATAATTTATACTTTATACAGTATTTTAAAAGTTTGGAAAAACTGTTTAGGGAGTGATATATTTTATAACAACCATAGTATATGAAAGTCAGAATTAATATTATTACTAAATTCATATCGGTTAGGTGTGGTGCAAGTGTGTTACTGTATGTATGACTCAGAATATATGTTAATTGGTGTGTTTTGGGTTAGAAATTCGCACCTTAGTATTCCCTCTCCCCAGTTGAGCTTGACAGGTCGGGGATTCGTACTCTGGTTTTGTGTTTGCTTTTTACTACTTATCGACAAGAAAACGAATCTTGCTAAGGTGGTGTTTCACTATAGTTTCTATGCCATTATTTGGACGAGTGTATATATATATATATATATATATATTTATATATATATATATATATATATATATATATATAGAGAGAGAGAGAGAGAGAGAGAGATGTATGTCATTTACATATCCAACTGCGGGGTAATTTTTTTTAACTCGCGAACTGTCCATTTCGTGGATACTATATCTATTGTATATCTGTATTCGAATAACTGTACAGTTAGTTGTCATCTACTGTATATGTGGGTAGCTTCTAGTTGCTAGGTTTTAAAGTGAAGTGACCTGCATGTAGACTGGTGTTAGTGTAAAAGTACAGTACAGTACAGTACCACATTTTGCTGCACTAAAGTGGGAATTTTGTTGTTAATTGACTAGTTTACTTTATTGGTGTTAAATAGCGGTATATTATCGTACTTACGACAGAAGAATCCATAATGCGCGGGATTAATGAGTTTTGTTTTATTATTGTAAGTTTCACTCGTATTTTTTTCCTGTCTTGGTCCTTGCAGCAAAGGGTAGATAAAAACATAAATTTCAATTCATAAATTAAGAAAAGAAAACATGACCTATTGTAATTACTGTATATAATAATAATAATAATAATAATAATATGATAATGATGATAATTAGGTAATAATGACAATAAGTTATATTAATAATAATTATAATAATAGAAATACTCAGTTCTAGTTAGATATAGAGACGCTCATAACATTTGTGCTCATTATGACTTCAGAGTTTATATTTTGACTCCCCACTTAATTGCCTTGTACTGTATAATTTTATAGGTGTTAGTAAGTCGTAACTCATCAGTCCAGTCCTGTGTTATTGCCACAACGGGGTGAAATGCTGGTGGTGGGCTTAAGTTCAGATCAATGCCCTGAATAAATAATGAATGATCTCTTAGCAGTCTCTCTCTCTCTCTCTCTCTCTCTCTCTCTCTCTCTCTCTCTCTCTCTCTCTCTCTCTCTCTCTCTCTCTCTCTCTCATATACTTAGTGTTATTTATACGTTATACCCCCTACAGTGTGAACAAGGACGGCTCAAACGTCCTGGAGGTGGCCGTGATGAACAACCACGTCGCCTTGGCTAAAATGCTCCAGCAGGCAGGAGCTACGGAGAGTAATGCAGGTGGGTCATGCTGAACTTATCCTTGTCACACCTGTCCATCAGCCCTCACCCCCCACTTCTTTCTGGATACCTGTTCCCTGTAAACCATACCGTATTACTTGTATTCCCAAATCTGGTTGAAGCTGGTTTGATAAGGAATTAAAATCAATAAACTTTAGTGATGGTCAGTTCAAAACTGATAATATGTTACATAAATTTATTTGTCAGTGGCCCAAGGTTAAAAATGCTTTGAAAACCTTTGATCTAGATGTATGATAGTGACCTGACTAGACTAATCCCGGGCATTAGGAACCTTGAGTATAGAGACAGGTTAAAGCATCTTAATTTGCACTCCCTTGAGAGACGTAGAGCGAGGGGCGACCTGATAGAGGTGTATAAGTGGAAGGCAGGGCTAAACAAAGGGGACATTACAAAGGTACTCAAATTATCCAACCAGGAGCGAACTCGTAACAATGGTTTTAAATTAGACAAATTTAGATTTAGGCGCGAAATAGGTAAACACTGGTTAGGTTTGGAAACAGAGTAGTGGATGAATGGAACAAGTTACCAAATATCATCATTAACTCGAATACGCTGAATTGCTTCAAACATAGGTTGGATGCTCATATGAGCAATAGGGGTTGGGTGTAAACGGGACTGCCCAGTATGGGCCAATGGGCCCGCTGCAGTTTCCTCCATTCTTTTGTGTGTTGGTGTGGGGATTAGTGGATGACACCATTATGACCTGACTCGACAGGAGCTGCCATGCACAGGCCAACCGGCTTTCAACTTTATTCAAGACATCTTCAGAGGCAACTGGATTACATGGACAGAGAGAGGCTTAAATATACAGGGTGACCTTAAAAACATGAGGTCAGGTCATAATGATGTCATCCACTAATCCCCACACCAACACACACGTAGAGGAGCTTAAGAGAAGGGGGGTGACGTGACTAGTCAGGTCAGGCCAAAAATTAGGGACCCACTGACAAATAAATTTATGTAACATATTATCAGTTTTGAACTGACCATCCCTAAGGTTTATTGATTTTAATTCCTTAATTAAACTAGCTTCAACCAGAAGTCTTTCTGTGACTCAAGATGATTTAAATACTTCTAAGCTTTTTTCCCAAGCAATGGGGTGATTATTATTCCTAACATGAACGAACAAGGCACTGCTTTCAGATGCTGTTCTGATATTATACTTATGTTGTTTGATTCTGAGCTGCAGAGTTTTTCCTGTCTGTCCTACATAATTACAATTACATTTGCTACATGGAATACAATAAACACTTCCATTTACATTCAAACTTGGGCTATTCCTTATTAACATATTGGTAATGGTTGAGTCATACTTGAAAACAACATTAATATTTAGAAGCTTGAGGGACCGAACTAACGGGACAAATTCATTACGATAGGGCAGAGTCAAAATATTCTTAAGTGTAGGAACTTGTCTGTTGTTTCCATTTTCCCTTGTGATTTTATCAAGATATATATATCTTGATAAAATCACACGGGATTTTCCCGTGTGATTTTATCAAGATTTATCTTATCCACGTTTTCATTGTGGATTTACATGAAATATATACTTTTATACGTTTTTAACTGTAAAAACAAATAAGGGAAATGTATTTTATAATAGAGAAGTGTAAAAGTAAACTGGCAGAAACGGTGGACGGAAAAATAACTCACAAAAAAGTCAGAATTTGGGCTAGGAAAAAATCACATTTTATTTCAATTCCTTAACACTTAAGGTAATAAAACTAAAAATATTTTAAAAAAGTTATTAATTGACAATACATGACTTTTACATATTGACAAAACAATTTATATAATGTATGATGGCATTACACATGTGTGAAAAAAGACAAAATTTATTCAATTTCTTAAGCAATGTAAGGAAATAAAAGAAAAACCTTTATAATGTCCAAAGTATCTAATTTTTCATTTTCTGTACATTTCAAGTATTTCTCTTGAAGTTTTTGCTAATCATAGTACTTATTCATTTGTTTTCTTGTCAATGCAGCTTATTCTTAGCATTTGCCTTTAATACCACATTTCTAAGGCCTCCAACCTCTTTCTGGTGTCTGCTGAAAGTATCCATGCTTCTGACCTTTACATCAATCCTTGCCAGATAAAGCCTTTCAGCAGCCTTTTTCTTTAAATTGAAGTTAATTTCACTTTTCATTAGTTCTTTTAAATTATCAAATGCTCTTTTTCCTTGTCTTATTATTGTGTTAATTTCTTCCGTACATCTACCATCACAGCTAATGTTACTTCCCAAATACACAAAATTTTCTATCTGTTTAAGTTCCCCATGGCTTACCATAATTTTTATTTTAGGATTTATTTCGAATTTTGAAACAAGCATTACTTTTGTCTTTACAGCATTAACTCTTAACCCATATTTACTTTTCCCACTAATCTGTTTTTGTAATGCCTCTCCACTGTTTGTGATGAGAGTAGGCTACAGTATCCTCTGAAAAAATCAGATATTTTATATTACTTTACCATTAACTTTTAGTCCTTCATTATCACTTATAACTTCTCTCATTAAAATTCTGAATATTACACAGTACAGCTCTTATACTGTACAATGTTATAGACAGAACACAGCCTTGTCTTACTCCCTGTCTAACTGTGAATCAATTAGTAAGTTCATTATTTACTAACACTGCAGTCTCCTGTTGCCAGTAAAGATTCTTTAAAACTCTAATACAGTTGTACTGTACTATCGCCTGTTTTTTCACCTTTTCAAAAAAAAATTCTTAAATCATCAAAGCATACATGTACAGGTACTGTACTGTATACAAATTTCTTCGAATCTCTAAAGCCCTTTCACTCAAAATTCTCAAACAAAATATAGCTTCTCTAGTTCATTTTCCCTTTCAAATTCCATTTTTATCTTCAGATAATTGACTGTCTATTTTAAACTTTTTCTATTCAAAATTATGTTAAATAAAACTTTGCAAGCATGACTTAAGCTAATTATTTTAAACTGGGTTCATTCTATGGCTCCTGGCTTTTAGGTAATAATACAAATACAGTTGGTCCTCGTATTACGCGGTTAATGTAACCCGGAGGGTACCGCGGAGAGTGAGAAACGCGTAAAGTGAATAACATAACATATGGGATTAATTGAAATGGAGTCCGGGCCGATCCCCAAACTCCACTTTTTGACGACACACAACTACGTTGTAGTAAAAATATTATCTTAACTTTATGATGGCATGCACACACAATTAATAATTAAGAGAAATATCAATAATATTAGGTTTTTTAACACTTACATTAGTAGAAAAGATGGCTGGGCACACGGGGATGGGCGGTTGGTTCCGAGGCAGAGGGCAGATTATTGGCCCTCACCTGTACCACTTGTATCAATTGTATCACTATCCACCACAGAGGCTTGCAGGGCCTCTTTGTCAAACCCCCCAAAGTTCATATAAGTCCATATCCTCACTATAATTATCACTATCACTGACTTGGGCCGGCTGTAGTGGGTGAAGAACTGGTAATTTTTTGATGACTGGGCGACCTTGTGCGCACCATTTTCGCGCCTCGTACACAACATGGCGGATGGCGGGAGGTTTGGATCCAAAAATGGCGCGGCTTGCCAGCCGCTCTCCGCGTAATGGCGTTCATGACCGCGGAATGTGAAAATGTTAGGTTCTGGCAAGGCACCGCGTTAACGGTGAAACGCGGATTGTGGGACCGCGTAATAGGAGGACCAACTGTACTGTACTGTACTGATTTTCTTTTTTAATCACTGGGGAGGTCTATCTTGAAGTACAGTATAGCAAGACAGATATCCAGAATGCATGGGGAATTAAGTGTGCCGCATTATGTTTTTTCCGGATGCTTGTTAGTACGTACAATACTCTTATAAAAATACATCTCAAACTCAAGAACATCCTCATAGTAAGTATATTATAAAAGGAATAAAAGGACATAGTAAATATATATTAAAAGAAATAATAGGACATGGTAAATATATATTAAAAGAAATAAAAGGACATGGTAAATACTGTATACAGTACAGTATAATGAAAGGAATAAAAGAACATAGTAAATATATACAGTAATAAAAAGACATAGTAAATATGTTATAAAAGGAATTAGTAAATACTGTATGTTATAAAAGGATTAAAGGGGCTGTATTCACTCGTTATGCAGCACTGCAGTGGTGTGTGTGTGCAATCCTGTTGTACAGTTGCAGATACAGTTGCTTGTTGAGCTTGAGTAAATATGGGTACAGTAGTCACTTAGCTCACTCCTGTTTTTCAGGCTTGTTAAGTTTCTTAAATACTTAAGTTTCTAAAGATTACACTTGAAACTAGTTTTTCTTCACTAGGGCACTGTTATGGCGGCACCCAGTGTGTTTGGCCAACATGGAGGATGCACACAGTGCCTCTAGTGGCCCAAAATGGAACCATGGGTGAGCCAGTGTCAATTTCAAACATATTATCTTAATTTTTTAAACATGGTTAGACATTACTTACTGGAAATTGTCCCCACCAAAAAAATTTTGGTTGCTTGAGAGTTCCGGATGATTATACACCTACTGTGTATAGAATTATTGTACAGTCTCGTTCAAGATTCTTCGAACACGGCTGGAGACAGCTGGCAACTGAAGGCCGTTTGTTTACTATAGTACATTGTAGAAATCATGAATGAATGAAAAAGTGATCGGCGATTGGTTACTTAATTCCCCGTTGCTTAATTTAATGGTTGGGCTTTGTTGTTTCGTATTATATTATACTATGTACTATAGTAAACAAATGACCTTGAGTTGCCAGCTGTCTCCAGCAGTGTTCAAAGAATCGTGAACGAGACTGTACATATTTTAGTCAATCAATTGATCCCCTTCTTGCCAATTTGTTTCATAAATACTGCTGGAAGTTGATGAACTCCAGCTTTTATAATTTTTCATTTTGTTCAGGTAATATTAGTTAGTCATTATTTTTATGCCATGCTGTTTCACATACTGTAATGAACATTTGTCTTCTGTGTGTTTACTGTATACTTCTAAATGCTTAGTGGAGCATAAGCAGATTCCTTATACAGTAGTACTGTATGTCATTATACAGTACACCAAATTACCTACCTAATACCAATAGACACTTACACCCATCTATTGTATAATACCAGTAAGTGCAGTGTAATGTTCACTTGTGAATTAAGTAATGCATTACTGTATATCAGTTTTATTTTTTTTAAATACAGTCTCTCCTCGACTTACGACATATTCAACTTACGACAACCCGGACATACGACGGCCATGGTCGTATAAAATATTTTTAACATATTTTCGAGTCCCGACGTTAGTGATCGCGCTGTGTACTGACATAATTATATTTGTAATTCCCTTTAAAATGGCTTTTGATCATTTTAAAGCATTTATCTCACCATCTCATAGCCAAAATGTGCTTTGCAATACAGTACGGTACTGTATAGTAGTAGTTATTGTTTTTGCAAAGTTAATGTATGATGATACTGTAATTTTGTTTCATCAGTACAGTCCACAGTACACTTACAGTACTGTACTGTACAAGTACATACTCTTATCATAATTTGTTTGTCATGGCTATATTTACAAATATTTAACTTTTACTAGTTTCATATTTGTAATTTAGCTTCTGTACAGTATTACATAAGACAGCCTGCTGCCAACTAAATTTTAGGTTGTTTCTTCCAAACCTGATCTGGCTGTTAATTTATTTTTGCTAGAGAGCTATTTGTATGCTGTATACAGTAATAATTTTATGAATTAATGATACTGTATATGGCAGCAAACTTGAACCAACTGGACCTGAAACCCACTTTAACCAAACCAAGAATAAAAGAACCTAATAATATGAGGATTGGTTTGCATTTTTTGTGACACAAGCAGCTGCTTTCATCCTTGTAGGGCTTTCTTTAATTAATTTTAAATCTGCTGGTAATTCACAAAATCCCTTTTGTGACACCTTACACTGTACTATAGTGAGATATTGTAATGCTATCCGTCGGACGGAAATTTTTTACTGGATAAAAGTAATCTTTCCATCTGCCTGCAAACAATTGGTTTCTCAACAATAACTAAGGTTGCATTAGGTGTACAATTACTGTATAACCAAACTTTGTACTTATATTCAGATGATGAACTTCACTTGTTTTGGTTTGATGTGGAATCACACACATCATTGTTTGTTCTGTGATTTAATCTGTTTGGTAATCTAATGTAACTTCTCTGTTATACAGGTACCATTGAACAACGCATCCACCATCTCAATGAATTGGTAAGCACAGCAGAGAGACGCAGAGAAGAACTTGACTCTAAGCTCTCTGGTGGTGCCCCCCATGGGAGGGAGACGGAACGACAACGGGAACTGTGGGACAGACGTGTCAAGATGTTACGCACCATGAAGATGGGGTTAGAGCAAATGAGTAAGTCCACATTAATGTTGCTGCTAACAAAAAGGAAGCAATTTCTAAAGGCCAGCTAACAAGTAAATAATATATTGGGTAAACTTAAAGGTTTTCCAAACTATAGATGGCTGCCCCTGAGATTCATAATATAAGATGGTACATGGGCTAAAAGAGCAGAAATCAATCAGTATTGGATGATATAAGTATACTGGATAGATTATTTTGGTATACAGTATAAAATAGTTGGCTGCTTTTAAGTAGTTGATGGTATTATTGAAAAAACAAAGTACTGTGCAGTATTAAGAAGATAGTAGTGATCTGTGAAGAGATAATAGGCTCTAGCATGATGGTTGCTGGAGGGCTGTTAGGGAAGACAATGGGATGTTAAGATAGAGTGATTGAATGAAGTATGCCAGGTAGGTTTGGATAATGAAGAGATGTTAGGAATGATTGGATGATGGGCAATGGTGAAGTTTGATGCCACTTTCCAAAGCAACAACTTCCCAGGTTGTAAATACTGTACAGTAACTCTGTTGTAGTTGTGTGTTTTTACACTTCAATATTTGAGTAAGTTGATGTACTTTTCATAAAACTTATTTTGCACTGGTTGATATGTTATTTCATGGCAAAATGTTTTTACAAAGTAGGGATAGTTGCCATGTACAAAAGATGTAAAATGTCCTCATTTTGTTACAGTGTTGATATTTGTGTGCTTCTTCCTCCCTGAACTAGTCACATTTAAGTTCAGTTCTTTGTCCTAATTTTCATCTATTCACCTTAGAGCTAATCTGTTTTATATTACAAATAAAGTTCAAGATATTTTTTACAGACTTGTCATCTTATCTCTTCAGAGCCACCAGATGTTCCCAGCAGAGCAACAGTGGAAGTCATTGACAGTACACGAGTTCGAGTCACATTCAGAGAACCTGAAGCAAAAAACTTTGCAATTACTACAAAATTCAAAGGTAACTTTGGAAGTTAATAGTTGATTATATATTGCTGCAGGGAGTAAGACAAGACTGTGTTCTATCTCTGACATTGTATAATACTGTATGCTGTATATTCATAATTCATAATGAGAAAACTTATAAGTGATAATGAAGGGCTAAAAGTTAATGGTAAAGTAATATCAAATATCTGCAATGGAGATGATACAGCTCGTATTGTAGATAGTAAAGAGGTGTTACAAAAACTGGTAAACAGATTAGTGGAAAAAGGTGATGAATATGGTTTAAGAGTTAATGCTGTAAAGACAAAAATAATAGTTGTTTCCAAAGTAGAATTAATCCTAAAATAAAAATTAAGGTAGGCAACAGGGAACTTAAACAAGTGGAAAATTTTGTGTATTTGGGAAGTAATAACATTAGCTGTGATGGTAGATGTACAAAGGATATCATAACAAGAATAGGTCAATTAAACACAAAGGCGGATGCTAAGAATAAGCTACACACCCAGAAATTCAAGGCAGGGGTTAGGTCAAATGATGAGCAGGACAGGAGGATGTTTGCAAGATCCAGGAGCCAAGCAAAGTCAGGCTGAAAAGGAGTTCCAGAGGTTGGTTTCAAGTGAGGTCATGTCAAACCCAAAGGCGTTTTACTGCTACTCAAAGTCAAAATTAAAAATGCGAGTAGGAGTATTGGACCTGAGGATTAAAGATGGTAGTTACGCAGATTCTGACCAGGACAAAGCGGAGGCATTGAACAGTTTCTTTTCCTCAGTGTTCACGAGAGGATGCAAAAAATTTTCCTGCGTTTGAGGACAGACAGTTCGACACATTGCTGACCCACATTGTGTTCACAGAAGAGGTTATAAGAAATAGTCAAAGCTTAAGGTTCATTAGAGTCCCGGCCCTGACATGGTGCATCCCAGAGTGCTAAGACACTTGTGCAACGAGCTTGCTGAGCCTCTGAAGATCCTGTTCTGTAAATGCCTGGATGAACAAAAGGTCCCCAGTGATTGGAAAATGGCGAGTCCTATTTTCAAGAAGGGCGATTGTCACTCCTCGAATAATTATAGACCAGTGAACCTTACTAGCATAGTATGTAAAGTACTTGAGAGCATTATAGGAGATGCCATGATGGAATATCTACCACAAAACAACCTTGTAAAGATTGCCAACGCAGTTTTATGTCAGGCCGCTCCTGCTTAACACAATTACTCAAGGTACTGGGAGTTTGGACCCAAATTCTGTAAGAGGGTAGCAATATTGACAATATATACCTAGATTTTACCAAAGCTTTCGACAGTGTACCCCATGAAAGGCTGAAAATTAAACTGGAAGGGTACAGGATTTGGGAAAGTGTCCTAGCATGGATCGATGACTTTTTCCTCCATTGCAAGCAGTGTGTGGTGATTAATGGCATGAAATCGTCATGTGTACCCGTGACAGGGCAGTGTATTGGGCCTGCTGTTGTTTGTTTGCTTCATAAATGACATGCCAGAAGCTGTACATTCCCCCATATAAATGTTTGCAGACGATACCAAGTTATTTATGGAAATTAAGAACCAAGCAGACTGTGAAGAGCTGCAGAAGGATTTCTGTGAATTTCAAGAATGGTCAAAGAAATGGCTGCTAAGATTCAATGTCACGAAGTGTAAGAGGATGTACCTGGGACGTACCAACGGGACAAAGAAACTGCATTAATTGAGACTGAATGTGAAAAGGACCAAGGTGAGTATGTTGACAATGAACTTAAGTTCTCGGGCCATTGTGAGAAGAATGTACCAAGGAACTAATTTATTAGGTCTTAAAAAAAGGTCGTTCAGATATCTAGAGTTCACCCCTCATAACGATCTTAAACAGAGAGGTGCTTCCCCGCCTGGAGTACTGTCACCCCGTCTGGTCTCCGAGATATACTAGGGACTGTCAGTTGATTGAAAATGTCCAAAGGAGGGCCACCAGACTGGTGCCTGCACTGCGGCACCTCTGCTACCCTGCGAGATTAGAGTGCCTGCAATTACCTAGCTTATACTACAGATGGGCAAGGAGGGACCTAATTGAGGTGTATAAACATTTCAAATGGCACTACCCTGTCGAGTGTCCTTACCTGGAACTGGCAGACGCTCGCCCCAAAAGGGGTCGCAGCTCAGGGTTGAAGAAGCCGTAAGTCCAGAAAACTGTGAGAGCAAACGTTTTTGGAGTGAGCGTTGTGAACTCGTGGAACAACCTGCCAGAGAGTGTTGTGACAGCACCGATTGCGAGCTCTTTCAAGAGCAGACTTAACAGCACTGGAGCAGGTGCAGATACATTAAGGAGCCAGTGCATGCCCAGTACTTGCCAAAAGTGCAAACAGAGACGTGGATGATCGCCCAAGCAGCTAATGATCTGATCAGTGGTGAAGAGGATTAAAGTAAAAGTAAAGTCTAGACTACCTGAAACTTCTTTAATTCCACCTTTCCTTGTTTCTCTAATACAGGTAATTTTATATTCATTTTTATGATGCACTCAAGAAAAAGTAGTTTAACTTCAAAGAGTTTTTGTCACACATTACAGACCATCGTTGTAGTTATTATAATGGAATTTCATAAAATTTTGTGTTTTTTTTTTTTTTACAGTTGAATGGAGTATGGATGAATGGGTCACCATTGGAGGCAGTCTTGAAATTTATGACCTACGTCGCATGTCAGTATTTGTAGATGGTTTATCACAAGGAAAAAGACATCATTTTAGAGTGTGTGCGGGGAATTTGAAAGACTATGGACCACCACTGACAACAACCCCAACAGCTGCCATTCCTTCCAGTAAGTTGAGAACACCCAGTAGCCTATTTCAGTGCAGTACAGTTTGTCATTATTATATTTTCATTTGGATGTTTCAACCCATAAAATATTATTAATTTCCAGAATACCCACTTTCTTTAAATTGAAAGTTTTTATATATACTGTATAATGGCTCACTGCACAATCATATACTGTACAGTATATTAATGAGTTTTAATAGGCTTTGGCACTTAAAATACTACACAGTACAGTACAGTACAGTATAGTATTTGCAACTACATACAGTACTGGGTTTATAGTATACAGTATTATCTTATGAATATTTTTTAATGATTCCCCCTCATAAATAACAAAATAATCTAAACATTATTTGACTGAACTTTTCGGAATTTTACGTGTATGTTTTTTTTTATAAAATTGAAAAAAAGAGAAGATAGAAGAATGCTTTACAAGAAAATCAGGTACCGTAATAGGAAGTACAGTAACTTGATTTTTGAGGTAGGTCTTGGACCAAGGTAAAAGTTTGGCTGGGATGGTGGCCACACAGTATTGCTTTGGAAACACTGTTTGTTGCATGTCATATTCCCTGACCTTAACACAAATTTTTCATAGGCTGGCGGGACTCAGACGCCCAGAAACCTCGGCTTGATGGGCAAGTGGGCAAGCTAGATGACCTTTTCAACCAAGTTTGTAACTCAAGACCACAACATGCAGCAGAAATTAAAGCTATAGAACCAGGCCAGGAAACACCACTCAATCTAAGAAAAGCACAAAAGAAGAAAAGTATTAAAAATCTCTTCACTCCTGCACCAAAATTTCATAGAAATTTGAAAAAGTATGTATATCAGTATTTTTTTTTGTGATTTAGTGAATGTACAGTATAACATTTGAACATAAGTAGGGAAAATTCTATATACACTTCCTTTTGTAAATATGAAAATAATTTTTACAGTACTACAGTATATCCTCGATTTTCATGGTCTTCAAACTATATGTCGGTCACAATATCCATATACAGTACAGTATATAAATATTTTTTTACATAGAGATATACTATAAAGGTGTAGACACTTGTTACAGAATGTGAAAAGCTTGCCTTACTTTTCTCTCTGAAATACACTGTATAAGGTAATAATAATATGTTACTAAGACATTCATAAACCTTTAAGGTTAATGTAAGGATTACAGGGGGTCCCCGGGTTACGAACGGGTTCCGTTCTTGATGACGTTCATAAGTCGGATTTGTACGTAAGTCGGAACCCATACTATGTGCATACTGTACTTACAGAACAATGTTTGAAATCTCACTATATTATAGCCTAAGTTCTTATATACATCTAATGTCACTTAATTTAAGTGAAAAGTAATAAAATTTCATCAAGTAAATAAAATACTGTAAATTTCAAGTTTAACTCTAGTCTTATCAGTGGGCGTTCGTAAGTCAGGGACCCATGTATATACGTACTGCATGCCCTTAAAATTCGCAGGAGTTAGGTTCTCAAAATGGCCGAGAATAACATTTGCTGACCGGGGGGGGTTACATTTATACTTGTGTGAAAAGAAATGTATACTCCCTTTGTGTGTTTGCCCTTAGGACAATTATTACGTTTACCTGTATTGTATGTGTGTGTGTGTGTAGACACACACACATAAAACACATATACCTATAAATAATAATGGGAAAATCCTCTCATAAATAATTAGGAAACAACTATTAAAAATGGGAGGCTTTTCCCATTATTATTTATTTATATGTGTGTGTGTGTGTGTGTGTACACACACATATATACAATACAGGTAAAGGAAATTACTGTCTAGAATGAATGGCTCCCAGTCCCAGCCGCAAAAATGTCAGCAACTTTAAAACTACCCTTAGACATTCTTGGGTACATTCAGGGTGTCATCTGTGAATAATCGAGGTCCGCGAATTGTCAGGGCATGCTGTATAGTACACTTACAGTATGTACTGCACAGTGTAACAGAGGAATCACATACAGTATTTAATACACCAAAATGTGAACAGTGCTGTACCATACTGCAAAAAACCGAATCTTGTACTCTTAAACTAATTGTCTTGGCGATTCTACAACAAAAAGAAAGTTAAATTATTGTCCAGGTACCTCAAAAGTAAGATGCTTCCCCATGTGGAGTATTGTCACCCCTTCTGATCCCAGAGACATGCTAGAGTGTCTGCTGATGGAAAACACCCAAAAGAGGGCCACCAGACTAGTGCCTGAACCTCAGATACACAACTTGTGGATGCCTGCCCCACTAGATATTACAGCCTCAGGTTAAAGAAGCCTCGAGTTCAAACAATTTTCAGGGCAAACTAATTTGAAGTGAGAGTCGTGAAGTTTTAGAATAATCTGCCTTAGAGAGTCGTGGCAGCACTTAGTGTGAATTCATATAAGATCAGACTTGACAAACACTACTGCAGGATGAGATATGTTCTGGAGCCAGTACTTGTCAAAAGTGCATAACAGAGATGTAACCAACTGCCCAAGTAGCTAACAGGTTATCAGCAGTGAAAAGGGCGAAGTAAGGTAAAGTAAGAGAAGCGCTGAATAAATTGGGCTACTCTACTGGCACTTCTACACTTGATTAGGGCTCCGTATATGTACTCCTCTTAATTTACAATGTTTGTCTGACATCTGAATGTATAGGGAGATGTGAATAGTTTGCATGATGCAAGTTCTTATTATTTTATAGATAAAGATTACAGATACAGCACTTGAAAAGAAATACTGTATTTGTTTTATGTATTTCATAGACCAGCTGTCTTTTTTTTTTCATTATAGAAATCATAAGCTGTAAATTCATTAAAATAAAGAGTTTACAGTTCTGTTTATTGGTAAGGACATATTGAGATTGTGGGAAGTGAAATTTTATAAAGTTTTCATAATTAAGAGTTAGGTGACAGTAGAGAGAAGAATGTCTGAGGAGCAGATAGGGTGAAAGATGCACTTACAATGAGGGGGTTGGTCCAAAAACAGTGTATGAGTGAACAGGTATATTGGGGGAAGGATGTATTGCTTGCTGTGAGCCTTTTTGAAGAATTACCACAGTTGAACACATTTTCTAAAATAGTAAGAATGATTAAATGAATCCAAATGAAAGGAAAATGTGTGTGTGCTTATTTTTGCTTCCAGCCACTTTGTGTTAACCAGGAAAAGGCTTGAAAGATTAAAACATGAATTTTTTTAAACATTTATGGAGTTATAAGATTTGTTTTCTTATTTCAGAGGTTCTTACCTTGCCTGCATAGTTTACTGTGATGATAAAGTGCTTGTAACAACAGAAGAATTTCCTCCAGTTGTTGAAGTAGATGATGATTACATGGGACAAGCAAGATCTCATTTCCATTGGCTGTTAAAGGTATGTATTATGATGTAATTAATTTGTAATTACAGTACTGTACTACAGTAGCATATAGTTTATTGAAACTTTGCTATGGAATGAGGACACATGTAATAGTTGTGAAAGAATATGAACTATGTTTTGTGGTAGAAGTAGAACTTAATATCTAGCAATTTAAATGGTTTAAGGCGATATAATTTTGATGCTCTCTCTCTCTCTTCTCTCTGTCCACAGAAATTGTTTTTCTGCATATTAACTATACCGTACTGTAGTTTTATTGAGTACATGAGTTGTATATGGATGGATGTTACATTTTTGTGTGAAATTGGTTATTTTGCAAAATGATCAGCATGCATTTTGGTAATTTTTCCAAATAACTTACAAACAGACAACCTAAACTAACCTAACCTTATGATTAGGACAGCACATAGTCCAAAGTAAAAAAACAAACAAAAACATCCTAACCTAACCTTATTCAACCATAAGGTTAGGTTGTCTGTTTGTAAGTTATTTTGCAAAATTACCAATATACATGCCATTCATTTTGTTAAATAACTGATTTCGCAAAAAAAAATAAAAATGTAATGTATATATACCTGCATACTGTACAGTAGATGAGTCCACCCATTTTAGTCTTAAAACTTGATACATAAAGTTCATTGTTGTCAAGTTTGTGTTGCAGTTCTTGACCAGAGAGAGTGGGGTGGGTCTGGTCATTAAATTGATGGCTCTAATTTATTATTATAACCTTATGTTAAAATTGAGCAACTCTGTACAGCCAGCAAGACCAGTGAGTTGAAACCCCCAAACCCCAATATTGAATGAATATAAAATGTTTATTATCCAGTACCTTCAGACTGGAATCTTTAGGGATAACCTTTAGCAAAGAGGTACAGTTTACATACTTTACATACTAGATTTAGTGAACTAGTTCACTAAATCGAGATTAATTCCATTAATAGGCTCACACCTATCTTCAGTGGCAACTGAATTTACAGGGACAGAGAGAAGCTTATATACAATGAGTGACCTTACATAACATCAGGTCAGGTCAATAACATGGGATCCACTAATCCACACATCACCTTCACTGCAAACGAGAGATGATCTAATTAAAAATGGGTAACAGCAGGTCAAAAACATGAGACCCACTGATCATCTACCCTACATCCACCTCAAATGCTTCCAAAGCTTTTTTTAACATTTGGCCAGTTATTATTCATTAATACCCCAACACCACAGCATTACACACACAACATCTAGAGTTTAAAGTCTTGTGTGAGACACTGTGAGTTGGAGGGAGGGGGTCAGGGTGCTGGGAAGGAGGGAGAGAGACAGGAAGGGGGGGAGGGAAGGAGCAGGCATGGAGGGAGGAATGGAGACTGGCTGGTGTATGTTTTATCATTGATATTATAAAATATTAAATACTATAGAAAAATACGATATATAATTTGACATCAAAATTACATGACAAGCCGAATAATAAGGCAATTTTTTTCACCCAGACCTCTTCACTGGGAGGAGGGTGGGTAGGCAGGCTTACACACATCCTGAACATGACTCTCTCTCTCTCTCGTTCATGTGTGCAAACTATGGGATGTTTATACTCAAATTAATTACCATTTTACAAGGATTCCAGAAATGCAAGTTATATTCTGCTAAGTCAAGTCAGTGACTTTTTTTAAGTGAAAAACTAAAACTCCCTCTATTGTATAATCCTGGGTCCCTGAACCCTTCTCCCCTCCACTGATAACTATGCACTTGGTAATCTCCCCGCCTGGCTGTCAACACCTCACCTCCCCCTACTCCCTCCTCCCAGCCAAAAGACAATAAGGGTTTTAGAGGGTGATGCTGGCTTTAGGCTTAAATTTTTTTTCCTATAAAATGTCACCAATTTGACTTAGCAGAATATAACTTGCATTTCTGGAATCTTTGCAAGACATCAAATATAATATAAAACTATAATATAAGAAATATAAAAAGCATGGGTGTGTATTCTGTGTGGGAGGTGATTGTCAGTGTGGAATCGGTGAGAAGTTTGTCAATAGTGCATCTGGTGATGGCTTGTTAGGCTTCTTTCAGTTTAAATGCTACCACACGTCCACCTCTGCTGTAAGTAAATCTGAACACTAGCCATTTATTCTGGATCTTTTTGCTATGATGACGATGATTATTAGTACGTACAGCGCCCATATAGTGAATGATGAGGCAATAAAATAAACATGAAGATCATACCTCTTTTTAAAATTTTACACCCAGCCTTTACTGGCATTAAAACTCTTGTCACTTTCATTATTACTTTCACCACAATAAAATTTGTACGAAGACTTGGCCTTCTCCTGGAGAGTGTGTGTCAGCATCTCCAACCACAGACTTAAACTCTTCCCCATCTTGACAATGTTGATATCTCTGAAATAACTGCTCTTCTTTGCAGGTGCACAGAGGGACACAGCTTTGCAAATATTATCTTGCTTTGCTTTGATAGATCTCACTGTTGACTCATTGATACCAAACAGACGTCAGGAAACAGCGTAACTCGTCCCTTCTTGCAACTTGTCTAACACCACTTGCAGGGCATTTGGGAGGCATGGTGAAAGACAGACTGCTGCAATGACGCCAACACTGGGAGGACAGCAGACTATAAACATATTTCTATGCGAGGAGAAGCGTATTCGTCACCTTGTGGCTTACCGCCCCTCAGACTTTTTTTTTTTATGGTAATCTGCGAGTTTCTGAGGGATACATGCTTGAAAACCGCGAACTTTAAGGGAATAAATACTGTACTGACATTGGGGGTGCAAATACCTCCTGCCTCCCTTTTCCATCTGTATTTATTAGGTATACGTTACTGCTCAGTCTCAACATTAAGTGAATTGATCCCGAGATCCCATTTCATAACCAAGTTGGGTTTCAGCAACTGGGCATCCTAGTCATTACCATTTGTGAGGCTGAGATGAGCTGGATTTGGCATGGTGGTCATCATAATGTCATCTTTAGCCATTGTTGAACAAAAGCAGATCAGAGCTTATGTGTTTATACTCGACAATAGATATTCTTCAGCCTTCTCCCTTATTTAGGGTATTGTTATGCCATGGGTTATTCATATTGTATCTGGTATGAAAGCAAAGGATAATCTAATATTGTGATTTACAGGTACTTTATCTAGTTTTCAGATCCCAGTAACACAAGTCAAGGTCCTAGAGCCCAGGAATTCAGTGCTGGCTATACAAAGTTACTCAATAAAATGGGGTCTCAGGATCAATCCATCTTATGCTTTTTATTTAATTATTGTAGGTAGCTACAACCTGGGAAGATGTTAAATCTCTGAGACAAGACATGGATAGAGCGGGATCCGCATCTAATGTTCCATTCAGAATAAAACTGCTACAAGCTGCTGCCAACATGCAGGTATGATGATAGTTTTATTCTTAATATAATGATACATTATGAATATCTGTGTTTAATGTCTCACATTGATCACTAGTCAGTGATATCTAGTGTCTTCATAATTTTATTCCTGGGATCAAAACAGAATGATGAGTCAGTTATATCACTTGGCTGCACTATTTCTGCACTCAGGTTTTAAAGGCCAGCAAAACTCTTTGAAAAATTCTCTACTTTTTTTTACTTTTATCTTCTTTGCCAGTACATTTATTTAGTTATTATTTCTTTAGCCATAACCACAAGAAGTGAAAATATATTTGAAATACAGTACAAAAAATCAATAAGGGCAAACAACATGTGTTTACAGTAGGCTAGAGGCAGGCAAGATTTGAGAAAGGAAATTTGTAACTTGAGTTTATAACTGAGGGATTTGAGTTAAATGAACCAGCTCCAGGGTTTATCCCGGTGTACCTGTGGTCACTCTGGGTTTTGAAGCACCACAGCTGAGGTTGGAGTTTGCTTCAAATATCCTGGTTTGGTCAAGCGAGTGGCTGTTGACACAACAATTCACGCTGATCTGATAGGACAGTAGGTTTACCTCAGAATGCAGATATCCCCCCTGTGTATAGAGGCAGGCTATGCCAAGAGGTGTTCTGATGTGGTATTGTTTCAGCAAGGGCAGATCCGTGGGGGGCTGGAGGTCCGGACCTACCCCCATTCTCATCCTTTTCATCAGAAAATTCCAATACTTTTTCTTTAATGAGGTATTGTACTCAGGGTTTTTTGTGTAGTAAAAAGTAATTACTACTGACCTCAGAATATCTCCTAATATCAAGTGTACATGGCTGCAAAATGGCCATGATATTGGTCAGAGCCTCAGTTGGGTGGGCTCGCTAGTCTCGCCATGTTCCCCCACCCAAAACGTCTTGGACTTCCCTTTGATATTCCCAGATCTGCCCCTGTTCAGCATGTATAGAAAATGCAGGTCTCGGTTCATCATGCATATAGGCAACTCAGGTATACTTGTCCAATGACCTGTACACCTTAAAATTTAAATAGAGGGGGACAATGTGGTAGAAATTTAGTTTCATAGTTAAATATAGTGAACACCACACAATTCTAAAATCATTACTTTTCTTTATTAGTGGTTTTGCCTATTGGTTAAGTTATTGAAACGAGTCTATTTGCTATGTAGACAGTTGGTGGGTAGTCTAAAATACCTCGGGGAGTTACGGCCCTGCCTAGCCAGCTATTTACATCTTGTGGGTGGTCATCAGGAAGGGCATGCAGATGTAAAATTATGCTTCTTCATGCCTGATGGCAATAGGGTCAACCAGAGCTGTGCCCCTCCCCTGGTCTCTGCTGTACAGTATTTTCTATGCTTGCAGACTGCTTGCGCAGATGGTATGGGGTAAGCGTTTTACAGGCTAGTACTTCTGTTTGATAGTACAGAAACCCATATTCAGGGATAGCACCTTGTGAGGTTGCTCCATCATCAGGTACTTAATATCACAGCCAGCTTTAGTGTCATGTTGCACATGGATGGGTGTCCCTGAAGCTGGACTGTTCTAGCTTTGGCATTAGGATTACATATGTGCCAGTACCCAGTGGGGATGTCCCACTCTGGTTGTTATTAAATTCTTAACACCAACCTTGTCATATAATATAAGGAATAAACATAAACCTGCCACACTGAAACTACCCACACACTACACAAATGAAAGCTGTAAGAACTGCATACTGTACAGTAAAAAAGAAGGTAACTGACATAGCTGGGTTGAATACACTCGTAGGTACGATGTGTGAAAAAGCAAGGGAAGTTGTGAAGAGATTGAGCTGTAGAAAGCTCAATCTCTGCTGTACGTATGAAATGTGGTGGAAAGGTAGCTCAGCAAGGTTGATCACTGGTAAGAATGATAGCTACAAGATATCCTGGAAGGGGAGTGAATCCGGAACAAGTGATGGAAGGATCTTGATCGACGAAAAGTTGGTGGAGAAATTACTCGAGTTGAAAAGGATGGATACAATAATTATGGTTTTGAAGCTGGTAGTAGGAAGGGATCTGATACTCATTATTTCTGCATATGCCCCATAAGTTGGGCGAAGTGAAAAAATGAAGGATAAGTTTGGGGATAAATTGTTGCATGTCGTGTCAGAGCTGTGTAAAAGAGAGATTGTAGTACTGGCTGGTGACCTGAACTGTCATGTCAGGGCACATGTAGAGGGTTATGAAGTTGTACATGGCAGAAAAAGCTATGGCACAAAAAAAATGTAAAAGGAGAAAGAATACAGTGGTCCCTCATTTTTTGCGTGGGTTACATTCCTGATGTTGTTCCAGCCCCTTGATCCTCCCTCCTAACTCTCCTCCTGGTACATCACAGCAGATGAAGTTTCTTTATTATTTTGACTTTCTTGGCTAAAGTCAACACTTCTCTTTATCTCTTAGGATTCTTTGGTGTGTTACCGCCCTTGTCACCACCTTTAGAAGGATGTTTTGGAGCCATGATTGGATTTTCGAGCACAAAACACATGGGTCACAGCGAGATGTATACACATTTTGGTTGGGAACATGAGTGAGACAGAGGAGGGGAAGGAAGCTAAGCTGCACTCTGTGGTAGTGATGCCTGCTGGTTTCTTGCAGAAACTCGTTCATGCGCACCATTCAAACACATACGAAATCAGTAATACCTGTGGCAATGAAAATCTATGAATAGTCAAAACTGCAAATAAAATATCTGTGAAAATCAAGGGTGCACTGCACTTTAGTTTGGGGATGCATTGAATATGACTGTATGACAGTTCCTAGCATATCTCGGGGACCAGACGGGGTAACAGTACTCCAGGCGGGGAAGCACCTCACTCTTAAAGATCCTTATGAGGGACGGACCATCTAAATATCTGAATGACCTTATGAGACTTAATTATTTAGTTGCTTGATTCACCTTCTTCTCACGATGGCCTGAGAACTTCTGTTCATTGTCAACATATACACCTGGGTCCTTTTTGCATTCAGTCTCTATTAATGCAGTTTCTTCGTCCAGTTGGGACATATGATATGCCTCCTTACCATTGGTACGACCCAGGTGCATCCTTTTTCACTTCGTGACATTGAATCTTAGCTGCCATTTCTTCGACCATTCTTGAAGCTCATAGAGTTCTTTCTGCAGGTCTTCACAGTCTGTTTGGTTCTTAGTTCCCTAAATAACTTGGCATTGTCTGCAAACATTTGTTTGGAGGAGCGTATAGCTTCTGGGATGTCATTTATGAAACAAACAACATTAATCACCACACACTGCTTGCGATCATGCAGAAAGTCTCCGATCCGTGCTAGGATACTTCCCCGAATTGCCTACCCTTCCAGTTTAATTCTCAGCCTTTCATGGGGGTACGCTGTTGAAATCCTTGGCAAAATCTTGGTACAAATTGTCACTATTGCTACCCTGTTCCAGAATTTGTGTTCAAGCATCCAGTACCTTGAGTAATTGTGTTAAGCAGGAGCATCCTGGCATAAAACCGTGTTGGCAAAGTCCTGCATATAGGGAGACTGAGATGGTTTGGGCATGTGGAGAGAATGGATGAGACCAGTTGGATCAAGAGGTACATGAGCCTAAATGTGGATGGGGGGGAGGGGGGGGGGCTAAAAATGACATGGGAGAAATTGTAAGAAATGACAGTAGAGTTAGGATCCTGAGAAGAGAGACTGTGCAGCTTGGAAACCTGCAATCTGGTATCCACGGCTAACCCACACAAGTGTGAAAAATGGCCATAAAATGATGATGATGATCAGCATTTCATATTTTTTAAAGATTGATAGATATTTAAGTAGCTGAGTGAGGTTAGGTAGGTATAAGTTTGTTTTAGTAGTGTCAGGTTTAGTTTAGATAGAATAGTCTTTGATTAAGTTAATTTGTGTTAGGTTGGATTGGTATAGAGGAATTTAGGTTGGGTTGGGTTCTTTTAGTTTTGGTTAATTTAGACAGTTAACTTTTGTGGACTCCATTTAAAATTTGTGAATTTAGAATTATGTGCTACTTCAGTAATTTAGTACCCTTTGTTCACCCCCCCCCCTCCCCCCCACACACAATATTTTTGCATGCTCTAATGATTACACTGCTTATCATACCTGTACCTGTATTTATTTTCAGACAACACTTGGCATTCAGGATTTGGGTCAATTTTATCACAAGCCCATTGTTGGAAGTAATGGAACATTGGTGTTTTGTACGATGCGACATGTAAAAAGCACAAAGGTTGTTTCTGCCATGAATGTTAAGTGGATCCCACTCTCTAAACTTAAGGAAAAGAAGAGTACAGCCTCAGGTGAGTTCATGCAGGATCCTTATTATTGGTGTTTGTCATTCAAAGCACTGATGAGATACAGTATTTATCCTGGCTTATATTTAGTAACCATGTTGAAATTGTTATCATTAATAACCCATTTAAGAGCATTACACTCTTTTGTCATGAATGGCCTTGTTTAGATCATTATTATCTTAATCATTAATGAATATGTTGAGATCAAATCATAATTTTTCTTGCTAATGATGCTCTTTAGGTTATTTGTATCATTGTTTATTATTAATGGCCTCGTAGGTATTATTATCCATGTTTGACATAAATAGCTTTATGGAGATAATAACAGTAGAGCTACGAAAACTTATCACTTTTCCAAGTACTGTATGTCTCTTCCTGCATATAGAGTCAGCTAGTCACTATTGTAGACACTCAATATCACTGTTGCAGACAGTTAAGTTCACTTTTTATATACAGTAAAATATCTTAAAGAAAATGTTTTCCTAAATTGTATAGATAGATTTTTATAATTCATCTGAAATATTACAGGTCAAAGCTCAACCCAGAGTGATGGTGGGACATCAGCAGGAGACATTTTGTTGTCATCATTACAAGACCAGATTCTGTACGATAAAGTGAGTCGTGTACCATTACGTCGTGGATTATACTTGGGCTACCTCAAATTGCAGAGTTCTGTGGATGTTCTTCAGGTGTTAGTACCAGAAAAAACACCTAATATGTTTCCACATGTCAAGATCAGGGATAACCCTCATGTTTCAAGGTATGTAACTTCATTTGTTTTAAGACCTTAATGTATTACCATATATACTCAAGTACAGTACAGTACAGTTCGAGTTTTATGATAATTTTTTTATGCAAAAAAGAAGTGGGTCAAACTATGTACATACACATAAATATGAGGGATTAAAATTCATACATTTCTGTGGGTCATTTACGGTGAACAATAGCTACCTGATACATGCTTGTGGTAGGCTATTCTTATTAGTAGGTTCCTTTAACATGGGCTTGCCTACCATACCCCTAGATTCTTTCTTTATGTTGCTACATGAAGAACACAACTTCATTCACTGTATATGCCACTTTAAATCTCCAAAACCTGATACAAATGAAGATTTACAGATAATTTTCCTTTGGTTTGTATCTGTTTTCTGTTTATATTGCTGGTGGCATTGTTGCCAAGTTAGACTAGTCAGTCATCGCTGTAGCCACATTCCCCTAGATTTCTCCCTATCAGGCTGAGCTGTGAGCTATGTTATGGTTAATTTTCAATTCGTAATTTTGGATAGAGATATATAATTTTCTTTATTTTTGTTACTCTGTTACATCCATACACAATCTTAAATACAGAATGTGCAAAAATAAAAAATAAATACTATTTATCATGAGGTAAAAAACATAAGGGGAATAAACATTTCTTCGTATGCGAGAGTTAGCATGCTGAGGGGGAAAAGGAGGCGGGTGGAGTGTGGGATCTCAGTCTCCAAAGTCCTGGCAATATTTACAATATACTGTACTGTATATCTGGACTTTGCTAAAGCCTTTGACAATTTATGTACCCTATAAAAAGCTGACAATTAAGCTGGAAGGGTATAGGATCTTGGGAAGTGTCCTAGTGTGGATCAGAGACTTTCTTCATGACTGCAAGCAGTGTGTGTGGTAATTAATGGCACAATATTGTCATATGTACCTATGACAAGCTGGGTACCACAGGACAGTGTATTGCGTCCTTTGTTATTTGTAAGGTTCATAAATGACATGCCAGAAGCTATACACTCCTGCATACAAATGTTTTTTGCGGATGATGCCAAGTTATTCAGGGAAATTAAGAACCAAACAGACAGTGAAGACTTTCAGAAAGATGTGTCAGCTTCAAGAGTGATCAAAGAAATGGCTGTAAAATTTAATGTCGCTAAATGCAAGAGGATGCACCTAGGTCGCACCAACAGTAAGGAGGTGTATGACATGTCATAATGGGATGAAGAAACATAATTAATAGAGACCAAATGTGAAAAGGACTTGAGTGTGTATGTTGACAATGAACTGAAGTTCTCAGGCCATTGTGAGAAGAAGATGAATCGAGCAACTAAACTAGTAATATCTCCATTAGCCAGAATCCCTCGAACCCGGAACTCTCCGATAGCTGGAATTGAAATTTTCTCGGAAATCCCTTCCCAAAGCCAAAATTTTCTGAAACGCACATTTTCTGGAATATTCCAAGAAAGTTTTCCCAATACTCGGAAAATTACAGTCCATCCCTCATAACGCTCTTCAAGAGTGAGGTGCTTATCTGTCTGGTGTACTATATTATTTTCTCTTATTCCTCAGAATTAAATATTTTGATCTTAAAACATTGATAATATCTATCATAACATGAATCATCACAGGATAAGATGTACTGGTAATAAAAATATTTCAATTTTATTGCCTTTATTGAAGTTTATTTATATACAGTAATACAGTAGAAGTCCAAAAATCCGGACTGCTTGGGGATTGGGTCGGTCCGGATTTTCGGATTTTCCGGATTCTCAGGCAGTACTTTTAAAATTCAAATTTAAGGAGGAATAAAGAAGAGATGAACAGGTACATTTTGATAGTTTATTCATTAGCAAATATAGCATGCTTCATTTATCAAAACGAGCAGTTTTAATGAAAAAGCTGTGAATTCTAGAATTTTATTCTTTGCCTTTTTTATATCATAAATTGTAGACTTTCCAATGTCGTATGTTTCCATTAGAACAGTATTGCTCACACCACATACTAGTTTCTTAATTATTTCAAGTTTGTCACTCAATTTCAACGTGTTCTTCTTTCTCTTCACACAACGAAGTTTATCTACTTTAGGAGCCATTATTATGGGCTTGTACAGTAATCTGTAAATGGAAAGAGTAGGACTCAAAATATTGTTATACATATTACAATGGTATTCTATTCATACTGTGCGTGATGTAATGCATTCACGGAAATGTAATATTTTTGCTGAAATGACGTACATATTACAGTGGAAAGTGGGATCAAATCGTGATTAAAACAATGACTTTCGCTTTCTTTCGTTCAAAAGATGTTACCGTAATCGCTTTTCGAATGGTTTAGTTAAAAAACTGTTGTACTGTATTACAATAATATTCTATCCTAATTGACTTGAATAAATACTATGATACCATATTTCTGAATATGTTCATTAAAATCCATCAGAATCATTTTCTTTGTCATCGTCTGCAGCACCAAACTGCTTCTCCCAGTCTCTCCTTGAACAGGGCTAGAGGGTACGTGTTTTTCGAATCGTTTTCAGTTAAAAAACTATTACATCACACGTATATTTTACCTAAACTGCGCCTGAATGAACATATTCTCGGAAATAAATAGTAGTTTTGCTGAAACGTGATGTATTTCAATGTAAAATAGGATAAAATGCATGACAAAAACAAAAGACTTTACCTAAGCTTCTGATGTTCTTGAGATGTTACTCATTTTTTTAATAGTTTTCGGTTAAAATTCTGTTATATTACAATGATATTCTATTCATACTGTGCTTGATATAATATATTCACGGAAATGTAATATTTTTGCTGAAATTACGTACGTATTAAAGTGGAAAGTGGGATAAAATCGTGACGAAAACAATGACTTTCGCTTTCTTTCGTTCAAAAGATGTTACCGTAATCGCTTTTCGAATGGTTTAGTTAAAAAACTGTTGTATTACAATAATATTCCCTCCTAAGACTTGAATAAATACTTGAATGGAAATATACAATATTTTTGTTGAAACTACCCGCGTTTCAGTGTAAAGTGTAAAAACGTGGGTCGAACTACAAACGAGGAATATCATAAATTAACGATTTCTTGGTAAAAAAAATCAGGGTCGACCAATAAACGAGGGGGGGTTATAGATGAGTACAATCAACCCTCACTTTACGCGGTTAATGTAACCCGCAGGGTCCCGCGGAAAGTGAGGAACGCGTAAAGTGAAAAACATAACATATGGGATTAATTGAAATAGAGTCCGGGCCAACCCCCAAACTCCACTTTTTGACGACACACAACTTTGTTGTAGTAAAAATTTTATCTTAACTTTATGATGGTATGAAAAAACAAGTAATATAGAAGAGGTTAGGTTAGGAAAAATAAAGGTTAACATAGGAAAAATAAAGGTTAGGTTAGGAAAACTAAAAGTTATGTGGAACACTTACGTTAGTAGAAAAGATGGGTCGGCATACGGGGATGGAGGCTGGATCCGAGGCAGAGGGCAGATTACTGGCCCTCAGGTGAATAACCATTACTAGGTGAATCACCATCACTGTCACTTACAGTTGTCAGGGCTTCCCTGACAAATCCCTCAAAGTCATCTTCACTGTCACTATCACTGGCTTGGGCTGGCTGTGGTGGGTTGCGGGCGAAGAAATCTGTTATGCTTTGCTGACGGCTGGTGTTGATGTTGTCGTGATACACCTTGATGTAGGGCTCTATAGTCTGCAACAGTTGGGTAGTGAAGATTTCATACCTGTTTGCGTCAGGGTCGTCGGAAAGGAGGAGCTTGGCTTTCTCGATACACTCGATGGCACCCCTAACATTACTATGGGATAAGTGTTGTTCTTCTTGGGATGACGCACCACCTGCCTCTTTACTGACGTCGTCATCATCATCATCTACCATCTCGTCGGTAGTCACATCAGGATCCCTTATCACCTCCAGGATGTCGTCGTTGGTGGTTTCGGAGAAGCCTGGAACTGTAACAGTCTGTGCAGCTTCTCTGGCAAGGTCCACTGCTACTGCAACAGTCTGAACCTCACCAGTCACAGATTGACTCCTCCTCTCGCCTGGTATTCCATGCAACACATGTCTCCATGCGTGACGAATTGTAGCAATAGACAGCTGATCCCATGACTCCACCAAGAAGTCCACAGCTTTCTTGATGTTAAATACTCTCCAGAATTGTTTGAACAGTATTTTTTGCTGTGCCAACTGTTGATCCTCCTCTTGCTATCGGTGGTGGTGTCACTCAGGTTGCGCAACTCTTCCCTGGTGTTGGTGTAGTCGTTCAGGAGTTTGAATTTTTTCGTAGAGAATGCAGCTTTTACACTACAGATTAACTCTTGGTCCATGGGCTGTAATATAGACGTAGTGTTGGGAGGAAGGAAGACCACTTTTACGTTGGGGTGACGATCTAACAGTAGGGGCGAGTGTCCTGGTGCGTTGTCCAGCAGCAACAAAATCTTGAATGGCACATTCTGTTGCTCACAGAATTTCTTTACATCGGGAACAAAACAGTCATCAAACCAGGAGAGGGACAGTGTAGAGAACATCCACGCCTTACGTGCGGTCAGCCAGTGGACATTTAGCTTGGTCATGTCCATGGTTTTGTACGCGTGTGGCTTGCGTGCTGTGTGGATCACCGATAACTTGAGCTTGCTGGTACCGGAGGCATTGGTGGTAAACAGGACGGTGATGCTTTCCTTCTGCATCTTCCGGCCCCAAATCTTGCTGGCATTCTTTACAACGAAGGACTTGGAAGGTAGCTTTTTCCAGAAAAGACCAGATTCGTCCATGTTAAACACCTGGTCGTCGGTGTACTGTCCTTCCTCCATAATCTCACGTAAAAACGGAGGAAATTCCCTAGCCGCAGCACGGTCAGCACTCGCTTCTTCACCACCAATGTTTATATTGGTGATCTTGTTCCGGATCTTAAACCTCTGTAACCACCCAGAGGAAGCATTAAAGGGTTTGGGCTCTGTAGTTCCCATCTTTCGTGCCACTGCAATGTACAGTTCACGTGTGTAGTCCTTAACAGAGCGTGTGTCGACCGCCATGTTCCGTCGCCCCTGACGCACCAAGTACCTCACAAGTAATTTTTCTGTCTTGAGAAGCACCTGGTTGTGAAAATACTTGATCATAGAAACACCTGTAGACTTTGTGATCTTCATGTGCTCCTTTATCTTGGCTGCATCCTTCTTTATTGTTTGAATCGTAGATTCATTCACACCATGCTGGCGCGCCAAATCAACCTGCCTTGTTCCTTTCTCCAACTCTTGGATGATGGTATACTTCACCTCGTAGCTTAAGGAACGTCGTGTCTTCTTTGGCTTAGTGCCGCTGGATCCAGGTAAGGAAAGGTTTCTCTCTGGGGGTGGTGGTCCAGCGGAAGCCATTTTAGAGAACAATGGATGCACGTTTACACGGTCTGGCGTGGAGGGATGAAACTGGCGCGGCTAGGTCAAGGATCATTTTTCCTCCCTCCCCCGGGTGGACACGTCATAATACTTTAAGCCAATTACAGCTAGCAGCAGAGAGGGGTAGGGATGCATGGCCAATCACAGTCCGATACATCATATGACGTCAGTGATAACGCAACAAAGACACACACTGCGCAACCTTACCGCGCGGCTTGCCCAAGCGGAGGGAGGAGGAGGGAGAGGCGAGGAGCACAGGCAGGCAGGCGGGCGGGGCGAATCTAAAAATAGCGTCGCGCCGGACACTCTCTGCGTAATGGGGATCACGCACGGCGTAATGTGAGCACTTTAGGTTCTGGCAAGGCACCGCGTTAACGTGGAAACGCGGAGTGTGGGACCGCGTAAAGTGAGGGTTAACTGTATATACAGTATGTTGTCAGTTTGATTGCTCGTTTTAAAGTGGCGACCACGTGGTCGCTTGTTGTCGCTGTGCAGCTGTGGCGCTCACGCATGCGCACATACACTCAAAAGCCCGCTAAAGAAAAAAATAATAATAATAATTAGTTTTCCAAAAGTCCAGATTCTCGGGTGGTCCGGATTTCTGGCATCCTTATTTTTGGACTTTTACTGTACTGTACTGTAATAATATCCTTAGAAATTAAAATTACAGTAATTGAGAAGCAATATAAAAGCATATCCCAGTATTATTATACTGTACACTTCCCACAACACTGAGCACTGAGGGGAAGCAGAGAGTCAGCATCCCAACTGGGGATTGCGTTACTATGGTTGAGCATCCCTGAGACTTCAACAGTACACCAACTTGAATAATTTTTTTTTTTTTATACTTTCATCATTGCTATTTATATGCTTTTATTATTCCTGTTTATATACCTACATTTTTTAGTTTTCATGTTACAGTGTACAGCTAAAGCTACTTTTAGGGGTGAATCTAACAAAATTTATAAATGGGAATTGGTAACTGGTAGGAATTCAGTTTCAGAGTTGGTAACACTGTTGTGGTGGTAATCACAGTCAAGACGCATTGGTGTATGTATCTTGCAATAAAATATGTCTATGATTATTTCTAGTATTTCTCAAAAGCTAGGGTTGAATTATACAAGAGGTACTGTATATGAAAAACTCAAGCTTTTTTACCCAAAAAATCATGAGTCAAACTACATGTGAGATCGGTTAATACACGGGCATATACAATATTGATTTAATCTGTTCATGTACAATACATAGAAAAAAGTAATTTCTAAAATAATGTTTATTTAATTTTTACCTATAGAGAAAAACTTAAAAAATTATTTTATTTTCAGAGAGGAATGGGAATGGGTGCAAAGCTTAGAATTAGCAAGCCTGGAGCAGTGGCACTTAAGTGCCGGAGCAGAGTCAGTAGAAAATGAAGGAGAAAGATGCTCTCCGCTTCCCAGTGTACCTTCAGCAGCACAGCATGTCTGGCATTCACAGCTTTGCCAAGCAACACAGCAGCTGTTGAATCAATTAGAAGTAGAAGAAGAAGCTCAACACCAACATAGACTTTACTGTAGAGAAGTGTTAGAGTTAAGTCCAGATGTGGCTCTTCTCCTTGTTATGCCACCTGTGGATGCTGTGTGTTCTGCTCCAGGACAGGAAGATGCACTCTTCTCCCAACCTAACCTTGCAACTTTACCCCTCCAAATATTTGAAATGATACATATGGGGACATACCAAAGGGAGTTAATAGGTAGGTATGCTCGACTTTCATATATTTTGGAGATGGACACACTGATGGCACAGCATGCCAATCGAGAAGCCTTCAGTCAGGATGAGATAAACTGCTCACGGGATCGTCTGTGGCAGCTCCAGTCCTTTCAGGAACAGCTTGATGCTACATGGCGAGGCCTTCGGTGGGTTATGGATGCTATTAGCTATGCTCGTGATAAGGCTGCATCTGGTGCCCCCTTAACTAATTTGCTGTCTTGTTCATTTCCCTCAACGACTCCTCAGCCAGCAGTGCAACAGTCTACCTCACATATGCCTGCTGCAACTTCTCCTGTACAAGACACTCATAGTTCCAGTGAGTCCCTCCAGCTCGGTGCAGATAGTAAAAGGTTAAGAAAAGATGATGACCTCAGCTTTAGTGTAAAAAAGTCAGAAACACCAAGAATGCTGAAGTCTAATACCTCAGAAAACATACGGGCTACAGTCAAATGTGAGACAAGGTTTCACAAATCGAAAACAGCAGAATGTTTAGTACATAGTAGTGGGTGTGTTCATAGTTGTATCAAATCTTATAACTCACTGAATGATTGCTTATTAGACAGTGGAGAACAAAATGAAAATGTTCCACTTCTTTCATGGACACATGAAAAAATGGAATACAGTGGCGAAAGAAAAATGTACAGTAAAGACCTTCCAACTTCTAGAAGTGAAAATCATTTACAACATTGTGTAGACCATGGCTACCCTCCCAGAAAGGCCAGTGCTCCAGCGTTTTATGATACTCATGAGGGATGTTTGAAATCTAAGTGTTGTACTAGTGAACCAAAAATAAATCAGAGTATTTCTTCATTAGAATCTGTAGAGCAAGGGAAGAGAAAAAAAAATAGTTGTGTTGATCTTGAATATGAAGAAACTATGGCTTGTAGCAAATCTCCGACAAGTAGTTGCTTTGATTTACACCAACGATATGGCAGTAACCTTAATGTTGATATGCAAAGGGCAGGGAGTAGTCTCAGCCACGATTCTGAAGCTTCATTCTCTAGTATGACTGCAAGCTTGCGGTCTCTATCTTCCAATGAAACTGAAACGGACACTTTAAGTCTCATGTGCTCAGAGAGTGGGCGAAGTGAAGCAAAGAGTACAGAGGGCGAGGAGCTGGTTGAAGGAGCTGCTCGTAATGAGGAATTCACCATAATACGGGTGTACGCGGCATATCAGACTGGTATGGCATCTGGTACCTCTGTTAAAATTCACATAACACCTAGAACAACAGCTCGAGAAGTGATAGACTTAGTAGTGAAACAACTCAATGTCGCTGTTGTGCTAAAGGGGAAAAGTGGTCCTACGTATGGAAATGATAAGCTCAAAGATTTCTGCTTGGTGGCTGTGATTGGTATGCGTGAACGATGTTTGCGGGAAGATTTTAGGCCACTTCAGCTTCAGAACCCATGGAAAAGAGGCAAACTTTATGTTCGGCTGAAACAAGATGTACTGGCTGCCCTTGAGCAGAGTAATTCACGCCATTCAGCATATCTGTAAGATCGACCTTCACTGTACATTCCACCACATTATACATTGTCATTCTGTACTTTCAAACATTTATTTCTCAATGAGAGTGGATGGCTATATTTCTTCTTCAGAAAATTTTCATTCTTATGTCTCGCCTAACTGAATGCAGTACTGGAGAAATTTGGATTAGTATTTAGGTACAACAGTGTTATTAGTCCATTAGGTAAACATGGTAGATGTTTGGTGCAAATTGTTTTCAAGGCCTTTTTTTTTTTTTTAAACACAAGAAATAATTTACATTAAAGTCCTTCACATACTCTTCTCCATGTGTTATCAAGGTCCTCGGTATCTGTGTACAGTTCCTGCCCAAAAGCATCCTTGTGACAAATCTAAAAATCAAGAGACATATAAGGTAATACAATAGTTCATCAAAAAAAAGTTGTCAAGAAACAGTGGATCTTACATAATACAAGAATAAGTTCCATTGTTTTGGTCCACACAAACTGAGAACAGCACTCAACAATGCTGATTTTTATTTTTTATTTATTTTTTTTATAATCGTGATCATAGTGTTTTCATGAGTTAAGAGTTTACTGTTCAATGGCCTTATCATCAGTATGAGAGAGAATCTAATGAAATGTTACTAAATACTTGTTACTGAGATTTCTGTAAGATACGCAAATAATTAATATGGATACAATTGCCATAGAAGTTTGTCAGAGTTAAAATCTATGAAGTTTCATATGATTGTAACAGTATATCTAGTTGTGTAGTGTCACCCCTTATGAATGAAAAGTAATGAAATGAATAGCAAAACCCAGTAGACATAGCAAGAATCCAAAGTACTTAATGATTTCTAAGCAACGATACTTTAGCCAAGAAAAGGGTAACTGACTGCACATCAATTATTAAATGGCATTCAGTTCTACTGGTAACTTTTAACTTGTTGCAACTTCCATTCTTTTGACCCTCTTATGTAGAAACTCATTTAATCTATAATGATCCATAACCATTAATTCACTCTAAGAGAATTTGTGGAATGACTTCCTAAATGTAGTATGCACGTTGTTGATCATAAGATGTTACCAGATGCCTTGGAAATTTTGCTTATGCCAAGAGAATGTTTCTTCATTTCTCAAAATTAACAATATATATATATATATATATATATATATATATATATATATATATATATATATATATATAGTATATAAAAAACAGACTTAGCACAGCCTGTATTAAATTTTATTTTTTATTTTTCCCTCTAGTGTTTTTTGCACTTGATTATTTTATTTAATGCTGTTGCAACAAGAATGGGAAGAATTTCATTGTTTATTTTGAGAACCCTGACAACATAAAATTTACTGGTATGTCAACACCTCAATGGAGAACAAACAAAAGATCATATTAACTTTTTTGAAATAGGATAATGAAGGGACAGAGGTCACCTCTCATTAATCTCGTCCTCCTAAGCCACCTTCAGTAAATGTGGTCAAAAACATTAAGTGTGTTATGAGAGCAGCAGTCAGTATTTATTTATATGTTTGATGTAAAGAAGAAAATTGTTTTTAGTCAGCAAAACTTATTGTAACTAAAGTTGACAATATTGTAATTTCCACTGAAAGATAAGGCATCTTCCTAAATGAGAAGTGATTAGCTGGTGCAGAACCTTAAGGTGGCTGACAGTAACAATATTAATGGTGCCTTACTCCCAAGATCAGATATGATCCTTAAACGTGTGAACAATATAAAATGACAAGCTTTAGTAAATATATAACTTGGCAGTTTGGCAGATAAAGTAGATTAAAAGCTGATATTAAGTTTTATTTTTAATTTTATACTGGTATAAGCTTTAATGATAATTTAACCTAAATGTACTGTAATATCACCACTGAGGTGATCTGCACTAGCAGTTTTTTCTGAGGAATCTTCAGTTTTATATATTTTTTATTGACCTTTTTTTTTTTTTCAAATTTTCTTTGCTGATTATGACATTTTTACAACAGCGTATTTATGATTAACATCCAGGTTTCCAATTACTGTTGGGTAGACAGAGGCAAATAGACTAAATCTTTAAATATGGATATTAACCATTGAGGATTTGGTTAAAGAGGCATGTTGAGAAATTGCTAACTGGTGTACTTTTGTGAAATATTGCTAAAGCTTGTTGATGGGTGATTACACATACAAGTGATGGTTGCAAAAAGTTGATAATGGATTGGTAGTTATATGGATTCTAAAAAGGCTGTTAATCACACAATAGAAAGTATTCATGAGATTACAGTACTGTACTACTGTAGTAAATTTGCACTAGCATTTGCCAGTTTCCTATTTGACATATTAAGATTAAGGTTAGCTAACTGTGATTGGTCACTGTTTGCCATTGCGGCAAATGCCAAAAGATATTTGTCCATTTTTATCTTGAAATTTGCCAAACTCCTTCTCTTGACAACTGTAATTATTTTGCTTTCGGTATCCTCCAAAGTATGTTTGTCTGAGGCTAGTCTTGAACAAACATTATTGCCCTAATTTTTGATGTCTCAGAGATTGGGTAACCAAAATATCTACACATTCATCACCTGGTAATTGGTTTCATGAAACCAATGCAAAACCATTGATTTGACATGTGAAGGGATACTAATGAAAGGGTATTCAGGAATGAGTATAATAATTTTGATGGTTGGAAGATCGAAGAAGGATGTCTGTAACAAAGGAAAATGTGAAGAAAACTTTTTGATGCATATTAAAAAAAATAAAAATTAGCCTGCACATGAAATTATGCAAACGTACAACAAACTTGGTTTTAGATAATGAAATTACTAAATTTACATGTTTTCAAGAATATTAATTTTTCATTTCAGCTTTATAGACGATAATTTAAATTGCTTTGTAACAGAATATAGTGCAGAATTACAATTAATCATAGTCCTGTACACCTAAAATCACAAGTACATTTGCACTAGATGATGCTTTATCTATGAAAATTAAATTTGATTTCTAAAATAAAAATAAAAAGTTTATTTATACCAGTAAGTATATTTATAATTTTATATATTTCTATTTATCTGAAGAAGAAAAACCCATTGTTAATTTCTCTATAGAGATTTGTTATATAGTGTTGAAGTATTGCGGTGTTTACCCAAGGCTAAAAGTAGTAACAGGTACCCATTGTGTAACAATACTCCCACAGTTAAAAACCAAACTAATGCCAACTTCAGTGTCTCATGGAACATTTTGCACAACTATCTTAATTCATAGACCTTTTGTAACTTTTCCATATTTCTGACTTTTCTATAGCTATTTTAATAATAATTACTATAAGAACAATTAGTTATCTTCCAGCAAACCTTCTTACTGACCAGAAAATTCATGTGATTCTTCTCGCTTATTCTATTATTTATATTCCTCATCTGGTCACTTATTTATTTCCATCCATTTGTGAATATATTACATCTCTTAAACGTTAAAAGCTACTTCATTGATTTTACATTAGCAACAGTTAATTATATTGATATTTTTAGTGTCTTTTTCAGTAAACCCAAAATGCCCTCATTCAGTATTTAATCAGTAACACTACAAAGTATGTATTGGTTGCATTTTTTTTTTATGTATGTATATGGTAAAAGAAAAATTTTACTCAACTTATTTTGTATTTATAGTGTACAGATTAGACCTGCTATTTTAGTAGATGAACTATTTAATGTGATGTCAAGTGGACCAAAGTCTGGTATCTTGTGAGGGTGATGTGGTGCCGCCAGGGGTCTGCCTCACCCTCACAATGCATTACCGTTGGCTTTCATTGCACACTACCTGAATTTGTTGTCAGCTTGAAAAGACGAAGTGCTGTTATCTAATTTGCAATGTTGTGTAAATTATACATATGTACCTTGTATATGGCATACCAAATTATGTAAATACTAAATAGTACAAGTATATTTGATGTTAAATAAAATAATTTATCTGAAGGATGTGGTCTTCTTTATCATTCACAATATGCATTAAATGTCATTGTTAATTAAACTTCTCATTTTATTATAAACTTATGATAAATAAGGATAGAGCAGTTGGATATTTTTGGGCCTTGTAGTCAAAGGGTAACTCTAGCAAAACAAATATTTATTTATGATTTCACCACCGATCAGCTTACTCACCATTTGAGTGGTTGGCCTATCCAATGTTATTACAAAGAAAACTGAAATCCATGAAGCCTGTGATGTTTGGTAGGGTCACATCGGATAACACTCTTCTAACATGTTTATGGGCTAAGCAGGCCTCAAACCCTTGGTGTGTTGGTTAGAGATATGCGCATTACTACTGCAATTAGATTAAATTGCAGAAAAGTAAGGATCAGTTTATGTTGCTCTCTATTCCAGTCACCCTGTACCCAAACAAGCTTTCAAGTGATAAAGAAAACAGTGATAAAAGACAGGCCAGAGAAGGAAAAATGAACAGAAATTTAATGAATAAAATAAGGGCCTACAAAGCATGATAGTTGGTGGTACAGCATTACCATTCTGTACATGTATTGTGCATTATCTCTTACCACAGGCACAGATACGATGTTTTGGAGGGCTTCCAAGCCCCACAGGTATTTGAGGTAAGAATATGAAGTTCAGAAGGGCCTCTGAGCTCCATAGGCAGAGTTCTATGAGGTCTGGAAGGACCTCCAAGAGCCATAGGCAAGGAATGTAGAGTTGGGGAGCCAAACTGACATCTTTTAGCATTAGATTTTTTTTGTTCCGCCCTTCTCAGCACCACATTTTGTTTACCGACCTCCCTAAAGCAATATTCTTAGAAAATACAGATTAAGGACTAAGGTACAGTATCTTTTATGTATTTATTAATGATTTAAAATACTGTATTGATATGGTAATAAACTTTATTTGTTCCCATTGTTTCATTTGTACATTAGGTTACTGTAGTGGAATTCTCCCCTACAAACGCTGTTTGTCGCTGCCTAGCCGACCCCTCGTGATCTAGGTCAACCAGCTCCGCCATACACCACGGAGCGGGGGTCAACTGCTAAGCCACGCCTACCCCCGCTATTTAAGACCTGACCTCGTGGTGATCTCGCTCTCTACCTACAGCCACAGCCAGCAACACCTCCTCCTCCGCCTGCCTGGCGGTCCTCTCTCCCGCTGGCGAGCATGGCGACCCACAAGCTGTCCGTCTCTGAGCGTCCTCACCAACCAGCTCTCTCTACATCACGCTTGTAACCATGCTGCCTTCCCAGCACCAAGCTGCATTGTACATCCAATACAACTTGTATATAGAGAGCACATCGTGAGTTTCCTTTCTCCATCCCATCCTGATGTGTGAACCAAAACCACCTGAACCCCACAAATGGTGACTCCCGGAGATTCGCACTCACACAGGATGGAGGAGAAACTGATCACGCTTCCAGTCTTCAAGCAACATGGAAGACTGGCTTATCCACCCAGAAGCAGCTCTCATCGGCTCTACAGCTGTTTCTACACCGCAGGTCAGACACCCTAGAGCAGCTCTGCTACTCTAAGCAGACAGTCGCTCCTCTTCCGACCCCAGCACACCCGTCCTGCCTCAGACGCCGACCCCGGCCCAGCAGTAACCCCTGCCGCCCCTGATGCGGCCTCTGTTCCTGAGTGCGGACCCACACACCCCCTCCTTTCTCTCTCAGGTACTCCCTGCTAATGTCCTGCACCCTGCTGCTGTCGTGGACCCAGCTGCTGTCACGAGCCCTCATCCGCTGCTGCTGACACAGCCCCTGCTCCTGACCCAGGCCCACACACCCCAGCAGGCGCATCTGACGACTCTGTACCTGCCGTGAGGGAAGCACAACATTCATCGCCTCCACACACCCTTATTCTCCCTCTCTACTCCCACAGATATTGTGTATCTAGACAGTTGTCTCCAGCGACCGGCTCATCCACGCCATCGCCGTTGTCTCACATGAGGCACGCACCGCCCGTTCTGCCTCACATGTGCTATGCAACCCTGCAGACAACAAGTCTCCTACACAGCCTGGAGGGAAGGGGGAGTACTGTAGTGGAATTCTCCCCTACAAACGCTGTTTGTCGCTGCCTAGCCGACCCCACCAATTCCCCAGTGTATGCCTCGTGACCTAGGTCAACCAGCGCCGCCATACACCACGGAGCGGGGGTCAACTGCTAGGCCACGCCTACCCCCGCTATTTAAGACCTGACCTCGTGGTGATCTCGCTCTCTACCTACAGCCACAGCCAGCAACACCTCCTCCTCCGCCTGCCTGGCGGTCCTCGCTCCTCCGCCTGCCTGGCGGTCCTCTCTCCCGCTGGCGAGCATGGCGACCCACAAGCTGCCCGTCTCTGAGCGTCCTCACCAACCAGCTCTCTCTACATCACGCTTGTAACCATGCTGCCTTCCGAGCACCAAGCTGCATTGTACATCCAATACAACTTGTATATAGAGAGCACATCGTGAGTTTCCTTTCTCCATTTCATCCTGAGTGTGAACCAAAACCACCTGAACCCCACATTACTTATCTTGTAGTATTCATGTACAGTACAGTATATTATAATGTAAACTATTGAATATTCGTCTTACCATGGGTGTTATTTTCATAGCTTTGTTAAAATGTGTTGTTAAAATGTTCAAACATCTTGCCAGACGGGGAAGCACATCACTCGTGAAAATTGTGACGAGGAACGGACCGGCCTTCTTATAAGAAAACAACCAAAGAAATTAAAGAACATGTTATGTAAGATATACTAATAGAAAAGAGAAATAGAAAACGAGAAACTTTTAAAAGAAAAAATCTCTTTTCTTTCACACACGTATGTATTAATACGATAATGAAAAATATAAATAACCAAAAAACCTATTTATACCCCCTTTACAAATTAGACCTTCAGTTTCGTTACTTTTATCCTCTTCGCCACTGATCGGCTTGTTAGCCGCTAAGTTCATCGTCGCCATTTTATTTTATTTATTTTTTCCATATTCGCCACTTATCAGCTTACTAGCCGTTTGGGCGCTCTATCCGGTATTGGTACAGGAGGAAACCAGGGACCAGGAAACCTGTGGTGTTTGGTAGGGTCACACTGGATAACACCCTTCTCACGTGTGTCCGGCCGAGGCTCGAACCCTTGACATACTCGTGAGAGCTAAGGATATCTTGTAGATGATAAAGGTTAAAATTTTACCACGAACGAATCAGCGCTGCCTCTTTTTTTCCAATCATATAATGTGTACTGTATAAATTGCATATTTCTTACACATGAAATTTTCTCATAATTTTTCATTCTTAACGGACGAGTGTAATTACTAACTTAGTTGCCTCCTTAAAGACCTTAGGTGTTGAAACCCAGTAACAATAATACCTGAACAGTAACACTGGACAAATACAGTAACAAAGAAAGACTGATAAGTGGTGAAGTGATAAATAAAAAAATGTTTCATAAATTATAACGTCAATATTTGTGATACCTTCGCGGAATATTTTTAACATTAACCATTTTGACTGCGCCCCCTCCCCCATCCTATGTTTATGATTGTAGTACAGTATTGTCAGTAGATAAGAGGGTGTGACGCCCCCCAACGCCCACCATGGAACCAAGCACCAGCAACCTCTAATTAAGTCAGTGGCTTCGAACGTGATTGGACTGTTCACAGGTCTTCACAGGGCTCATAAGCATCGTCATATAGCAAAATACCGGTACAGTATATTAATAGGGATTTATTTTACTTTCGGACATAGGGCGCCTCAAAGTTATAAACTACGGAAACATTTAGATCTCCTTAATCTGAGCATTTTGAACCCCATTTTTACCATTTGGAAATGGAGTAAAATTATAGGGTAATTATTGACGATTGACCCGCGGCCGATTTTTTATAGAAAACGATTATAAAAATGACTCAATTTTACTGTGTTTTAAAGTGGACACTGTCATAGTTTGGGGCAAATGTGTTAAAAAATGGTCATTTCTAAATTAAACGTAACCTAACCGTAGTTGATATGAAAAACAAGAAGCAGAAGTTTTGTTAGACTTCACCAACCTAACCAAACAAACAAACAAACCTACCTAACCTTACCTAACTTCAGGACCCCCCCGGTATACTTAGCAGAAAGAACTTACTACGATATGGTGCAATTTTACGTTTTTTGTCGACGTGAGGGCAGCCGCCCGTACCGAAAGGTTCTTAAGCATACACTGAGCCTCGGTGTAGATGAAGCTCGGGCGGTGATTGTTTTGAAGTACGTCAATATGATTGGCTCTTTACATCCTGGGATGAGACATCACTGGTGCATTACCTCCGAGAAGACAAAGTAGTGCGGCTTAGGCGCCTAATTATCTACCAAACAATGCATTTGCACAAGAAATGATTATCATATCAGAACCCACTGATGAAAATAGAGTAAGAAAATAAACATAAAAACAAAAAACTTGTCATCTGGTCAGTCGTCAATATTAACGAATTATAGTTTCGGTCATCTCCATGTTTTTCCGACGATTCTTTTACGTGTTTTAAATGATTTTGATCTAATCTAACCTGATCAACCTGGTAAAATTTTTGTTTCGGTCATCTAGAGAATTTAAAAATTTTAAGTTTTGGAATCGGAAATTTAGACAATTCTAAGACACCTTTCTTCTTAAGCATTTCCGTCAGAAATTTTAGTTTTTTAGTGTTTTAATCGATAAAAATACCAACAATATTACAGTACAGTACTTGTTTAAAGTGTCAGGGCTTTGAAGGTATTATTATCGTTTTGGTTATGCAGCGAATTTTAGGATTTTAAGTTTAGGTTGGGTTTGCACAGCAAGCACAGCATGAATGGCTGTGTACTGCCATATCACTTAGTACCATCCAAACAATAGTGATGTTTTATTCTGCGCTCTAGCAAACATTGATTTCTGCCATGTTTTCACAAGGCATTCTGCCAGTGTCCTTTTTTTTTTTTTTTTTATAAAGAATAGCCCACCCTGGCACAGGTCACCAACCTACTTCAGGGCCTGGGGGGAGGAAGCCACCCCCCTCCCCCACAATTGCATTATAAATAAATACTGAAATGGAAAAAAATAAATAGATCAAGAGTGAGAAACGATATATAGCACTGTACAGTATATGATCTGTTGTCAAAGTAATACAAACAATTCAGACCTTGCAATTGTGTGTAGATGAGGCAGAATGTCAGTCAGAGCAGCCTGGGACTTGGTCATAATTTTTGTGATTCCATATAGCAAGAGGGTCTACCGTTAGACAATTCATTGAACAATAAGGACTGCGAAGTGATTTCTCGAGCTGATAGTCTGCAGTACCTTTTGAGTCTGAAAGAATTCTAGCTTCCAGTGAGCCTGATGCGGAGGAAGTGTGCTGATCTCTTTCCAAAGATATGATGGAGATGTCTGGATAGGTATCTACAACCTAGTCAATGCATGAAGAGACTCCAGCACCTTTGACAATTGTATTGAACACAAGAAGGGCTAGCGCCTTGTATGTCATCATTCTCTTGGTGTTAATCGTCTCAAGTTACTTGCCATTGCTTCAATTATCCACCTGCAGTTTGTTGGTACAGCATCATCGACTTTACAGTTATTCAAACTCCTCAGCCAGAAAGACATTACAGTTTTCACTAAATTTCCATCTGGTGCAGAATTTGACAATGGAAATGATCCTATAGGATACTTGGAAAGGTCTCTAAGCAAAATCTTCCTTCTTTGTCCAGTCATCATGGGTCATCTGAACAACTCACATGTTGATTTCAAAACTGACGTTTCTTTCCTAAACTTTAGTAAAACTTTCTTGTTAAGGGAATCAAATGTCTTCAACCTCAATTAAAAATTGGTGCATAAAAGTCTTTGTCACCCTCTGCATCCAAGCGATCTTTCACGAATGACTCAACTGCTTCCTTTCCCTTGGATTCTGCCTGCATAAGATCACCTGCAATTTCCTTTGTGGCTTTTTGACCTGATGCAAAGTGGCACATACAGTATTCTCATCCTCAGTGAAAGGGTTGACCCAGTGGCTTGCTACACTGCAGTTTCATCATCAGCTATGCATTTTTTCCTGCATCTTTGTGTCTAAAGCTAGTTGCAGAGGTGTTCTGTCCAGACATATCTCTGCACAAATGCAGATATTCTACTCTGTCAGCTCTCAGCACCGTTCATTTGAGGACAGCTCCTGGATTCAAAGTGGTGCAAATGATCCCTCCTGAGGTTTTTGTGTCATGGTACTCGTCTTGCCCGCGGCGCCCACCGTTTCTCTGTGGATGTCGGTCACACTAGAATAACCCGTATAGTACATTCTTCTTTCCTCACACAGCTAAACTGTGGAATGCTCTGTCTTCTTCTATGTTACCATACTACTCATATAATCTATCTCACTTAAAATAGCTGGTATTCCAGCATCTTCGTGGTGTAGATTAATATAATCTTTTTCTTTTTCCTTTTTAATTTCTTTTTACTCTTATTTTTTTGCCCCCTAGGCCCCATTGTAAGTCGATGAACTATGCCAGTGTGGGCTGTTCCCCATAAAAAAAAAAAAAAAATTACAACAGTACAGTACATGTAATTAATGCATTATTTCAACTTAATTCTATTTTATTTTTTTTTGTATTGTTGTTAATTGTTTGGTATTATTTTGTGAGAAAAAGGTATCAATCAAGAAATATAAGCATATACACTATCTGTACGTCTGTAAGTTGGTTCCATCATTATTTTTGCCAAAATTTGTGTAGCTACTGTACTCTCACTAAAAGATTATTCTGCACCTTTACGGGGTTATACAATATGACACACTGGACCAAGAAATCTAATAACGCTCATCTTGGCTTCTTTCGCAGTGATCGTTGCAGATGGTTTCAGAGCCAATGGTGTAGAATATTTTTTTAGTGATTGTACATCAATCAGAATTTTTCAGTTTTTTACACAAAGAAATTTTTAATTTTTGGTTAATGTTTTGATACCGAATTTCAGTATAAAGGGTTCAAAGAGCAAGAAAAAATCAAGAAACCTATGTTGGCCAGCAGGTACTGTACAACCAACTTTTTTTTTTATCCCGAATGGGAATTGGCCCCAGGACCAATATGAAAGTAAAAAAAAAAAAAAAAAAAAAAATCATAAAATTGAAGATATAATATCTAGAAGCCATAAGAACAATATGTAAACTTTGTACTCGTCATGGGTAGTAAGTTATAAGTCTGTGAAGTGAGGCAGAGAGTAATTGGCAACTGCTGAGTGCTGGTTGTTACAGTATTGTGGTACAGTCTCGCCCAGAAGTTCGTTAACTCTCCCAGCCAGCTATTGCTGCACTGCCTGCTTCAGATGTTTGAAACTGTCTCAGTATGATTTTTGGCGCACAACGTTAAACTCATGGTGCCAAATGCCAATCATCTGAAGACGGTAATGCTAGTTTTATGCTAAATCATCTGAAGATGATGATAGCAGTTAATGGGTTACTGTTGTTTCATAGGTGATGCTTAATGACATATGTGCACCCTAACCAACAACTTGAGGAAATTTTCTACAGAAGATAAATGCATTCTTACCTCATGAAAAATAAATAAATAAATAAATAAAAAATATAAATGGTTTTGTTTATTTTTAAAAAGATTTTTGCTATCCTAAACACTATGCTATGACTTGACGACGTATCCATTGTTTATATCCGACATGCTTCCAAAATCTCATTAGCTGCTGCCACATTATGATTTATAGATGATAATATTATTGTAACTTAATGCTCACTATGCACTTATGATAGATAAATTGTGAAAAGACAGCAAAGCTTAGTGAGTAAATACAACATCATGCATGATTAACAGAGGTTAGGGCATATCTGTCTCATTGATTCTGTCCAGGGTTGGCAGCCTGATGGAAACTGAAAATAGTTAGAAAATTACATGAAGACATTTTCAGTTCCAAATTTAACAAGGTTTAATTACAAAACCATTGTCAATTCTTTACTATTAGCAGATTATTTTGTTCATTACCCTACAAGTTTTCATTAAAAATTTATCCTCGTTACAGTAATGTAGAAGCCGGTTTTTCTAAAAAAACCAGTTTTTGTGATATACCTAGTCCAGAATGCGACGTCTAGCTTTATACCTAGGTATGTAAATGCCTAGCATTAACTTGCCAGGCCAACATACAGGCAATTAAAACATCTAATAATTACTTAAATACGTAATATTAGAATGACACGTCGCCAGCTGGCATTTAATTGCAATTCTCAAAACCCCCTCCGGCACCCTCCATCACACTCATTGCTACTTCATCTTCTTGCCTGACGAATCAGCTGTAAACTCGCATAAGGAAAGCTCCGCTAATTTGTGTTGTAATAGCTGAAATATTAAGTGCCACGAGGATTTTATTTTTGGTATTTATACATCTTAGCACTGTGAGGAAATCGAGTGTGGGTTAGCCTAGCTATTCCCCAATGATACCGTTATATGTTTGTCTGTTGATTGTGTTAAGCTGAAAACAAACAGTGTTTTGTGAAATGTGTGCTGTAATTTGTGAATTGTGTAAAAGTAAAATCATGTTTTGTGAACTCGTCTTAATTGAGGAGTTACTGTACTAAATAGAAGAATATCACTTTTTGAATTCAGGTTTTTTCTTAGTTTTCCCATAAATTTATAATTATCAGTTGTATTAATTTTCAGTGAGATTAGAAAATAAGTTTGATACGGTAATTTATGTAACAAAAATGAATAATACTCAACAAGAAGCTTCATTGAAAATTGCAATTGTCCTTTGTTTCCCTTTCAGAATTATTTCTGTGGACTGGGATATATTACAGTGCAGTATACTGTATGCTGTACTTTACTATTATATCTTACAAGAATACTGCTGAAAATAAGAAGGAAAGTTTTCGCATACCTTTGTCATCTTGGACTGATTTGAATTATATTTACAGCATTAAATAAACTTAGCTGACAAATGTTGAAAAAAATGTTACCTGTATGTTCACTTCATATATATAGTATACTTGTAGTGATACTAGGATTGTATTCATCCATCAATGGAGAGCTTCATCAATTTGCAGCAGAAATTGATGATGAATTTTTCAAGTCAGAAGAACTAGGAGGTACCAATTACCCTTGCCCCTGTAGCCATCCTCTACTGTGTATGCCGCTTGCAGATGCTCTGGAGAGAAGTCCTTCAGCTCCACATGTTCAGGAGTTCATAAAGAAATCTCAGAAAAATGAAGTGAGTACAGTATTACATTACAGTGTAGTTGGTTGTAAGCTAATCTCTTTTACTAGTTTTTATGCTAAAGACAAGCTGCTTATTATCCCTCCTAATACAAGCCATGGTAGATTTGTTAACTAATTTGGGTATACAATACAGGCATCCCTGGTTATGGAATTTTGCCCCTACGGAATTTTCAAATTACTGTATGACTAAAATTTTGGGCTACGGAAAAAAAAGAACTCCCCCATACGGAATTTTGGTAATTTACCAAAAAAAAAAACAAAAAAAAAAACATTTAACCAAAAATTTTACCAGAATTGTAAAAATTATTTTGTGTGAATTCTATTGTTTGTATACTGTACAGTACTTTGTATGCATACTTTTTCTGTGAGTTGGAACCAGTTACCCAATATCCCATTGAAATAATAGATTCAGTTAACGAAATTTTCGGTTAATGAACGACTCTGTGGAACCAATTGTGTTCGTTAATCGAGGGACCACTTATACTGTACAGTATTGTAAAGATGAAATGGAAATTAACAATTTTAATTCTTTTTAATCTAGGTATTTGCATTTGTGGTCCATTGCAATGCATCCGTTTGGTGGAAATTCAACTGGACCAAGTTGACAACTATTGCTCTTGCTGGCTTCTATGATGAGGACCTTCTTTGTCATGCCCATGAGCATGGAGTTCGTGTTGTCAAGTTAGGTAAGGATTTTGTGAAACACTCTGTTCTTTTCGCAGACATACACAACCAAACTTAACTAAGCCAACTAATTCGGATGGAGTAGGAAGCATTGTTCATATTGAAGGAATAAGAGTAAATCCACACCTCATCAATTTATGTTTAATAACAATGTATACATTACTGTACATGTCCTTATTTTTACTTTACAGTAGCTTAGCCAGATGCAACTGTACGATATACCATGAGAAGTATAGTCCAAACAGCGCGTACCGTTTATGTGAAATGATGGGAGATGAATATGTGAAACAACATACAAAGGGAAAACAAATAATGGTGATCAACTGTGTAGAAATCTTACCTGTAAATAATTGTAATTCTTTTTTTTTTTTTTTTTTTTTGCCATACAGGTAACTTCCCTACGAGTAAGCTTCCCAATGATACAGCAAGGCACAACTGGGTAAAATTACAGATCAGTGATGCTACCCTGAAATTTTTAGATGGAATTAACATTGACTTTGAAGGTGCCATTAATCCAAACTCTCCGGAGCAGAAGGGACTCACTGACTTAGTACGAGAGACGGCAGAAATGTTTCATTCTTCTATGCCTGGGTCACAGGTGAGTGGAAAGATTTTGTAATTTTACTAATGTTGATACTTTTTGTAAGGAGCTAAGAGGGATCCTGTAGAAGGAACGCAATAGCATGATGTTGTAATGCAAATGAAATGAAATAAATAACATTGCTCTTTGAGAAAAGTGGACAAACAATGGGTGTGCCACTTCCTTAAATCCACCACTATCTTTTTTTTTTTCTTTTTTTTATTATGGGGATTAGCTCACCCGGGCACAGGTCACTGACCCACATCAGGGCCTTGGGGGCCATATTTTAACTAGTTGTTAAACTGTAGGGGCACCTTCAATCTTTAAAAAATTCTCCGACTTCTTTCTAAAAGTACAAACAGAAAGCAACAGCATTGTTTGTTTGGTAACCAAGCCAAGATTACTTCTTTGTGCAGATCTCTGACATCATCATATAGTAAGGGGTTAGGGGTTCTTTCGATAAAACATGGACAAATGATAATAAATGTTTGTCTTAGGGATAGTTCTGGCATACTGTAGTACAGTACTTTAACTACTGTATCTTATTGCATCAGTGTCATGAATTTTAACTGATTTAATTGTTTCTACAGATATAATCTCATATAACATGAACTATTGAAGTCTGCATGTTTCAACAAATGCAGGTGTCGTTTGATGTTGCATGGTCAGCAAGTGGGATTGATGGACGCTATTATGACTACAAATCGATTGCAAACTACAGTGATCTCATCTTCATCATGGCATATGATGAGCAAAGTCAAATAATTGATGGCCCATGTACTGCCAGGTAGGCAGGGTACAGTCCAGTATGTGAGATAAGAGTTATTGACTGGAGGAAATTTTCACTTTTCACCCATCACATAACCCCTTCTTTTCCCAAGGAGGACATATAAATATGATGGGCATCTGTGTGTGCTTCAGTTTCAGTGTATGTCTGTATGTTTGTTTTATTTTGTGAACACAGTAGAAGGAACAGAATTTTATCCAAGTTCAATACAGGGTGTTCAAAAAATCCTAAGCTTTCCATTTTATTTACTAATTATTTATATTTTTCTTTTATTTGAAGGAATTGAATATCAAAGGTTTTGATACATTTTTTAATTGGAGTCTTTAGTGGTCTCTTTTAGTTTACAGTTTGCTTCATCACTGGGGGATGTTGGTAGCTTCACCAATTCCTCATATTTTATTTTTTCTTTGCTCTACAGTTTTGCATTAACTTTATGTTAGCTTTTGTATGTAAAGGGGGAGCTTATTTACTTGCTCCTGCCTATCCATCCCTATGTTCTTTCCACCTAAGTTTGTCTATATATACTATAGTAAAACCTCAATAAATCGGACTTCAATATATCGGAATTCACTTTTTTGGGCTCTGAGTTGCTATGGTCATCAGAAATACAGTACTGTACAGTGTACATATTTTAAGAAATGGGGAAGGTTAAAAAAATATATAAAATGAACAACTCTTACTCACTGAATACTGTACAGGTGTCTAATCAGATTTACTATAGGCCTACCGAGACCTAAGTCATTGAGTATGTAAGTAGGCTGGGGCTGATCGGGTGTTACCACATTTGTCAGGTGTGTTTATTTATTGATTCAGTATTATATTCTCATATCATTGGCCTCTTATGGTTTATGACTCATCTTGATTAATATAATATCTTCAATAATAGAGAAAAAATACAATATGTAATTTGTAATATGACTTGAGGGGGGGGGGGGGGGGAAGAAAAGGATAAGCTGTATTGGCAGGCATTCACTCAAGATGTGTTCGTGTTAGAGCTTTCAGCAAATAAGCTTACAACAGGGTCACTGTATCACACTATAGTATTGATATGAAGATACCTTCTTAACTATGTTATTTATGACCTTTGAGTGATACATGATGGCTCAGTTTGGCTACTTGTACACTTAGACAACTGATCAATAAATAGACCAGGGTATATGCAAACACATAATACTGTATACTGTATACTGTACTACAATATTACTTATTAAGTGATGATCAGTACACTACTTTACTGTACTAATTTACTAAGTGCTGAAGACGAACGTTGTAGTAAGCAGCTAAGCCCATCAGCTGTTTGTCCTTTGTAAACAAACGATCCATAGTGTTGAGTGGGATTCTTTTTTCAGGAAAGTTGATTCTTTTAGGATAATGTTTTATCAATCTGGCACCAAATGAACCTAAATTATATGAGAATTATGGTAAATTGCATAGAGACATGTTATAGGGATTTTGGGGGAGAGAGGGGGAGGGAGCCACCTCCTGCCATCTCCCCTCTCCTGTGCCTGCTGCTCTCAGATATACACTTGTCTTCCACATACAATATATACCCCTATACTTATTTGTTCTTATTTTTATCTTTATAGTGCTGTACAGTATCCAGTTTTCTCTTTATTCATAAGACAAATTCCTTGGTTGCATACATATAGTACTGTATAACACTTCACAGTAAATAACAATCATCTCTGTGAAAATAGTTGACAATCAGACTTATGTTTGATTTTCAATCCAGAGAGTTCTGTTTTTTTTTGTTTTTTTTATTGTTGTTGATGTAACAGACCTCTGTTGTGGAAGTGCAGTACGTAATAACATTACTGATTTTCTTTAAACAGTTCAGATAAGCAGTGTTAACTTCGACCCCCAATTAGTCCGAGGTTTTAATATACTGTACTGTATAATATATACGAAGGTACGCGCAACTTTTTTTTTTTGCACCGCAACCGTAACTCTGCTGAAATAGTTGCACTGCAACCATTTTCAAAAAAGTTTGCCGCAAGCGCAGACACAACTGCAACGCGCAACTTTAAAAATAAATAAATAAACAAATACTAAAATAAACAAAATTGCCTATTTACAAGTATAACAAAATATAATTGATAGAAAAAAGTTAATATTATCAATATTTTATTAAAAGATTAAAAAGAAATGCCTCACTGCCACTGGCCTCAGTCTCAATGGACTGGCTGTCAACAGTCTCAGTCACTTCAACTTCCATGTCCATGTCCTGGTCGGCAGCGGCAAGATCACTGCTGCTGGCCACAGACTCCTCCTCCTTCCTCCTCGTCAGAAAATGATCCATAATACTAGTAATAACAAGAAACAAAACAACCAGAAACTGACGCCTTAACTGCAGTGCTCCTGACTGCTTGTGATATGAATCATTCCTCTTTCCCCTTCCCTCGCTGTAGTTGCCAGATTTCATCTTTTACAGTAACTCTAGTTTCTAGAGTTTATGTAAAAGATGAAATCTGGCAACTGCAGCAAGGGAAGGGAGTGAGGGGGGGGGGGGTGTCTCATCTGGTTTACAGTTCAGAAATACGCTGTCCGACCTGTTTCATGTGTATGCTGAATCATTCCATCAGAAAAAGAAATTTTTTTAATGCACGGCTCTAGGGATGCCCGTTTGTTTATGCGGTCGTATTCCAATTTTCAATTATTGCCGAAAAATTTTGCACTTGCGCTTGAAAATGCTTGTAAAAGTTGTGCCGCAAACAGTTCTGCAACTCTCTGGAAAAATGTGTGGTGCAACTGCCCACCTTTCTGTGTGTGTGTGTGTGTATATATATATGTAACTCACATCTTCAGGGGTGAGTACAGACTAAGGAGAAGTACAAAACAAGGTATATATATATAGAGGAGGGTGAGATCAAGTCCACAATGGTCAGGTATTAGGTAATGACCCTACTAATATTCAAAAAGCACCACAGCAGTCGGTAGTCAGGTCAGAGGGTAAGCTGACCCAACATCTTAATTTGCACTCGAGAGACGTAGAGTGAGGGGCGACATGCTAGAGGTGTATAAATGGAAGTCGGGGCTGAATAATGGGGACATTACAAAGGTACTCAAACAATCCAACCAGGAGCAAACTCGTAACAATGGTTTTAAATTAGACAAATTCAGATTTAGGCGCGAAATAGGTAAGCATTGGTTTGGAAATAGAGTAGTGGACGAGTGGAACAAGTTACCAAATATCATCATTAACTCGAATACGCTGGATAGCTTCAAACATAGGTTGGATGGATATATGAGCAATAGGGGTTGGGTGTAAATGGGACTGCCCAGTATGGGCCAATAGGCCCGTTGCAGTTTCCTGCATTCTTATGTTCTTAGTTCTTAATATTGTGGTTTACAGTATTGTGCATCTGCAAATACCCTGGTTTATTCATTAATCATTTGTCTAAGTGTACAAGTAACCAAATTGAGCCATCTTATAACACTAAAATGTAGTAAATAACGTTTTTAGGAAGGTATCTTCATATCAAATACTGGACTAAACAGTGTGTTATAGTGACCCCTGTTGTAAGTTGGTTGTCTACTGAAAGCACTCACACAAATGTGTCTTGAGTAAATAAATTCTGATACAGCTTATCCTTTTATTTTCAAGTCATATTACTAATTACATACAGTATTATATTATTTCTCTATAACTGAAGATGTTATATTAATCATGATAAACCTAAAGAATGCGGCAACACCTATCGGCCCCAGCCTGCATACATACTCAAGTGTCTTAGCTCTCAGTAGGCCTATAGCAAATCTGATTAGACCACTGTACAGTATTCAGTGAGTGTTGTTCATTTTATAAGATATTTTTATTTAATCTTCCCCATATCTTATTTTTTTTTTCTCAGTATTTCTGGTGACCAAGGCATCTCAGAGTCCGAAAAAAATGAAGTCAGATTTATCGAGGTTTTACTGTACATATTTATGTTGGTTTTACAGACCAAACTCTGGAATCTATATGACGGGACATGGTATTCTTACTTATTTGGATCTGGATATTCCTGCTGAGAAGATGATCCTAGGAGTACCCTGGTATGGTTACAACTATCCATGCCTTTCTCTGGACACGGTACAGTAATTAAACGTCTTTTGTCAAATTCCGGCCATTATATTGTTTTTAACTGTGGTTGTGTTGCATTTTAGGTTAATATCTATTTGAAAGTCCAGTTGTAATATTGTATTACCATACTTTAATGCATTACATTCGTCCCTCACCATTTTTTATTTCTGAGCCTGAGAGTTTTGCATACATAATTATTTGCAAGGTAGTAAATGTATACCAACTTCCCATTTGTGATCCCCAACCATTAGTATTTCTGAGGGACACTTTCTTGGGGTTGAGATTCATGTTTTTTTTTTTTTTTTTTTGGGGGGGGGGGGGGATATTTTAAAACATGAAAAATACAGGGTATTATCTGTCATTGCCTTTAATCTTTCCTTTATCAATACTGTACATGTTAATTAGCTTCATGTTCCAGCAGTGGTAGTATCTGTATCTTGTGCACCTGTTGCATCTAATTAGCTCCTTCAGTTAACAACAAGAATGCCTACCCTTCCCTACCGGTCATATTCTCTCCTTTCTATAGAACAAACATACTCAACACAATAAACAAGTGAGTAGTGAGTGTAGCATTCATTCCATGTAAACAAAGCAGTAGGAAACGGAATATAAGATGACACAGTAACTCCTTGGGCTGAGTGTTTTTAATTATTTTTTACCTCATAGAGAAAGTACTGCATCTTCAATTATAGAATGGGTATCAATATATTACTACAGTAATATATTTGTTATAGAAGTTGGTTTACAATTTTATAGTTTATTTTGTTTCAAATCTCATCCAGTTTTTCATAAGTATAGTGTACAGGTATCTGTACTGTATGAAAATATTTCGGCATTGTACAGTGTCTCCTATTCTATGCTCTCCCTATCTATGATATTCCGCTTTAACAGTGGTGATGTATTAAGACCAACCCCCAATCTATGATGTAAACAATCTACATGAACGATGGTCATCGTCTGTTCAAGGCACTTTACAGCCACAAAAAATACAACAAAAATCATTTCAGTTACCAAAACAAGATTACAGTGGGAACATTAGTGATGCCCTATCACTGTAAAAAACCCACACCGGTGATAGGTAACGACATCGATACTGACCGATATAATCATTGAATTACACGATCTCAGTCATGTGGCATCACCATAGAAAACACCTTGCTACTGTAGTGCACCAGGTGGCTGTGTGGTGGCACTTGTGTTTGGTGTTGTCAACATGAGTGCCACCACTGTGTCATGAGTTCAAGTCCTGCTTGGCCCAGACACACATGAGGTGGGTGTTATCCATTATGACCTTACCAAACGTCACAGGTTTCCTCCAGGTACTCTGGTTTCCTCCTGTACTCAGTCAGTCAATCAGAGTACCATCCTCTTATCTGAAGGTTGGCGACTACAGTCCTTCACTTAAATATTTTTGAGCTGTTTTTACCAATCCTCTTAAGGTTTTGTATCTCTCTGGGGACCCAATTTTTAATTTCATTCATCCATCCTAGTCTCAGCCTGCCCCTGGCCCTCCTTCACTAATTTTGCCCATTAATATTTCTGTTATTATTCCCTCACCCCTATTTATTTGACCAAAGTTGATCTTTCTTTTCTGTCCATTTCATGTATTTCTCTTGAAGTTTTTGCTAATCTTGGTACTTCTTCACGCTTGTGACCCAACATTGGACAAATCGAATTCATGACAAGTAACAAAGAATGGACCAACTGCTTGAACAGCTAGTAACATGAGAAGTGGTGAAATGATAAATAAAATTTGCAGTTATAATGGAAGGGGTAAAAAACAGTTAAGTGTGTTGGTTGCCTGGAATGGTAGAGAAAGTTGAGGGTGGAAATTAATGTTTTTGAATGGATAAAAACAGGTTTGCCAAGAGGGTATGAACATTTGAAAAAAGATGTAGGAAGAGAGCATAGTAAAGTGTGTGTACGTAATCAATTTAGCAGGTGAAATAGGTAATGGAAGACTGACATCATTGTAAGAGGGGAACAGGGAACATTATGTTAAGGAGAGAACAAGAAAGGAATAGAATGAGTAAAGAGGGCAGAGGCAGTATTTAGGAATAGGGGAGTCAGAGGCTCTTTTATCATGGCCAACCCTTTAGAGCAGAGCTTCCTGAAGGAGTGGGGTATCATAAATAGGAGATGGATGTATAAATGTATGTATCAGTTGATAACTTAGCCAATACTCATAAAAATATGTTAAGTCAGTACTGTATATTGATCTTCACCATTCTTTGTTGCTTCACTGGGAAATATATGGATGGATTTAGCTGATTGTTATATGCACTGTTATTTTTCATACATGATACTTTTAATATCACCTTGCATACTTTACACCATAAATACATACATTACACCTGCTTGTATGATTGAAACCTACAAGTATCGCTGTGTGTACTTGATACTGCATATACTGTACAGTACTTGCAATTTTACATTCTTATACCTGCAATACTATTACCTTTTAAGTTTGATGCCTGCATATGATTTTACACACTTTTTACCTTCATATCACCTTGCATATTTATTACCTGCAACATCACCTTGCATATTTGATGCCTACAGTATCAAGTTGCACACTTGATATATCCAATATTACTTAAATAATTTATGATACAGTTTTGTCATTCATACTTGATACCTGCAGTATCAGCATGCACACTGATGCATGCACTATCACCTTATGTACTGTACTTGATACAGTACTTCCAATACTATATCACCTTGAACACCAATATGTATCCGTAAAATAACATTGCGTATTGATACCTGCAGTATAAATTTATGTTCAGATACTTGCAATATGATACTTTGCCTTCTATTAATGTCTTATTTCTTATTATAAAATTTAAAGTTGCTTATGTCTAAGTAATAAAAAAATTTCAGAATGGTACTTGTCATATCAAAGAAGTACCCTTTCGAGGTGTTAACTGCAGTGATGCTGCAGGAAAGCAACATCCTTTTAGTTACATAGTTAAAACTCTTGAGCTGTCCAAAGCAACTTATCACTGGGACAAAATCACCCTGACTCCATGGTATAATTTCAAGGTAAGTGAGTAGGTACTGTACTGTACTGTAGGTACTGATTTTTTGTCTCATGACGTGTCCTCAGATGTATGTTTTATATTTCTTTCTTCAGTATATCCTTATTGCTACATGCAAAGTAAGTCTTGTGGAATGCCTTGAGTATCCGTTATCACTACTGTACTGTATATGCAATATGAATTTTAAGAAAATATTAATCCTGGACTTGATTAGAGCATCTGAAATTGAATTATTGGTTATGATTTTCTTTGTTCTGAAAATTTTCACTGGGATTACTATCTTCTTTATTTAGTGTCCCCACAAAAAGCTGAAGCCTTGCAGGGGAAAGGAAACCAGTGGCTTCGTGTAAACTCCACCATTGTCCTCTCTTATCTTGTCATTGGTTACTTTCAAGGTTAAAGCTGTTCTGGCTGCCACTTCAGTAGGCTGACTATTACACAGGTCTGTCAGGTGATGTTTGAAGAAGCACCATTTCCTGCTGAAATCTAGGTTTTTAAATGTCTCCTGCAATATTATTTATCATGTATTGTTTGGAGGGGTTTTAATTTCAAAGCCTTTAGATTTTGGATTTTCCCCCAAAAAATTTCAGGAATGATTCTAGTTGCCAATTGTTGCCAGCTCCCACAGTTTTTAGGCAGAAGTGCATAACTTTTTTCTGGCTTCATAGTTATTGTTTAGAAAATATGTCTGCAAAGTGGATATTGCATGAATATGGTTTTGAACAGTTAATCTCAAATGACATGAGTTGTAAGTGGATTCATTTCATACAATGCTTATACAGTGAAGAATACAAGAAATAAATAAAGTAGTTAAAGAAAGTAAAAAACAATTTAATGATTATAATAATCATTCTCTCTGCCCCAAGCTATTACAGTAACTCAGTGAATACAAGTACATTAGACTGGCAATTTATGCAGATTTTTCTTACACGGTTTCAACTATACTCAGATTATCCCGGGGCTTAGGTTACAATTTCCAATTTCAAGCTCAAAACTTTCAAAATGGATCGCAAGCCAGCCAAACAATAGCTCGCCAAATGCGCCATTCCACCTGGCCACCTCTGTCTGCCTCAATTGCCGCACGTGTATTGTCGGAGTAACAGCTGCCTCTCGTGTGTGTCAATTTAGTGCGCTTAAACGTCTTTCATAGTCGTTCATAATGCCTAAGCACAAGCCAACCTCTGCCTCTGTGATGACCCTTGAAGAAAAAGTGGCCGTGTTAGACTTAATAAAAGGCGGCATGTCGATCGCTGCTGTGGCACGGAGGTACGGGCGGAACGAATCAAGCGTGAGATCCATCAAGATTCGGGAGAGGGAAATTCGTGAAACCGTGTCTACAAGTGCCTCATCTACTACTAAGGTGACTAGCCAGATTAGAGATGTAACTCTAGTGAATGTGGAGAAGGCATTAAACATCTGGGTGGAGGATATGAACCAGAAATGTGTCCCCATCGACGGCAACATGCTCAGGTAGAAGGCACTGAGTCTTTATGACCAGTATATAAATAGTGATTTAGGGGATTTTTAGAAGCGTTTCTGACTTTAAGCGATTTTTGGTTTTACGCGGGGTCCCAGGAATGTAACCCCCACGTAAGTTGCGAGTCTACTGTATATATGTGTAGAGGTGTTCAATTATCAATATGACCATTAGATGACAAGATTATACAACAGTTTCAAGCAACAAATAGGTACTTGTCTCTCCACATCCGGTTTGGTGGCCGAAGTTAGACTTTAGGGAATTTAAATTTAAACCTGCCAATGACTCAAGTATTGACCTTCCTCCTGTTGCACCCTATATATTTGCTGCATGCACAATAAAATTCACTTTTTTCTCTGTTTTTCATCCTTTGGAAATCGATGAAATTTCAAACTTTTATCGTGTAGTCTGTAATTTTTTATATATCCAAATATGGAGCATTTATCAGGCATTGTCATAGATCATCACACCACGACACCCAGCTTGTAACGGAGGTCCCACCCCGGATCACCCCCCGGGCTGCCGACGTCATGCATGGTGAAGAACAAATTTTTTATTTGAAGTGGGTTGACTTGGTAGAATTAGACTTTGCTGAAAGTCTAAGGCGAGAAAAAATGCATCCATCCTGATGGTCTCTTTTCCAACAATAGTATGGTGATATAATAATTTAAAGAGGTTTCACTTGTTTTAAAATAATAATTCAGGTCATTATGATGAAAACCTCCAAGCCATGTTCACCCACAGAATGTTGATTTGGGGAATGTATTTACCACCTTTATTTCCAGTGATTGGCTTTACAATATGACTACAAATGGTCAGTAATAAGGAAGTCATCACACCTCTGACAGAAGCATACCCACTGGTATACAGTTAAAAGAGGATCTTAACTACATACTAGCTTTAGATCTAATTATATTCTGTCTTCTGTTTTCATAATATATTTTTTTTTAGGACAGTGACGGTCAGCAACATCAGATGCGATATGATGATGAACGTAGTCTTGTCTACAAGTACATGCTGGCCACTTCGAGTGGACTGTGTGGTGTTGGGATGTGGACAGCCAATTTCTTGGACTACTCGGACACAGCTGAAGCCATCAGTCAGCAACAATTAATGTGGAGCCTATTACCATAAGTGATTATCATGGGAAGGAGAATTTAATGTTCCAGTACTTTGATTTGTCTCAGTACTGTATGGGTTATTTAAACCAATGCAGTAAATCGGTTTCTTTGAGTTTTAATTCAATTAAAAGTAAGAACCAATATCACTTTTCTTCTGAAATAGGAATTTTGTGATGATTGTTCCTCATTTGTAATTTCTAAAGAAATGCTCCATCGTCTCTCTCTCTCATTAACCCCTTGGGTACAAAGGGTCTCTCTCCACTAAAAAAGCAGTGATATTTGTTTCTCAACAGAAATACTGTATTGTGATATTTTTCAGAAACTAGTTATAATTATCTACCACAGTCAAAGTGGCTCAAAGCAGAATAGACTCCCATCTTCAGATTTAAACATGTTTAGTACACATGATAATCACAGCAATATCCAGAGTGTTCAAGATATTCACAAAAGATACAGTACAGCATGCCCTTAAAATTCGCAGGGGGTTGGGTCACAAAATGGCCGTAAATTGCCAAATCCTCAAATATAATTTGGTGGTCGGGGGGGGGGGGGGGGGGGGGGGGTCTTTTTCATACGTATGTAAAATATAAGAAATCTGATATTTTTTCATTGATATTTTATTTTACATAATTTGAAGTACTGTACATTAAAAAAAAACATTTTTGATTGTTCAGGGGGTTGCAAGTACACTCCCCATGACCAGCTACTTGATTTCAAGGTCTTATGATATTTTAGCTTTGACTGTAATAGGTAGACAGATATCTTGATTTTCTGATTTCAAATTTCTTATTTGTGATATATTGCAATAAATTAGAAAATGCTATCTCATAGTGTGTATAGCTTATCCATGGGATCATTACTAAGAGTTATTTTTCCTCACAGAAGTTTGAATATGCCATTACTTTAATGGGAAGTTTACTGGAAAAGCTTCAGATGTTTGTGATGAAGTGTCTGTTAGGAGAAAGTTATTAGATCTAAGTATCTGGAAGCATTTGTTTCGGAGATAGAACAAAGATGGGTGAATTGAACCACAAAATAGAAGAGAGAAAAAAATGTTAAGGGCAATGAGAAATGTATGTAGAGAGCAGCATACCACAGAAGGCAAAGATGGGTGGACGCATGTGGGAATCATTAAACCAACTTTGGATGTGAAGAATGGGTTCTGGATGCAAGAGGAGGGAGCAAATTGCAAATGAGAATTATAGAGACATGATCGGAGTTTGCTTAGGTGGTGTGCACATAATGACAGAATGGGAAGTAACAGAATAATGAAAGTGTAATTCAGAGTGTCGAAGGGAGCTGCCACCATTTTATAGGTGTTCTTCCTTTACTATTTTACTTTAAGTTCTTCACTATTCCACTACTTTAAACCACTACTTCTTTCTGTCATAGTTTCTTAACTCCTCAAACCTTCTTTCTTTCAATTTCTTTCTTTATTAATTCCATATGTTACCTATTTCTTAGATACCCTACTTCTCATAGATACCCCCTATCCTCTGACTTGTGGTAGCATGGCTCGAGGGTCAGGACACGGGATAACTGTAATACTGGTACCAAGATATGGGAAGAACAAAGGTGAATACTGCAGGAGAATGATACCCCCAACATACATTAAAAATGGATTATTAAAATTATGTTAGACTTATGACTACTTTCAGTAACACACATCTACCAGGATCAACTCCCTGGCCCCACTCGTTTTATACTTTCAACTAGGTACATTTTCCAACATCCACCATAACTTGGTGTATTTTTAAAAAACACACAACACCAAACTCTTACATAGCACAATTGAGCACCATCAATACAGGTTACCTGAGAATTGGAGCTCTTGATTAGTAACAGGACTCTAGCAATAGCACCACAACTAATAAAATAAGTGGCGACCCTCTTACACTTGCTGACTCAAGACACCCATACAACTGAGGCGACTACATTCGTGGATACTTGGACAAATAACACACCCAAAGTAACTACTTAGTGTTGGACTCATTCATAACAATGCTATGAGCTGGTCGTGTTTACTCCTCACGTGAGATCAATAAAGGACAGTGAACATGTTTTGGCCGCCTCCTCTGAGTGGCTGGCTGTCCAGGAGACCTCAGCTCACCCCATCACCGTGTTCATGATGCTATCTGATCATAATGGCCTCCATCCTTTTCCAATAAGGCTGGCCATCGTCCTGGCATACAACGACCACCCGTGGTCTATCATGCACCTGTTACGGAGGAGTCGTGGGCTTGAGAGTGAGGTCAGAACGTTGACACGAATGTCATAAAATATGTTTTGTAAGCTGATGGCACATGAACACTTTACTAAAACATCAAAGTTACATTACTGCATCACTTGCATGTTCAAACAAAACAACTAAGTCAATTCACTTAATATGACGAGGTGGGACACATAGTACTGGACATATCTGTTACACAGAGAGGAGTCGGCTGAGAGTGAGGTCAGGACAGTCTGTCTCTCCCAGCACTCGCAACCCCGAGTTACCAAGTCAGAACTTTCACATATATATCATCAGACTCCTTTACTGTACACATTGGTGTGTGAAAATTAGGCTATGAGCTTATATTAATTTTTCAAGATTAACTTTTTAAACTAAGCAGTGACTGAGCTTTCAAAGGTTAGATTTAAACTGACGTCAGGTACTAAGAATGGCAGTGTGTTGTGGGCGTAGCTTCACAAGTGGATAATGAGATTTTTTCCGGTATATTCCAGCAGATCTTCGGCATTCAGGAGAGTTTTATCCCATTTTGTGGTTCAGGCATAATATGAGATGACAAGTAGTGTAATTATTATATCTCATTCATATATGTATAACTCAGAAGTAGATTCCAGATATTGCTAAATGTTCAAGACATTTGACCCCGACTGTACCTAAGAAAATTGTATAGGTTATGTTGCTTAACCATGTAATTATATCCCCACGTATAAAACATTCAATGGTCATATAATGTTACATATTAAACATGACAAAGTTGTAGCCTGTTTCTGCCAGTGTTTACTTTTACACTTCTCTATTTGTAATACATTTTCCTTACTTGTTTTTACAGTTAAATACGTACAGTATATCAATAAGTCCATATTTACTCTAAGGATCTTACATACAGCATACTGTATATAATGACTTGGGGTCGCACTGGATAGGCGACAGTACTAGACGGGGTTTCACTGTTAAATGCTTGGGAACCACTGACATAGACAATCCTTTGCCCCCCCCCCCCCCTCCCACACAACAGACAAGAAGGCCTATATATGAATGCAGAGGAGTGGGACTTTAAAGGGCCCTTGACACTTAAGCCCTCCTACCAAAGCACAGAAGCAATTATCATAGTAATAATAAAAATTAGTATTAGTATTATTAAGCCGACGATTAGAATTATATCACATCGTAAACTGGGCTTAAGGCTAAGAAAATTCTCACAGAGTCTGGACATCCCCTTCCCCCCCCTCTAGCTACCCACCCTTCCTCAGGATTGCCAACGGTGACAGCTGTCAAGCACTGCATATCCAACAGTTGTGCGGTAAGTACGTAAAGGGAAGAAGAAAATTTGTGACAAGACATGAATAGGCATAGGGAATCAGGGGCTAAAACCCCAGCATCACCTGGAACCTTGTTGACAAGCAATTACTGCAGGGCGACATCCAATGTAAGTTGAGTGGGTCTGGGCTTACCAGCATTTAGAACAATGCAGAATGCTGTAAAACATGAAGGTTATTGCTGGTATTGCCCTGACTGCATAACCAAAGTAAGTGAGGGGATTGCAGATCATAAGGGAAAGAGGTACTTAATAGACAAAAATAGAGGAAGCTAAGTCCATGTTGATTGCCAAGCTGGAGCAGGTTGGGTGAGAGATCCTCACTAAGACTGAGGAATTAAGTAGTAGTTCTATGCTCAGGTTACTGCAGGGTCACAGAAAGTGACGAAGAGTAATGCAGGATCTGAGCAGGTCCTTCAGCAGCTAGGGACTCTGCAGAAGAGTTAACAACTAGTTATCCTACTGATATGGAAGAGGAGGAAAACGAGAACGTTCCGAGTGCAGGAACAACATAATAGTGTTTGGAGTCAGTCGGAGGAAACGGAAACTAGGAAAATGCATGATAGTTGAAATTTCATAATATTTGTGAGGAGGCTCTGAAATTGTCAGCTCCAACTCAAGACGTGAGGAGGTTAGGTAAAGGCAGGAGAACAAGTCCTGCCTCCTCAGGATCACACTAGTGAATGACGTTAGGATATTTTCTCGATTTAACGAACTAACTCAAGCCCACCGCTTTCCGTTAAATCAAAATTTCTCTTATTTTCACTTGATTTAACAAACTAGTTCACTAAATCGAGCGTGATTGTTAAATTCCACGCCAAATGCACCGCTTGGCACATGGTTTGTTTACATCCGCTCAAGTCTGTGTCCTGCCACCACTGGGTGTGTTGTTCACTGCTACCTCTCAGTCAGCTAACTACTGTACTGTGCTTAGACATCATGCCAAGTATCTCTTATAAGTCTCAGAAAGGAAGTGATGTGAGGAAGAAAATCAAAAGAGTGCGGCTATCAAGTGTTTCTTTATACAATCAAAGACAAAAGTTGTGTCACTGTTTTGTCCGAAAATTAAGTATAACTCATGAAACATTATGAGAGCCCCCAACCACAAGGCAGAGCGCACCAAAAGTTTAGCCCTTCGGCATAGGTTTTCACCAAATTTCACGACACGACTTCTGTCTTTCATTGTACATATAAAACGCCTTTGGGTTTGACTTGATCTAGCTTGCAACCAGCCTCTGGAACTCCTTTTCAGCCCTTCTACACTCTACTTTTACTTGATTTCTGGCTCTTGCTTACATCCTCCTGACCTGCTCATTGTTTGACCCAACCCACGTCTTGAATTTCTGGGTTTTCTTAACTTTGTCGACCGCCGCATGGTTCATGTGTACGGATCCCCTCGTATTCCTAGAGGCACTGGGTTTGGCCTTGGGTATATATTTATCGATAAAATTGGTTACTTTACTCTTTTATTTCTTTTAACCTCTTCTGTGACCACAATGTGGGTCAGAGCTGTGTTGAACCATCTGACCTCAAACGCAGGTAGGTTTATGCCTCAGCTTTGTCTGGGTCAGAATCTGCGTAACTACCATCTTCAAACCTCAGGTCCGATACTCCTACTCACGTTTTTATTTCGACTTTGCATAGCGGTAAAATGCCTTAGGGTTTGACTAGACCTCACTTGTAATCTGTCCCTGGAACTCTTTTTCATCCCTTCTACTCTCTGACTTTACTTGGTTCCTGGATCTGGCATACATCCTGTCCTGCTCATCGTTTGACCTAACCCACACCTTGAATTTCTGAGTTTTCTTCATAACCTTGTCGACCGCCACATGGTTCAGGTGTAGGGGTCTCCTTGTATTCCTAGAGGCACTTGGTTTGGTCTTGGGTATGTATTTATCGATCAAATGGTTCACTTTACAAGCTATGACAATCAGCACAGTTTCTGCATGCTTATGCCTTAGTGCAGGGGTGTCAAACTCATGGCCCGTGGGCCAAATGTGGTCCTTTGGGATGGTCAGGTGTGGCCTGCAGGATGACCTGGACCTTGGATTTCTAGTGGACATAACTCAGCACCTGAGCATTCTTAACAGTAGGATACAAGGACATGATCAGCTGATCACAGAACTCATGAACCATGTCAAAATATTCCGAAGGGTGTTATCCAGTGTGACCCTACCAAGCACGGCAGGTTTCTTGGTCCCGGTTTCCTCTTGTACTAACACCGGATAGAGCGCCCAAACGGCTAGTAAGCTGATATGTGGCGAAGAAAAAAAAAGCAAACTTGTTCTCTTCCAAAAGCAACTAGAAAAGAGCAATCTTTTGCAGTTCAAAGCAATGCAGTCAGTGCCTGATGAAACTGTGGTGCCCCCTGAATACAACAGATTCGTCAAGCAATGTGAAGACTTGAAGGAAAACTTTGAGAAGCGCTTTCAGGATATTCATGGAAGAGAACAGAGCCTATCTTTGTATGAGAATCCCTTCCTCGTGAATGCTGGGAAGTTTAGTGATGCAGAAATGCAGCTTGAAATATTTGACATCCAGACCAACTCTTCTCTTCAAGCATTCTTTGCCAACCACAGTCTTGCTGAATTTCATGGGAGAGTGGACAAGGAAAAGTTACCACACATTCATTACAATGCATGTTTTTGGGCTGTGCAGTTTGGAAGTACCATGTGTGTGAACAGTCATTCTCTCGGATGAAGATAAACATATCTAAGTAACCCGTATTGGTTTTGGTTTTATCCTTTTCGCCACTGATCGGCTCGTCAGCCGCTTGGGCGATCGGTCACATCTCTGAATACTTTTCCTTTTCATCTATCCTCTTCACCAAAAGATCGGCTCGCTAGCCGCCAGGGCGATCGGTCACGTCTCTGTCACGCACTGTTGGCAAATACTGGGCATGCACCGGCTTCTGAATGTACCTGAACCCGCTCCAGTGTTGGTAAAGTCTTGTCTTGAAAGAGCTCGCACTTGGTGCCGTGACAACACTCTCTGGTAGATTGTTCCAAGAGTTCACATCTCTCACTCCGAAAAAGTTTGCCCCCACAGTTTTCTGGACTTGCGGCTTGTTCAATCTTGAGCTGTGACCCCTTGTGGGGTGAGTGTCCGCCAGCTCCAAGTAAGGACACTCGACTGAGTAGTAGGGTGTGTCAATTTAGGGGGTGAACTGGCTAAATTGAAAATCGAGTAATTTGGTAGCAATTTATTGTAGTCTTTAAGCATGCAAAACAATATTCTGGCATAAATTTTTTTTTATAATAAGTCCTACCTACATCAAATGGATTTTTAAATGTACATATTTGTGAATTTATAACATAACCAGCGTTTGCACACATGTTACTGTTTCAAGTTTCAAATTATTATATTTTATTATCCGTAGTCTATTTGAAAGTAACCAATGCTTTCATACTCTCTTTGCTTTGGTGTCTTGTCATCAGTAGTCTGCTTGCTATTTGTGCTTTGATGTAACCTTCTCGCCTCTCGTGGCTGTAAACATGGCCCGCTGCTTCTGTGACCATTTTCACACATCTCTCCACACTTTGAGTGTGGGAAGGCCACTTCGGCACCTGCATTGGAGTCTCTTTAAAGTTTCTCAATTCTTGGCTAGTTAGACTTGTTGTCAATGGTGGCTCTAAGACTTCCAAACTCAAGTCAACCAATTCTGACAATTTGGTGGCATTGACGTTTATTGGGGGAACTTTTCTTGAATGAAAAGAACAGTCTCCCAACTGGTCGTCATCTATTAGCGTTCCTCTAATCTTTAGAATGACTTCTACAGCCTCGGTTCGGAGATTGGTACATTGACTGCAAAGCATTGCTTGCAAAACTGCTTCTGATCGAGCATACCAAGCGGACCTTCTTGCCACAGGTAACACGATGTCCCTCACTACCTTCCTCTGTGTTCTTACTAGCTGCAATTGAAACAAAAGGTGATTGGGCCCATCCACCCACATAGGATTAAGTTTCACACTAAACCACTGGGGAAGATAAACTCCAATAATAAATTCAACAATTAACCTCAAATTCTTCAGCACTTTGCCCTTCAATTCGTGTTTGGAAATCCAAATCCTGCAGAAACGAAGAGCTGTAGTTAACCAACGGCTGTGACTGACAGGTCCAATCTCCAAGAGAGCCAATGACTGAGGCACTTCTCCTGATCTTATTGCTTGGGCAATACGATAAGCATAGGATTGATCTGTGCTGAGATCTTTGATGACTCCTTCAGACAACGCCGGAAGGGGAGGGCCAACTTCGACCTTTGGAAAGGTTGTATTTATTTCTAGTTGTGTTGCTTCATCCAGCATGATGCCAAGGGGACCTGACCACTTGTTTTTGCTCTTTGTAGGACCATCAAGTTCCTGGATGAGATGACGAAGAGGTAGCTCGCCTGTATGTAAATCACATACAATCCAAACAAGTCTTCTTCCTAGTTTTTTCTCTAAATGCGTCATTACACCCCCCTGCCATCCGGTGTTCACTGCAGTTGAATCTCCACCAACAGCCTGCAGTGAACTGCCAAGTCCTCTCTCCTGAACCCAACATAAAATATGATCAGCAATGACCTCTGCATGTTTCTTCCCTTCTACTTCAGTTTCGGGAGCAAAGTGAAACAAAAACCGACCACCAGGCTCAGAACAGACAGAGTAGTGTTCTTCTTTGATGAGACCTGGAAACTTTCTGTTCACTCCCTCTACTTCTAGCAAAACTTTTGTGTCATCTATTCTTCCATCAAACAAAAGACAGGAGAGCCCTCCCTTGCTTAAATCTTTTTCATGCTGATCAGATATTTCCTTCATTATTTTTTCTTGTGCTCTTCCAATTTTATTATGATCTATCACCAAAGATACATCCTCTCGGCTGATGAGGCCTGCATCTATCCAAGCGGCAGTTGCAATTTCTGCAGCCTCACGAAGTCCAGCATGGTGGCGAATACTAGCTAAAGCAATGTTTGAAATATTTCTTGTGTTGTATTTCATTTTCTTTGGTAAAGGTTCAGATGGCTCTTTGGAACTATCATCTGATGTTGCTTCCTGTTCATCAGAAGAACTATCAAAGAAGTGATAAACATCTTGACACAGCTCTTCCTCTCTTTGGATGGCTTCTTCACTCTTCAATTTCTTCTTTTGTTCCCTCTCTCAGATTTGTTCTCTCTTCTTGGCATTAGCAATCTGCTTCTTTGTTTCTGAATAATCTATTGAACCCATTTGCATACTTCCTTGGCCTTCTGCCTTTGTCCTCTGTGCCTTTATAAATTCAAGCTCTAAAACAGGGATCTTCTTTTCACGAGGACAACCACAATCAATGTGGGAATTATTTTCTCTCTTACCTGAGTGAGAACAGTTGGATTCAGAACATAATTGTATGGAGCACTTGCAGGTCAAAATGTCAAACAGAGTATCAAGTGTGTGCAGAAATTCATTTTTCCTGGCCAAGTTTCCTTTACCAAGTGATGTTTCAACTGCTTTGTGCCATAATTTCGTTAGTTTTAGCTCAATAGTTCGACACTGATTAATCACAGGTGGTTTGAATAGTGCATTAGCTTTGTCCATTGATGCAGAAGAGGGACTATCATGTCATTTATGAGTTCTTTATCTGTATAGTTCCTTCTGTCCTTTGCATTTTTTTCTCGAAGGAGTAACCCTAATCTTAGCATGTCTCTCACTGTTGGAAGTTCTGATACAGGAAGCTCCTTCCCTTTACCAACTAGCAGGCTCAAGTGGGTTGACAACTGACTTCTTGTCTTCAATTTTGACATCTTCACACTATCTGACAAATAGAAAGATATTTCAATGTTTCATAATTCAATTGTTGTTTCAAAAAATATCAATTTGTTTATCAAAAATGCTGTAACAGAAATAACATAATAATTTCTTAGAACATAATGTTTTATACAATGATATAAGTAACTGCGACAATCAATATGCCCTACTTACAATAATTAAAATGTAGAATTCGTCTGGTAGAGTAGGTGCAAGTGCAATGAGAGCAAACCACCGTCTATGATATCTAGAAGGAGAGTGAGCCGGGCGCCTTATCCTCACGCTTGGTACAAGTCAAAACAAGGATTAAACTGTCCCACACGGAGAGCCTGTTCATGTTCATGTTCTGACATGCATATTGTACACAAGCTATAGAACCATAAAATACTCCATAATCCATATGCTTACATGAGATTAGTTAATATCAAGTGAATAATTCTAATCAAGTCTCATTAATTTGTTGAAATACTGATATTTGAAACTTTAAGGTATAATTGATGTAGGTGAGGGTTATTTCAATTCATTTTTGTTTGCTAATCTCAAGTTTAGACATAAAGAGGCACAATATTTTGACTACCAAATTTGATTTTTAACATGTTGACAAAATTGACACACCCTACTGAGTAGTGCCCCTTGAGATTGTAGTGGATTTCTCCCCTACAAACGCTGTTTGTCGCTGCCTAGCCGACCCCACCAATTCCCCAGTGTATGCCTCGTGGTCTGGGTCAACCAGCGTCGCCATACATCATGGAGCGGGGGTCAACTGCTAAGCCACGCCTAACCCTGCTATTTAAGACCTGACCTCGTGGTGATCTCTTTCTTTCTACCTACAGCCGCAGCCAGCAACACCTCCTCCTCCTCCGCCTGCCTGGCGGCCCTCGCTCCTCCTCCGCCTGCCTGGCGGTCCTCTCTCCCGCTGGCGAGCATGGCGACCCACAAGCTGTCTTTCTCTGAGCATCCTCACCAACCAGCTCTCTCGACATCACGCTTGTAACCATGCTGCCTTCCCAGCACCAAGCTGCATTGTACATCCAATACAACATGTATACAGAGAGCACATTGTGAGTTTTGTAGTGGAATTCTCCCCTACAAACGCTGTTTGTCGCTGCCTAGCCGACCCCACCAATTCCCCAGTGTATGCCTCGTGGTCTAGGTCAACCAGCGCCGCCATACACCACGGAGCGGGGGTCAACTGCTAAGCCACGCCTACCCCCGCTATTTAAGACCTGACCTCGTGGTGATCGCTCTCTTACTACATACAGCTGCAGCCAGCAACACCTCCTCCTCTGCCGCTGCCTGGCGGCCGGCCCTCCCTCCTCCGCCTGCCTGGCGGTCCTCTCTCCCGCTGGCGAGCATGGCGACCCACAAGCTGTCCTGTGAGCATCCTCACCAACCAGCTCTCTCTACATCACGCTTGTAACCATGCTGCCTTCCCAGCACCAAGCTGCATTGTACATCCAATACAACATGTATATAGAGAGCACATCGTGAGTTTCCTTTCTCCATTCCATCCTGAGTGTGAACCAAACAACCCATACCCCACAAGATACTTATACACACCTCTATTAGGTTTCTCCTTTCGTCTCTGTTACATGTGCAGTGTGAAGTAGTGAGGGGGGGGGGAGGTTAAAATTTGTGCATATTTTATATTTAGTCCTTTTACTATTTACTGTCATCCTCTTCACCACTGGTCGGCTCGTTAGCCGTTTGGGCGATCCGTCGTGCCAGACTGTGTTAAACGCTTTCTGTACGTCTTTGGTGATGAGTGCTGTCTTGTCTTGTTCATACAAAGGTAGTTTGACAGTAACGTCCTGAGTTGAGTGGTGTGACCTGAATCCGAACTGCTTGTAGGATAGTAGTTCTTCATCTTCAAGGTGGTACCTGAGGCGTCTTTAGTATAGTCTTTCAAATGTTTTGCCTAAGACCTCTAGTAGGCTGATCGGTCTGTAGTTTTGTGGGTCTTTCGGGTTTTCGTCATGGCGAAGAGGGTAAGAATAAAGGTAAAAAGTATTGGATCGGGCGTGTCCTCCCGTACCGCCCATGCGGCTAACGAGCCGATTAGTGGCGAAGAGGATAAATTTTAAAAAGCATGTTAAACAATTAGAAAAATGCACAAAGATGAGCTCTAAACAATTTGAGGTCATTGTTTTTATTTAATTTATGTAATGTTTGCATTTATACCTCGGTTCCCTCATTGTTTTTATTTCATTGCACCGTGTCACTCGCTGGCCCTCTGACGGACTGACGTTGCCTGTCACCAGTAACCAATTCTGCTGAGGAAACGTCTCCACTCAGCGGCCAGCGCTCTCCACTATAGATCTAGGCATAATATAATGGCGGCAGCGACACCAGTAGTTATTGATGGCAGTTACTTGGAAGGGGTGAGTCTTAGGGTTTTATGGCGGTAGACGTCTGAGAGTTGAACAATTGTATTATTCGATCAGCTGGGCCAACGCCCAGTGAATGTTGCCTTGAAGAAGTTTAATATTTGTCCTTTGGTTGTCAGCAGGCTCCCGTCATGTTGACCTGAAGTAGTCCTTTTAGGTGGGATGGTTCATTTGGTATGAGAATATATATATATATATATATATATATATATATATATATATATATATATATATATATATATATATATATATATATATATTGTGTGTGTGTGTTTACTCAAATCAGACCTCCATTTTTGTGCAAATTAGTGGTTTCTGTTAGGTAAACTTTTACTTTGGGACATGAGTCCCTAGGGGTTGACCAATATGTTATTACAGTGTATTTTGGTGTGTTTTAATCGAATCTGACCTTCATTTTTGGCGGAAATTGCTCGTTTTTGCCCCACCCCGACCCCCCAACAGTAATGGGAGAGAACTTGAGAAATTTGGGTTTTTGGTTGGGGGAGAACACGAAAACGAGTCATCTAACCTAACCTAAATGTTTCAGTAGTTTAAAACTTTGGGGTGTACAATACTTTAGTTAAAAGTCGAAGGACTAGGGGTACGTAAGAATTGGGTAGAATGATCTTCGTTCATTTAAAACTCGGCAAAAAAATTGAAATAATCATAGAAGCATGAATCAAACCCAACCTCCACCACGGCCATTGTCAGACTGGTCATTGAAATTCAAATCCATACCCAGGCTGCTTCCTTGGAAAAAATTCAAATGTGATTGGTCAAAAAAATAATCGCGTGATATCGATACATCATTGGTCACGACTGGATGACGTCAGTCAATATTGTGCATGTGTGATGCATAATTAACTCCATTTCACGCAGATAACATCTCTTCACAGACAAAGACTGAAAAGTACGTAAAATCAATTAAATTCAATTGTCGCTATTTTCCATTTCCGACTAGTATAAATGGGCGTTCAAAAATTCTCAGAATAGGGAGATCTAAATGTTTCAGTAGCTTATAACTTTGGGGCTCGGTATGTCCGAAAGAAAAATATACCCAAAGAAAGATGTTCCCTGTTATGCAAAAACCTCTAATTTGCACAAGAAATAAGAAGGTGTAATGGTACTACTGCCTGGAAAGATATTGGAAGCATAATTTATTGTCTAATGGTAGACCCTGCTGCTATATGGCATCACGAAAATTGTGACCAAGTCCCAGGTTGCTGATCTGACTTTCTGTCTCATTTACACACAATTGCAGGGTCTCAATCGTTTCTCTTACTATTGACAACACAACATACAGTACATATACTGTATTGTTTCTCACTCTTGATTTTTTTTTCATTTTTGTATTTCTCTATGGTTCTTTATTATTATTATTATTATTATTATTATTATTATTATTATTATTATTATTATTACTATTACATTTTTGCCCCCTAGGCCCCGATGTGGGTCAGTGACCTGTGCCCAGGAGGGCTAATCCCCGTAAAAAAAAAAATATTGATAATTGAACCGCGGCCGACTTTTCATAGAAAATGATTTTAAGAACGCCGCAATTTCACTGTATTTTTATAGTGGACATTGGTGTAGTTTGTGCAAATGTGTTAAAAAGTGGTTATTTCTAAATAGAAGCTAACCAAACCTTTATGGGTATGAAAAACAGACCTCACCACCCTAACTAAATAAACTTACCTAACCTTACCTAACTTCCCTGCGGAGCCCTCGGACACCCCGGTATATTAAACAGAAAGAACTTACTCTGATATGGGATGCCCTATTATGTCAGGTCTGGAGAGTTGTTATGCTCTTTTTGCTTAATGATAATCTTGGAGGAGATGGATGGATCGGTAAATATTCGTTTCATGGCTGTGGATCCTTTTTGTTAGGAGAACAGTTTTTTTTTCTGTGTGTGCACAGAATTTAGATGTGTTTTATTAAAATCTGGCCATTTTGGGGGCAAATCTGTGAATTTGGTAAAAAATGAAAGTCAGTCTTTAATACACCAAAACTTCCTATTCTCATAACAATTTCGACTAACAAATCACTGGTGAAACCTAACCTTACTTAACCTAACCTAACCTGAGAATAACCAAATATGAAAATCTTGCCGAAACCATTTAAATGAATATTAAAAAATGCGACATTTACTTGAACCTGACCCGACCAGACGAACCAAAGAACCTACCTAACCTTAGCTAACTTCCGAGCTGAGGGGCGGAGCCAGCCATATTAAACAGGAAGTTCAGTACTTATTATGGTTAAGATTTGTTTTAACCTCCCCACCAGTTTATATTGAAAGAGTTAATATTTTTCTCTTTGGACTTTAGGTATAGGTTACGTTACCTTTCATCATTCTTGGATAGTCATTATTTTGGAGGTAATGTCAAAAGTTGAAGTACTTACCTTAAATATTCCTCTGAAAAATATGCCAAGTCACTGTGTGTCGTCTGTTTACAACCGACCCTCTCAGTCTGAGCGTACTCTCGCGTCCATTAAGAACGTCAAATTAGGCCATGACACTTCAGTAAAGTCGCTTTCATGTGTACCGGATAACAGAATGAGTAGTACATACTGCACTTTCTACAGGAGGTCCTCGTTATAAGAGTACCTGTATTCACTAACAGCGGTTTCGCAGTTACGTGATCAACTTTTTGTGACCATCCACGTAAAAAGTCCCCACATTTAAGTGGATTCCACTAAAAAACACTCAAGAACTCTGAAAATTCCCAATAAAACCTACGGATTTTCAGTTGAAGCGTTTGGAATTTCATCCTCTTCCTGGTACAGTATAATGCATTCACAAACATTTCCCCGCGCCAGTCTCCTGTAACCAGCAACGGTTGCTGCGGACCACCAGGTCACTGACACAACCTTCGTTGCCTCAACACACTGACTTCAATGAACTTTACGGACATTAGATAACTTATAAAGTTAAATTATTCTTAAAACAACGTGTTATCAAATGTTTAACAGATGTTTCTAAGGTAAATAATTGTTAAAAGATACAGTATATAAATTTTTTTGAGTGTCATGTACAATGTCACAGTCCCAATTTGACCTATTTCCATTATTTTTTATGGGATTAATTCCCTGCTCTAAGTGAATTTGTTATCAGAGGCGTTTTTCTGGTCCCAAGTAACCATAGATAACGCGGACCCCCTGTAGTATTTAATATGGTGGGGGTCCGAGGAAGTTAGGTAGGTTTCTTTGGTTAGTTCTATATGTCACTTTGACATTTTCCAAAGAAAATGAAGCACTCAAAATACACCAGAAAAATATATTTCCCTGTAAAAACGAAAGGATGTTAAAACGAATCTTTACCCTTATTTTGATATCTGGTACCAATGAAAGAAACTTTGTTGAAGCCTCGTGGGGAAATTTGCATTTTCAACCAATGCTCTTGACTTGAGCAATGTCTCTTTTCTGATGGTTTTTGCAACAAGTAAAAGTAGGGTTCAGAAGGTAGCTCTCGATGAGATCAACTCAGTTTTTCAGTCATAAACCTTCAACTGCATATTAGTTGAAAATATTGTACTACAATAATCTAGAACCTAATACAACCTGAGCTGACCAACGAAAGAAACCTACCTAACCTTACTTAACTTCCATGCTGGGGGACAGACCCCCTGCCATATTAAACAGAAAATACTTACAGTATTAAAGAATTAGTAAATTTGCATTTTCAGCCAATATGGCTTTCGAGTTGAGCAATGTGTGTTTTCGGTAGGTTTTGTGACTAGTAAAAGTAGGGTTCATAAAATAGCAATGCCTGCACCTTAATACTAACATAATGCTGCCACACTAGATAAATTACACCACCTGTGTTCGAAAACACACACACACACACACCGACAGAGGCTTACCTGCTGTTAACCAACTGCCAAACATATCGGGTCGATGTGGGACCATCTGTGCGAAATGTCTTTTCATCGCAGAAGACTACTCGGTCCCAAAACATTTATGGCTTGTCAGCTTACTCAAGTGTGTATTTCATTCTGGCCTCCATGTGACGTTCAGTTAACAATTGTTTGATTGCAGGTCTACAACTGTAATGCCCTTTGGAGTGATGCCTGTTGCAGACTGAGTGTTGCAATGCAGGTCGAGGTCATCACTGATGCTAGCAGCGGACTTGAATGGGTCAATGTCAATGGCAGTTGTTATGGCCTGGTTAAGAGAAATAAGTTGTGATAATTATAGGCCTGGTTACGAGAAATATAGAGTGAAAATGATATTACAGTAAGTACTCGTATAACGTCATCCCACTTAACATTGTTTCAGTACAGTACTACATTGCTAAACTTTTAGAGACCAAAAATTCGTTTAACGTCCCGATGATCTGATACTACGTCGTTATGTGTTGTCACAGACTACATTTTATTATGCATCACCCTCTCTCGTTTGCCCGTGCTATGATCTCTCGGCTCGGCGCAGTCTCAGTGACTCGCTACCCTCCTCCTCCCTTCCCGCCCTCCTCCTCACCTCCCGCCCTCCTCCATTCCTGCCCTCCTTCTCCCCTCCCGCCATCCGCTTCCCCTCCCGCCATCCGCCTCTCCTCCCGCCATCCGCCTCCCCTGCTTCACCACCTACCACACATTCCCTCTACCACCTCCGCCCATCGGTGAGTACCAATACCAACTTAGTACTGTAGTTGCATATGTATGCACTATTTTATATAGAATTGGCAATGATTTTCTATTTATGTAATGTATTTCATGGGGCAATGGGAGGCTCGGGAACGTAACTCCCGTATTTTATCTATTTCTTATGGGGAAAATTGATCCGCTTAACGTTGTTTTGTATAATGTCGTGTATTTAGGAACGTAACCCCGACGTTAAGCGAGGACCCCCTGTATGTCATTAGATAACCCCTACATTTCCCACATACCTCCACATTATTTTATGACACACACTCAACCTGGTTGCCCTCTGGGGAAGAAGTACAGCGTGGTTGTCAGTAGTGCTAGTCTCCAGGTTTCGCTTAATTCATAGCACGGCAGAATTATGATGGACATCAACCCGCCAGGCAATATCAGAAATATTGTATCCTTCATTGTGGAGGGCGACAGTAGCTCCTTGTGTTTCCTCGGAGGTTTCCATTCTGAATGGCATAACTAACACAGTACACTGTATTTGCCTCATGTTGCCTCTGATATGCTTCAAAACCAGCATTGTGGTGTGTTTCGTGGAACAGGTTTACCAACACTGAACCTTGTCTTAAGAATTGATTAACACTTGGCAACATAAAGAAAAGGCGATTCTTATGCACTGATTCGGGACCCCATGTATGCTGTATTAATTCGTAACCCAAATATAAATACTGATGACAACTGTCTCCTTATACTATGTGAAAGTAATCACTTAACCATTTATTTTATTCCTATATGGCAACTTGCCCCGAGTTGGAGAGTGAATGGCGGTGGGTGAAGACACGCATACCAACCCTCCCGAGACATCACAAGTTTTATGTATAATTTCGGAAGTCATCTGACCCACCCTGTCAGATACTTTTTTAACTACTGTACATCTACTTGAAATTATGTGTTGAAAAATATTCTAACCATAACATAGGTCACCGCTAACTCCTGCACACATAATCAACTAACTCTGATGTACAGCACTACTGTCAAGCATATGATTTTGCTTGCACTTGGGTGAGGAGCAGTAAGGTGGGTTATAAGAAGGGTCTAATCACGTGCATCCCTCACAATATCTGGCGGGTAACTGACCATGAGGCATGCGTCTTCAGACAAATATACACAAGTTGAGTTGCCAATTACACAAATATCCCATACAAAGTATTACCTCCCACCTGGACATTGAAAATATGCAGCCAAAATTAAGAACGTTCAGGAACATCAACCGGGGTTTAAGGGTTAAATGATGTATAATAGATTTTCTAAATTTTCTTCTCCATTCATATTAAACTTGTGTCATGTAATGATTGATATCTTCCAATTGCAGGGTGGGCAGATTCTACGTATGGGTCTTGCTCTTAGTGCAGTGAGAGATATCCCCATCACAGTAAATAAAGTACGTGCGGGAAGAAAGAATCCTGGTCTACGCCCTCAGCATTTAACAGGTAATTGTTTACTCTTTTTTTGGTATGGGCTTGTCCATCTATACTTAGGTGTCCATAAACATTTCATTGTATTGATTTGGACATTCTGATGAAGCTTCACATTATAGTAAAACCCTCATATTACAAAATAATAGGGGCTCTAGCCCTTACAAAATATTAGTAACACACTCTCTCTTGATACCTTTTCCATGAAGAAAAGTGCAAACTATTATGTGCTATCGTGGACAAAAGTTCGCTCCCTATGGTGGAACCGAGTCACGGGAATGAGTCTCCGAACTGACTACCCTGACTGTGTGCGGGTGTGCTGTTTTGTCTCATTTGGGGTCGATGCTGCTTCAGTTTTGGAGGGAGCGAACTTTTGTCCACGATAGTACATATACTGTACAGTATTATGTATTTGCATGTACCCTGGTTTATTCATTACTCAAAAGTAATATATAACATTGTTAGGAAGGTATCTTCATATCAAGTGAAGATTTACAGATAACTTTCTTTTCACACTTGCGTCTGTTAATATCGTGGGTGACAGTGTAACCAGGGTAGACTAGTCACTGTAACCACCAGGCTACTGGGTCAAGCTGTGAGGTGTTATGTTGTTTTTTAACTCATCTTTTCAGGTAGATATACGTAACTTTCTTCATTTATTTTTACTTGTTTAAATTCACACACCTGTCTATATACATACAGTATTGTGAAAAAAGTAAAAGAAATACAGTAATTGTCATAAGGCAAACACATAAAGGGAATATACTTTCATTTGGATTTTATTTAATAGTTTAGCAGTATTTGTACAGTATGTTTTGTTGTAACTTATTTATTTTTATTATTTTATTTATTCCTCACATTTACTGGTACCGTATACAGTATATTATTTTAAGAAAACTAAGGCTTGTCGTATATTTTTAATGTCAAATTTTATATAATATTTTTCTATAGTGTTTAATATTTTATATTACCAATGATAAAACATACACCAGCTAGTCTCCCCCTCCCTCCCTCCCCCCTCCTTCCAACTCAGTGTCTCACACAAGTCTTTAAACTCGAGATGTTGTGGTGTATATAAACATTGTGTGTGGGTGCGTGTGTGTGTGTTACCTTGTTATACAGTATTTAATAATTTTTTGGCAGGACTCCAGATAGCTCGTGATGCTTGTAATGGCAAGCTGGAGGGAGGTCAGATTGGGTCGTGTGAAGTGAGTTTTTACCCTGACCATATTTCTGGTGGTCGATACATGGCTGACACTCAGACTGCAGGGTAAGATGCATTATTTTTTGCAAAATGTTTGATGTTATATTTAATTTCATTTCATGGTAAGTTGATACTTTTACAGGAATGAGGCATCAGTATCCTCAACAGCTCAAAACTAACTTTTAATTCTCTTGCTCTTATATTTGTTTTTCCTTTTTTGTGCCTTTTAAATTTGCCAATTCTTATTTTTAATTCTGAAATTGACCTTGCCTCAGTTATAGGAGTTGAAACCGGAAGACAAGTACACAGGGTTGTTTGATTTAAATCAAGTTAATTTAAATGATTTATATCAAAAGATATTTTATAAAAATCATCGATTTAAATCACAAATTGATTTTTACACATAAATGTAAAGGGAAGGCAGAAAAAACTAAACAAAGCCTACTGTATTGTTAATCAGCCACAGAAACAGAATGTGCTCTTAACACAGAAGTCTGTACTCTATAACTAAACAAAAGAAACTTCAACTTTTGTAACGTTCACTATTCAGTGTTCTCACAACAAAAACTACAATATTTGCTCTGTTACTGAAACAACAAACAAATTTCAGATGAGTAGCATCACCTTTCTTACCTCAGCTTACATGTTCCCATGTATTGTACTTATGCTTTAAACAAGTAGGAGTTGCATGTAAATATTAAGGACACTGATAACTTCTTTATAATTTGCATATAGAAAAATTTAGCAAAACCAACTGAATTGCACTACTTTTGGATACAACAAGACATTTAATATGTATAAAAATCCATTTCTATTGTTTCTTAGGCCTTGTTAAAATACACAACAATTTCGAACTTACTTAAGCATCTTCATTATCAAAACCATGAGCAGTGTGTGCATTCCAGTGGATGATGCAATACTCATCTTTGATGATGTAATATACTCATTTTGGACTGGATGGTGACTATCATGGTGCAATAATAATTTTTTTGGATTCGGATTCATACAAACTTGAATAAAAAAAATCAGGTTTAAATAAAACACGATATCTGAGAGACACAATCAAAATAAAGTTCACTCAATTGTCTCACCGTGCTAAGATGTATAAATACAGAAACTAAAATCTTTGTGACAATATTTCAGCTATTACAACACAAAATAGCGGAGCTTCTTTGTGCGCGTTTACAGCTGATTCGCCAGGCAAGAAGATGACGGTAGCAATGCGTGTGATGGAGGGTGTGGGAGGGGGTTTTGAGAATTGCAATTAAATACCAGGTAGCGACGTGTCCTCCTAATATTGTGCATTTAAGTAATTATTAGATGTTTTAATTGCCTGTATGTTGGCCTGGCGAGTTAATGCAAGGCATATACATACGTAGGTATAAAGTTAGACTTCGCATTCTGGATTGAACAAAAATATGACTTAAATCAAATGAATCAGATTTTTTTTTATAATAAATAAATGAACAACCCTTTAAGTACAGGTATTTGTAACTTTCCAGCTTCACATGTGTTTTTCATGCTTGAAGACCCATTAAGTCCCTCTTTCTGTCCATGTGGAAACTAAATCTCCCATATCTCCCATGCAGTTATAGGTACTGTACCTTCCAGCTAGGTAACATGCTTCATTAGTGGGGAGATAAGGGTAGAAGGGGAGGTTCACTGTGACTGTTGAACCATTCAGGTGTTCATTAATATAGGGTCAAGTAGTCATGGTATCTCTCTTGGTCCTGCTGCCAGACCTTATGACATAGCATAGTTAATATAATTGTTTGTTTAAAGCCAAGCAAACTTACTTTACTTTTATTAATGTATTTTCAGGAGTGTAAGTTTACTAGTCCAGTCAGTCCTGCCATGTGCACTATATGCTGACTCTCCCTCATGTTTTGTACTACGTGGTGGCACAAATGCTGAATTTGCTCCACAGGTTGATTATACAATACAGGTAAGAATGATTTCTTTTTGAAGGACATGTGATCAATAAGATAAATATTTTTTATAACTACGAAGGAGCAATGGTTGTTGTGACTGCCTGATAACAGAGAAGTAGTTGTAGGAGTATAGTAATAGTAGAGGAATGGTCAGAAAGTATTATCTCTGAAGTCATTTTTCACAACTTCTCCCCATGTCACTTCTTGGCCAATCTTTGCTCTCTTCCTTTAATCCATCTCAGCATAATTGTTTACATGACCTTGCCAATATTCTCAATACCCAGGTGGCCTCTTAGCTCAAAACAGGGATAGGGATACATGTCTTTCAATGTCATGTTACACATCCCTCTCACCATTGTCATTTTAGCTTACTGAAGCCTCTGTACACTCAACAAAAACTTCTCAAACACCTGGGGACGATGGATGTGAGAATGAGCAGAATGGGGCTTGTCATCTCGGAATGGTTTCAGATTCTTTGTTCATTTTTCAGATTGCATAGTGCTTATAGCGTTAGATAAGTGTTTGGTGATAGTGTACAGTATGTCATTAAATGCCCATGTTTTACCGCCATACAATAAGACACTGTTCGCGCTAGCTGCACACAACAGTGTTGTTTTCTTTGAGCATTGTTAATTTTCTCATTATGAATGTCCTTGTTTCTACTGTTACGACCACTACTGAATAATCCTCTTCTTCCAGCAGTGCTTTAACTCCTAGGCCCATTTATCAGACTCACGTTCTGAAATAACAGCTTTGGTTAACAGACCAGAATCATGTAGACAAACCTTTGCTACCTCCAGCTGACAGTTGAAAATGACATTTCCATACAATTTCATTGTGAGCATACATCCAAGGAAACTATTCCTTAAATCGTGTAATCAGGGTTCAAAGTAACACCAGCTTGTAACAACTAACACTTAATATATTTACAATGATAAAGAGTACAGACAATAACACTGTATGGTCATGTGACCCAACTAATTTAATTCAGGTTGGACCTCGTTAATCCGGGAAACTTGAGGCCGGACTGGTTCCGTATGATAAAAAATTCTGAACCATTGAAGCCGATGTTAAAAAAAGGCACACTAGGCCCTGACCAATGTACAGTACCACTGTCTAATTTCTTCAGTACAGTAAACCCTCGATAACTGGGCATTTGATAACTCGGAATTTCATATAACTTGACCTGGATATGGTCTCGGAATGTATTAGTATAACTCGGGAAATGCCGAGATATGTAATATTATCTGGGAAAATCTCTCCATATCTGGCCACCTGCATTACCTACCATGCCTCTGTGTCCTACCATGTTGTGTTTACTCCTGCCTTTGTTGTGATTTTTTTTTTTTTTTTGTTCATGTTGTGGTGAATCATTTTATAATTTTTGTAGCCATGAGTTCCCAACCTAAACAGGGTGGTGCAGTGCTCAAAAGGAAGCACTCTAGCTATAGTATAGACATAAAATTAGAAGTGATTAGGCAAAAGAAGAGTGGGAGTGGATAATCCACCTAGTCCTGTTTCTTTTTCATCCTCCGACTAATCCTCCTCTCCTAACACCCACCTCCATTAATCCAATCAAGCCAAACATCTTTGCCTTTGAAGCTAAGTAAATAAAATCTATTATTAATGAAAGTCAATGGAAAATAGGTTTTGTTATACATGTATGAATTTTTGCTAAAAAGGGTTTTCAGGAACACAATCTGTTTGTAAATTAGGGTCAGCCTGCAGTCAACAATTTATATGCTGTACTGTACAATATTTTTATTTTGGAGTCATTGAATGGCTTTGGAAAGTTTTTGATTTTTTTTTATGTTTTAGGGAACTTCAACTTTCTTATACAAGTAATTAGAAGTCATTGAGCTAACCATACAAGAAGTCCTGTTTCAGATACAGAGAAGTACTGTTAAGTAATTTTTTCTTTTCAGGTCTTCAGGAAAGTTCTTTCATGGTTTGGAGGGGAATTTCAGCTATCCATCAATAAAAGGTAAAGATATGAAAGCTAAGTTATTATATGTTGGCTATAACACAATGCCAAGTAGTTAATTTATCATATTTTTTTTCAGAATTGGACCAGTATGAACTATAATGACACAGGTTACCCCCCCCAAGATGTGATATTTCACTTTAACAATGGTTATGAATTAACACCATCTCCCTATGTACGATCAAAGCAACTCCCATTAACAATATCTATCAATATCCATTGGTCGGATTTTTTTTTCTCAAATGTAAACTATGGGTTGTTTATATTCAAAGTAATTGTCGCCTTGTTAGGATTCCATCAATGCAAGTTATTTTTCTATGGCAAGTCAGTGACATTTTATTAGGAAACAATATTTAACCCAATGCACCACACATCTCTTCGTTCACTTGTCAGTCTACCCACATGCCGCCACATGGCCAACCCGCGCATTGCAGCCCTGTGTCTGGTTCTTTGTCAATCGTAAACCCTCCATTGCATGGCTCCACTACTATCAGCCGGCATCGTACATTCTACTTATTATCAGTGTTTTTTTTTCTTATATAGTGAGAGGACAGCACTAACACTTAGATTGAACTCTGTTATGGTGACTGTGAAGTGATATTTTCTGTTTTTGTGATCGTAAGTTGTGTCGACTGTTGTTTTGAAAATGTGAGCAGTGTCGGCCGTTGGTGTTTTTGTTATCATCGTTCGCTCTGTTTTTGTGACAAGTGCTTTTGCTCTCATTTTGTGACTGAAGTGAGCAGTATAACTTTGAAAATGTCTGGGAGGGCCAAGGCATCCAAGACAACCATGTCTCTGAGGTGAAGCTTGACATTCTTAAGCAGCATGAGACTCCCTAGAGGCGGTATGGGAGTCAGAGTGATGTCTCCACTCCACCTACAAGAGTCCCCTTAGCCTCGAAGGGGACATGTGATGATGACCAGATTTATACAATATGATGTGCTGAGTGTTGTTTACTGTTTTGTACTGACAGTAGTATTGTAGGAAATTTTTGGTTGGTGTTACATGTGTGTTTTGGGACTGGCTGGGAACGCATCCCATTGAACCCCATGTTATAATGCTCCCTGTTTACAATTTTTCGCCTAGCAATGGGTTTTTCAGGAACGTAACCCCATCGTATCTCGGGAGTTACCTGACTTTATCATGTAACACCATTTTGGGGTGACCATGAGTATGTACTCTCAGGACTTTTTTTTAGGATTTTCCAAGCAAATCTATAGGGCCTGGCACCTTGTGATAATCTAAAGATTGTCCACTTCCTTTTGACAACTGTCATTCATAATGAGAAATTGAAGGTCATAGTTTTCCTTATGCCAGGGCCTACGACATGGGAATGTGATGAGTTTTGATGTCACTCAACTCAACTCTTTCTCCTGCACAGATTACTCTTTGATTTACAATGTTGAACATCAGATTCTCCAGTCATCAATCTCCTTGAGGAAAGATGTGTCTGTCCAACTTCTCATCTGTTTAGAAAAATGATAACCAGTATGACATGTTAGCATTTAATAATGGCTGATAATATTTTCTCAGTTTCTTGTTATCAGCTGTTTTGCTGAAATTCTCACACACACACACACATCCTGAGTTAATTATTTTATTTTCAAGTCAAATTACATATTGTATTTTTTTTTAAGGTGTTACATTAATCATGATGAACCATACACCTTAAGAGGCTAATCATAAGAGAATATAATGCTGAATCAATACATAAACCTGACAAATGTATTTCTTAAAATATGTGCTGTACAGTTGTACCCCGCTTTACGCGGTTTCACTTAACGCGATTTCTCATATACGCGGTGCCTCTCCAGAACCGAACTTTCACTTAACGCGGTTCATCTACCAATATACGCGCAGAGTGTCCGGCTCGAGACGCTATTTTTAGATTTGCCCCACCCGCCACCCGCTCCTGCCTGCCTCGCCTCTCCCTCCTCCTCCTCCTCCTCCTCCTCCTCCTCCTCCTCCTCCTCCTCCCCCCCCCCTCCCTCCCTCCCCTCCGCCTCCATTCCCGTATGCCGACCCATCTCTTCTACTAATGTACTGTAAGTGTTACACCTAACTTTTAGTTTTCCTAACCTAACCTTTATTTTTCCTAACTTAACCTTTATTTTTCCTAACCTAACCTCTTGTATATTACTTGTTTGTTCATACCATCATAAAGTTAAGATAAAATTTTTACTACAACATAGTTGTGTGTCGTCAAAAAGTGGAGTTTGGGGGTCGGGCCAGTTTCTATTGGAATTAATCCCATATGTTCTGTTGTTCACTTAACGCGGTTTTCACTTAACGAGGTACCCTGTGGGTTCAATTGACCGCGTAAAGCGGGGTACATCTGTACAGTGTACAGTACAGTACTTAGATAGTTTTAACCCATTTCTTAAAGCCCTCTAGTATCCTCGTTAAAGATACTATGTACTCAACAAAAAAGTTTTTGTAAATAGGTGTTGGTAGTGAGGTGCAGCAAACTGATACTATACATGTGAGACTGAGAGTATGAGATAGTGAGACACATGCTGCATGACACCCACACACAGACGATCAACCGCATGTATGAACACAAACCGTCTGGACTGATGCTGGATTTTCCAGACTTTTAAAAATATTTTTGGCGAATAGAGGAGTGGTCCAGACCACCTCAGAGAGTCCTTAAAAAGTGAATTCCAATATACCCCCTGTATTGAAGTCCAATTTATCAAGATTTTACTGGATTTGAAAACCAGTATTTATTGAATATAAATAATTATTTTCAACACATCTATTTCAGAGGCTTCTATCCAATGGGAAAGGGTGAAGTAACCTTAAAAGTAAAACCCTCTGTGGAAGGCCTGTATGCAGCTGATTTTACGGACTTTGGAGATCTGGTATCTGTTTATGGAACAGCATATGTTTCTGGGGTTCTCCCTATCAAGGTACAGTATTTTATTATGTATCCTCAATAAACTTTTTATTTGTGTATTTTGAAGAGAGCAAAAAAGGTTATATAATAGAATAGGTCATACTCTGTGGGTGGGTGTCTGGGTATCCATAAATGTGTCTGGATTGATCTGGTATTATCTAATTCAAATGCTTTAAATAAATTTTAATTGCAGTAAGAAATTGTTATTTAACAAAAAAAATTAACTTCAACAGTATAGTATTATCTAAGCCATTGTATAGGGCCCTATGATAGTTGTACTGACTCAGCATGACTGCCACCTTGTTATGCTCCCTGAGTACCTGAGTAGAATAGCAATACGACTACATAGCTTTCTCTCCTACCATACTCAAGTCCAGGGGTGGACAGTTATTTTGACTGACGGGCCACTTCATGAATGGTGGTATACTTTGCAGGCTACACAATATAGATACAAGCACATAATACTGTATTTGCACAAAGTAAAGCTTTGAACAGTACAGTATTTGTAAATACAGTATAGGATATATGGAAAATATTAAGTAACATCTGTTCATATCAATTTTTGGTAATGATTAATTGATTGTGGTACTTACATCCCTGGCAACGCAACAGCATAGGTCTTATGTCGCCAAATTAAAAAGCTAAAATCAAATAATGCAAGGTAAAAAAACATAAGTAACATAGAACTTTCGTAAAAACATTTAAAAGTGAATAGATAAACCTCAAAGCTTGTGTAGCAGGCCAGATTCCTTCACAAAGGAGAAGACGTTGCCTCCCACAAAACCCACTCCCCCCTCCAGCACCAAAGAGAGATGGTAAGACCCGTCTCCTCCTGGGCACTGGGATAGGTGCTTACTACGAAGATCTCTGAGAATGGGGCACTCCACCAGGAGGTGTCGAACAGTCAATGGGACCAGGCAGTTATCACAATGGGGAGGGGGTGCCCTCTCCATTAAAAAATTCCGAGTCGGGCATGTGGTTAATACAGAGGTGGGCCAAAGCAGTCTCCTGGTTGTGCGACAGTCGCTAGTATTCCCAGGCACCTGGATTGCCAACTTAGGGAGATGGCAGCTCTTATTACTGGCTTCATATCAGAGGCAGGTACAGGGGAATGATGTGCCACAGAGCGAGAAATATCTGCTTTTACTCCAGCACCAGCACGTTCATTCCTATTCTACCCCATATGGGCTGGAACCCAGCCAAAACTGACTTTCCGGCCCCGACGTTGGATGAAATACAGCCACTGTAAAATATTTAGAACTAAGGGATGGGGCGATGAGACACTAGCTAAGGCCTGGAGAGCACTATGAGGATCGCTGAAAATAGTAAAATCGCTATGAGGTTGGGTAAAATTATCTTGAGGGCAAGTAAAATACCCAACAGCTCTGCCATGAAAATAAATGCCATATTAGTAAGACGACCATCCTGACAGACTTCAGGAAAGACTACCCCAAAACCCATCCTTGCATCTGACTTAGAGTGGTTGGTGTAAACAGGGATAGTCGTCCTGTGAGAGGAGGCATGCTCTCACAAAGAGAATGAATGACACAGGGAGGGAGTATGTCCTTCCTTTCATTAAAATACCGACAAACTTGAACTTCAGGGAGAATCCACGGAACTTCACTTGGGAACCGCATGGGGCATATCTGAACAGGAGGAAGACAAAGAATACTCACAACCTCCCTTACCCTGAAGCTGAAAGGTCATGGGAGGCTTGGATGCTGAATGTAGTGTGAGGACTTAATCTCGCCAACTATGGTCAACTACACAAGTGTTGGTTACAGACTGTGGAAGGCGGTGGAAGCTAAACCAACACTGGGCTTGGAGATATAGACGTGGAAGATCGAAGGGTGGCTCATCAGCATAACTAATAGAATTGGGATGGCTGAAGACCTGAAGGCACCAGTCGCCAGGTGTACCCCGGCGTGATGAATAGAGTTCAGTGTATTGAGTCTAGTTTCAGTGGCTGAGGAGTACATCTCACACCCATAATCCATTTTGGGTCTAGCTAGCAAGCAAATTGCAGAATTCCTCGGTCAGCACCCCACTATGTGTGCCCCAAGACTCTCAATAACTTGAGAGCATGCTAGCAAGACTCTCTGAGGTAACAAACATGTGGTTGCCATGTACATAATCTGATTGTCGAAGATAATGCCCAGGAAACGGGTCTCTGTGACACATCACACACGACGACCATAGGGCTGAGATCGGGATCTGGGTGAACACCTTTAAGACAGCAGAAATGTATGGTTATGGTCTTCAAGGGAAAAAGTCCGAAACCATGCTCTGTGGTTCAACGTGAAACCTTGTCTAGTGCAAGTTGCATGCAACGTTCAGCCACTTAGATGTGGGAAGCTGCGTACAGCATGCCCGGATAATTCGCAGATTTTTATTTCACGGTCCTCTATTATTCGTGGATGACACCCTGGATGTTCACTCATGCGCCATAGTTTCGATGTACCCTCTACCCCTACTCCTGGCTCGAGGAAAGTCGTAGTCAGGGCTGTAAACCGAACGGTCCCTCTTGTATAATGGTATTAAGTACACTATAGTGATGGTAAATATAGTGTTGTGAAGTCACTAAAAAATAGTATCGTGCATATATTCTCTCAAATATTACATCATGAACTGCTATTCGAAAAATACAGCGAAGCTTCGAGCTACCACATTGCACCACTGAACGATGGGGGGGGGGGGGTGTTGGTGAGTGTACCCAAGAATGTCTGCGGGTAGTTTTAATGTTGGCGGTATTTTCGCGGCAGGTATGGGTAGGCACGAAATTTTGTGGCATCTCTTGTGATACAAGCATAATTTATAATATTGAAGTGGGGAGGAGAAGGTTATACTACAGGGCATTTCAACATGTGCAGAGAGGTAAGATTGGCTGGGAGTGAATGCACTGGCTGAGTATGAGTTGTTGATAATTTTTACATTGGTTAGGACTGGGCTGTTTTTATAGTGCGTGCATGCGTGCGTGTGTGCCAGATACAGGAAAAACGAAGAGAAAAGCGTCGTGATTTATACATGGCCTTCATTTACCTTACTAAGGCCTCCTATTTTGTCAACAGGGAAGCCCTCTGGCGGACCCTCAGTCGTTTTGGCTGCCTACTAATATTCATTGCCACTGTAGGACACTGCCGTTCATGCCATCATGGAGTTGCCTCATCCAAACGGGGGTAAAACAAGGATTTGTACCGGCACCAACTCTCTCTTCCATTTTCTTGGCTGCCTTCCTTACTAGTGCCAGTGCCAATTTAGCTGGTGGGGTGGACATCCAGTACCAGATTAAGGAACTTCTCAATATAAGATGACTCCAGGCAGGAACAAAGGTGTTGGCAGCTTTCATCACTGAACTTCAGTATACAGATGATCTCACCCTCATCGCTCACACTGAACGCGACCTACAGGAGATCCTGAACACTACGCAGATGTGTTATATACAGACATGAGCCTTGAGGTGGATGTACGTAATACTTGGATTTTCTTTTAGCCTGCCCCTGGCTCAGTCACACCTCCACCATCCATCCAGCTTAACAGTACTATCCTCTCTAATGTTACCCATTTTTAGTATCTTGGCTCCTACCTGTCCACTACCGCGGACATCGATGAAGAGATTCAACATCAAATCAGATGTGCATCTCAAGACTTTGGCAGACTCCGTACCCGTGTCTTCAGCTATAGGGAGTTGGAACTATCTACAAAATTACACATATCGAGCAGTGGTCCTCCCCACCCTGCTATATGGAAGCAAGACATGGTTCACATACAGGAGGCACCTCAAGGCACTTGAAAACTTTCACCAACGTAGTCTACGTTTCATCCTCCGAGTTCGCTGGGAAGACGAGAACAAATACCAGTATTCTTGCTAACACCAACTGTAGGAACATCGAGGCTACCATTATCCATGAACAACTACATTGGACTGGCTATGTTACCTGCATGGATGATATTAGACTGCCAAAGGAGCTACTTTACAGTTACCTAACAAATAGTAAACTTAATGCTGACAGGCGATGGGAAAGGTATGAGATAAGTCTCAAGACAAACCAGAAAAAGTGCCAAATCAACCCCCTCACCTGGGAAACGATCACTCCACACCACAACGCTTAGAGAAGCTCCACACGAGAAGGTGTCAATACTTTCGAGTTAGCCTGACTGCAAGCTGAGGCAGACAAGTGCTAGCACCGGAAAGATGCTGCCGCTGTCCCTCCTGCACTAGATGTAGCCTTCCACACGTGAAACATCTGTGGATGATCCTGCCGGTCCCGTATTGTCCTCTCGAGTCACCTTAGAGCTCACCAACGAAGGTGACATCCTTAATAACTCATACTATCATTGTATCATAGCTGGATTATTATCATACTCTATTCTGAGTGACAGCAAAGTAATAAGCAGTAGTAGTAGTAGTAGTGTGTGCGTACGTGCGTTTCGTAATGTTACATGAGAGGGAGTGAGGCGGATTAGTCAGCCACGTAGTACAATTCACTGCCTTCACATACGTTCACCCCCACCCCCACACACACACACCTATGCTCTTCATTTTTCTTATTTGTAGTTTTATATTATATTTTGTTTATTTCTAAGTCACATTAGAGTACAGTGACATCCCCGTTGGTTCAGTCTCTGCACACCTGTTGATTCGTAAAAATGAGTATAAAGACTTTTAGTCTTTTCTTGGATCACGTTGCTGTCGATCGGAACATTTTTGCAGTGCTGGTCCTCAGTCCAAATGTTCAGTGCTTTCTCAGTTTTCACTATGTTCTTGTCACGAACAACCTGTGCCACTTTAGCACTTACAGGAGCACTCGCTTGAACAGAATCACGAATTGCTTTTTCATTCTTTCTTATATACCGCACTGTGGATTCGTTCACACCAAACAACCGACCAACCTCGGCAGCACTCATCCCCTTTATTAACTTGTCTAATAATTCAATTTTCTTTGCCAGGATCATCACTGTCTTTTGCCTTTTATGTTTCACTCCACTAGCACTAGCACTGACACTAGGCAGTCTTTTTGGGGCCATTTTCACAAAGAAACATGAAAGTTTTGAGAGTATGACACGGGTTGCAAGGTCACGGGTACTGGGTGAGGGCAAACAGAGTGAGATGAGATGCCACGGGCGTGTGGGGTGACTCACTGCGCTGAGGGAGAAAAGGCTCGCATGCTAGCCACCTGAGCCACCAGCTGCTCACCGCAAATCGTCGAAATTGCGAATCGTAAACCTGCAAATGGGAAGGGTCTACTGTATTATTTTAAGAAAACTATGGTTACAGGAGGAAAATACACACAAAAGTTTTTCCTAAATGCTCCCTGTGGAAATGGAGGGTGAGTCTTATATGCCGTAAAATGTGGTACATTTAAAAGAAAGTATATATACAGTATTTGCACAGTTACTGTAAATGGATTATTTTATGTGACAGCCAAAGCATGACCAGATGCAAAAACACCAAAATTAGGAAATTGTCAAATAATGTCCAAATATTTCAAACTCAATTACGGTAATTCAGATTTTTTAATAATTTGAGTGACCCAGAGCCCCTTTTTGTTTAATTAACTAGGGTATAGTGTACTGTTAAGATGAGAATTATGATTCTTGCATTCATGATACTGTATTGGCAGGTTTTACTACATATTTTTTTCTTATTTTAGGTAGCTCACAAGATGGCAGATACTGCTCAGCAACTATTACTGGAGAAGTTGCCCAAAAATGTTGAAATTTATATTGACCGAATCAAAGAGTATGCAGAGAGAGGCATGGGAAATGGTTCAGGCATTGTGTAAGTGAAGAGAACATGAAGTAGATTTATAAATAGACAAAACAACCATTTATTGTTGGGTATCCCTATTAAGGACAGACTAAAAATTTACTTTATAGCCAGAACAGACGATAATATTGCATATACAGTAATATGAATTACAGTACAGTATTTTCATGTTTTACTGAGGATGTAATCTATTTTACTGCCAAAACAAGAGATTAATTTCTGTAAAATATGGCAATACTGTACTGTCATTATTGATAGTACAGTTGCAGAAATGTGTTCCTATCCCCCTTTGTCTCCAAACGACCAACCTATATGACCTAAAGCAAACACAACCAATACCCATCCATTCATAAACAGTGATACTACTACTGCAATGTTGCTGTTTTGAGACACGGGTTACCACAGGGGGCGTAAAAACACATTTTCGCAAATTGTACCATATGCAGTATACCTAACCTACCCTATATCACCCTTCCTCAACTCAGAGGACAGGTCAGGTGACCTGATTCATTGTTCTATGTCTTTTTCTCTTGATTTTGTTATGTTAGTTAGCTGAAAAGGGTCTTAGTATACCAGTAACAAAATTTCATCTTTAATATCTCCAATGTGGGTTTTTACTTCATTTACCAGTGTAACCATTACACTTTTGCTATATCATCAACATATTATGACTTCACTTCCCAATGTAAGTGTTACATTTATTTATTACTGTATTATTCACTTTATCATTACTTTAAAATACTGCACTGTACTGTATACAGTATACAGTACAGTATTTTCTTTATTTCTAAGCCACATTACAGTATTGTAATGATGTGCACTTGAAGCACAGAATCCCCAATTTTTTCGACTTTCCTCCTGAATTTTTCCCAGTGAGTCGAAGATTGTTAAACCAAAAATTGACGATCATTAAACAACAAAGGGTGTTAAAAATTTTAAATCGCTAAACCGAAATGTCACTAAGTCAACAATCACTAAACGAAAGATACCTGTATTGTTTAGTGAAGGAACAAGCAACTTAATTTGGCTTTGATGAGTGTTATCTGTGGCCATGGATCTAAACCCCCTATTTATTGTTAGTTTTTAGTTTTACCAACCACAGATTTACCAACCACGAGGTTTTTCAGGAACCTAACCCCTGCAGTTGGCCAGGGATTACTGTAGTATATTTTGTTTATTTACAATACGGTATATTGTATGTGTACAGTGGTTCTTGCATAAATAAATACAGCTCTATGTCTGTTTGTTCAAGAAGAATAGTTTAGACTTTCAGAAAACTTTCTCCAGCACCTATAAACATACCTGGGATGTGTTATGTTTATCCATGAGAGATGTGTAGTTTAGACTCTTGGAAAAATTACAAGATGATAAATTTGTCTCAATAGCTACCTGGAAATCTCTCATTCCCAGAAGAGCTCTGCACCAATTATTCTGGCTAATGGGGATATTGCTGTTAGGTTTTGTAAATTTATAGTAGCACATATAGTGAATATGGTTCTGTTCTTTATGTAGTAATACAGTATAAAGAAAGATTCTATGGGTACAGTAGGCAAGCCCAGGTTAAAGAAGCTAACCGGTAAAGTTAGTTCAATACAAACATATGTTGGGTATCTATCATTGACCGTAAATGACCCACGGAAATGCATAAATTTTAACCCTTCAAAAATAATATTCATATGCAGTATAGTTTAACCCCAACTTTTTGCATAATATTTTATCATAAAAACTCGAATTGTACAGTACAGTCTCTCCTCAACTTGCGACGGGATTCCGGACCGGCGACCAGGTCGTAAGTCGAATTGGTCGTAAGTCGAAAATGCGAAAATAATACATAGAAATTCTAAAATGAAATATGGTACAGTAATAGTAATCAATCACAAACCAAGATAATGAAAAATTAATAAAGTGTTACTGTGCACTTACCTTTAATGTAGTCAGCTGAATGCACACGGGGCCTCAATAATTTTTTAATTAAACATGGAGACTACATTAATTGGATGAAGCAGAGGAGGAGACAGGGCTGAGTGGGTCATCAATTTCGCTTTCTCCAGACAGGCTAACATACTTGCTTTTTGAAGGTATTGGATCATCTTTAGGGAGCGAAGAGGCAGCAGTGGTGGGGCGTGAGGAGACAGCAGTGGGGTACTTTTTAAAATATACAGTGAGTTCTGCTATAACGCGTGTTTTGATAACGCGAATTTGCTCTAACGCGATTTATGAATTAGGAACGATATTTGTAAAACGCGAACGCTTGTTTGCTATAACGCGATTTTTGCTTACTATTTCTCCAATTTTGTGGTACAGTATTAACTGTGAATATAGTAAAGAAGAATATCAACAAGAAGCATTCTGGTGATAGAATTCCCGGTGATGATCGCAAAAGAAAGGATATAACACTTGAAGAGAAGCTCGATTTTATCAACCTCAAAATCACCCTTCTCCCCCATCAAGTAAAGTGTTACATTTACTGTATGATTTTATTATTAGATATGAATGTAACATTTATTTAGGCTGTGCTATCCTTTGTGTTAGGCTTACTACTAAATTTTTTCGATTTCGAGTAATCTGCACCTAACCCTATTTTCTCCATAAGCTCTGTTATTTCTATTACGCGATTTTCTATAACACGATATTTTACAAGAACATAATTATCGTGTTATAGCAGAACTACCTGTATGTCCAATTTAGACTGCAAGCAAGTGCATTTTGCTCCATTCCTTCAAACATTTGCATCCCCTTATTAATAGTAGCAATTGCCTCTGCCTTGTCCTTCAAAGTTGTTGATATCATTGAGTGAGAGAAGTCAAGGTCGCGTGAAATGGTTGATACCGTTTTTTCCATTTTCATATTGCATTATTATTTTCATTTTCATCTCAAAAGTAATTGACTGTCTCCCTTTCTTATCAGCACCACGAGAACTCTCACTTTTACGCTTGCCAGTCATTTTAAAGGGAATTAGAAACAAAAAATTTTTCAGTACACAGCTTGATCACTAACAACAACGACGGCCAAACACCAACTGAGCAGGCTACGGCATGGATGCTGTACACCACGAGGTGGCCTAGCCCACGCTGTTGTACGGGATGGAAACGCTTCGGCACTGGAAAATACGTAATTTGAAAAATATTTTATACGACTACAGTGGTCGTATGTCCGGGTTGTTGTAAGTCGAGGAGTACCTGTATATGGTAAATCACATATTATAGCCAGATCAGCAGACAGAATTTAATGGCCACAGGTCATCATCAAGTAACCTGCGAGTTTCTCCTTTCGGATATACTGGGGTGTGCACAGAACTTGCTGTGGGGGCAAGGGATTATCAGTTCCCCAAGTCTGATGATATGCACAAAACAAGAATGATGTAGATGAACACGTTATCTTCCTCATATATACGAATTGTAGAATTTCCATCTACTGTACAGTGGTCGTTGCTTATTCTAGCCACTTCAACATCTAAACCCCATGGGTACGAGGGATCTCTGTGCTGAATAAAATTTTGGGCGATAGCCAAATAAGATATTAAAAGTAGTGTTCATTAATGAAGGGCTTAATAGCATTTTGAGATGCTGTCCTTTGATATTAAATAAGACGGTGGGTGAATCACAAACCCAGGAGAGCCAGCAAAAGAAAATGTCACCCTGTGAAAGAAATACTGGAGTACAAAAAATCATGTGGATTATGTAGTATACATTGGGGCCCCTAAATGTGACCAATCTGGAAATTTGATCTGGAAAATGGCACTTAGAGATGTAATTATCTCAAATATTAAGAATGATGAGCAAAATGGAAACCAAAGGTGAAAAAAAAATTAATAGGAAAAGTGCTGTTCCTCCACCCACTTTTTTGTTCTGTAAGTAAGTTTTGTTCAATACAGGGTAGTAATATCTCCATTAGCAGGAATCCCTTAAATCTGGAACTCGCCAATAGCATGAATTAAATTTTCTGAGGGGCGCATTTTCCAGAAAATTCTGCGAAAATTTTCCCGATACCCAGAAAATTCTGGGGATGGGGGAGTTTTTTTTCTGGGTTTGAGAGATGATGTAATGGACAAGTTCTGGAACTGCCAAGAACATTTTTCTGTTACCCAGAAATTTTGTGGATGAAGGTTTTTTTTCTGGCTTTGAGAGAGTTGTCTTGTTATCCAGAAATCTCTCATTCCGTGAAGAGCTCTGCAAAATAATTGCTCCAGCTATTTGAGGTATCTTTGTAATATAATTTTCATAAGGTGGATAGTTTACCCAGAGTACTGTCCATAAACATTACCATCTTGGTTTTAGCCGGTGTAAAGTTAGTCTTCACTGTGTAAAATGCAGGGTGAGTTTTGCAGTCATTCTTTACACTAGCATTTTAATATACAATAGTAAGCCCATAACTACAGGTAAAATCCCTCTAATCTGGCACACTCAGAACATGTTTGGTGCTGGATGGTAGAAACTTCTAAATTATAGAATATCCGCTAAAATCTGGTGAAAAAAATTCTCAACTTTTTTGTTACATGAAATATAAATACTGTACAGTACAAGTAATAAGAAAGTTAAACAGATAAAGTATAGCTATAAATTGAAGATGCATTCCTGGTAAAAATTTTTTTTTCCTATTTCCCCTAAAAAGAAACAGTAATGTACAGAATAGAGTGAATAATACAGTACAGTAATATTCTGCCCACATTGAAAGCAAACCTGCCAACAAGTTAGATAGATAAAGTATAAGAAATGCAGTACAGTGAGCCCTCGGTTAACGAAATTTCAGTTAACGAATTACCTTCCATAAGAATCTTCAATTCGGTTAACGAAAAAATTTCGGCTAACGAATTCCTTGCGAATTCCTCTCCGCATGTTTTCGCTTGCTCACCAGCTGGAATATTAGTCCGCCAATACAGTAATCGGTTTTAGGGCTTATATTCGTTCCCATTTGAGTAAATATCAAAAAGGTTGTACTATTCAATAATTTTCCAAGTTTTATATTAAAATTTTTAGTCATATTAACAATTATTTAACATAATTGAAGTACAAGAAACTAGTTTTTAGTGCTCCAAACAGCCACTTGACTCACCCAGCAGGCGTCAGTTTGTGTGTGCCCAGTGGAGGTAACATCTTGCTTGAGACTCTTGAACATAAACTATTTTTACAGTACAATTATCGGTCATTCTGAAATTTATTTTACATATTGACAATATATAGTGCAGTCCAGTGTTGATTTAAAGAAAATTATCTTGAATTACAGCTAGTGAACTTAAAATTTTATAGGTGAAATGAAGGCATGAAGCATGGGGTGATTTCTCTTCCACCCCCACTTCCTTCTCTTCTCCCTTCTCCTCCACCCCCACTTCTAATTCCCATCATCATCATCAACCAGGAGCCTTCTACGTACACACCTCAAAGTAAGTGTACTTTACTGCATTTATTTTTACTTTGTATGTAATTTTCGGTGAGCTGGAACCAATTAACCAAAATCCCATCGAAACAGGTTTCGGTTAACAAAATTTTCGGTTAACGAACGACCTTCTGGAACGAATTGTGTTTGTTAACCGAGGGACCACTGTATCTTGAATGTACGAGGTAGGAAGTGGTGGTGTTAGGAGGTATGAGCGAATGTCATTGCTGAAATTGACTCATAATGAGAGTTGAATAAGTACATCCTAACCATTTGATAACATTTACAATATATTTTCCAGGCTGTGGGCAGAAACTACCACAGGTTGTGTTCTGGGTGGGGCTGCCCTTGGCAAGAGAGGGAGAGGCGCCGAAGAGGACGGACTTACGGCAGCGAATGAAATTTTGCATAGTGTGGAAAGACGTGCCTGTCTGGATAAATATGCACAAGATCAGGTCAGTTTCATTGGAAAACATTTAAAATTTATTTGAATTTATTAATCTTGGATGTCCTATCATTCTTGTTAGTGCCCTTATATACAGTACAGTACTTTTTTTTCTTAGAGTATGTTTTTTTTTGTTGCTGTTATTATTAATTATGATAGTTATCAAGTAAAAGAGTTCCTGTATTTGGAAAATGAATGAATATACTAGAGATAAAAGTTGCAGAGAAGGTGAGAAAATTTGAAGAGTTCCAAGATGGGTGTGCTACCTGAAAATGAAAAGTTTACGAGTGTCTAAACTAGACCTTTTGCACAGTCGCACACTAGCCTACTTCCCCAGAACGTTTTTGGGTGCTGGAGATGTTTTCTTTGAGTCTAAACTCCTGTTCTGGAATCTGTAAATACAGTTCTAATTTAGTTAGAAACTTCATTTGTTTATTATAATAATCCAGAATAGTTTATCTAAAAGTTTGGTTCAATAAATATATTTAAAGATTAAAAATCTATAGGATAGGGGCATGAATGAAGCTGTGTGTTACAGCAAAGACGGTTAATTTCCACTCCCATGGAGTTGTGGGGGATTAGTGGGTCTCATGTAACTGACCTGACCTGATGCAATGTCAAACGGAGGTAGGATGGGGGATTAATGGTCTCATATTACTGACCTGATGGAATGTCAGGTTACCCTTTCTTGGGTGGAGGATTAGTGGGTCTCATGACCTGAAGATGTCTTGAATAAACACAAAACCTAAAGTAATTTTAGAGAGATTGTGGCAAGTACAGATATAAGTATAAATTAGCAAAGTTGTATCCCTTCAACATTACGTTACATAACACTTTAAAATATGGAGTGAGAAAGCAGAAAGGTGGGGGTAAATAGGTGGAGTGGAAATGAGTGTTGCCAAGTGCTCCTCAGCAGCTGATATTTAACTCGCTACCACCTAGTCACACACACGCAGATGTGTCTTAATTCCCTTGCTGGGGATGTGTGGGTGGTGTTGGAATGTGTTTGGTTGTTGGAGAGGGTGTTTGTGTGTGATGTAGGGTGTATGTGTGGGTGGTGTTGGAATTTGTTTGGTTGTTGGAGAGGGTGTTTGTGTGTGATGTAGGGTGTATGTGTGGGTGGTTTTGGTGTGTGTGTTGACGGAAGCGAACTTTTTGGGGGTGTAGGGTCGCGTGGTCAGTCCCCCTCCCTCCTTCCTCACTCAAGCATGGCTAATTGTGATAGGGAGATGAATTTGATACCATAACGATCCTTAATAAATTCTCTACAAAAATTTTCCAATAAGATATCCTTAAACGAAATATTTTTCTATGATGTAGTGATGGGAATTCCATTCTGTTATAAAAAAAATGTAAGAAATATTGATACCGTAGTCAGTAAAATCAGTTCTAATTTCGTTAAACACACAATTTTTTTTTATAAAAATAATCGTGAATACTTTTTCTGAAAGTTTGGTTAAATAAATACTATATATTGAAAAAACCAAAAGCTCTACTGTATATGATATGACGTGAATAGAGCTGTGTTACTTTTATCCTCTTCACTACTGATCGGCTTGTTAGTCTCTTGGGCGATCGGTCACATCTCTGTTACGCATCGCTGGCAAGTGTTCTTGTGTACTGTATATATTGTACTCCAACATGTGCTGTCATCTTCAGCCTAGAATAGGCAGACACTTCACTCAATCGACTGTAATACATAACTAATCATGTCTTAACACTTGTGATTAAGGTTGGGTGGTAGATTATTGAGTCACATTACTAACTTGACCTGATGCAGTGTCAGGTCACCCATTGTTGGGTGGGGGATAGTGGGTCTTATGACCTGAAGATGTCTTGAATGACATTTTTTACCTATGAGGAATATACAGTAGTAGGCAGCTACCAAACAGGGAGGTACTACCACCTGGGAAGATATTGGAAGCATAATGTATTGTCTTGTATTGTCTGATGGTAGAATCTGCTGTCATATGGCATCACGAAAATTGTGACCAAGTCCCAGGTTGCTGATCTGACTTTCTGCCTCATTTACACACAATTGCAGGGTCTCAATTGTTTCTCTACCATTGACAACACAACATACATATAGTACAGTCAACCCTCACTTTACGCGGTCCCACATTCCGCATTTCCACGTTTACACAGTACTCTGCCAGAACCCGGGGCGGTGCGTGTACCCCTTTATGCGGGTGAAGTACAATTTTTTTATTTAGCTCATAAAATTCATACAAATTATCCGGCCAGAATATAATTTACATTGCTGGAATTCTTACAATTTAATGATTATTTTGAATATAAGCATCATGGATTTTGCATTAGACATGCAAATTTTAGATCTGATGCAAGTATTTTGTTTACTCAGAGCAAATATGCTATCTTTTGTGCAAAATATATGAAGTGTATATTCAAAATATTCCTGGTCTTGCAAGGAATCCAGCACTATCAATTATATTATCCTAACTTTAGTTTGAGGTATTATTTATTACTAAAAGTTAAAATCTAGTTTTTTCACCCAACATTTCTCTGGGAGGGAGGGAAGGTGGGGGGAGGGTTGGGACCGACTGACCATCTGGCATGGTTGGAAGAGGGGGGGGGGGGGAGGCAAGATGGGGTACTTTGATTGACAGATAGTGTTGTGAAGAATATTTTTTTTTTATTAACTGAAGATATTTGTTTTAACTCAAAAAATTCATACAAATTACCTGGCCAGAATATAATTTACATTGCTGGAATTCTTACAATTTGATCATTTTGAATATATACATCATAGATTTTGCATTAGACATACAAATTTTAGATCTAATGTAAGTATTTTGTTTACTCTGAGTAAATATGTTATCTTTTGTGCAAAATATATGACATTTATATTCAAAATATTCCTGGTCTTACAAGGAATCCAGCAATGTCAGTTATATTATCCTAACTTTAGTTTGAGGTATTATTATTATACCTTAAAATCTAGTGGTTTTCCCCCAAAAATTTCTCGGAGAGGGAAGAGCCAGGGAGTGTAGTGTGAGAAGAGGGGGAGGGAGTTGAGTCCATTATTTGAATGGACATTAACTTGGCGACTGTATTTCTCTATTTCTCTTAAGTATTAATTGTGTGCATGTATCATCATAAAATTAAGATGTTATTTTTACTAGAACATAGGTATTGTGTCGGAAAAAGTGGAGTTTGGGGGTCAGCCGGTCTCTTTCAATTAATCCCATATGTTATGTTGTTCACTTTACGCGATTCTCACTTTCTGCGGTACTCTGTGGGTTGAATTAACCGCGTAAAGTGAGGGTTGACTGTATATTGTTTCTCACTCTTGATCTTTTTTTAATTTTTTGTTTCTTTATGGTTCTTTACTTTTATTATTTTTATTATTATTATTATTTTTATTATTGTTGTTGTTATTATTATTACATTTTTGCCTCTCAGACTCCGATGTGGGTCAGTGACCTGTGCCCGGGTGGGCTAATCCCAGTAAAAAAACAAAAACAGAACTATACTGGATTGTATATGAAGGGTACAGGTATTAATAAGCACAGATTATTACAGTAATGTATCTTTACTAATTAATGAAAAACTAATAAACAATATTGTGTCATGAATGAGTCAGTACAGTAGACAAACAATGAGGCGACCCATTGGGGGAGGGGGGTCGCACGGTCACTTTTACCCCACAATGGAACCTTCTCCCTCTGGTTGGGAGGAGGGGGGAGGTGGGTCAACAGCCAGGAAGGGAGATCAACGCTTTCTTATGAAAGGCAGGGGGTTTCATTTTTTTTCCTTATAAAATGCCACTGACTTGACTTAGGAGAATATAACTTGTATTGCTGGAATTCTTGTAAGATAGCAATTAATTTTATTATAAACATCCCTTATTTTGCTAGACATAATAATTTTAGTACTGTAATTAACTCGGTAGCTTTTATTTTAATTTAACGACATATGACTTAAGCTGTTGCGTCACCAAAGATGTAATTACCACACTAAATCAGTCAATCCTGAATGGCTCAACACTTCCTTCGTCATCACTAGCAGCCTTACCAACAACCTTCCGGTTCACCAAGCAGTGATGGGTTCTAAAATTAAAAAAACAGCTTGCTCTTGCGTTGAAGCCTTGTATCTTGAGGTGCTGTGCAAGGCAAACCGTGGCATTTTGAATACCCACTCCTCATACCTTGACATCAGATGCACATTCATGCTTGTACCGCTTGTATACAACTTGGTTTAAGTCAATAAACTTTGCAGGCTTGATCCTTTTCTGTCCTTTTTTTGAGCTACCATGGTCCTCCAAACTTAGTGCTTCCAAATCTTCTCCTGACTTTTTTTTATGTCGTAGAATGTTCTGGACTTAACCCAAACTCCTCACACACCATACGTATGGATGCCCCAGCATCCACTTGGTCCAAAACATTCATCTTCTGAAAACTCAGGGGCTTGAGCTTCATGCCTTTCCTATAGCTCCTTGAAGGTGCAGACACCATATCAGTGATGTTTGAAGATTAGAGGACAAAGTGTGGAGAGACAGCCAGCATGCACCCGACTATGACAATAACAAATGCCAGACTGACCGAGCAATTAGTCACTGCTACCCATGCGATTAAATATTTCAAGGTTTTCCTATATTATTTTATATAACTCGGTTTTCCGAGTTATTTTTTTAATGAATTCCAAGAGTATAGCCTTCCTTAATGTATAAAATTTCAAATTATCAAATGCTGAGTTATACAGGTTTTACTGTACAGTAGACCCTTGCCTTTCGCGAGGGACAGGTTCCAAGAAATGGCGTGATTTGGCAAAACCGCGAATAGCAACTTATACTTCCTTAGTGCACTACTGTATACTTATACCAAACAACCGACCAGCTGCAACAGCACTCATCCCCTCTTTTTAACTTACCTAATAATAAAACTCCTTATTGGGGTCATCACTGACTTCTGCCTTTCACATTTCACTCCATTAGCATCATTAGCACTGACATTAGGCAGTCTTTTAGGGGCCATTTCACACAGAAACACTAAAGTTTTGAGAGTACAACACGAGATGCTGCGTGGGGTGACTCGTTGTGCTGCAGGAAAAGGCTTGCAAGCTAGCCACCATATTAACCATCAGCTTACTGTGAATCGTCGAAATTGTGAATTGCAAACTCGCGAATGGCAAGGGTCTACTGTACTGTACTGTCCTGTATATAGAAATAAAGAACATTGTTTTCTAACCATAGTCAATTGAATCAGGTTATCATCTTCATGGCATTGGCAAAGGGTAAATCCAGGATACGCACGGGGCCCCTCACGGACCATACTAAGACTGCAATGTGGGTTGCGAAACTTTTGACCAAGGTAAGTGTCATTATCATCACCATTTCTATGCCCACATGGGTTAGCCATGATTACCTGATGGTATGGTGTTCTGATTGTCATTATACATTGACATGTTTAGCTGTAATTTAAGTTACTGTATTCACTAATGGATATTTAATTCCATTATAATTGTGAAATAATTTTCATTTATTTATGCACACATATCAATACGGTGTACTTTATCTTCAGTTCATGTTTATTGCAAAATATGAATATTGACTGGCATCGTACATGAATTATTTGTAATTACAGTATTCATATTACTGTACAGTACTTACCACAGTAAAATGCCAGTAATCCAGGTGCAAATAATAAAAAACTCTGTAATCTGAATTTCGGAGCCTTGGCTAGCTGACGAACTTTCCAGTCCAGTCTGCTGTCCACTATTATTTACATTTTGTGTTGGCATCATATGCCTTTGAAAATCTTTATTGTTTTGATTAATTTAAGTCACCAGACATTAAGATATGGATGATAAAACACCTAAAAGAAAGCATGTATCATAAATGGTTAATAAAAAAATATGAAAAATTATAAAGCAGCTTGAACATGGTAAGTATTAAAGTTAAGGTTCACTGTAAGTTGGCATCTGGTGATTTAATTTTAATTGACAAATCAATTATGAAGTCTGACTCCAAATAAATAAATTAATTAATAGATCACCAAGACAAGAAACAGATGTTTTCAGGCTTAGGCAGCTTTGTATAATACACGCTGCTAACTGGGACATTTAGTGTAACCCAGACAACTCCCATCTATTATTTAGTCAGGGGTGATTTTTTAACACAAATGGATAAACCAATCACTCTTCTCTCCCCACAACATCCATTGGCCCTGAATTAGGGAAACAGGGTTGCAGTTGTGCTGCATAGACAGGAGGTCTTTTAGTAGCCATGATGATCAATCATCCTCCCTTGTGTCAAAGCTGTCATTTTTAATTCAGTTCTTGACAAAACACTTCAAGTGCAGATGTCCAAGACCAACTCTTCCCAGGCCCATATACACTATACAGTATTCACAACATGAAGCTAAATGTTTAATTCTTTTTGTGATAATGTGAGGGATTAGTCGTGATGGTTAAGTTGTAGCAAAGGAGAGATAGCTTTATTCCTGATGTTTCATCTCGAATGATTTATTAGATCTTATGTATATCATTTCATAAGATTTTTTGACTTTGTTTGTGCATCTTTTAGTCTGGACTAGCATGGAGTTTGGGATGGCAAGCCTTGTGCTTGTATCATGGAACCTCAGTAACACAGTACAGTACCATAATTTACAAATTTTTATCTCTCATTGTGAGGGGTGAGTTTCCTCTCAGTGTAGGGTGATTTTGATATTAGTTATACAGTACTGTAGTCCATTCAGAATCCCAACAACTGATTGGCTGGCACAGTTCAGGGGAATATGGGCAAATTACTGCACAGCACTTTTTTCATTTCAATGCTATTTATTTAGATTCTTCAATTTATAATTTGAAACATTGAGTCCTCATCCAGAATAAATTGGTAATTCATTTGAACTAAATAATGGTTGCTTAAACTTGTTGATGATCAAAATGATTGATTGATTCTCTTGGAAAAAAGGGTTATAAGAAAGTGTATCATGGAAATGGTTGAATCTGTCACCTGATGGTCCCTGTGTCATCGTTGTGCTCAAGTCTCATCTCTTAAGATTTGACTGTATCCTGAATGATGCATTCTACAGGATATATTTTACTGTATTTCATATAAAATGGAATGCACATATAAATATAGAATATTATAAACTGCAAAATTTGAAGGCATAGGAAAAAAAGATTGTCAAAACACTATTAGCCCTGTGAAGCATTTCAAATGAATGTACACTGATGTGGGAAGAGAAGAAATGTTTCAATTTCTGTGTATAACTGTAATAATCTCCATTAGCCGGAATCCCTCAAACCCAGAGCTCTCTCATAGCCGGAATTGAAATTTTCTCGGAAAATCATTCCCAAAGCCAGAACTCCAGCTTTGAGAAGATTTCCAGAGGGGCACATTTTCTGGAAAGCTCTGAGAAAATTTTTCCAGTATACCCGGAAAATTTCAGGGATGGGTGATATTTTTCCAGGTTTGAGAGATGATGTAATGAGCAATTTCTGGAACTTCCGAGAACATATTTCCGTTACCTGGAAAATTCCTGGTATTGGGTATTTTTTTTTTTTTTTTTTTTACGGCTTTGAGAGAGTCGTCTCGTTACGCAGAAATCTCTCATTCCCGGAAGTGCTCTGTACCAATTGTTCCGGCTAATGGAGATATTAATTGTATAATGATAATGTCTCATAACAGAAAGCACTATACAATAGATTACAGTGAACTCTTGACGTTCCGGAAAAGCCGATTGTCCGAATTTTCTGGCAAATAATAATTGACATAAGAAACACCAAAAATACAGTACTAATGTAGTGATAAATACATTACCGTATATAAACCATGCATTTACCTATGATAACATAATAAGAAACATTGTATCATTATTAGATTGAATGAAAAAATAATCCCACAAAAAACAATTGTCAACTGTGTTTATGTTTCCCACCTCCTCGGGCACTTGTGTCCAAGCAACTGATGGGTCAAGCAGCGCCCACGGGCCTAAAATGTTCTTTGCTCTGGTTTGGGAATGCTTCTTAGGGAAACTTCTAGGAGGCTTCTTAGCCCAGAACCCCAAAATTTTTTGTCTGGATCTTCTGAAATCCGGATTTCCCGGGTCCGGATCTGTGAGGGTTTACTGTATTGGACAATTCAACAGGTTTTTGAGGCAAAATTCATTCAAAAACTGATGTTGAGAGACAGATTTTTCATTTGTTGCAGTTACTGAATATCTTTGATAACACTTGCCAGAGCCAGAGACCCACTTGAAAACTATTATTTTTATAGTTGAAACTGCCAATTCATAAACAGTTATTTTCATGTCATATTGAAAGTACTTAAGTTTTCCAATTTATAAATAATTATTTTCATAAAATCTTATCAACGCAGTGCCAAGTAAATTAAACAGATGTACTGTATGTGTGTGTGTGTGTAAGAGAGAGAAACCCCCCTATACTTCTGGGAACAATGATTCACAATGATACAGCTTTCATAAATTGGCTAAGAGAGGCATAAATATAACAGACAGCAAGTCTATACAGTATACTCGTAAATATTTGGGTTGGGTTCAGAAAACCCTACTCTTTAAAGTAAAAGAATTAAGAATGATCGTGAAAGGAAAGCATTTCCTTTATAGTGTGTAAGGGGCGTTGAGATACTTGTTGCATCTGACATCTATAACGAAGACGATGTTTCCCGGCACCGTCCACCTCTTGAAATTTCTGGAAGGTCATAGCATAAAAGCTTATTGTAATAGATACTGTATTCATATTTATAGGGCTCAGAAAGGCATGTATTTTCAAATGGCAAAAGAAAAATTATCAAGAAAGCAAATTATATGTTTATTGTTTGCTACATATGTAGTGTTCCGGCAATCAATCATGCGCCTGCCAGCCATGACATCGATTATTACGTGTTTGTTGCTCTGTGGGAAGCGTATGTAGCAGGTGTTCACTGTGATGTTAGCTGTTTTGGGACTTGGGAAGGCATGCTCATAATATTTGCTTAACATATGGTATTTGCCTTTTCTTTACAGGTAGAGTTCAACATCATAGAAGAAGAAGGCACTGACTGTATATATCTTGAGTGTGAGGGCATTGGCCATATGCCAGTGAAAAGAAATAAATAGAATGATATCATGCTAATGAATTGCTTGTCTTCAATATATCTATCTCAGTGAAAGCTTTCATCAAAATACAGTACTCATTAGCATTCTTTCACCATATATAGATATTTATGTATACAGTACACAGTGTATGTGTATACAGTATATAATGTACTATAGTGCGTTTTTTCCCAGCTGAGATGCCCTGCCCCCTCCTCAAGAGTTACAGCTGATTGGTTGTTGCAAATCTCCGATTTCGTCCTGAAGTAATGATGTATTTCTAAACGAGTTTATTCATAATCATTGGGATGACCGTTTCTGATGAGAAAGATATTCAGCTAAATTATATAAAGATACAGCATTCATTATTTCAAACTTGAGCACGTAGGAAGTTTATCAGAAATTTATACCTGAATTAACTGATAAACTCTGGTAGCAAATTCACGCTTTCGGAGGACGCATTTAATATATACTTATATTTACCCACAATAAGGCATATTAAGACAAATTACGCATCAGTAATACTACATTACTGCTGATGCGAGAGTAGACAGCATATTGTAGCATTGGAGTTAAAGCAGAAAGCTCACTGGGAAGGTCCAAAAGTCGTCTGCTAGATCATCTGCATGGAACCAAAGTATTATGAGTTCTAACAAATCATTACTGACATCAGGAGGGAGCAGTGCTTGTAAAATAACATAATTACTAGTTGGTTCATGATTTTTTTCCTTATTAGATCTGGACCAGATTAAGGTTAGAAGTTCCTGTGTCATCTTGAAGTAAGGATCTTTAATTCTTGTAATGACAAGAGATTGCGACTTCCTAACTCTCTGTGATAGTGTTTTGAAGGATTAAAATGTTCCTATTTTTAATAGTCCTGTACCTTCATAAAGGCGAGAGTTGTTACTGGAGAGAAGGCTAATCTTTTGATTATTGCACTAGCCATTATAGGTTAGGGTTTCCTTAGTCTCTTAAGCTCAGAGCCTATGTTGGGCATATTCACTGGGTGTTCTATCCAGTCCAGGTTGTAAATTATTCTTTCAGTATCTGTGTCTTATATAGCATGGGAATCGGGAGTGCAACCTCTTACTTACCCAAGGCAGACTCCCAATTCCCATGCCAGGGAGGTTATATCTGTTGGGCAGGTTAAATTTTTTTATATACTGTATTTCATTGTCTGGGTATTATCTTGAAATTATTTACAACGGCAGTGTTCCAAGGATGACATGAGATATTAAAGCTCACTTAATGTGCACGACAGAGTCACCCATTGTCATTGCAGTACTTGAATTTACTGTAGTGACGGGGGTGGTTCCTGTTTAACTATCTTTCCAACATTACCCGAATCCATTAAGTCTAGAAGAAAAGTGTTACTGAAGTATTTGGATGTTGCCATTAAAAGTAAAATAATCATGTGGTCACCTTTCCCAGAAAAAGATTGCTTCCCCTTTGACTGCCTGTTGGTCATAAAAATCAGGAATTATTTGGATGGTACTTCCCCCTATTTTTGCCATGATTATGTCAAACCTTACTGTACCTCTTAGTTAGCAAAATGTGTGTTAAAACATTGCAGTGGTCTGACTCTTGCTGTCTGCTTTCAGTGATTAATGGGTCAGATAAGTGATAAGTCAATTTACAGTAAACCCTCATAATTTTGGACTGCAGTAATTAAAGGAAGGGGGAGTTCAATTAAAAAACAATTATTGCAAAATTGGAGAGGTCCTTCTCCTCAAGTGAGACCTTCAGCAAGGTTATTATTAATCTTACACCCATCCCTAAGTACAATAAACAAATGATGCATTGTTCTTAAATGTATTTAAAGACAAAATTATGATAAAAATAACTGACAATCAATTACATAACATTGTTTTTGACTGTGCATCCAGCAAATTTCATGAATTCCACATCACAAACAAGCATGTGACTGGTACCATAGTAACATTGCATGTTCTTTTCAGATAGTACATTCTTTTTTGAAGTGGAGACCTCTATTTTTTTTAGTTTAACAAATTTATTGACAAAGCTTGCAGTACAGTTTGCCTATTCTGAGTAATTCAGTCCGGTCTTGACACTGAGGGTGGTATCACTTCTCACTGCCACACAGAACAGAGGTTCATACAACATATTCATTACGAGACCTCGCTTTCCTAATCCCTCGCTACCCTTTGTTCTTAGTTTCGTTATTATAAATGCATTTCTTCAGTTCATATGCCTGTTGAATGTTTTTTGCACTTACAGTCTCTCCTCGACTTACGACAACACGGACATATGACGGCCATGGTCGTATAAAATATTTTTCATGTTACGTATTTTCGAGTTCCAACTTTAGTGATCGCGCTGTGTAATGACAAAATTTTAGTTTGTAATTCCCTTTAAAATGGCTGGCAAGTGTAAAAGTGAGAGTTCTCGTGGTGCTGAGAAGAAAAGAAGACACCCATTTTAGAATTTCTATATTATTTTCGCCTTTTCGACTTTTGACCAATTCGACTTATGACCTGGTCGTCGGGACGTAACCCCGTCGCAAGTCGAGGAGAAACTGTAATCCACTCTCCGCTGCATCTGTTATTTTCAGCTTTTCTGATAAGCATACTGTTTGAATCACACTCACAGAAGCACCACCAGAAGACATTGCGAAAGCATTTAAAAGTACCGAGTAGAAATACGCAATGCAAAGATAATATGTTTATAGACAATGCTTAAGACATGAGAACTGACCATGTGAGCCACCATAATGTAATACCTTGCATTTGAGAAGTCAGATTCCAAAGCATTGTAGTCCAAAATTGTGAAGGTTGATTGTACTTAGTGATTTATTATTTACTGGTAGATAGGGTTTGAGTTCTAGTCATACAGCTTCTCTGCCAACGCTGGTAAGGTTGGCTCAAATTGCCTATATGGTGGTTTGTGTGGTGTAAGTTAAGCCTTCATTTTGAACAATATGCCTTGTGGTTCCATAAACTCATTAGTGTGTGGGACTCATTTATCTCCTATGTGGAAGAAAAGCTTTATATACAAGTTGTATTTTAGTTATTACCTAAATTTCTAACTTCCCAGCTTTTGTTGACACTTTCTGTGTACTGTAGTTCTTTAATTCATCTTCTTTCCTAGATCAATCTGGCTTTCAGATATCTCAAGCCATCTGCTCTATCTACAGATCATATATGGGGAGTGAATCCTTAAAATGTTTTATCTTCAATGGCTTTCCTTCATCCCTCCTATTGGTGTGGATCAGAGGTGAGCAGGTCTGACACTGGCAGCAAAAGTGGGGGATGGATCTTGGAAGTTATGTTTCTTTGATGAGTGGAAAGTTAGAGTAACCAAACTTAACATAGAGGCATGTTTTAATGACAACATCCATATGCAGTATACCTTATTTTCCTAGATTTGAGCAATTTGGGTGTGGTTTAAAAAGGTAACTTATTTGCAATTCTAACCATGCTGATCAATATTTTAAGTATTTATGTGCTTCTGTCTTGTTCAAGAAACAAAATTTTAGGATTCAGTCCTCTATTTTTGGTTTGATTTGATTATAGTAAAAGTTGCAACCATCATCTATCTAATAAAGGGTGTTAATGCATTATTTTTGCCTTTCAATATCATGAATTTCCATTATATATTTTTTTAAAGTTCACAACGTGAAAAGCAATATTGTATTTAACCCTTTAGAGCAGTGGTGTCAAACTCAAAACCTTTCGAGAGCCAATTCTTATTTTAGTTACCCTCTTCCGGCCAACACAAGTGTTATATCACATATTTGCAGGATTGCAGTATACAGCTTCACATATTGCCTTACCTGGCTTACTAGGAATACCTCATTTGGGTTTGTCTGATCTTAAGTATGATTATATCTATTTCTTTCATAATTTCATGGGATGATAAATTTTACTGTCATCCTGCAGGCCACACCTGACCATCCCAAGGGCCACATTTGGCCCGCAGGCCATGAGTTTGACACCCCTGTCTTACACCTTACAATTTTTTTTACCAAAATATACTTTTTTCTCAGAATTTAAATTTAAGGGGTTTAACTAATTAAGTTCTTTCAGAATAACACACAAACCCAAAATCACACCTTGGAAACCCAAAGTGATGAGTAATTAGCATTTAAAAATGTCAGTAAAATCTTTCAAGGGTCATTTTGGCCACTAATTACTCTGCAATCGAATCAGGGATCATATATTCATAATCAGCAAGCTCAGTTGTACTATCGTGCACCAAAGTCGTGTCCACTACCCAGCCACAGTGAGGGTTTGAATTGCCTTGAGTCTGGAGTTTCTAAACAGCTGGGGGAAATGCTATGGTCGGCCAACAGATATCGCCCACTGTAGTGTGTGTGTGTGGGGGGGGGGGGGGGGGGGAATAGAGGAGGTGGGGGTTAGTCTAGTAACAGGCTGTGTGTAGGTGGAGCATAACATCGTGAGTTCTGCAATCACTGGTAACAATAAGAATGTCATGAAGATAGTTAATATTATTAAGCATGGTGAGAGATGTGTAACGGGTCAATAAAAGCACTACAATGTTCATGGCTACGACGATGCGACTGCTGGGCACACCAGTAATTAATTCTCTGGTAGTCACGGAGAATACACAAGTTGTTACCAAGGTTGGCGCCACCCACACCAGGGGAAGGAGGTGATGTCCAACACTGAAACATGCCGAGGTCTCATTCCTACCATCGTTGTCACCAACAGGTAAGTCACATTAATTTGTCAGCGTAGCCCATGTTATCCTTATACTATTGCAGGGTGTCCCATGAGTGACAGCAAATATTTGTAGAGGTGAAAGAATATGTGATATTGAGTTGAAAATCTTCTATACACATAAGCATTTTTCGGTTTTCTTTAGGCATTAGGTGGGTTGTAAAAATTACGCAGGGCAAAAATTTTGCCATATTATATTTTATTTTTCTTACCAATTGCAGCCATACTGTGTGCAGTTGTAATTCTTATTGGTGGATTACATAAGGCCTATTAATAGCGTGAAAACCCGTTTGAAGATACTGTAATGTTCCATAACTTGCATTAAACAACATCATACGTTCACGAGTTCCAACTCTGCGCCTAGCCTCCCCCCCCCCCCCTCCCCCCGCCCCTACCCACCCAACATTATCTCACGTCTCACGGCCTAAAACCCCAAATAATAATAATGATAATAATAATAATAATAATAATAATAAAAATAGTAATGGAAGTATTACGCTTATGCTAACTGTGGAAGCCAACTGCTTGTTTGGTTGTGGACGTGTTTAGTGACGTAAGAGCTGATCTTTGACGAAGCTTTGAAACTCATGACTATCTTTCGTTAATTATCAGTTTTATTTTAGCTAATGGTGGATAGAAGTAATTTAAGAAAATTAATGAGATTATAGTTTTTTTAGTTTAACAAATTTATTGGCAGAGCTTGTTGTACAGTTTGCCTATTCTGAGTAATTCAGTCAGGTCTTGGCACTGAGGGTGGTATCACTTCTCACTGTCACGCAGGACAGAGGTTCACACACAAAGAAATACATCATATTCATTAACAACTATAAATGTATATAGGTCAGGTTCAAATGGATAATGTCACTGTTCACTGCCATGCAGGACAGAGGTTCGTACACAAAGAGTTGCATCATATTCATTGACAGTACATATACATAAATGTAAACACACACACACACATATACATACATATACGTATATACATACACATATACATGTACACGTACATATACATGCACACACGCACACATACATACATACACGTCGGTCAGATTCATGTGGGTAATGTCACTTTTCACTGCCATACAGGACAGAGGTTCGTACACAAAGAATGCATCATATTCATTGACACTATATATAGGTCAGATTCATGTGGGTAATGCCACTGTTCACTGCCACGCAGGACAGAGGTTCGTACACAAAGAAGGAAATACATCACATTCACCAGCAGCATATATAGGTCAGTGGATCACATACATTGGAGTCATATTCTAATTGAAGACTAATCAGTGTGGGCTAGCAAATTTGGGATAAACAGCAAGAATGCCCTCAAGCACACCTGATTCAATGAAGTAATTACATAGTTCAAGATACAGTAAGTCAGGTGGCCTGAAGTCTTTGACAGTGTCATTCAATAATATAGTGTTCAAGTGTGTGCTTTAAAGGTTTATCACAAAGTTTACATGCTGAGTGTTCCGGTATGGGTACAGCATTACTAACTTGCCAGATGTGTCTGTATCCTAGCCTAATTCTGGCCACGACTACATCACATTGTCTGGTTCTGTCCTTGTGCTGGCCATACTGGTACCTCTTGTTACAAAATTTGTCATATTTACTAATGCTACAACTGTCAGGTCTCTCTGCATTTCTCACTTCATCTAGATCAGAGTTCATGATTCTGACTTGAATGTTTTTAATTACAGCATTGGACAGACCAAGGTCGCGGTCAACATTTTCTTTCTTACATGCCTCATTGGCCAGTCTATCAGCACGGTCATGATACCTGATTCCAACATGGGACGGAATCCACACAAATTCGATACGAAAGTTGTTCTCATTGGCAGTTATCACATTCCTTTTAATATCACATGCAACTTTAGACATAGAGCCTGACGGGCTGTTCATTGATTTCAAAGCACTTTGAGAGTCACAGAATATCACCCCACCTCCATTTTCTTTGAGGTAGTCTGTGGCTAAGTAGATTCCAGTTAGTTCAGTTTGTGTTGTGCTGGCCCAGTTGTTCAGCCTTTGTTTGGTTGACACTATCATCTCTTTTTCTTTATATATTACAATTGCACAGCCTGTTCTACCTGTGTTTGTCTGCACAGAACCATCACTAAAAGCATAACATTCACTTAATTTAATACTCTCTATGTGTCTGTTAATAGTTTCTAGTGTGACACATCTCACCACATCGGTGTTTAACATTTGCTTACTACCAACAGGAGTGTAATTAATAGGAACTGATATGTCCAGCCAAGGAGGAATGGCATTAATAGGTTCGTCTGGGGTGATTGGGACATTCAGTTTCAGGAGATCTGCAACACTTTTATGAAGCCACGCCCCAAAGAGAGTCTTTTGTGAAAGGTTGGCGAGATGGTCGGGATTACTTAGATAGAACATCAACTCAGTTTGAGTTGTAGTTTGAGATCTATTGTTCTTCAAAACTTTGACACAAAACATGGTATTAAGTAGGGCTATCCTCTCAGATAGGGAGGGCAGTCCGAGCTCTTTCCTCATGTTTACAATTCTGGTTGATTTTGGGCAACCTAGGATGATGCGCATGGCTTCATTTTGCACTACCTCAAGGCTGTTGAGTTGTTTAGGCGGAATAGTCACAAGATGGAGAGCATGATAGTCAACTACAGAACGAATGAAGTGAAGATAGAAAGTACGAGCATAGGTGATGTTAATTCCATAGCCCTTGCCAACAAGGGTTCTGAGGGGTTTAATGCGCTGCATTAGTTTGTCACGAAGGTTGCTGACAAAGTTTGCATCATTCACACAAATTCCAAGATATTTGTAGGAGCTACATAGTTCCAAGGGCATGCTGTTAATGTTATAGTCAAGAGGCAGAGGGTGAGCAGGACGAGGATTGAGGACCCTCGTCTTGTCAACAGATATTATGAGACCGCATTCAACAGTTCTCCGAGCAAATACATCCAGCAAGGCTTGGAGCCTGAGTTTGGTTTGTGTCATAATGCAGATATCATCAGCATAGCATATTACGGCTTCGTTTGGCTGAACTGGAATGTCAGCAATAAGCTTGTGCATCAGTATATTAAAGAGCATAGGACTTAACACTCCTCCCTGAGGCGTGCCCAGCTCAAATGATCTCATTCTGGTACTTTTAACTCCCCTAAACAGAACTCTGGCATACCTGTTGGACAGATAACCCTCTATCCATGTCAGGAGGTTACCTTGTATGCCAAAATTAGCTAGTTGCTCAAGTATAATGTCTCTATTAGCTACATCAAAGGCTGATTTAAGGTCTATGAAGGCTGTTTGTGTCTTATCTTTTGAGTGAACAAGATATTCTGCAAAGCATGTCTGTGTGCTACGCCCGGGCATGAACCTGTACAGATTAGGGGCGAGTTTGTCTTTGACTTGAAACATGAGACGGTTTAGAACAACTCTTTCAAGGACTTTACACATACAGGATGTAAGTGAAATTGGCCTGAAGTTTGGAGAATTAGCTTTAGGGATTGGAACTATGTTTCCATGAGTCCATGTCTTAGGCAGAATACCCTGTGTGAGGCTCATTTGATACAGGTCAAGCAGTGGATGGTTAGGGATCTCATTCAACAATCTCAGGGTGTTATAGGTTATGCCATCCTCACCAGGAGAGGATGACTCGCCTTTCATTAGTGCTGTTGTTAGTTCGTGGTGCGTTATAGGAAACTGGTCGGTAAGGTCTGGTGAGGAACAGGCTATTTCAATATTGAAACCCCTATTAATGTGTGAGGTGTTAAGATATTGTTGTATGTCAGGAGGCAGGGAAGTGATTCGTGACACACTAGACCATTGGTCTAATAGCATGTCAGCATATTCTGCAGGGCTGTGATGAAGCTGGACTGGGGTGGGTGACTTGGTAATGGCTCTAATTTTCTTCCACATTTCTGCTAGAGTGGTTGTTCTATTAATCCCCTGTAAGAATTGTTCCCAATAGGTGTTTCTCACCTGACCTTTGAGTTCACGAAATTCTCTGTTAGCTTTGAGGAATGCCAAAAGGTTATCACTAGTTTTATTTTGCTTATAAGTGTTGGCAAGCTGTTTTACATTCTCTCCTTCTTTGGTGAGGATGGGGTCATGCGTCCACAGAGGTGGTTTAGTGCTGCCCCCCTTCCTCCTTGACTTAACCCAGGTGGTATAATATGTGGTAATGACATTTACAAGATCACAGCAAAATTCATCCACTGACCCAGGTGTATATCCAGCATACCATCTGTGGATGTAGGCCTTGAAGTGCAGTTTAAGATTATCTGGGATATTAATTCTGAGCTTAGGATGGGGTTCACACTTGACATCAGCAACAGTGTATTCAGTAAGTATTGCATAATGATCACCGACAAGGTAGTCTGAGATGACCTTAGCCTTGACATTACTGTCTACTAGGTTATACCCAATCACATGATCAAGTCTGCCCCCCATCAGATGTGTAACTTTGTCTGTGTCGTATACAGTGATATTATGATTATTGATGTAATTCACGAACACCCTCCCATTAGAGTTACACTGGACATCACCGAGGACAGTGTGACGAGAGTTAAAGTCACCCATACACAGCATAGCATTGTTACCTGATGGCTTTGGTAACACGTCCGCTCGCAGTTCATTACACCGAACATAGATGTTATACAGCGAAAATTGACTGTTTGCTGTCTTTACTGTAAATTGTTGATAGTGAATACTTTCATCATTGTGAGTTTTAATCCATTTACAGACCAGACCATTCTTTACATATGTGAGCAGGCCACTTCCTGCTCCACTATTATATGCTGTAAACCCAGCTATCCTGGGTGCAACTTTCTTCTGGGAGCTGGACGTGTAAGGTTCTTGTAAGCCAATTACATCAATGTCAAAAACTTCAAACCATTGTAGATCATTAATTCTGCGACTAACACTCCGGATGTTCCATGAAATGAACCTAAGCGTTCGTGTTACTTTTCCCACCTTGAATTTAACATAGAGAGTCGCACGCTGGCTTCATAGATCAGCCTGACCAATAAGCTGACCAATTCAATTTCTGTACCTCTGGATTTCCTGAGAATGTTCTTCACAGCCCTTATTCCAGTAGGATTTTTATACGCGGGTTCCTTCATCAGTCCCGCGAGATCTTCCTCCGTAAACAATGGAAAACTTACAGGGTCATGAACAGTCTTCAGACCTGGGACTATTAAAGAGACCACGCTGGCAGTCTGGGGCTCATTCTCCCCATCCTTGCTACCATCACTATCGGTCTCGCTCTGGCTACTCACCCTCAAGTTGGCATCATTATGAGAGGAGGCACGAGCTCCTTCAGAAGCACCACTAACACTATCACTGTCATTGTACACTGGTACACTTACTTGGCAGGCTTTAACCTGACCTGCATTGGCTAACGAAGGAGAGTCACTGTGCCTGTTGACTTCAGGTGGTGGAGGCGATCCGGCCGCATTGGCATCATTGAGTGGTACTGCTATTGTGGATGGAGGCGACCTCCCAGGACAACTGGGGTGCAAGGCCGTCACACCCTCCTCCCTGGACCTGGGACACTGCCCCCTGGGTGGGGAGGTGTCGCTGTTGATTTCAGGTGCTGGAGGCGACCCCGCAGTGTTGCTGTTGGCATCACTGAGTGGGACCGCTCTTGTGGGTGGAGGCAGGCTCCCAGGGCAACCTGGATGCCAGGCCGTCACACCCTCCTCCCTGCACCTGTAACACTGCCTCCTGGGTGGGGAGGTGTAGCTGTTGATTTCAGGTGCTGGAGGCGACCCCGCAGTGTTGCTGTTGGCACCACTGAGTGGGACCGCTCTTGTGGGTGGAGGCGGGCTCCCAGGGCAACCTGGATGCAAGGCCGTCACACCCTCCTCCCTGGACCTGGGACACTGCCCCCTGGGTGGGGAGGTGTCGCTGTTGATTTCAGGTGCTGGAGGCGACCCTGCAGTGTTGCTGTTGGCATCACTGAGTGGGACCGCTTTTGTGGGTGGAGGCGGGCTCCCAGGGCAACCTGGATGCCAGGCCGTCACACCCTTCTTCCTGCATCTGGCACACTGCCACTCAAATGGGGAGTCCTGCTCTCTTCCATCCTGAGAGGCACCTTCCTTGATGGGGCAGCTGCTTGTGCTATGCATTCCTGCGCAGTAGCCGCAGGTGGCTAGCTTGTGACAGTATTTCGCCACATGATTGACCCCAAAGCAGTTGTAGCACACCACAGGGGGAGGAATCCACTGACTGATGTTACTAGGGGTACCGTACGTGCTGCCAAAGAAGCTGTATTTCTCAGGAGGTGGTTCCTTCCTTTTCCAAACAATGATGATCCTACTAAGTTGTGCACCATCCTTATAGAGTCTTCTTGCACTGTGGACGCCCTGGAGTGACAGAGCTCCCTTGGGGAATTGGGTGACAAGGTATTCCTTCATTTTTTGAGGTCGAACAGGTTCATCTCGCTTAATAAGCTGTATTGAGCCGACCTTACCATCAATGAAGCGTTGGATAGCTTCTGTCTCCTCTCGGCCTACATAGACAAAACGAGGGGTGTTACCTGGCACGACAACATTCAGCTTAGCCATGCCATAATCCTTATTCAGGGCAGTCAACCAATTAATCTTCATCAAATTGGTTGCGTTCTCGGGGAAGGCAAGGCGCATGTACTTAGCCCGGGGAGCAATGGGAGCGGGGGGGGGGGGGGGGATGCCCCTATTGGCTCTCCTCTGCTTCCTTCCCTGGGTCCTCATCTTGCGTTTCTGCTGACGTGTCTGAAACTTCTGAAAGCCAGCTTCAGTGTCGCTATGACTGTCCTCCTCATCTTCTTCATCAAGGACATAGGCAGAGCGCCGCCCAGCGATGACTCCTGCCATGGTTAGATTTAGATGGAATCTAGGTCATATACACTGGGGCACAGAGGCGACATGTGGGCCAGCGATGTCCTTGAGGCGTAAACCCTCTTATAGGACAAGGGAAGAGAGGAGCTTGACATCAACGGTGTGAGGGTAGGAGGGCCTCCTGGGAGCGGATGGAGTGTGGTGTAAGGTAACAGGTGTATTCTCAGTTTATAAGCACTTTTATTACACTTCACTTGTTCTTAATAGTAACTCTGTTTTTCTGACGGCACAACACCTCAGACCATCCTCACTTGGTTCGTCGAGACCCTACATTAAGTGTCCGTTACTATGGTGGAGGTGGGGGCGACCGCATGGGCAGCACTCTCGACCCCATAGGGACGATAGTCTCGGGACCACCCCTGTCAAAGCAGGCCTAACGACACTGACCTTAGCGCCGAGCCTCCTCATTATCCCACCACTGACCTAGCAATGGGTCACCACTCACTTGGAGAACGCCGGTGAACACACGGAATATTTACAATTTATGCCGTCAGGGATGAGAAGAAACCTTGGGTGGCAATGCTTAAGGTGACATCCGATATTCAATGACACATTGTCAAATTCCCGCTCCCACACAACGAGTATGTCCCCACCAATAACACTTTAGATCGGAGAATATGTCTGGCCAGCCGTGTTGACCTGACCTGACCTGACGCGCGACTGAATGAGATTATAGATGACGGACCAATCGTGTATGGTGTTTTTTCCGCCGGCCAGTCGAGTATTTTCATATGAATCAGTAAAGCGAACCAATGAATTAAAGAATCGAAGCACCTCGGGTTCGCCACTCGCCAGTGATCATTAGAGGTACGGCAGTGGTGGTGGCAAAATGTGTGTGTGTGGTCATACAGTATTTGATCGCTATTTCCATGTTTTACGTTTGCTGTTTGTGGATTACCTCGTGTTTGTGGCGTCGTGAGGACTTCCAGGACTCTACGTTGTGGTTATTAGCAGTTGAGTGAAGGTAAGGTGATAACAAGTTGTGTTGTTGTCAGGGCTGTGGAGTCGAAGACAAAACCTTCGACTCCGACTCATCAAATTTTTATGCTTCCGACTCCGACTACTTGGCCTATTTGTAACAACTATTTCTACCATCCTAATTGTAATTTGTATGTTGTAACCTGCATAGGCAAAAAGTAAAACACACGTGGCTATACTGCTACAGCTTTATTAATGATCTGGACGATATTTAAGAACTACAAAAAGATGATAGGCTTGACTTTCAAAGTTTCAATCAAAAGAAAAATAAATTTATTAAGAATTCAAGATATTAACTAGAAAACACCATTTACATGTATATCTAAAAGTTCGATCTCAGCATATGAATTTTGTTTAAGCTCATAATCTGATGTGGATCTAAATGATGATCCTACAATTCCTTTTAAAGTAAAGCTATATATTTATGTACATTAAAGAAATGAATACCTTATTAAGGAAAATGGATAAACCTTACATGATTAAGTTATTAAATAAAATTTGCCTTAATCTCACCAAAAACAGGTTGTAGCTAATTGTTTTGTAGCTGAGAGCCTCTGTGCAGTTTTCAACGAAACAAAATTTGATATAATTCAAAATTTCAAATGGTAAAGAAGAGACTATCGTCCAAAATTATAGTGCTATACTGTGCCTGCTACAATAAATTCATAATAATGCTTATAAAATGGAAAATTCTTTTAATAATTTAAGAAAATTAGTGGGATCAGTAGAATCACTGCAATGAATATGCCTGAGTTCATATATTTGTTCTTAGGAACAGAATAGCTTCAGTCAGAGTCGGAGTCTGGACAATTTTACCGACTCCGACTCCACAAGCCGAAATTTCCTCCGACTCCTCGACTCCGACTCCGACTCCACAGCCCTGATAGGTACTCCTGAATGTGCTGCTTAAGGATCTGTTAACCAAAATTTGATATCTTGATTATAACTTGTTCAAATGGCTTTTAGATAATGTTCAAATGATTTTTAGAATATTTTAATTACGTTTGCAATGCTAATTACTCGCCACTTATGGGTTTTCGAGGTCATTTCTTGGTGCTTGTGTATTATTCTGGATGTACTTAAATAGTTAGGCACATTAAATATTAGTTCAGAGAGAAAAAGTATTTTTGGCCAAAAATCCTTTAAGGCTTTAGACTTACAATTTTCGTCATTTCGGCCAAAAAATGGATTTTGTTCAAAATTTCAGTATAGGTACTCCTGAATGTGCTGCTTAAGGATCTGTTAACCAAAATTTGATATCTTGATTATAACTTGTTCAAATGGCTTTTAGAATATGTTCAAATGATTTTTAGAATATTTTAATTACTTTTGCAATGCTAATTACTCGCCACTTATGGGTTTTCGAGGTCATTTCTTGGTGCTTGTGTATTATTCTGGATGTACTTAAATAGTTAGGCACATTAAATTTTAATTCAGAGAGAAAAAGTATTTTTGGCCAAAAATCCTTTAAGGCTTTAGACTTACAATTTTCGTCATTTCGGCCAAAAAATGGATTTTGTTCAAAATTTCAGTATAGGTACTCCTGAATGTGCTGCTTAAGGATCTGTTAACCAAAATTTGATATCTTGATTATAACTTGTTCAAATGGCTTTTAGAAAATGTTCAAATGATTTTTAGAATATTTTAATTACTTTTGCAATGCTAATTACTCGCCACTTATGGGTTTTCGAGGTCATTTCTTGGTGCTTGTGTATTATTCTGGATGTACTTAAATAGTTAGGCACATTAAATTTTAGTTCAGAGAGAAAACGTATTTTTGGCCAAAAATCCTTTAAGGCTTTAGACTTACAATTTTCGTCATTTCGGCCAAAAAATGGATTTTGTTCAAAATTTCAGTATAGGTTCTCCTGAATGTGCTGCTTAAGGATCTGTTAACCAAAATTTGATATCTTGATTATAACTTGTTCAAATGGCTTTTAGGAAATGTTCAAATGATTTTTAGAATATTTTAATTACTTTTGCAATGCTAATTACTCGCCACTTATGGGTTTTCGAGGTCATTTCTTGGTGCTTGTGTATTATTCTGGATGTACTTAAATAGTTAGGCACATTAAATTTTAGTTCAGAGAGAAAACGTATTTTTGGCCAAAAATCCTTTAAGGCTTTAGACTTACAATTTTCGTCATTTCGGCCAAAAAATGGATTTTGTTCAAAATTTCAGTATAGTTACTCCTGAATGTGCTGCTTAAGGATCTGTTAACCAAAATTTGATATCTTGATGATAACTTGTTCAAATGGCTTTTAGAAAATGTTCAAATGATTTTTAGAATATTTTAATTACTTTTGCAATGCTAATTACTCGCCACTTATGGGTTTTCGAGGTCATTTCTTGGTTCTTGTGTATTATTCTGGATGTACTTAAATAGTTAGGCACATTAAATTTTAGTTCAGAGAGAAAACGTATTTTTGGCCAAAAATCCTTTAAGGCTTTAGACTTACAATTTTCGTCATTTCGGCCAAAAAATGGATTTTGTTCAAAATTTCAGTATAGTTACTCCTGAATGTGCTGCTTAAGGATCTGTTAACCAAAATTTGATATCTTGATGATAACTTGTTCAAATGGCTTTTAGAAAATGTTCAAATGATTTTTAGAATATTTTAATTACTTTTGCAATGCTAATTACTCGCCACTTATGGGTTTTCGAGGTCATTTCTTGGTTCTTGTGTATTATTCTGGATGTACTTAAATAGTTAGGCACATTAAATTTTAGTTCAGAGAGAAAACGTATTTTGGCCAAAAATCCTTTAAGGCTTTAGACTTACAATTTTCGTCATTTCGGCCAAAAAATGGATTTTGTTCAAAATTTCAGTATAGGTACTCCTGAATGTGCTGCTTAAGGATCTGTTAACCAAAATTTGATATCTTGATTATAACTTGTTCAAATGGCTTTTAGAAAATGTTCAAATGATTTTTAGAATATTTTAATTACTTTTGCAATGCTAATTACTCGCCACTTATGGGTTTTCGAGGTCATTTCTTGGTGCTTGTGTATTATTCTGGATGTACTTAAATAGTTAGGCACATTAAATTTTAGTTCAGAGAGAAAACGTATTTTTGGCCAAAAATCCTTTAAGGCTTTAGACTTACAATTTTTGTCATTTTCGGCCAAAAAATGGATTTTGTTCAAAATTTCAGTATAGGTACTCCTGAATGTGCTGCTTAAGGATCTGTTAACCAAAATTTGATATCTTGATTATAACTTGTTCAAATGGCTTTTAGAAAATGTTCAAATGATTACTCGCCACCTATGGGTTTTCGAGGTCATTTCTTGGTGCTTGTGTATTATTCTGGATGTACTTAAATAGTTAGGCACATTAAATTTTAGTTCAGAGAGAAAACGTATTTTTGGCCAAAAATCCTTTAAGGCTTTAGACTTACAATTTTTGTCATTTTCGGCCAAAAGTCCTTTAAGGCTTTAGACTTTCAATTTTTGTCATTTTCGGCCAAAATATGGATTTTCTTCAAAATTTCAGTATAGGTACTCCTGAATGTGCTGCTTAAGGATCTGTTAACCAAAATTTGATATCTTGATTATAACTTGTTCAAATGGCTTTTAGAAAATGTTCAAATGATTTTTAGAATATTTTAATTACTTTTGCAATGCTAATTACTCGCCACTTATGGGTTTTCGAGGTCATTTCTTGGTGCTTGTGTATTATTCTGGATGTACTTAAATAGTTAGGCACATTAAATTTTAGTTCAGAGAGAAAACGTATTTTTGGCCAAAAATCCTTTAAGGCTTTAGACTTACAATTTTCGTCATTTCGGCCAAAAAATGGATTTTGTTCAAAATTTCAGTATAGGTACTCCTGAATGTGCTGCTTAAGGATCTGTTAACCAAAATTTGATATCTTGATTATAACTTGTTCAAATGGCTTTTAGAAAATGTTCAAATGATTTTTAGAATTTTAATTACTTTGCATGCTAATTACTCGCCACTTATGGGTTTTCGAGGTCATTTCTTGGTGCTTGTGTATTATTCTGGATGTACTTAAATAGTTAGGCACATTAAATTTTAGTTCAGAGAGAAAACGTATTTTTGGCCAAAAATCCTTTAAGGCTTTAGACTTACAATTTTCGTCATTTCGGCCAAAAAATGGATTTTGTTCAAAATTTCAGTATAGGTACTCCTGAATGTGCTGCTTAAGGATCTGTTAACCAAAATTTGATATCTTGATTATAACTTGTTCAAATGGCTTTTAGAAAATGTTCAAATGATTTTTAGAATATTTTAATTACTTTTGCAATGCTAATTACTCGCCACTTATGGGTTTTCGAGGTCATTTCTTGGTGCTTGTGTATTATTCTGGATGTACTTAAATAGTTAGGCACATTAAATTTTAGTTCAGAGAGAAAACGTATTTTTGGCCAAAAATCCTTTAAGGCTTTAGACTTACAATTTTTGTCATTTCGGCCAAAAAATGGATTTTGTTCAAAATTTCAGTATAGGTACTCCTGAATGTGCTGCTTAAGGATCTGTTAACCAAAATTTGATATCTTGATTATAACTTGTTCAAATGGCTTTTAGAAAATGTTCAAATGATTTTTAGAATATTTTAATTACTTTTGCAATGCTAATTACTCGCCACTTATGGGTTTTCGAGGTCATTTCTTGGTGCTTGTGTATTATTCTGGATGTACTTAAATAGTTAGGCACATTAAATTTTAGTTCAGAGAGAAAACGTATTTTTGGCCAAAAATCCTTTAAGGCTTTAGACTTACAATTTTCGTCATTTCGGCCAAAAAATGGATTTTGTTCAAAATTTCAGTATAGGTACTCCTGAATGTGCTGCTTAAGGATCTGTTAACCAAAATTTGATATCTTGATTATAACTTGTTCAAATGGCTTTTAGAAAATGTTCAAATGATTTTTAGAATATTTTAATTACTTTTGCAATGCTAATTACTCGCCACTTATGGGTTTTCGAGGTCATTTCTTGGTGCTTGTGTATTATTCTGGATGTACTTAAATAGTTAGGCACATTAAATTTTAGTTCAGAGAGAAAACGTATTTTGGCCAAAAATCCTTTAAGGCTTTAGACTTACAATTTTCGTCATTTCGGCCAAAAAATGGATTTTGTTCAAAATTTCAGTATAGGTACTCCTGAATGTGCTGCTTAAGGATCTGTTAACCAAAATTTGATATCTTGATTATAACTTGTTCAAATGGCTTTTAGAAAATGTTCAAATGATTTTAGAATATTTTAATTACTTTGCAATGCTAATTACTCGCCACTTATGGGTTTTCGAGGTCATTTCTTGGTGCTTGTGTATTATTCTGGATGTACTTAAATAGTTAGGCACATTAAATTTTAGTTCAGAGAGAAAACGTATTTTTGGCCAAAAATCCTTTAAGGCTTTAGACTTACAATTTTTGTCATTTCGGCCAAAAAATGGATTTTGTTCAAAATTTCAGTATAGGTACTCCTGAATGTGCTGCTTAAGGATCTGTTAACCAAAATTTGATATCTTGATTATAACTTGTTCAAATGGCTTTTAGAAAATGTTCAAATGATTTTTAGAATATTTTAATTACTTTTGCAATGCTAATTACTCGCCACTTATGGGTTTTCGAGGTCATTTCTTGGTGCTTGTGTATTATTCTGGATGTACTTAAATAGTTAGGCACATTAAATTTTAGTTCAGAGAGAAAACGTATTTTTGGCCAAAAATCCTTTAAGGCTTTAGACTTACAATTTTCGTCATTTCGGCCAAAAAATGGATTTTGTTCAAAATTTCAGTATAGGTACTCCTGAATGTGCTGCTTAAGGATCTGTTAACCAAAATTTGATATCTTGATTATAACTTGTTCAAATGGCTTTTAGAAAATGTTCAAATGATTTTTAGAATATTTTAATTACTCGCCACTTATGGGTTTTCGAGGTCATTTCTTGGTTCTTGTGTATTATTCTGGATGTACTTAAATAGTTAGGCACATTAAATTTTAGTTCAGAGAGAAAACGTATTTTGGGCCAAAAATCCTTTAAGGCTTTAGACTTACAATTTTCGTCATTTCGGCCAAAAAATGGATTTTGTTCAAAATTTCAGTATAGTTACTCCTGAATGTGCTGCTTAAGGATCTGTTAACCAAAATTTGATATCTTGATGATAACTTGTTCAAATGGCTTTTAGAAAATGTTCAAATGATTTTTAGAATATTTTAATTACTTTTGCAATGCTAATTACTCGCCACTTATGGGTTTTCGAGGTCATTTCTTGGTTCTTGTGTATTATTCTGGATGTACTTAAATAGTTAGGCACATTAAATTTTAGTTCAGAGAGAAAACGTATTTTTGGCCAAAAATCCTTTAAGGCTTTAGACTTACAATTTTTGTCATTTCGGCCAAAAAATGGATTTTGTTCAAAATTTCAGTATAGGTACTCCTGAATGTGCTGCTTAAGGATCTGTTAACCAAAATTTGATATCTTGATTATAACTTGTTCAAATGGCTTTTAGAAAATGTTCAAATGATTTTTAGAATATTTTAATTACTTTTGCAATGCTAATTACTCGCCACTTATGGGTTTTCGAGGTCATTTCTTGGTTCTTGTGTATTATTCTGGATGTACTTAAATAGTTAGGCACATTAAATTTTAGTTCAGAGAGAAAACGTATTTTGGGCCAAAAATCCTTTAAGGCTTTAGACTTACAATTTTCGTCATTTCGGCCAAAAAATGGATTTTGTTCAAAATTTCAGTATAGTTACTCCTGAATGTGCTGCTTAAGGATCTGTTAACCAAAATTTGATATCTTGATTATAACTTGTTCAAATGGCTTTTAGAAAATGTTCAAATGATTTTTAGAATATTTTAATTACTTTTGCAATGCTAATTACTCGCCACTTATGGGTTTTCGAGGTCATTTCTTGGTTCTTGTGTATTATTCTGGATGTACTTAAATAGTTAGGCACATTAAATTTTAGTTCAGAGAGAAAACGTATTTTTGGCCAAAAATCCTTTAGGCTTTAGACTTACAATTTTTGTCATTTTCGGCCAAAAAATGGATTTTGTTCAAAATTTCAGTATAGGTACTCCTGAATGTGCTGCTTAAGGATCTGTTAACCAAAATTTGATATCTTGATTATAACTTGTTCAAATGGCTTTTAGAAAATGTTCAAATGATATTTAGAATATTTTAATTACTCGCCACTTATGGGTTTTCGAGGTCATTTCTTGGTGCTTGTGTATTATTCTGGATGTACTTAAATAGTTAGGCACATTAAATTTTAGTTCAGAGAGAAAACGTATTTTTGGCCAAAAATCCTTTAAGGCTTTAGACTTACAATTTTTGTCATTTCGGCCAAAAAATGGATTTTCTTCAAAATTTCAGTATACAGTAGGTACTCCTGAATGTGCTGCTTAAGGATCTGTTAACCAAAATTTGATATCTTGATTATAACTTGTTCAAATGGCTTTTAGAAAATGTTCAAATGATTTTTAGAATATTTTAATTACTTTTGCAATGCTAATTACTCGCCACTTATGGGTTTTCGAGGTCATTTCTTGGTGCTTGTGTATTATTCTGGATGTACTTAAATAGTTAGGCACATTAAATTTTAGTTCAGAGAGAAAACGTATTTTTGGCCAAAAATCCTTTAAGGCTTTAGACTTACAATTTTCGTCATTTCGGCCAAAAAATGGATTTTGTTCAAAATTTCAGTATAGGTACTCCTGAATGTGCTGCTTAAGGATCTGTTAACCAAAATTTGATATCTTGATTATAACTTGTTCAAATGGCTTTTAGAAAATGTTCAAATGATTTTTAGAATATTTTAATTACTTTTGCAATGCTAATTACTCGCCACTTATGGGTTTTCGAGGTCATTTCTTGGTGCTTGTGTATTATTCTGGATGTACTTAAATAGTTAGGCACATTAAATTTTAGTTCAGAGAGAAAACGTATTTTTGGCCAAAAATCCTTTAAGGCTTTAGACTTACAATTTTCGTCATTTCGGCCAAAAAATGGATTTTGTTCAAAATTTCAGTATAGGTACTCCTGAATGTGCTGCTTAAGGATCTGTTAACCAAAATTTGATATCTTGATTATAACTTGTTCAAATGGCTTTTAGAAAATGTTCAAATGATTTTTAGAATATTTTAATTACTTTTGCAATGCTAATTACTCGCCACTTATGGGTTTTCGAGGTCATTTCTTGGTGCTTGTGTATTATTCTGGATGTACTTAAATAGTTAGGCACATTAAATTTTAGTTCAGAGAGAAAAAGTATTTTTGGCCAAAAATCCTTTAAGGCTTTAGACTTACAATTTTCGTCATTTCGGCCAAAAAATGGATTTTGTTCAAAATTTCAGTATAGGTACTCCTGAATGTGCTGCTTAAGGATCTGTTAACCAAAATTTGATATCTTGATTATAACTTGTTCAAATGGCTTTTAGAAAATGTTCAAATGATTTTTAGAATATTTTAATTACTTTTGCAATGCTAATTACTCGCCACTTATGGGTTTTCGAGGTCATTTCTTGGTGCTTGTGTATTATTCTGGATGTACTTAAATAGTTAGGCACATTAAATTTTAGTTCAGAGAGAAAACGTATTTTTGGCCAAAAATCCTTTAAGGCTTTAGACTTACAATTTTCGTCATTTCGGCCAAAAAATGGATTTTGTTCAAAATTTCAGTATAGGTACTCCTGAATGTGCTGCTTAAGGATCTGTTAACCAAAATATGATATCTTGATTATAACTTGTTCAAATGGCTTTTAGAAAATGTTCAAATGATTTTTAGAATATTATAATTACTTTTGCCATGCTAATTACTCGCTACTTATGGGTTTTCGAGGTCATTTCTTGGTGCTTGTGTATTATTCTGGATGTACTTAAATAGTTAGGCACATTAAATTTTAGTTCAGAGAGAAAAAGTATTTTTGGCCAAAAATCCTTTAAGGCTTTAGACTTACAATTTTTGTCATTTTCGGCCAAAAAATGGATTTTGTTCAAAATTTCAGTATAGGTTCTCCTGAATGTGCTGCTTAAGGATCTGTTAACCAAAATTTGATATCTTGATTATGACTTGTTCAAATGGCATTTAGGAAATGTTCAAATGATTTTTAGAATATTTTAATTACTTTTGCAATGCTAATTACTCGCCACTTATGGGTTTTCGAGGTCATTTCTTGGTGCTTGTGTATTATTCTGGATGTGCTTAAATAGTTAGGCACATTAAATTTTAGTTCAGAGAGAAAAAGTATTTTTGGCCAAAAATCCTTTAAGGCTTTAGACTTACAATTTTCGTCATTTCGGCCAAAAAATGGATTCACAAATAGGGTGGTGGACGAGTGGAACAAGCTAAGCAACTTTGTAGTAAGTGCTGGAATGCTGGAAAGTTTGTGAACCAGTTCCTTCCTATCTCCCTCCTAGACCTAAACTTATCCAATTTAAATCCGTTGCTACGAGTCCTATCCTGCTCGGATATTATAAGAACTTTATCTATATCTCCTCTATTGATTCCTTTCACCCACTTTCATACTTAAGTACTTCACCACAATCACTTCACCATAATCATTTTGCCACAATCACTTAACCATCATCAAAATCACTTCGCCACAATCGCTTCACCACCATCACCACAATCATTTCACCATCACCACAATCTTCATCATCACCAAAATCACTACACTATCACCACAATCATCATCACTTCAATTGTGTCTGATAAAAACTAACCCATATTATAGAAATATTGCCCAGGCGTTTAGTATCTTAACCGCGGCTCATAGGTAAGTTACCGTGGGTTATGTGATTACATAAACATAATGTTTGTAGCCCACATTAATATAAGTATTACGGTCTGTCTGACGGGCTAATACATTATTATAATGTACCATCCATTTCTATAGTTATAATTTTTTTAAGTTGTTGTTCAAGTTTTAATTACCAGTAATTAGATATTTATAATAATGTAGATATGAGGATAAATATTGAAAAATACGAGGGTGGAAATCACATTTACTTTTAATATTTACCAACACAGGTCATACAGAATATCAATAGCCTGTCCAATGGCATCCCTTTTATATAGCCTCCTGGAGCCTTCTTGGAACTGAGACGCAAGGTTATATAGGTGGTTGGTTCCTCACAAACTGCTCACACCAGTCCTGGGTGTGTAGGAGGAGTCGTAACCAGTGATTAGCTTGTCTTCAGTTCCCACGCATTCACTATCTGGGTCCAAATGGTCTCTATAGGGTTGAGGTCTGCGTAGCACTCACAAACTGTCATAGTAATCGCTTAACACAAGCAATGGCCCTATACAATATTATATTTGTGATATTAAATGTTTCAATAAAAATACAACATTATTATTCTATTGGGTAAAGGAAAAGTTGTATTGTTTAACTGAAAGAAACTTATTGAATATGGACCTGGAGATTTAGATGGCCAGTCCAAAAGGTCAATTTCATTCGACCTTTCCTCTGACCAGCGCTTCATCTCTCGTGCCGTGTGAACACGGCAATTATCAAAGAAGTGAACAATATTCATCAAACATAATTTGTAAACACTTATATCATGAATTGGCGCCTTCATATAGGTGAAAATGCGCGACTTAGAAAAATAAAATAGGCGAGTGTGGAGGCACGGATGGTGGGCAGTCTCCAGCAGCTCGAGGCAAACGTCAGAGATGATGATGGGTAATGTAAACTGTTGTACACTGAAGAGGAAAAATAAGAGATAACTGTATTATATACTGATGGAAAAAAAGAACAAAATAATGGTATTGAGGGAAAGGTGTTTGTTGATCAATTAACCCAAATTGAGGAGCACATTTCAGTATTAATAATATGGATAGATCTACGTAGTATTAGTTAAGGGCTGCAAATTGGTGCCATCTTTTACTGTAATAATACAAGACTAATTCCATACGTTGGAGTTTGATAAACTTTATATAGGAGCAACTTTTCTAGACTATTACAAGTTCTATATTGCAATTTAAATATGTATGCCCTTTTTGACCCGATCTAATGATGACACTGGTGTATATACTATTCAACACAGTATGGTGGCTCACTGGCAAAGTACCTGTTGTGGATGATGGAGGCCTCGGGTTCGACTGCCAGATAAATTGAAGTCGTGTTGAACTGGACGAGGCAGAGACAGGATTTTGAATGGTTCGTAAGTAAAATATATGATTTACCAGTGATGTTTGGGGCTGGTGCAATGGAATTACTCTACATTAGAGAAAGAAGCTGTGGCTCTGCTTACGGCACTGGAAAAGTTTAACATATATCTTGCCAACACCTACCAGAGAATTGTAGTTTACAGTAACCATAATTTATTACAGTTCAGAAGTCGAATGAAAAACAAGAATCAGAGACTTAATAGATGGTGATTAACAGAGCAGGGAAGGACTTGGTATGTTGTGTAGGAGTGAGGGATGGACTTGGTATGTTGTGTAGGAGTGAGGGAAGGACTTGGTATGTTGTGTAGGCGTGAGGGATGGACTTGGTATGTTGTGTAGGAGTGAGGGATGGACTTGGTATGTAGTGTATGAGTGAGGGATGGACTTGGTATGTTGTGTAGGAGTGAGGGATGGACTTGGTATGTTACGTGGGAGTGAGGGATGGACTTGATATGTTGTGTAGGAGTGAGGGATGTACTTGTAGTATTGTGTAAGAGTGAGGGAAGGACTTGGTATGTTGTGTAGGAGTGAGGGAAGGACTTGGTATGTTGTGTAGGAGTGAGGGAAGGAATTGGTATGTTGTGTAGGAGTGAGGGAAGGACTTGGTATGTTGTGTAGGAGTGAGGGAAGGACTTGGTATGTTGTGTAGGAGTGAGGGAACGACTTGGTGTGTTGTGTAGGAGTGAGGGAAGGACTTGGTATGTTGTGTAAGAGTGAGGGATGGACTTGGTATGTTGTGTAGGAGTGTGGGATGGACTTGGTATGTTGTGTAGGAGTGAGGGATGGACTTGGTATGTTGTGTAGGCGTGAGGGAAGGACTTGGTATGTTTTGTAGGAGTGAGGGATGGACTTGTGCAGTAGTATTTTGTAGGAGTGAGGGATGGACTTGTTGAACTGTGTAGGAGTGAGGGAAGGACTTGTAGTAGTGTGTAGGAGTGAGGGAAGGACTTGTAATATTGTGTAGTAGTGAGGGAAGGACTTCTAGTTTTGTGTAGGAGTGAGTGATGGACTTGGTTTGTTGTGTAGGAGTGAGGGATGGACTTGGGATGTTGTGTAGGATTGAGGCATGGACTTGTTGAACTGTGTAGGAGTGAGGGAAGGACTTGTAGTAGTGTGTAGTAGTGAGGGAAGGACTTGTAGTTTTGTGTAGGAGTGAGGGAAGGACTTGCATTAATGTGTAGGAGTGAGGGAAGGACTTGCATTAATGTGTAGGAGTGAGGGAAGGACTTGTAATATTGTGTAGGAGTGAGGGATGGACTTGGTATGTTTTGTAGGAGTGAGGGATGGACTTGTTGAACTGTGTAGAAGTGAGGGATGGACTTGTTGAACTGTGTAGGAGTGAGGGAAGGACTTGTAGTAGTGTGTAGGAATGAGGGAAGGACTTGTAATATTGTGTAGCAGTGAGGGAAGGACTTCTAGTTTTGTGTAGGAGTGATGGATGGACTTGAAGTTTCGTGTAGGAGTGAGGGAAGGACTTGTAGTTTTGTGTTGGGGTGAGGAAAGGATTTGTAGTATTGTGTAGAAGTGAGGGAAGGACTTGTAGTATTGTGTAGGAGTGATGGAAGGACTTGCAGTATTGTGTAGGAGTGAGGGAAGGACTTGCAGTGTGGTGTAGGAGTAAGGGAAGGACTTGTAGTATTGTGTAGAAGTGAGGGTAGGACTTGGTATGTTGTGTAGGAGTGAGGGATGGACTTGGTATGTTTTGTAGGAGTGAGAGAATTTCGTAGCAAATGCTCTATCTCATTCACCAGACTGAAAACAAAACACAAGTGTTTTATCTTTGGGGAGGGAGTTTTATAAGGCACTGAATATATTTGATTGAGAGGTAATTACGCTGCTTCTTCAGTAGGTAGGACTATATTTTATATATGTTACTGTATGCAAACATTGTCTAGTATGTTATATATATTAATTTATAATAAGTATGTAATAAGTAAATCAGCTTAACGTTGTGTATTTGTCAGTTAAAATAGTATCGTAATATGCGGCATGGTATCCACATTGTGTGGGTCACGGCAAGTGCAGGGAGGTAGACGAGCCTGTTGGTGATAGTGTGTGGTGCAAGTGTGGTACAATTGGTCTGGACTCAGGATATATTTGTATGGAGATAAGTGTTGTATACTTTTGTATTTTTCTAGTGTATGGTGAGGCTGAGGTCTGGGTTAATTTAAGCTGTGGTCATCTGTTCTGTACTTAAATTGTTCCTTTACTTGACCTTTGTTTGTGGTCTCTTAACTTTATAAGGCTAACTTATGTATTTCATGATTCATCTTCAACATGGTACCTATATTTTGAGTTAATCTGAGGGTTATTATTGAGAGTGGTGGAGATAATATAAGTCATTATAGTGTTTTCCCTGCTTGTTGTTATGACCACTCATTTGACAAGTGACTTGACTAGTGGTATATTCTTGATGAAGAGGAGTGCTGGCATAACAGTATGAAGAAAGAGTGATTTGAATTCTTGTCGCCCTACAATATATACAAAAAAAAACTATTTTTGGTTAATAAAATTTTAATTTCACAGGTATTAACAGAAAATACTACTCCGGGGTGGATGAGGACCATAACTTGGTGTACAGATGACGAGGCAACATCAAGATGGACAAGAGAAACGATCAAGAGTATAGTAAAGGATGAACATTCTCTAAATAACTCAGTCTACCAAACATGACAGGAAGTTGTATTGTATATATGCAAGTGTTGGTTAAGTACGTCCACATAAATACTAAAACAGATTATAACAATGTTTTGAAATCTTATCTACTGACTACTGTAGAGATACTGTAGGAGTGAGGAAAGAACAAGCAATATTATGTAAGAGTGAGAGAAGGACATGCGGTGATGTGGAGGAGTGAGGAAAGGACAAGAAGTGATGTGTAGGAGTGAGGGAAGGACTTGCAGGGCTGTGTAGACGATGGAAGGACTTCTAGTATTGTGTAGGATTGAGGGATGGACTTGCAATGATATGTAAGAGTGAGGGAAGGACTTGCAGTATTGTGTAGAAATGAGGGAGGGACTTCTAGTATTGTGTAGGAGTGAGGGAAGAACATGTGGTGTTGTGTAGGAGTGAGGAAAAGACATGAAGTGATGTGTAGGAGTGAGGGATGGACTTCTAGTATTGAATAGGAGTGAGGGAAGGACTTGCAGTGTTGTGTAGAAATGAGGGAAGGACTTCTAGTATTGTGTAGGAGTGAGGGGAGGACTTGCAGTGTTGTGTAGAAATGAAAGGAGGACTTGCAGGGTTGTGTAGAAATGAGGGAAGGACTTCTAGTATTATGTAGGAGTGAGGGAAGAACATGTGGTGTTGTGTAGGAGTGAGGAAAAGACATGAAGTGATGTGTAGGAGTGAGGGAAGGACTTCTAGTATTGAATAGGAGTGATGGAAGGACTTGTAGTGTGGTGTAGGGGTGAGGGAAGGGCTTGTAGTGTTGTGTATGAGTGAGGGAAGGACTTGTATAGGAGTGACCATGTAGACTTGTGGTGTTGCGAAGCTTAAAACTTCTATATACTGTTGTAATCTTTTATGTGAATTTGTAACTAGACAGTCAGGAAGTATTTTGTTCAAGTTTATTATTTTGGACTTTAGTTTCATCTTCATTTGCAAAACAAAATATTTTATTCTTCCTGGCAGTGAAATACAAGATGTTAGTTTAAGATTTTACTGTAAAATTAAGTAATTATTATAGCTTTACAACTTACTTGTAACCAATGAGCATTTCCTGTGGGCAAACTTTTGAAATTGTGAAAAAAAAGAAATATTGTGTTTGTTGTAAATGTTCTGAGGCAGTATGTCACTCCTAGGAGCTATGTGAGGCCCCCAGGGCTTATATGCCGCCGCCACGGACTGTTTGGCTAATTAGGTCTGTGTGATGATCATTGGTGGTTGTATAATGGATTGAAGGCCTATGTAAGATTGTCAGGAGTAGTTTGATCCACCAGAGGCTGTTTGTGGCTATATCGTGTTGAATATCAACTTGGAGATGTGTGAGGCTCTTAGAGAGCTACTGTACTTGTGACTGAGGGGGTTAATTGATGCTCCTAATGTCTGTGTACAGAAAAAGATAAATATTTCCTAAATAAGTCAGTCTACCCGACATGACAGGAAGTTGTATTGTGTATAATATTTACTGTTGGTTCGACAAGACTTTATAAATGCTAAAATAGATTATAACGGTGTATTGAAAGTTCATCTACTGATAACTGTAGTATTGAGGGAAGGACATGCAGTATTGTGTAGTATTGAGGGAAGGACTTGTAGTGTTGTGTAGGACCTAGGGAAGGACATGTAGTGATGTTCGCAAATGAGGGAAGGACTTGCTGACCTAATGAATGAGAGGAGGACTTACTGACCTACTAAGAAGTGAGAGGAGGACTTACTGACCTACTAAGGAGTGAGAGGAGGACTTACTGACCTCAGGAGTGAGAGGAGGATTTGCAGTGTTTTACAGGAGTGAGGGAAGGACACGCAATGTTGTGTAGGATAAGGGAAGGACTTGCTGTGTGTTGGAGTGAGAGTAGGATGCAATGTGTTGTGTACGATTGAGGGAATGGCTTACTGTGTTTTGTAGGAGCGAAGGAAAGACATGCAGAGTTGTGTAGTATGAGGGAAGGAGTCATTGTGATGCATAGGAGTTTGAGAAGGACTCATTGTGATGAGTAGGAGTGTGGGAAGGACTCACTGTGATGAGTAGGAGTGTGGGAAGGACTCGCTGAGGTGTAGGAGTGAGGGACGGACTTGCTGTGATGTGTAGGAGTGAGGGAAGGACTCACTGTGATGTGTAGGAGTATGGGAAGGACTCGCTGTGATGTGTAGGAGTGTGGGAAGGACTCGCTGTGAGGTGTAGGAGTGAGGGAAGGACTCACTGTGATGTGTAGGAGGGACTCACTGTGAGGTGGAGGAGTGAGGGAAGTACTCACTGTGAGGTGGAGTGAGTGAAGGACTCACTGTGAGGTGTAGGAGTGAGTGAAGGACTGACTGTCAGGTGTAAAGTGAAGGGCTTCTGTCTCACCAATTAGGCAGACTTCTGGTGATGACGTCATTGCTCTTGTGGTCTGTTCCACCATTGACGTAGACTACTAGTGGTGATGTCACTGCTGTGGTCCACCAATGGGATGCCTAAAGTAACTTCATCTCGCTTAAAAACCTAAAATGCAGATAACTTGTGACATAATGTTACAAGCAAGTTGTAATGATTTAATAAGAACTGAAAATTACAGTAAATTCTTAAACTAGCATCTTTTAATCAAGTTCCAGCAAGAGTAAAATAGTTCGTTTTACAAGCGGAAATAAAACTGAAGTACAAAATAAGTCAACAGTGTCATAACATTGTTGAAGTTACGATATTTTGTAAAGTAGTTTCATCTTCATTTGCATAACACAATGTTTTACTCTAGCTGGCACAGCACTGAAATAAAAGATGCCACTTTAAGAGTTTACCTTAATTATCGGTTAGTTATTTATTACGTGTTCACAACTTACTTTGTAACCAATGAATTTTTCATCTGGACAAACTTTTGTAATTGTATTTTGTTTTTGTTTTTCAAATGTTATACATATTTACAATTAATTACAAGGCAGTGTATCTTCTAGGGGATAAGTGATGTTTGTGGCAACTTGGGGATGTGTGAGGCTCTTAAGAGCTATCTGTGTCTCTGAGGAGGCTGATTGATTCTCCCCTAAGATCTACATGGTGCTTCTAGGGGGCTTATAAGTAGGTAGTTGTGTACAGCTAGTAAGGGCTATGTGATGACACTAAAGGCTGTCTGTCACTGCTAGGGACAGTGATGCTGCCAAGGGCTGGGTGCCCTACTATAGAGATAAGCGAGACTCGTCGACCAAGGTACACTGGTAGCCTTGCATGATCCAGATTGGTTCTCCGTTATGGGACCCTGTACACAGGTTGTAGTACCATAAGGGCAACCTAACCTAGCAGTAACCTGGTGTCAATCATCACAATAAATATTTGTATAGCAACTTAATGTGTCGTATAAATGAAAAAAATACTTTTTTCTTTCTTTATAATAATCCTAATAAAAAAGTTGAAAACATAAGGGTTCCAAAAGCAAAAATGATAAGAGCCAATTTTTATACTTCCCGAAAAGTAGATAGGCCTACTTACGATCTTTTGAGAATTAGAAAAATCGTAAGTTATTTCGTTCTCTTAAGTTCGAACTTACGACAATTAAAAAGATGTAAATTCGGATTCTCAAGAGATCGTATCTACTTTTCGGGAAAGTAGATAATCGATTTTTTGGGGAAGTAGATTATCGACTTTTTGGGAAATATTACCTAATTTTCAGAAGTAGAATATCATAGAAAACGGGAAATTTTTATCATAGAAAATGGGAAATATCTACTTTCCGGGAAAGTTGGTCATCTACTTTCCCGAAAAGTAGATACTTTTTCTACTTTTCGGGAAAGTAGATTATCGACTTTTCGGGGAAGTAGATTTTAGATTTTGGGGGGAAATATTACCTAATTTTGCGAAGTAGATTATCATAGAAAACGGGAAATTTGAATCATAAAAAATGGGAAATATCTACTTTCCGGGAAAGTTGGTCATCTACTTTCCCGAAAAGTAGATACTTTTCTACTTTTCGGGAAAGTAGATTATCGACTTTTCGGGGAAGTAGATTTTCGAATTTTGGGGGGAAATATTACCTAATTTTGCGAAGTAGATTATCATAGAAAACGGGAAATTTGTATCATAAAAAATGGGAAATATCTACTTTCCGGGAAAGTTGGTTATCTACTTTCCCGAAAAGTAGATGCATTTTCTACTTTTCGGGAAAGTAGATTATCGACTTTTCGGGGAAGTAGATTTTCGAATTTGGGGGGAAATATTACCTAATTTTGCGAAGTAGATTATCATAGAAAACGGGAAATTTGTATCATAAAAAATGGGAAATATCTACTTTCCGGGAAAGTTGGTTATCTACTTTCCCGAAAAGTAGATACTTTTTCTACTTTTCGGGAGAGTAGATTTTCGACTTTTCGGGGAAGTAGATTTTCGAATTTTGGGGGAAATATTAACTAATTTTGCGAAGTAGATTATCATAGAAAACGGGAAATTTGTATCATAAAAAATGGGAAATATCTACTTTCCGGGAAAGTTGGTTATCTACTTTCCCGAAAAGTAGACAGATTTTCTACTTTTCGGGAAAGTAGATTATCGAGTTTTCGGGGAAGTAGATTTTAGATTTTGGGGGGAAATATTACCTAATTTTGCGAAGTAGATTATCATAGAAAACGGGAAATTTGAATCATAAAAAATGGGAAATATCTACTTTCCGGGAAAGTTGGTTATCTACTTTCCAGAAAAGTAGATACATTTTCTACTTTCCCGAAAAGTAGATACATTTTCTACTTTTCGGGAAAGTAGATTATCGACTTTTCGGGGAAGTAGATTTTCGAATTTTGGGGGAAATATTACCTAATTTTGCGAAGTAGATTATCATAGAAAACGGGAAATTTGAATCATAAAAAATGGGAAATATCTACTTTCCGGGAAAGTTGGTTATCTACTTTCCCGAAAAGTAGATAGATTTTCTACTTTTCGGGAAAGTAGATTATCGACTTTTCGGGGAAGTAGATTTTCGAATTTTGGGGGAAATATTACCTAATTTTGCGAAGTAGATTATCATAGAAAACGGGAAATTTGTATCATAAAAAATGGGAAATATCTACTTTCCGGGAAAGTTGGTTATCTACTTTCCCGAAAAGTAGATACATTTTCTACTTTTCGGGAAAGTAGATTATCGACTTTTCGAGGAAGTAGATTTTCGATTTTGGGGGGAAATATTACCTAATTTTGCGAAGTAGATTATCATAGAAAACGGGAAATTTGTATCATAAAAAATGGGAAATATCTACCTTCCGGGAAAGTTGGTTATCTACTTTCCCGAAAAATAGATACTTTTTCTACTTTTCGGGAAAGTAGATTATCGACTTTTCGGGGAAGTAGATTTTCGAATTTTGGGGGAAATATTACCTAATTTTGCGAAGTTGATTATCATAGAAAACGGGAAATTTGTATCATAAAAAATGGGAAATATCTACGTTCCGGGAAAGTTGGTTATCTACTTTCCCGAAAAGTAGATAGATTTTCTACTTTTCGGGAAAGTAGATTATCGACTTTTCGGGGAAGTAGATTTTAGATTTTGGGGGGAAATATTACCTAATTTTGCGAAGTAGATTATCATAGAAAACGGGAAATTTGTATCATAAAAAATGGGAAATATCTACTTTCCGGGAAAGTTGGTTATCTACTTTCCCGAAAAGTAGATACATTTTCTACTTTCCCAAAAAGTAGATACATTTTTTACTTTTCGGGAAAGTAGATTATCGACTTTTCGGGGAAGTAGATTTTCGAATTTTGGGGGAAATATTACCTAATTTTGCGAAGTAGATTATCATAGAACACGGGAAATTTGTATCATAAAAAATGGGAAATATCTACTTTCCGGGAAAGTTGGTTATCTACTTTCCCGAAAAGTAGATAGATTTTCTACTTTTCGGGAAAGTAGATTATCGACTTTTCGGGGAAGTAGATTTTCGAATTTTGGGGGAAATATTACCTAATTTTGCGAAGTAGATTATCATAGAAAACGGGAAATTTATATCATAAAAAATGGGAAATATCTACTTTCCGGGAAAGTTGGTTACCTACTTTCCCGAAAAGTAGATACATTTTCTACTTTCCCGAAAAGTAGATAGTCTACATTTTCTACTTTTCGGGAAAGTAGATTATCGACTTTTCGGGGAAGTAGATTTTCGAATTTTGGGGGAAATATTACCTAATTTTGCGAAGTAGATTATCATAGAAAACGGGAAATTTGAATCATAAAAAATGGGAAATATCTACTTTCCGGGAAAGTTGGTTATCTACTTTCCCGAAAAGTAGATAGATTTTCTACTTTTCGGGAAAGTAGATTATCGACTTTTCGGGGAAGTAGATTTTCGAATTTTGGGGGAAATATTACCTAATTTTGCGAAGTAGATTATCATAGAAAACGGGAAATTTGTATCATAAAAAATGGGAAATATCTACTTTCCGGGAAAGTTGGTTATCTACTTTCCCGAAAAGTAGATAGATTTTCTACTTTTCGGGAAAGTAGATTATCGACTTTTCGAGGAAGTAGATTTTCGATTTTGGGGGGAAATATTACCTAATTTTGCGAAGTAGATTATCATAGAAAACGGGAAATTTGTATCATAAAAAATGGGAAATATCTACGTTCCGGGAAAGTTGGTTATCTACTTTCCCGAAAAGTAGATACATTTTCTACTTTTCGGGAAAGTAGATTATCGACTTTTCGGGGAAGTAGATTTTGGAATTTGGGGGGAAATATTACCTAATTTTGCGAAGTAGATTATCATAGAAAACGGGAAATTTGAATCATAAAAAATGGGAAATATCTACTTTCCGGGAAAGTTGGTTATCTACTTTCCCGAAAAGTAGATACATTTTCTACTTTCCCAAAAAGTAGATACATTTTTTACTTTTCGGGAAAGTAGATTATCGACTTTTCGGGGAAGTAGATTTTCGAATTTTGGGGGAAACATTACCTAATTTTGCGAAGTAGATTATCATAGAACACGGGAAATTTGTATCATAAAAAATGGGAAATATCTACTTTCCGGGAAAGTTGGTTATCTACTTTCCCGAAAAGTAGATACATTTTCTACTTTTCGGGAAAGTAGATTATCGACTTTTCGAGGAAGTAGATTTTCGAATTTTGGGGGATATATTACCTAATTTTGCGAAGTAGATTATCATAGAAAACGGGAAATTTGAATCATAAAAAATGGGAAATATCTACTTTCCGGGAAAGTTGGTTATCTACTTTCCCGAAAAGTAGATAGATTTTCTACTTTTCGGGAAAGTAGATTATCGACTTTTCGGGGAAGTAGATTTTAGATTTTGGTGGGAAATATTACCTAATTTTGCGAAGTAGATTATCATAGAAAACGGGAAATTTGTATCATAAAAAATGGGAAATATCTACTTTCCGGGAAAGTTGGTTATCTACTTTCCCGAAAAGTAGATAGATTTTCTACTTTTCGGGAAAGTAGATTATCGACTTTTCGGGGAAGTAGATTTTCGAATTTTGGGGGAAATATTACCTAATTTTGCGAAGTAGATTATCATAGAAAACGGGAAATTTATATCATAAAAAATGGGAAATATCTACTTTCCGGGAAAGTTGGTTTCCTACTTTCCCGAAAAGTAGATACATTTTCTACTTTCCCGAAAAGTAGATAGTGTACATTTTCTACTTTTCGGGAAAGTAGATTATCGACTTTTCGGGGAAGTAGATTTTCGAATTTTGGGGGAAATATTACCTAATTTTGCGAAGTAGATTATCATAGAAAACGGGAAATTTGAATCATAAAAAATGGGAAATATCTACTTTCCGGGAAAGTTGGTTATCTACTTTCCCGAAAAGTAGATAGATTTTCTACTTTTCGGGAAAGTAGATTATCGACTTTTCGGGGAAGTAGATTTTCGAATTTTGGGGGAAATATTACCTAATTTTGCGAAGTAGATTATCATAGAAAACGGGAAATTTGTATCATAAAAAATGGGAAATATCTACTTTCCGGGAAAGTTGGTTATCTACTTTCCCGAAAAGTAGATACATTTTCTACTTTTCGGGAAAGTAGATTATCGACTTTTCGAGGAAGTAGATTTTCGATTTTGGGGGGAAATATTACCTAATTTTGCGAAGTAGATTATCATAGAAAACGGGAAATTTGTATCATAAAAAATGGGAAATATCTACCTTCCGGGAAAGTTGGTTATCTACTTTCCCGAAAAGTAGATAGATTTTCTACTTTTCGGGAAAGTAGATTATCGACTTTTCGGGGAAGTAGATTTTAGATTTTGGGGGGAAATATTACCTAATTTTGCGAAGTAGATTATCATAGAAAACGGGAAATTTGTATCATAAAAAATGGGAAATATCTACTTTCCGGGAAAGTTGGTTATCTACTTTCCCGAAAAGTAGATACATTTTCTACTTTTCGGGAAAGTAGATTATCGACTTTTCGGGGAAGTAGATTTTGGAATTTGGGGGGAAATATTACCTAATTTTGCGAAGTAGATTATCATAGAAAACGGGAAATTTGAATCATAAAAAATGGGAAATATCTACTTTCCGGGAAAGTTGGTTATCTACTTTCCCGAAAAGTAGATACATTTTCTACTTTCCCAAAAAGTAGATACATTTTTTACTTTTCGGGAAAGTAGATTATCGACTTTTCGGGGAAGTAGATTTTCGAATTTTGGGGGAAATATTACCTAATTTTGCGAAGTAGATTATCATAGAAAACGGGAAATTTGTATCATGAAAAATGGGAAATATCTACTTTCCGGGAAAGTTGGTTATCTACTTTCCCGAAAAGTAGATACATTTTCTACTTTTCGGGAAAGTAGATTATCGACTTTTCGAGGAAGTAGATTTTCGAATTTTGGGGGATATATTACCTAATTTTGCGAAGTAGATTATCATAGAAAACGGGAAATTTGAATCATAAAAAATGGGAAATATCTACTTTCCGGGAAAGTTGGTTATCTACTCTCCCGAAAAGTAGATAAATTTTCTACTTTTCGAGAAAGTAGATTATCGACTTTTCGCGGAAGTAGATTTTCGAATTTTGGGGGAAATATTACCTAATTTTGCGAAGTAGATTATCATAGAAAACGGGAAATTTATATCATAAAAAATGGGAAATATCTACTTTCCGGGAAAGTTGGTTACCTACTTTCCCGAAAAGTAGATACATTTTCTACTTTCCCGAAAAGTAGATAGTCTACATTTTCTACTTTTCGGGAAAGTAGATTATCGACTTTTCGGGGAAGTAGATTTTCGAATTTTGGGGGAAATATTACCTAATTTTGCGAAGTAGATTATCATAGAAAACGGGAAATTTGAATCATAAAAAATGGGAAATATCTACTTTCCGGGAAAGTTGGTTATCTACTTTCCCGAAAAGTAGATAAATTTTCTACTTTTCGAGAAAGTAGAATATCGACTTTTCGGGGAAGTAGATTTTCGAATTTTGGGGGAAATATTACCTAATTTTGCGAAGTAGATTATCATAGAAAACGGGAAATTTGTATCATAAAAAATGGGAAATATCTACTTTCCGGGAAAGTTGGTTATCTACTTTCCCGAAAAGTAGATACATTTTCTACTTTTCGGGAAAGTAGATTATCGACTTTTCGGGGAAGTAGATTTTCGAATTTTGGGGGAAATATTACCTAATTTTGCGAAGTAGATTATCACAGAAAACGGGAAATTTGAATCATAAAAAATGGGAAATATCTACTTTCCGGGAAAGTTGGTTATCTACTTTCCCGAAAAATAGATACTTTTTCTACTTTTCGGGAAAGTAGATTATCGACTTTTCGGGGAAGTAGATTTTCGAATTTTGGGGGAAATATTACCTAATTTTGCGAAGTAGATTATCATAGAAAACGGGAAATTTGTATCATAAAAAATGGGAAATATCTACGTTCCGGGAAAGTTGGTTATCTACTTTCCCGAAAAGTAGATAGATTTTCTACTTTTCGGGAAAGTAGATTATCGACTTTTCGGGGAAGTAGATTTTAGATTTTGTGGGGAAATATTACCTAATTTTGCGAAGTAGATTATCATAGAAAACGGGAAATTTGTATCATAAAAAATGGGAAATATCTACTTTCCGGGAAAGTTGGTTATCTACTTTCCCGAAAAGTAGATACATTTTCTACTTTTCGGGAAAGTAGATTATCGACTTTTCGGGGAAGTAGATTTTGGAATTTGGGGGGAAATATTACCTAATTTTGCGAAGTAGATTATCATAGAAAACGGGAAATTTGAATCATAAAAAATGGGAAATATCTACTTTCCGGGAAAGTTGGTTATCTACTTTCCCGAAAAGTAGATAGATTTTCTACTTTTCGGGAAAGTAGATTATCGACTTTTCGGGGAAGTAGATTTTAGATTTTGGTGGGAATTATTACCTAATTTTGCGAAGTAGATTATCATAGAAAACGGGAAATTTGTATCATAAAAAATGGGAAATATCTACTTTCCGGGAAAGTTGGTTATCTACTTTCCCGAAAAATAGATTCTTTTTCTACTCTTCGGGAAAGTAGATTATCGACTTTTCGGGGAAGTAGATTTTCGAATTTTGGGGGAAATATTACCTAATTTTGCGAAGTAGATTATCATAGAAAACGGGAAATTTGTATCATAAAAAATGGGAAATATCTACGTTCCGGGAAAGTTGGTTATCTACTTTCCCGAAAAGTAGATAGATTTTCTACTTTTCGGGAAAGTAGATTATCGACTTTTCGGGGAAGTAGATTTTAGATTTTGTGGGGAAATATTACCTAATTTTGCGAAGTAGATTATCATAGAAAACGGGAAATTTGTATCATAAAAAATGGGAAATATCTACTTTCCGGGAAAGTTGGTTATCTACTTTCCCGAAAAGTAGATACATTTTCTACTTTTCGGGAAAGTAGATTATCGACTTTTCGGGGAAGTAGATATTGGAATTTGGGGGGAAATATTACCTAATTTTGCGAAGTAGATTATCATAGAAAACGGGAAATTTGAATCATAAAAAATGGGAAATATCTACTTTCCGGGAAAGTTGGTTATCTACTTTCCCGAAAAGTAGATAGATTTTCTACTTTTCGGGAAAGTAGATTATCGACTTTTCGGGGAAGTAGATTTTAGATTTTGGTGGGAATTATTACCTAATTTTGCGAAGTAGATTATCATAGAAAACGGGAAATTTGTATCATACAAAATGGGAAATATCTACTTTCCGGGAAAGTTGGTTATCTACTTTCCCGAAAAGTAGATACATTTTCTACTTTCCCGAAAAGTAGATAGCCTACATTTTCTACTTTTCTGGAAAGTAGATTATCGACTTTTCGGGGAAGTAGATTTTCGAATTTTGGGGGAAATATTACCTAATTTTGCGAAGTAGATTATCATAGAAAACGGTAAATTTGAATCATAAAAAATGGGAAATATCTACTTTCCGGGAAAGTTGGTTATCTACTTTCCCGAAAAGTAGATAAATTTTCTACTTTTCGAGGAAGTAGAATATCGACTTTTCGGGGAAGTAGATTTTCGAATTTTGGGGAAAATATTACCTAATTTTGCGAAGTAGATTATAATAGAAACGGGAAATTTGTATCATAAAAAATGGGAAATATCTACTTTCCGGGAAAGTTGGTTATCTACTTTCCCGAAAAGTAGATACATTTTCTACTTTTCGGGAAAGTAGATTATCGACTTTTCGGGGAAGTAGATTTTCGAATTTTGGGGGAAATATTACCTAATTTTGCGAAGTAGATTATCATAGAAAACGGGAAATTTGAATCATAAAAAATGGGAAATATCTACTTTTCGGGAAAGTTGGTTATCTACTTTCCCGAAAAGTAGGTAGATTTTCTACTTTTCGGGAAAGTAGATTATCGACTTTTCGGGGAAGTAGATTTTCGAATTTTGGGGGAAATATTACCTAATTTTGCGAAGTAGATTATCATAGAAAACGGTAAATTTGAATCATAAAAAATGGGAAATATCTACTTTCCGGGAAAGTTGGTTATCTACTTTCCCGAAAAGTACATAAATTTTCTACTTTTCGAGAAAGTAGAATATCGACTTTTCGGGGAAGTAGATTTTCGAATTTTGGGGGAAATATTACCTAATTTTGCGAAGTAGATTATCATAGAAAACGGGAAATTTGTATCATAAAAAATGGGAAATATCTACTTTCCGGGAAAGTTGGTTATCTACTTTCCCGAAAAGTAGATAGATTTTTTACTTTTCGGGAAAGTAGATTATCGACTTTTCGGGGAAGTCGATTTTCGAATTTTGGGGGAAATATTACCTAATTTTGCGAAGTAGATTATCATAGAAAACGGGAAATTTGTATCAAAAAATGGGAAATGTCTATTTTCCGGGAAAGTTGGTTATCTACTTTCCCGAAAAGTAGATGCATTTTCTACTTTTCGGGAAAGTAGATTATCGACTTTTCGGGGAAGTAGATTTTCGAATTTTGGGGGAAATATTACCTAATTTTGCGAAGTAGATTATCATAGAAAACGGGAAATTTGCATCATAAAAAATGGGAAATATCTACGTTCCGGGAAAGTTGGTTATCTACTTTCCCGAAAAGTAGATAGATTTTCTACTTTTCGGGAAAGTAGATTATCGACTTTTCGGGGAAGTAGATTTTAGATTTTGGGGGGAAATATTACCTAATTTTGCGAAGTAGATTATCATAGAAAACGGGAAATTTGTATCATAAAAAATGGGAAATATCTACTTTCCGGGAAAGTTGGTTATCTACTTTCCCGAAAAGTAGATGCATTTTCTACTTTTCGGGAAAGTAGATTATCGACTTTTCGGGGAAGTAGATTTTCGAATTTTGGGGGAAATATTACCTAATTTTGCGAAGTAGATTATCATAGAAAACGGGAAATTTGAATCATAAAAAATGGGAAATATCTACTTTCCGGGAAAGAAGGTTATCTACTTTCCCGAAAAGTAGATAGATTTTCTACTTTTCGGGAAAGTAGATTATCGACTTTTCGGGGAAGTAGATTTTCGAATTTTGGGGGAAACATTACCTAATTTTGCGAAGTAGATTATCATAGAAAACGGGAAATTTGTATCATAAAAAATGGGAAATATCTACTTTTCGGGAAAGTAGATTATCGACTTTTCGAGGAAGTAGATTTTCGATTTTGGGGGGAAATGTTACCTAATTTTGCGAAGTAGATTATCATAGAAAACGGGAAATTTGTTGGTTATCTACTTTCCCGAAAAGTAGAAAATCTACTTTCCCGAAAAGTAGAAAATCTATCTACTTTTCGGGAAAGTAGATAACCAACTTTCCCGGAAAGTAGATATTTCCCATTTATTATGATACAAATTTCCCGTTTTCTATGATAATCTACTTCGCAAAATTAGGCAATATTTCCCCCAAAATTCGAAAATCTACTTCCCCGAAAAGTCGATAATCTACTTTCCCGAAAAGTAGAAAATGTATCTACTTTTTGGGAAAGTAGAAAATGTATCTACTTTTTGGGAAAGTAGATAACCAACTTTCCCGGAAAGTAGATATTTCCCATTTTTTATGATTCAAATTTCCCGTTTTCTATGATAATCTACTTCGCAAAATTAGGTAATATTTCCCCCCAAATTCGAAAATCTACTTCCCCGAAAAGTCGATAATCTACTTTCCCGAAAAGTAGAAAATGTATCTACTTTTCGGGAAAGTAGATAACCAACTTTCCCGGAAAGTAGATATTTCCCATTTTTTATGATACAAATTTCCCGTTTTCTATGATAATCTACTTCGCAAAATTAGGTAATATTTCCCCCCAAAATCTAAAATCTACTTCCCCGAAAAGTCGATAATCTACTTTCCCGAAAAGTAGAAAATCTATCTACTTTTCGGGAAAGTGGCTAACCAACTTTCCCGGAAAGTAGATATTTCCCATTTTTCATGATACAAATTTCCCGTTTTCTATGATAATATACTTCGCTAAATTAGGTAATATTTCCCCCAAAATTCGAAAATCTACTTCCCCGAAAAGTCGATAATCTACTTTCCCGAAAAGTAGAAAATATATCTACTATTCGGGAAAGTAGATAACCAACTTTCCCGGAAAGTAGATATTTCCCATTTATTATGATACAAATTTCCCGTTTTCTATGATAATCTACTTCGCAAAATTAGGCAATATTTCCCCCAAAATTCGAAAATCTACTTCCCCGAAAAGTCGATAATCTACTTTCCCGAAAAGTAAAAAATGTATCTACTTTTTGGGAAAGTGGAAAATGTATCTACTTTTTGGAAAAGTAGATAACCAACTTTCCCGGAAAGTAGATATTTCCCATTTTTTATGATTCAAATTTCCCGTTTTCTATGATAATCTACTTCGCAAAATTAGGTAATATTTCCCCCCAAATTCGAAAATCTACTTCCCCGAAAAGTCGATAATCTACTTTCCCGAAAAGTAGAAAATGCATCTACTTTTCGGGAAAGTAGATAACCAACTTTCCCGGAAAGTAGATATTTCCCATTTTTTATGATACAAATTTCCCGTTTTCTATGATAATCTACTTCGCAAAATTAGGTAATATTTCCCCCCAAAATCTAAAATCTACTTCCCCGAAAAGTCGATAATCTACTTTCCCGAAAAGTAGAAAATCTATCTACTTTTCGGGAAAGTGGCTAACCAACTTTCCCGGAAAGTAGATATTTCCCATTTTTCATGATACAAATTTCCCGTTTTCTATGATAATATACTTCGCTAAATTAGGTAATATTTCCCCCAAAATTCGAAAATCTACTTCCCCGAAAAGTCGATAATCTACTTTCCCGAAAAGTAGAAAATATATCTACTATTCGGGAAAGTAGATAACCAACTTTCCCGGAAAGTAGATATTTCCCATTTATTATGATACAAATTTCCCGTTTTCTATGATAATCTACTTTGCAAAATTAGGCAATATTTCCCCCAAAATTCGAAAATCTACTTCCCCGAAAAGTCGATAATCTACTTTCCCGAAAAGTAAAAAATGTATCTACTTTTTGGGAAAGTAGAAAATGTATCTACTTTTTGGAAAAGTAGATAACCAACTTTCCCGGAAAGTAGATATTTCCCATTTTTTATGATTCAAATTTCCCGTTTTCTATGATAATCTACTTCGCAAAATTAGGTAATATTTCCCCCCAAATTCGAAAATCTACTTCCCCGAAAAGTCGATAATCTACTTTCCCGAAAAGTAGAAAATGCATCTACTTTTCGGGAAAGTAGATAACCAACTTTCCCGGAAAGTAGATATTTCCCATTTTTTATGATACAAATTTCCCGTTTTCTATGATAATCTACTTCGCAAAATTAGGTAATATTTCCCCCAAAATCTAAAATCTACTTCCCCGAAAAGTCGATAATCTACTTTCCCGAAAAGTAGAAAATCTATCTACTTTTCGGGAAAGTGGCTAACCAACTTTCCCGGAAAGTAGATATTTCCCATTTTTCATGATACAAATTTCCCGTTTTCTATGATAATATACTTCGCTAAATTAGGTAATATTTCCCCCAAAATTCGAAAATCTACTTCCCCGAAAAGTCGATAATCTACTTTCCCGAAAAGTAGAAAATATATCTACTATTCGGGAAAGTAGATAACCAACTTTCCCGGAAAGTAGATATTTCCCATTTTTTATGATACAAATTTCCCGTTTTCTATGATAATCTACTTCGCAAAATTAGGTAATATTTTCCCCAAAATTCGAAAATCTACTTCCCCGAAAAGTCGATAATCTACTTTCCCGAAAAGTAGAAAATGTATCTACTTTTCGGGAAAGTAGAAAATGTATCTACTTTTCTGGAAAGTAGATAACCAACTTTCCCGGAAAGTAGATATTTCCCATTTTTTATGATTCAAATTTCCCGTTTTCTATGATAATCTACTTCGCAAAATTAGGTAATATTTCCCCCCAAAATCTAAAATCTACTTCCCCGAAAACTCGATAATCTACTTTCCCGAAAAGTAGAAAATCTGTCTACTTTTCGGGAAAGTAGATAACCAACTTTCCCGGAAAGTAGATATTTCCCATTTTTTATGATACAAATTTCCCGTTTTCTATGATAATCTACTTCGCAAAATTAGGTAATATTTCCCCCAAAATTCGAAAATCTACTTCCCCGAAAAGTCGAAAAAGTATCTACTTTTCGGGAAAGTAGATAACCAACTTTCCCGGAAAGTAGATATTTCCCATTTTTTATGATTCAAATTTCCCGTTTTCTATGATAATCTACTTCGCAAAATTAGGTAATATTTCCCCCAAAATTCGAAAATCTACTTCCCCGAAAAGTCGATAATCTACTTTCCCGATAACTAGAAAATCTATCTACTTTTCGGGAAAGTAGATAACCAACTTTCCCTGAAAGTAGATATTTCCCATTTTTTATGATACAAATTTCCCGTTTTCTATGATAATCTACTTCGCAAAATTAGGTAATATTTCCCCCCAAAATCGAAAATCTACTTCCTCGAAAAGTCGATATTCTACTTTCCCGAAAAGTAGAAAATGTATCTACTTTTCGGGAAAGTAGATAACCAACTTTCCCGGAAAGAAGATATTTCCCATTTTTTATGATACAAATTTCCCATTTTCTATGATAATCTATTTCGCAAAATTAGGTAATATTTCCCCCAAAATTCGAAAAACTACTTCCCCGAAAAGTCGATAATCTACTTTTCCGAAAAGTAAAAAATGTATCTACTTTTTGGGAAAGTAGAAAATGTATCTACTTTTCGGGAAAGTAGATAACCAACTTTCCCGGAAAGTAGATATTTCCCATTTTTTATGATACAAATTTCCCGTTTTCTATGATAATCTACTTCGCAAAATTAGGTAATATTTCGCCCCAAATTCGAAAATCTACTTCCCCGAAAAGTCGATTATCTACTTTCCCGAAAAGTAGAAAATGTATCTACTTTTCGGGAAAGTAGATAACCAACTTTCCCGGAAAGTAGATATTTCCCATTTTTTATGATTCAAATTTCCCGTTTTCTATGATAATCTACTTCGCAAAATTAGGTAATATTTCCCCCAAAATTCGAAAATCTACTTCCCCGAAAAGTCGATAATCTACTTTTCGGGAAAGTAGATAACCAACTTTCCCGGAAAGTAGATATTTCCCATTTTCTATGATAAAAATTTCCCGTTTTCTATGATGAGTAGATAACCAACTTTCCCATAAAGTAGATATTTTCCATTTTTTGTGATACAAATTTCCCGTTTTCTATGATATTCTACTTCTGAAAATTAGGTAATATTTCCCAAAAAGTCGATAATCTACTTCCCCAAAAAATCGATTATCTACTTTCCCGAAAAGTAGATACGATCTCTTGAGAATCCGAATTTACATCTTTTTAATTGTCGTAAGTTCGAACTTAAGAGAACGAAATAACTTACGATTTTTCTAATTCTCAAAAGATCGTAAGTAGGCCTATCTACTTTTCGGGAAGTATAAAAATTGGCTCTTATCATTTTTGCTTTTGGAACCCTTATGTTTTCAACTTTTTTATTAGGATTATTATAAAGAAAGAAAAAAGTATTTTTTTCATTTATACGACACATTAAGTTGCTATACAAATATTTATTGTGATGATTGACACCAGGTTACTGCTAGGTTAGGTTGCCCTTATGGTACTACAACCTGTGTACAGGGTCCCATAACGGAGAACCAATCTGGATCATGCAAGGCTACCAGTGTACCTTGGTCGACGAGTCTCGCTTATCTCTATAGTAGGGCACCCAGCCCTTGGCAGCATCACTGTCCCTAGCAGTGACAGACAGCCTTTAGTGTCATCACATAGCCCTTACTAGCTGTACACAACTACCTACTTATAAGCCCCCTAGAAGCACCATGTAGATCTTAGGGGAGAATCAATCAGCCTCCTCAGAGACACAGATAGCTCTTAAGAGCCTCACACATCCCCAAGTTGCCACAAACATCACTTATCCCCTAGAAGATACACTGCCTTGTAATTAATTGTAAATATGTATAACATTTGAAAAACAAAAACAAAATACAATTACAAAAGTTTGTCCAGATGAAAAATTCATTGGTTACAAAGTAAGTTGTGAACACGTAATAAATAACTAACCGATAATTAAGGTAAACTCTTAAAGTGGCATCTTTTATTTCAGTGCTGTGCCAGCTAGAGTAAAACATTGTGTTATGCAAATGAAGATGAAACTACTTTACAAAATATCGTAACTTCAACAATGTTATGACACTGTTGACTTATTTTGTACTTCAGTTTTATTTCCGCTTGTAAAACGAACTATTTTACTCTTGCTGGAACTTGATTAAAAGATGCTAGTTTAAGAATTTACTGTAATTTTCAGTTCTTATTAAATCATTACAACTTGCTTGTAACATTATGTCACAAGTTATCTGCATTTTAGGTTTTTAAGCGAGATGAAGTTACTTTAGGCATCCCATTGGTGGACCACAGCAGTGACATCACCACTAGTAGTCTACGTCAATGGTGGAACAGACCACAAGAGCAATGACGTCATCACCAGAAGTCTGCCTAATTGGTGAGACAGAAGCCCTTCACTTTACACCTGACAGTCAGTCCTTCACTCACTCCTACACCTCACAGTGAGTCCTTCACTCACTCCACCTCACAGTGAGTACTTCCCTCACTCCTCCACCTCACAGTGAGTCCCTCCTACACATCACAGTGAGTCCTTCCCTCACTCCTACACCTCACAGCGAGTCCTTCCCACACTCCTACACATCACAGCGAGTCCTTCCCATACTCCTACACATCACAGTGAGTCCTTCCCTCACTCCTACACATCACAGCAAGTCCGTCCCTCACTCCTACACCTCAGCGAGTCCTTCCCACACTCCTACTCATCACAGTGAGTCCTTCCCACACTCCTACTCATCACAATGAGTCCTTCTCAAACTCCTATGCATCACAATGACTCCTTCCCTCATACTACACAACTCTGCATGTCTTTCCTTCGCTCCTACAAAACACAGTAAGCCATTCCCTCAATCGTACACAACACATTGCATCCTACTCTCACTCCAACACACAGCAAGTCCTTCCCTTATCCTACACAACATTGCGTGTCCTTCCCTCACTCCTGTAAAACACTGCAAATCCTCCTCTCACTCCTGAGGTCAGTAAGTCCTCCTCTCACTCCTTAGTAGGTCAGTAAGTCCTCCTCTCACTTCTTAGTAGGTCAGTAAGTCCTCCTCTCATTCATTAGGTCAGCAAGTCCTTCCCTCATTTGCGAACATCACTACATGTCCTTCCCTAGGTCCTACACAACACTACAAGTCCTTCCCTCAATACTACACAATACTGCATGTCCTTCCCTCAATACTACAGTTATCAGTAGATGAACTTTCAATACACCGTTATAATCTATTTTAGCATTTATAAAGTCTTGTCGAACCAACAGTAAATATTATACACAATACAACTTCCTGTCATGTCGGGTAGACTGACTTATTTAGGAAATATTTATCTTTTTCTGTACACAGACATTAGGAGCATCAATTAACCCCCTCAGTCACAAGTACAGTAGCTCTCTAAGAGCCTCACACATCTCCAAGTTGATATTCAACACGATATAGCCACAAACAGCCTCTGGTGGATCAAACTACTCCTGACAATCTTACATAGGCCTTCAATCCATTATACAACCACCAATGATCATCACACAGACCTAATTAGCCAAACAGTCCGTGGCGGCGGCATATAAGCCCTGGGGGCCTCACATAGCTCCTAGGAGTGACATACTGCCTCAGAACATTTACAACAAACACAATATTTCTTTTTTTTCACAATTTCAAAAGTTTGCCCACAGGAAATGCTCATTGGTTACAAGTAAGTTGTAAAGCTATAATAATTACTTAATTTTACAGTAAAATCTTAAACTAACATCTTGTATTTCACTGCCAGGAAGAATAAAATATTTTGTTTTGCAAATGAAGATGAAACTAAAGTCCAAAATAATAAACTTGAACAAAATACTTCCTGACTGTCTAGTTACAAATTCACATAAAAGATTACAACAGTATATAGAAGTTTTAAGCTTCGCAACACCACAAGTCTACATGGTCACTCCTATACAAGTCCTTCCCTCACTCATACACAACACTACAAGCCCTTCCCTCACCCCTACACCACACTACAAGTCCTTCCATCACTCCTATTCAATACTAGAAGTCCTTCCCTCACTCCTACACATCACTTCATGTCTTTTCCTCACTCCTACACAACACCACATGTTCTTCCCTCACTCCTACATAATACTAGAAGTCCTTCCCTCATTTCTACACAACCCTGCAAGTCCTCCTTTCATTTCTACACAACACTGCAAGTCCTCCCCTCACTCCTACACAATACTAGAAGTCCTTCCCTCATTTCTACACAACACTGCAAGTCCTTCCCTCACTCCTATTCAATACTAGAAGTCCATCCCTCACTCCTACACATCACTTCATGTCTTTTCCTCACTCCTACACAACACCACATGTTCTTCCCTCACTCCTACACAATACTAGAAGTCCCTCCCTCATTTCTACACAATACTGCAAGTCCTTCCCTCACTCTTACATATCATTGCAAGTCCATCCCTCAATCCTACACAATACTAGAAGTCCTTCCATCGTCTACACAGCCCTGCAAGTCCTTCCCTCACTCCTACACATCACTTGTCCTTTCCTCACTCCTAGACAACACCGCCTAACCTTTCCTCACTCCTCCACATCACCGCATGTCCTTCTCTCACTCTTACATAATATTGCTTGTTCTTTCCTCACTCCTACAGTGCTACAGTATCTCTACAGTAGTCAGTAGATAAGATTTCACACATTGTTATAATCTGTTTTAGTATTTATGTGGACGTACTTAACCAACACTTGCATATATACAATGCAACTTCCTGTCATGTTTGGTAGACTGAGTTATTTAGAGAATGTTCATCCTTTACTATACTCTTGATCGTTTCTCTTGTCCATCTTGATGTTGCCTCGTCATCTGTACACCAAGTTATGGTCCTCATCCACCCCGGAGTAGTATTTTCTGTTAATACCTGTGAAATTAAAATTTTATTAACCAAAAATAGTTTTTTTTTGTATATATTGTAGGGCGACAAGAATTCAAATCACTCTTTCTTCATACTGTTATGCCAGCACTCCTCTTCATCAAGAATATACCACTAGTCAAGTCACTTGTCACATGAGTGGTCATAACAACAAGCAGGGAAAACACTATAATGACTCTTATATTATCTCCACCACTCTCAATAATAACCCTCAGATTAACTCAAAATATAGGTACCATGTTGAAGATGAATCATGAAATACATAAGTTAGCCTTATAAAGTTAAGAGACCACAAACAAAGGTCAAGTAAAGGAACAATTTAAGTACAGAACAGATGACCACAGCTTAAATTAACCCAGACCTCAGCCTCACCATACACTAGAAAAATACAAAAGTATACAACACTTATCTCCATATAAATATATCCTGAGTCCAGACCAATTGTACCACACTTGCACCACACACTATCACCAACAGGCTCGTCTACCTCCCTGCACTTGCCGTGACCCACACAATGTGGATACCATGCCGCACATTACGATACTATTTTACCTGACAAATACACAACGTTAAGCTGATTTACTTATTACATACTTATTATAAATTAATATATATAACATACTAGACAATGTTTACATACAGTAACATATATAAAATATAGTCCTACCTACTGAAGAAGCAGCGTAATTACCTCTCAATCAAATATATTCAGTGCCTTATAAAACTCCCTCCCCAAAGATAAAACACTTGTGTTTTGTTTTCAGTCTGGTGAATGAGATAGAGCATTTGCTACGAAATTCTCTCACTCCTACAAAACATACCAAGTCCATCCCTCACTCCTACACAACATACCAAGTCCTCCCCTCACTTCTACACAATACTACAAGTCCTTCCCTCACTTCTACACAATACTACAAGTCCTTCCCTTACTCCTACACAACACTGCAAGTCCTTCCCTCACTCCTACACAATACTACAAGTCCTTCCCTCACTTCTACACAATACTACAAATCCTTTCCTCACCCCAACACAAAACTACAAGTCCTTCCCTCACTCCTACACGAAACTACAAGTCCTTCCCTCACTCCTACACGAAACTTCAAGTCCATCCATCACTCCTACACAAAACTAGAAGTCCTTCCCTCACTACTACACAATATTACAAGTCCTTCCCTCACTCCTACACACTACTACAAGTCCTTCCCTCACTCCTACACAGTTCAACAAGTCCATCCCTCACTTCTACACAGTTCAACAAGTCCATCCCTCACTCCTACAAAACATACCAAGTCCATCCCTCACTTACACAACACACCAAGTCCTTCCCTCACTCCTACACAATATTACAAGTCCTTCCCTCACTCCTACACATTAATACAAGTCCTTCCCTCACTCCTGCACATTAATGCAAGTCCTTCCCTCACTCCTACACAAAACTACAAGTCCTTCCCTCAATACTACACACTACTACAAGTCCTTCCCTCACTCCTACACAGTTCAACAAGTCCATCCCTCACTCCTACACAACATACCAAGTCCATCCCTCACTCCTACACAACATACCAAGTCCATCACTAACTCCTACACAAAACTAGAAGTCCTTCCCTCACTACTACACAATATTACAAGTCCTTCCCTCACTCCTACACACTACTACAAGTCCTTCCCTCACTCCTACACAGTTCAACAAGTCCATCCCTCACTCCTACACAATACTACTGTACAAGTCCATCCCTCACTCCTACAAAACATACCAAGTCCTTCCCTCACGCCTACACAACATACCAAGTCCATCCCTCACTCCTACACAACATACCAAGTCCATCCCACACTCCTACACAACATACCAAGTCCATCACTCACTCCTACACAACATACCAAGTCCATCCCTCACTCCTACACAATACTACAAGTGCATCCCTCACTCCTACACAACATACCAAGTCCATCACTCACTCCTACACAACATACCAAGTCCATCCCTCACTCCTAAACAATACTTCAAGTACATCCCTCACTCCTACAAAACATACCAAGTCCATCCCTCACTCTTACACAACATACCAAGTCCTTCCCTCACTCCTACACAACACACCAAGTCCTTCCCTCACTCTTACACAACATACCAAGTCCTTCCCTCACTCCTACACAAAATACCAAGTCCTTCCCTCACTCCTACACAACATACCAAGTCCTTCCCTCACTCTTACACAATACTACAAGTACATCCCTCACTCCTACACAACATATCAAGTCCATCCCTCACTCCCACGTAACATACCAAGTCCATCCCTCACTCCTACACAACATACCAAGTCCATCCCTCACTCATACACTACATACCAAGTCCTTCCCTCACTCATACACTACATACCAAGTCCTTCCCTCACTCCTACACAAAATACCAAGTCCTTCCCTCACTCCTACACAACATACCAAGTCCTTCCCTCACTCTTACACAATACTACAAGTACATCCCTCACTCCTACACAACATATCAAGTCCATCCCTCACTCCCACGTAACATACCAAGTCCATCCCTCACTCCTACACAACATACCAAGTCCATCCCTCACTCATACACTACATACCAAGTCCTTCCCTCACTCATACACTACATACCAAGTCCTTCCCTCACTCCTACACAACATACCAAGTCCATCCCTCACTCATACACTACATACCAAGTCCTTCCCTCACTCCTACACAACATACCAAGTCCATCCCTCACTCCTACACAACATACCAAGTCCTTCCCTCACTCATACACTACATACCAAGTCCTTCCCTCACTCCTACACAACATACCAAGTCCATCCCTCACTCATACACTACATACCAAGTCCATCCCTCACTCATACACTACATACCAAGTCCATCCCTCACTCCTACACAACATACCAAGTCCTTCCCTGCTCTGTTAATCACCATCTATTAAGTCTCTGATTCTTGTTTTTCATTCGACTTCTGAACTGTAATAAATTATGGTTACTGTAAACAACAATTCTCTGGTAGGTGTTGGCAAGATATATGTTAAACTTTTCCAGTGCCGTAAGCAGAGCCACAGCTTCTTTCTCTAATGTAGAGTAATTCCATTGCACCAGCCCCAAACATCACTGGTAAATCATAAATTTTACTTACGAACCATTCAAAATCCTGTCTCTGCCTCGTCCAGTTCAACACGACTTCAATTTATCTGGCAGTCGAACCCGAGGCCTCCATCATCCACAACAGGTACTTTGCCAGTGAGCCACCATACTGTGTTGAATAGTATATACACCAGTGTCATCATTAGATCGGGTCAAAAAGGGCATACATATTTAAATTGCAATATAGAATTTGTAATAGTCTAGAAAAGTTGCTCCTATATAAAGTTTATCAAACTCCAACGTATGGTATTAGTCTTGTATTATTACAGTAAAAGATGGCACCAATTTGCAGCCCTTAACTAATACTACGTAGATCTATCCATATTATTAATACTGAAATGTGCTCCTCAATTTGGGTTAATTGATCAACAAACACCTTTCCCTCAATACCATTATTTTGTTCTTTTTTTCCATCAGTATATAATACAGTTAATTCTTATTTTTCCTCTTCAGTGTACAACAGTTTACATTACCCATCATCATCTTTGACGTTTGCCTCGAGCTGCTGGAGACTGCCCACCATCCGTGCCTCCACACTCGCCTATTTTATTTTTCTAAGTCGCGCATTTTCACCTATATGAAGGCGCCAATTCATGATATAAGTGTTAACAAATTATGTTTGATGAATATTGTTCACTTCTTTGATAACTGCCCTGTTCACACGGCACGAGAGATGAAGCGCTGGTCAGAGGAAAGGTCGAATGAAATTGACCTTTTGGACTGGCCATCTAAATCTCCAGGTCCATATTCAATAAGTTTCTTTCAGTTAAACAATACAACTTTTCCTTTACCCAATAGAATAATAATGTTGTATTTTTATTGAAACATTTAATATCACAAATTTAATATTGTATAGGGCCATTGCTTGTGTTAAGCGATTACTATGACAGTTTGTGAGTGCTACGCAGACCTCAACCCTATAGAGACCATTTGGACCCAGATAGTGAATGCGTGGGAACTGAAGACAAGCTAATCACTGGTTACGACTCCTCCTACACACCCAGGACTAGTGTGAGCAGTTTGTGAGGAACCAACCACCTATATAACCTTGTGTCTCAGTCCCAAGAAGGCTCCAGGGGGCTATATAAAAGGGAGGCCATTGGACAGGCTATTGATATTCTGTATGACCTGTGTTGGTAAATATTAAAAGTAAATGTGATTTCCACCCTCGTATTTTTCAATATTTATCCTCATATCTACATTATTATAAATTTCTAATTACTGGTAATTAAAACTTGAACAACAACTTAAAAAAATTATAACTATAGAAATGGATGGTACATTATAATAATAATGTATTAGCCTGTCAGACAGACCGTAATACTTATATTAATGTGGGCTACAAACATTATGTTTATGTAATTACATTACCCACGGTAACTTACCTATGAGCCGCGGTTAAGATACTAAACGCCTGGGCAATATTTCTATAATATGGGTTAGTTTTTATAAGACACAATAGAAGTGATTATGATTGTGGTGATAGTGTAGTGATTTTGGTGATGATGAAGATTGTGGTGATGGTGAAATGATTGTGGTGATGGTGGTGAAGCGATTGTGGCGAAGTGATTTTGGTGATGGTTAAGTGATTGTGGTGATGGTGAAGTGATTGTGGCAAAATGATTATGGTGAAGTGATTGTGGTGAAGTACTTAAGTATGTAAGTGGGTGAAAGGAATCAATAGAGGAGATATAGATAAAGTTCTTATAATATCCGAGCAGGATAGGACTCGTAGCAACGGATTTAAATTGGATAAGTTTAGGTTTAGGAGGGAGATAGGAAGGAACTGGTTCACAAACAGGGTGGTGGACGAGTGGAACAAGCTTAGAAACTTTGTAGTAAGGGGGTCGGGGTAGAGGGGTGGTAATGTGTGGTGTGTGTGATGATGAGGATGATGATGAATGATGACGATAATGATGGCGTATATGTGATGACGACGATGATGATGAATGATGACGATAATGATGGCGTATATGTGATGACGACGATGATGATGAATGATGATAAATAATGAATGATGATGATAATAATGATGGAGATGATGAATAATGATGATGATTGATGCTGCTGAATGATCCCCAGTTATTATAAGACAATTCATCATCACTACATACACACTTGGTTTGATTTACAGGGGTGAGGTTGGGTTAGGTTTCATTTCACCCCACATTATGGCTTCGTCCCCGTGCAATAATAACCTACCTCAGAGTTCCTCATTTACTATTTATAAATGTTCAGCCATACTAATTCCCTCAGTCGCAAACCTCTGGATGAAAGGCTAAATATAAAATGATAATACACACGTAGTTGCTAGTGGCGTGATTGCTTGTGGCGTAGTTACCAGGGGCCTATCCAAAGGCTAAGTATTTTTGTTTACCATATATAAGAACACCTGATATCGGGACACAAGCCATATGGGTGGTTAGTTTATCCAATGTTGGTGCAGGCGAAAACCGGAAATCGTGCTACGTTAGACATGCATTTAAACCAGAGGCGATTCGAACCCTGGACTTGTGGGAGAGAAATACGCACGTTACGATGTACAACCCAAGATCCAAGTGAACCCCTGCTGTTGGTTCGTCTCCTTCTCCCTGGCTGGATTTTCAACCTGAAGTGATTGCCTTCGGTGGACCGCTCCAAAATCCCAAGTGAACCCTGTTGTTCGTTGCAAATACCACCTCTCCAGGATCGCCCACTGGTCCCCAGGTAGGGTCGTCCTCTACACTGATGGGTCTGTTGACCCCGCTACAGGTCGGGCCGAGGCTGGTGTCTACATCTCCCGTCCTGATGCCCCTGAGCCAATAAAACTGTCTCTCAGAGTTTCTGACGGGGCATCCTTCACTCAGGCGGAACTAATAGCCCTCCTTGCTGCCCTTCTCGCTGAGGAAGAAGCACATGGTTTCTGCCCCTTGCTTGTCTGCTGCGATTCCAGGTCTGCTCTCGACGGGATCGCATTTGGATCAGGGGAAAATAAGGTCCTCATCCTCCGAATAAGAGGGTTAACATCCACACATGAGGATGCAGGCCGTCCTGAGACATTCCTATGGATACCCAGTCATGTCGGTATCCTGGGGAATGAGGCAGCAGATAGCCTTGCCAAGATTGGCTGCAACAAGGCCACACCTAACTGCGTTGTTCCTCGAACACTTTTACAGCTTAGGACCCAAATTCGCCGCAACCAGAGAGAAGCTCGGGGAGCAGCCATCCCCCTGGACTCCCCGCCCACCTGGTACGAAGTCCTCCGTAAACTTCCTGACCTCTCGTATGTCTACGGGAAAGGGTCGCGGAAAAGGGACGTGATTGCTGCCCGTATCATCATTGGGTATGACTTTGCTTGGGAGATTGGTATCCCCGCATCCCCTGAGCAAAGCTCGTGTGCATTATGCAGAAGACCCGACAGCCGCACCCTTATCAACTACCTCCTAAGATGTCCCCACACACAACGCTTCCGTGACGCCTGCTGTACCACCACTCCACGACCCCCTGACGGAGAAACGATGATCCTCCCCTTTACTGGCAAGATATTATGTAAATAACATTGATTATGTGTTAAGGGAATATCCTTCCTTCCTTCTTTCGGTTTTAGTAAGCCCCTTTATAATATTCATACTGTATATACTTGTGACACTTGCCAGATGCTTCTGGTGTTATTGTACAGGGGTACCTAGTGACGGCACTAGGATCCCGCTTCCTCTATCAAGGAATAAACAATTGAAATTGAATTGATCCAAGTGACGCGCTAGGTATTTACACTATCAAGGGCAAATAATTATATTGGAAATGTTGGTGAGTGATCCCATTACATAATTTACTTCAGCAATAGCAGCATATGGGCACCGGTGACGATACCTACCACTCTTACCCTAACAAAAACTTCAACTGAACAAGGTGTTTAACATGACATAACCAGGCTGATAACCCTCATGTATGTATGTATGTATGTACAGTATGTATGTATGTATGTATGTACAGTATGTATGTATGTATGTATGTATGATTTTTACTCAATAAATTCATACAAAATCAAGGTTCCAGTACAGGTGGAGAAGTACCCCGCACTGCAACAACATTGTACCGATACTAATTCTCGGATTTTATTCATATATCTACAGTACATATTAGCTTAGGTTAATAGTCATCTTAATAGCGGTTTTATATGTCTATCCACATGATAACTTTGGTTAATAGCCATCTTAATAGCAGTATTATCTGTCTATCCACATACTAGCTTAGGTTAATAGCCATCTTAATAGCAGTATTATCTGTCTATCCACATACTAGCTTAGGTTAATTGCCATCTTAATAGCAGTATTTTCCATCCGAGCCACGGCATCCACTACTCCTGTATACACGGCGGAGAGCTACACTACCGCCTCCTCCTCCCTGGACCCCACAGTACAACAACACAACTTGTTATCACCTTACCTTCACTCAACTGCTAATAACCACAACGTAGAGTCCTGGAAGTCCTCACGACGCCACAAACACGAGTAATCCACAAACAGCAAACGTAAAACATGGAAATAGCGATCAAATACTGTATGACCACACACACACATGTTGCCACCACCACTGCCGTACCTCTAATGATCACTGGCGAGTGGCGAACCCGAGGTGCTTCGATTCTTTAATTCATTGGTTCGCTTTACTGATTCATATGAAAATAATCGACTGAACGGCGGAAAGAACACCATACACGATTGGTCCGTCATCTATAATCTCATTAATTTTCTTAAATCACTTCTATCCACCGTTAGCTAAAATAAAACTGATAATTATTAACGAAAGATAGTCATGAGTTTCGAAGCTTCGTCAACGATCCGCTCTTACGTCACTAAACTAGTCCACAACCAAACAAGCAGTTGGCTTCCACGGTTAGCATAAGCGTAATACTTCCATTACTACTTTTATTATTATTATTATTATTACTATTAGTATTATTATAAATATTATTATTATTATTATTATTATTATTATTATTATTATTATTATTATCATTAATCATTATTATTATTATTTGGGGTTTTATGCTCCAACTGAGGAACACAAATAACAGTCCAGCATATTCTCATTGAATGCCCTATTTATAATCGGTATCGAACAATGTGCTTCACTAACCCTACAATGTAAGATATTTTAGCAGAGACCCCAAAATTTTCCCTAAGTTCAGTTTTGACCTTTCTGAAATACTGTAATGTCCTCCAAACAATATAACACTAAATTATAGAAACACAAATATATGTTAACTAATCCCTCTGACCAGCCCTAGGAGAGACTCAAATGGGTGTCAGTGGTCTGGTTAAACTAAATCTTGATGATGATGATGATTATCGGGAATGTTGATTCTACAGTCGCAGGGGTGATGGTGGAGGTTTGGGGGGGGGGGGGGGGGAGGATCCACTTGCAGCTCACTATGAATACATGAAATAGGAAGGGATTCTTGGGCAGTTGATCCTAAAAGATTTACCAAAATGTTATGTCAGAGTAATAATACTTAACCTAGGTGTTACTAATACCATTAATTTACTCTAGTATATAAAAGCCTGTATCAGTTAACACAACATAATATTACTCTGCCATTTCAGATATGCCTGCAGGACAACCAAATTCGTCGGCAGTGATTGCTGAGTGAGGCCAAATCATCGGGATGTGGAGAGCCGGGGCAACTGTGCCGAACATTGTTCTCGAAGTGGATCCGCTGTTGGGAGGAAGAGGGCTCAGTGGAGACGAAACTTCGAAGCGGGAGGCCACGAGTAACATCGGCAAGGATGGACGCCATGATCGTGGCAGCTGAAACAGCATATCCAATGCGAACATTAGTGAAGCTTACAAGAAATCTGGGCCTCAACTGCCATCACATGACAACGAGACGCGAAGCCGGGATCGACTGCCATATTCCAGCTCACAAAGGGTGGCTAACACCTACTCACAAGGAGTGTCGACTCGGCTTTGCATTGGAACACCTTCCACATAGAGAAGAATACTGGAGAACCATTATATTTACCGATGAAACGGTGTTCAGGTCAGTGGGAGCCGAAGCAAGGCAGTGCTGGTGGCCCCCTAACACACGCTACCATGAGAAACACATTCAACATCACACAGTGAGTGGTAGGGTGTCAGTGTCATTCTGTGGGTGGATGTGGGCACATGGGCCAGGTGAACTGGTCAAGATCAATGGCCGTTTCACTGGTGAGCAGTATGTAGACATCCTGGAGCAAGTGCTAATTCCTATGGCAGTTCCAGCCCCCCACACTATCAGGCTGGTTCATGACAACAGTCCCATTCATACCAGCAACAAAGTGAAGGACTACCTCCAGGATCACCCTGAAATTGAGGTCATCGACTGGCCAACACTAGGATGTGATATTAATCCGATTGAACATATTTGGGTCATGATGAAACGTGATTGGGATATTGGGGAGCAGCAAACCTGTGCAGCAATAGAGGCCAAAGCTTACGACATGTGGGAGAGTATAAGTCGACGACCAGGGGTGTGCCTGAAGCTGGTTGACTCCATCCCTAAACGCCTTGATGAAGTCCTGAATGCAATGGATGGCTGGACCAAATACTAAGATGTGTGAATTGGTGTATAGTTTGGATTTTAGTATTGTTTGTAAATACAATTAATATATATTAACTCGCCTACAGTGTTATCTTAAATCCATGTCCTTTATGATGTTGTAGTGGACTTCTCCCCTACAACTGCCTAACTGCGTAGCCACGCCACCACCTGTTACCGTCTTCCCTAGCAACCAAGCGTATCCGCATTCCAATGCCCGCCGTATCTTAGCAACGGAACTAGTCACCGGCTACTTCTCGGGTTTTCCCACCATGACTCATAGCTGCTGCTGGGTGTATATAAGCTCTGTCTCTCCCTTGAGATTCAGTCTGACCAATCTTCTTGAACAAGCAACACCTCCTCCTCTGCGGCTGCCTGGCGACCCTCGCCTCTCCTCCGCCTGCCTGGCGGTCCTCGCTCCCGCCAGCGAGCATGTCCTTCTCTGAGCTTCCTCACCAACCAACTCTCACTCTGACCGATCTTCCTGAACAAGCAACATCTCCTCCAGCAAGCTCCACGCTGTTAACATTTCATTCAACCAGGAGGCCAGCAACAGGCAACATCTTCTCTAACGGAGCTCCTGCACACCTACCTCCTTAGACAAGCTACTCACCGCACGTCTCTACCAAGCAGCCCCTCACCACACAGCACCTCCAGCACCAGACTGTCTATCATATAACTTATATATTATACAAGAAAACCACATTAGAGTTTCCTTCCATCCTGAGTGCTAGACAACTTTAATATCTCGATACCCCTACAATGTCTTAAACTATATCGCAGGAAAATTCATAACAAAGTGACTTAACAGCCACAAATTATGTGTCGTGTGGTATACAATGATCTGTATGACATGTCATGGAATATGTTGTCGTATTGTAGTGGACTTCTCCCCTACAACTACCTAACTGCGTAGCCACGCCACCACCTGTTACCGTCTTCCCTAGCAACCAAGCGTATCCGCATTCCATTGCCCGCCGTATCTTAGCAACGGAACTAGTCACCGGCTACTTCTCGGGTTTTTCCACCATGACTCATAGCCGCTGCTGGGTGTATATAAGCTCTGTCTCTCCATTGAGATGCATTCTGACTGATCTTCTTGAACAAGCAACACCTCCTCCTCTGCCCCTGCCTGGCGACCCTCGCCTCTCCTCCGCCTGCCTGGCGGTCCTCGCTCCCGCCAGCGAGCATGTCCTTCTCTGAGCTCCCTCACCAACCAACTCTCATTCTGACCAATCTTCTTGAACAAGCGACATCTCCTCCAGCAAGCTCCACACTGTTAACATTTCATTCAACCAGGAGGCCAGCAACAGGCAACATCTTCTCTAACGGAGCTCCTGCACACATACCTCCTTCGACAAGCTACTCACCGCACGTCTCTACCAAGCAGCCCCTCACCACACAGCACCTCCAGCACCAGACTGTCTATCATATAACTTATATATTATACAAGAAAACCACATTAGAGTTTCCTTCCATCCTGAGTGCTAGACAACTTTAATATCTCGATACCCCTACAGTATAACACAATATAATTATATAGTTACAATTGCTACCATCATTGAAATGCTCATGATGTTCAGCACACAATATTGACGGTAACTGAGCACACTCCAAAATATATGAAGCTTGCATATTGTGGTGGAGTGTTTAAACTTTAAACACTGGAACTTGGAAGAATTGGAACTAGATTAAGTCTGAATACTATTTTACAATACTGATAACTTTTTCACTCTACTCTTTTTAACAATTATATAATATTGCATATTATCACAAATATTTATTAAGCAAAGGATGGGTGGAATCTAAATAAATATTACCATAATCTCTTTGTCGGCATAACAACAAAATTATGACTTGGTCGCTGAGTAAAACTAGCCGACCAAGGCCCTTCACCCTGATCCTTGCATATTTCACTTTTATCCTTAATATATTCCATTCTTTAAAGTATCATTGTGACCTGAGCAGCAATAAGCACTCAGGGCACTGCACCTGTTTCATGAATTCGTAACCATAAAGAAACAACTGTAAGACAAAACGTAGTTAAAAAGGCAGCTTGAAATTATGGTGGAATAAATAATAAATAAACCTGCCTCTCATCAATCCCCCACCTCCTCTATCCACCCCCCCCCCCCCCACACATCTGTTGGCCGACCATACCATTTCCCCTAGCTGTTCCAAACTTCAGACTCAAGGCTATTTGAAACTTCACTGTGGCTGGGTAGTGGACATGACTTTTGTGCACGATAGTACTTCTCCTTAGTCTGTACTCACCCCTGAAGATGTGAATTACACGAAAGCGCTTGGGAACGTCGTGTTTTCCTTTTCCTTGTGGTTATCAGCATATGAAACGATAACTTTCTGTTATGATTTTAAGTATTTTATTTTATTTACTCTATCGCCATTTTTGTTGTTTACCTCACTGAATCCCTCTTCAAGAGACGTTTCCGATAAATGATGGTGAACGCTTCCACGAATTCCTCCTTGCTATTGCTATGTATATCAACCTCAATATTAATCTAAGTTGTTTAACACAAATTAACACGATAATGCATAGAACCTGACCTAACATACCCAACCTATGGGTATGTAAGGTCAGGTTCTATTAGGTTCTATGCATTGTCGTTTCCAGTTTTGTGTTTAATATCATGATATTACTCATATTAGTGAGTAGGAAAAAATAAACCAATTCGGACAATTCATTCTGGTGGTACCCGTTATCTACATCTTTTAATTTATTTAGATTTATTATGGAGACATGTACAGGATTTTTCTCCCAAACGTGTAACTGTCCTTGGTGGATACTTAAATCCGGATTCCGATGCAGAACTCGTTCCGGATTCGGGGATCGTTCTTGTTCCTCACTCACCGATAATAGCAGAAGACATAGTTATGGCGACTTTTGTAGATAAAGTTAATTTTGGCCTTGTAAAGGCTGGTTTAAAGCCTGTAACAAGAGACAACGTATTATTTTATTATACACCTTTGAAAGGCTGTGCTGCATATGGCATATTGAGTGTACAAATGTTTAACCCAGAATTGTTTGAAAACTTCAGTTTCTTGTAAGTTACCAAATTTACAATTTTGGTAAATATTATTTGTTGTGAGATTAATAGTGTTCGTAATGAATAGCTACAGCTACTTTGTATTTAGGTCATTAATATGTGTTATTGGAGTTAAGGAGGCCGACGTGCTGGCTGTGAATTCAGACTATAAATGGACATGGCAGCTTCCTGTGTAGAATGTTTTGGGCGTAATAGTTTTCATCTTGATTACTTAATTTAACAGTCTAGACATGGATGCATTGTAATTTATTTGTGTTCCTGGTAAAATGGTAAATTTGTACACTTTGCCCATTGTGGTTTTGGACATGAAACTTACGTTTTCCCGATTTGATATGTTTTGAACGATTCTGACCTTCATATAACAATCTTGGGGAACCCGTGAGAAATTGAGGTTTTTGGGTGGTGGGAGCAAAAACGAGTGATATGCTATATATATGACCAAAGTTGACTCGGTTTTCCCTTTTTAACAAGTAAAAAAAAAAGCCAAAATTTGAAAACCCGACCCAAGTTTGGCAAAAGTTGGCTCAGCTGACGTATAGATTATTGCTGCTAACGATTCTAGCAAGAGCATAGTGCTTTTCCACCATAATTTTTTTTTGTTAATTGCAAGTGAGAGTGTTCTCTTTTGGGGAAATGTTTCTTTTTTATAATTTATACTATACAGCTACTCCCCGACTTGGACCTACTTGGCTTACGACCACCCGGATGACCGCCTCAGTTGTACCCAAATTTTTGTCAAATTACGTATTTTCGAGACCCAGCGTCAGTGATTGCGCTGTGTACTGACAAAATGTTCGTTTGTAATTCACTTTAAAATGGCTGGCAAGCTTAAAAGTGAGAGTTTTGTGGTGCTGAGAAGAAAAAGAGACACCCATTTTAGATTTTCTATGTATTATTTAAGCATTTTCGACTTACGACCATTTCGACTTGCGACCTGGATTTGGGTCCCTAACCCCGTCGTAAGTCGGGGAGCAGTTGTGTTTATATATATATATATATATATATATATATATATATATATATATATATATATATATATATATATATATATATATACACACAGAGTTGGGTCCACATTTACGCGGTCAATTGAACCCGCGTTGTACCGCGTAAATGAAATAACAGAACATATGAGATTAATTGAAATAGAGACTGGGCCCACCCCCAAACTCCACTTTTTCTGACACAATACCTACGTTGTAGTAAAAATAACATCTTAATTTTATGATGGTATGCACACACACATTTACCACGTAAATGAAGCATCCCGCTTCTGGCAAAGTACCGCGTAAATGACAAAACGCGTAAGCTAAAACCGTGTAAATCCAGACTCAACTGTGTGTGTATATATATATATATATATATATATATATATATATATATATATATAAAGGTGGAGGAAGTGCAACTTTCCTACTTTCGTTTTTCTGGTGTTTTTGTCCTGAACATGGTTCTCTATCGAGGTGGGACCTATTTAGATAAACACAGAAAACTGGCAATACCTTATATGAAAAATATACCCCAAAATAACAAGGATTTACTGCAATTTTGTTATTACAGTACAGTATCAGTTTGGCAAATTTGCCTTAGTAACGTTTCATACCTAAACAGTGTAGGAGTTTCTGCAGCAATGGAGATGATTTATTGTGGATAAGATAAAACCAACCAAACCTACCTAACCTGACATTACTTACTTACACAGTATATCCTAGGATGGAAGTGCAATAGTCTAGGTTAGTTTAGGTCAGGTAAGGTAAGATGGTTAGGGTGTTATTTTGTTATAATATTTAATGTCAACAGAAGGAGGAGGGTGAACATGGTATTCTCATCCAAGCGGCATGGACCTTATCTGCTCTTTACAAAAACAAAGGAAAACTGAATGTTTGAAAGATGAAATTCCTCCACCTTTTTGGGAATATTCTAGAGGTAAGAAATTATTTTTTTCTGGAAAATTGTCCTAAATTCGCCCCTTCTTTTGAGTTAGACGTCTAAAATATTATCATGATGTGGTTATTGAGATGAAGCAACAGGATCGCCAGCTTCTTCATCTTGCGATGGATATTTACGAATTTGGTCCAAAGACTGTTGGACAACTTTCTTCTTTTTGTATAACCCCTTGTAGCAATTAATGTTGTTGGTTATTAACTTATTACTTTCCTTTTTTATAAATACTGTACAGGGAATATTAGTGTGTTACTTTACATAAGGCTGATGTAGCTGTACACTACCATACATGTCTAAAATGAATACAAATTTCTTATTACCAAAATGAGGTTATAGCTGTTTATTTTAATATCTCATGGTTTTGTAATGAAAAGAGTAATTAAGGAAATGTATAAAGAGTTTTTAATTTTTGTAGTTGGAGGGAATGTTTGTTTCCCATAGATAACCTCAATGTGGCTGTAAACCTGCACAGAGGATTTAAAATGCATCTCCGACATGTCAGACATCTGCATCCACAGCTGCCATGTTTGTTAGTGACTGAATTCAATTATCTAGGAAGTGTAATGATATCAACATTATGAACCTCGTCCTATCAGAATGAATGCAGGACAAATAGTGGAAGTAAGTAAAAGTCTGTGACCAGACAAATAATCACCAGGCTTTTTAATGAAATGTACTAGGGGGAAATAATACTGTGTTTAATTTATGTAAGCCTTGTGTGACTGTAGTGGAAGAAATACTGTATAATAGTGTTAAAAGAACTGCCCCTCACTGCCCCCACACTACCTACCTTCATTGCTTCTACATTACCTTCAGGGGCCCTTTGTAATCAAAAGTAAGCACTTATTTAAATAAATGAACACTTATTTTGTTTTACAGGTTGATATTACTTATTTTTTCATGACATCTGTTAATTTGCCATTTATTTATGTGGTAGGCTTCTGTGCTTTGAAATTTGCAATAATTTGCTTCAATATGCTCTCTGCAATTCTGTGATGAAAAAGAAACCAGCTCTGAACTTTGTTTTTAGCAGGTTTGCACCTCTGAACATTGCCAAACTTAAATCCATTCCAGTTAAAAATCAGATAGTTCAATGATACTTTGTTTTCATTTGCCAGAATGTGTGGAGGCTGTACCTTACTTGTCTCTTTATTCAAAGCAATTGTGATAGGAATAACTCTCACATCTTGAAATGAATTCTACTATGTGAGAGAAATGTTTAAGTACAGTATGTACTTTGTTGTATATTGATTAATAAGCATGCACCTCATCACACAATGCCATTGGTCTAGATCACATTAGTAGCTCAGTATAATGTAAATGATAAGTCAATTTCCACAATTCAACTACTCTATGGTGCATGCAACTTGCACATGACAAGGGATTTTTGTTGAACCACAGAGCATGGTTTCAGATTTTTTCCCTTGAAGACCATTGCCATGCTTTTCTTCCACCTCCGAAGTTTTAACCCAGATCCTAATCTACAGCTCTATGATCACTGTGAGCAGTGTGTCAGAGAGACTTGTTTCCTGGGCATTATCTTAGACAACCGGCTTACATGGCAGTCACATATCAATACCTCTAAGAGTCTTGCCAGCGTGCTTTCAAGTTATTGAGAGTCTTGGGGCACACGTTGTGGGGGTGCTGATCGAGGAATTCTGCTACACCTTTTCCACTTGCTACCTAGACCCAAACTGGATTATGGGTGTGAGGTGTACTCCTCAACCACTGAAGCTAGGCTCAACACACTGAACTCTATTCATCATGCTGGGGTGTGCCTGGTGACAGGTACCTTGAGGTCCTCGGCAATCCCAAATCTACTGGTGGATGTTGATGAAGGCGCCTCTGAACACAAAAATGGAAGTTTGGTGAGGTTAGGTAAGGGTTAGGTCAGGTTCTGTACATTCTCACTTTCATTTTCGTGTTCAGGATCATGATATTAGTCTCTCCCCAAATTTTGGTTCAATTCTATTATTTTTTCTGGTGTTGACAAAATAATCTATACTTTTGTCCATGCACATTACTGTCAATACAAGGTGCCCTCTTGAGTGTAGAGGAACCTCTGAGAATGTTACACTGGCAGCCTGAATATGTCTGGACTAGGGGTTGGACAAGTGATTTTTCATGACTGTGTGCCTGGTAGACAAGCAAACATTTTGAGAGGAAAATACCCAGATGGAAATTTGTCAAGTCCTTCATGACACCACCTCCCGGCATATGTTTGACCAGTGAGGTCTATCAATCAGCGAGGTGATGGGAAGGGGGTTGTGTGCTTGACTAGATGCCATATTGTAACATCACAGCTGAGTTGATCCCTGACCTGACAAGAAAGCCCAGGTGCATGCTATAGCCTCAGTGGTATCATAACTGATCTCTTCTAGTGTTGTTGGCCTGTTCTAGCAATGATTTGACCTGAAATGCCTGTGTAAAAACTCCTACTGATTGTTGTGTAAGCAGAGTTGTGTTGTAACTTGAAGCAAAAACATCAACATGAATAAGTAACAAGGAATGTTGATTGGATAAGTGTAAAGGGTATTTAAATTGCTTATTTAACTTTTCCCATAAAAGAACCCGGCAAGCAAATATCCTCCAAAATTTGCTAAGGCAAATAAAAGAAAAAATATCCAGGCAAGTAAATTTCATAAATCACTTGTGTTAGACAAATAAATGTTCCATATGATTTTCTCATCCTGCTTTCCAGGGTGACAGATCCAACAGATAGTGGTTGATAACATGGAAGAAGACTTACTATTGTGTCTAGCTTTTTTGACTGATTTGTTTAAAGTACTGTACTTCTATGAAAGGAGGTCTAGAACAATGGCTTAGTGAGTGCATTATACTTGAATTACCTTCCATGTTCTAAAACAGGCCAGGAAATTAGATTTCAAGATCAATAGGTAATTTGTAAGACCATGAAGTAAAAAATTTGGATTCTGTTGTAGTGTATTAGAAATTTTGAATACTGAACTTGTTTGCCTGGCTGTCTAAATTTTTTTTTATCTTTTAAGTAATTTAAATTTTATTGCAATTAAGAATTTATTATATTGCTAGATGTTTGTTTCTTAGGGTAATACCTCGTTACATCTCATTGACGAATGCCTGCTTGGTGAACACCATCTCTGGGACAGGACTGTACTTGTACTCCAGTAAACATCTTGCACAAGCTAACCCCAAGGAAAAGCTCTTATTCTGGTAAGTCAAGATTCAGTCGGGTATTGTTTTGTAAAGTCTCAAAAAACAAGCCATATTGATCCGTGAACTCCCTATCTCTACCTGGGTGACCAGGTTCAGATACACAACAGTAATTCTAATAACTTGGCAATGAAGATTCATTAAGGCCTCTATAAATTCAAAGGATATTAATCAGCCCTCTCCCTGTTGGTTTCACTTGCACAGACACGAAGTGTGCTAACAGTGCACACTGTGAGAAGGTGGGATTGGGCTACCATACCTCCTAAGAATAAGGGTAGGGTTGATTGCTAGATCAACTTTTCCCAATAGTAGCAGCAGATAGTCGAACATTATGCAATAACACACCTCGGATACACCTCATTGGTTGTGATACTGCCACTGCTAACACTATTTACACATGGACACAGTTATACTCTTAAGTTACTGACGTTTAATTGGAATAGATCTATTTATACCTGGATTTAATGGAAAGCATAAATTATCAGTAAAAATGCATTTAAATGCAAGGTATGACTATGAGTTTTGTGGATTAACTTTGTAATTAAAAGTCAATCGTCTGCCTGTCTTGAGTTTCATCTTCCAGCAGTGGCATTATGTAGGCCTTACTGTATTTTAACTTAGTCCAACAGTTTTATGTCTTGTTTAGCAACTACAGGTACACTGTAGTTTAAAATTTAATTGCTCTGTTTCTTGTTTTGGCCAATAACATGGCTTCCTCTTATTTATAAACATTTATAACTGAACATATGTTAATGCTGTATATACAGGCTGTAATTCACTTATATAATAAGATTTTTTATTTAATTTCTTTTTTAACAGTGCTTTTGGGACTGTGATGTTTAATCTTGGATCAATGCTGCTGTGGGCCCTGGGTCGCACTGTTGCACCAGAAAATCAAGTCCTCCGCACAATGATAGGTGCCGCCAGTGCAGCTGGAGCTGTATACCTTGGCAGGAATTATGTAACCTATTTAGATACACACATCAGATCTTCCAAAGACTAAAAATGTAATTTTGAAAATTGATTTTCTACTCTCCTTCACCAGTGCTTCCAGCAAAGGAAGATTTTATAAGAGTTTCTTAAGCTCATTTTAATACAAGAGCTGCAGGACCAAGACAGTGTTGGAGTTTAGAAAGATATGTGCACCTGATTGTTTAGCAAAACAATAGATATTACTGTCATATAAAAAGTTTATTTCAGGTGAATTTCAGGCACAATAAATAATGTACAGTACTTGTAGGTTTGAACAGATTTTTCATGTTGATAGTTATTTTATGGGCCTACCGTATGTGGGGAATTAATATTCTCACTATGCAGATCATGGCTTCTGATGTCTGTTGTTTAGTCTTGAATATAATAAATCATACTGGATTTAATTTACTTATGATTCTCATGTGACATGAAGAGACACCCTAAATCTGTGGATTGGATAACTCGTGTACAGTACTTAAATGAAATAAGCTCATGGGTTTTACCCCAGAAACCCTTCACTTTTGTGCCTGACCTGTACTCCAGAATTATAATAAAACATAAGACTAGAGATGAAATCTCTCCCAGTTCATGTGTAGTCCCTATAAATAGGGAGTAGCTCTGAAGAAACAGTTATCAGAAGGTGAGAGCTGTCAGTCAAGGCTGCTATGCCATTGTGCACACACCCCATGACCCAAACAGACATTAAAACAGGCCTCGGAATTAGTAGCCCTTCAGTTCCCTTGTTGTTCCTCAGCTGTTCAAGCATCTTTCATGTGGATTTGTATTTTGACCCAAAGATTGCATTTTATAACAAATGTGAATCAGGCAACTCAGATCCCTCCCTCCCTCCCTCCCTAAAACATGATGATGAGCTGGAATCTAAATTTGATTGAGCCTGAAGCTTGAGTTGCAGGGTGCTTGTTTAATGGTAAGGCTGTGTAGACTCAAAGCTGTTGCCTTCAAGCAACTGAATCTTCAGTGTAATCCCATATTTATAAGGAATGATGCAGTTTGAGTAAGAGAGACCCTATCTTTAGTTTTCTAGGCTTATTGGACTCATGGAGTATAACCCTGGTATGTAAGTAGAGGGTTCCTGAAACATTGGGGTCAAACCCAGAAACTTGTCAATGCAAGTAAGTCTCTTGATCCATGCTCATTTTAAACTGATATTTCAGGATCAATCCTTATGTTTCAAAACTGTTTTAAAACAAAGAATAGTTATGACCAGAAGTATTGAGTAAAACAGATATTAATTAAAAGATGACCTAGATCCAATAATAAAATGCAGTACCAAGTTGCTACTTGTGTGTTTGTACTCAAAGCTCTTTACATACAGATGTTTTTCATGCTGTATAATAAGATCTCTTCCTACTTGTAGTGTTTTTGCAGACTCATGGTTACTGTATATTGGTTGTCCTATTGAATGTAAGTAATTTCAATCTGAAGCATAAACTTCAATTTATAAGTGATATTTATGAATTTAAGTGTGTTTAGACCATTCTCGAGTGGAATTTTAAAATGAAAATTAGATGTGTCTTAACTAGTTTCATACAGAAATGCTTAATTTACAGTACAGGTAGTCGTCGACTTACGACCTATGCGACTTACGTCTGTTCGACTTTACGACCGGCGGTACGACAGTTTTGGCCCCAGCCCCAGTGTAAATAATAAACCAATTGTACTGTAGTATGCAGTGATTTACTTAAACCTGACGACCGTAACAATAATGAACAAAGAAAATGTTGATAAAATATGACTTAAAGATGATTATATTATCATTACACATTACAGTATAATATACGTAAGGTAATTATAGCATAGGCCGACTTACGACCAGATCAACTTACGACCGGTCGGCCGTAACCAATCTAGGTCGTAAGTCGACGACTACCTGTACTGTATTTCAAATACCTGTATAAGATTTTTCTTTGTAATCATTACCACATATAAACAGGTGTAAAAATAAACACAGTGTTGAGAAGTAATCTTGATATTTAAATTTGATGAAAATAATTTAAAGACTGTTTATGAATGTTGAATCGACCACCAATGTAGATAGTCGGTATAAAGGCATGAACATATTAGTCATGTGATTTATGTACAGTATGTATATGTTTCACTATTGAATATCCATAAAGTTCACAACTAAAACTCTTTGCTAAACCTGTTTTCTGTTTGGAAAGATAATAATTTGTTTTTATCATATTTAGATGATGGCTGATTGCAGCTTTTCATTAAATCTCTCTCTGCTGGACGATGAAATATTTGTCATCCATTTCACTATACAGGTAGTCGTCGACTTACGACCTATGTGACTTACGTCTGTTCGACTTTACGACCGGCGGTACGACAGTTTTGGCCCCAGCCTCCTGGCGCTGCCGGGAGCTGGAGCCGCGCGCATCCCCGCGCTCAATTACAAACACGCAGTGATTTACTTAAACCTGACGACTGTAACAATAATGAACAAAGAAAATGTTGATAAAATATGACTTAAAGATGATTATATTATCATTACACATTATAATATACGTAAGGTAATTATTGTAAATTGTACTGTAGTATGCAGTGATTTACTTAAACCTGACGACCGTAACAATAATGAACAGAGAAAATGTTGATAAAATATGACTTAAAGATGATTATATTATCATTACACATTATAATATACGTAAGGTAATTAAATTGTACTGTAGTATGCAGTGATTTACTTAAACCTGACGACCGTAACAATAATGAACAAAGAAAATGTTGATAAAATATGACTTAAAGATGATTATATTATCATTACACATTATAATATACGTAAGGTAATTATAACATAGGCCGACTTACGACCAGATCAACTTACGACCGGGCGGCCGTAACCAATCTAGGTCGTAAGTCGACGACTACCTGTACATGAGACAATGGACGAGTTGACGGTTCTGGGCAAACACAAGAGATACACTCTGCCATGTTCGTAGAGTGATACGGTACTGTATACAGTATATAATTTGTAATAAAAGTTTAGAGTCTGCTTTAATAGTCGAGATAACTTTATTTCTCTAGAAACAGGACCTCCATTTGCAATGACGTCACTAGTTTCAAACACCACTGGGCTGCAGTCGTAGGTAGTAGAAAGGATGGCCTTTTCAGACCCCAAATGCCACGTTCAGGTAAGTTTTAAGGGCGTTTTTATTTTCTGGTCAAGTCATGGACATTTCGTAAGTGAAGAAATGTGCCGCGAAGAGCAACTTTTCAAACATAGGTCGGATGGATATATGAGCGATAGGGGTTGGGTGCAAATGGAACTGCCAGTATGGCCTGCTGCAGTTTCCTCCATTCCTATGTTTTTTTGGATAATAAAAAGAACTCCCATGTTCACACCAGCTCAGCTGTCATGTATTCTTACCTGGTAGACTTTCTCTTAATTTATTTTTTTCAGTGCATTTTCAGAGTAGACCAGTACTAGATGGAGATAAGAATAAATTTAGAAGTGATGACGTTGTCTAGACTTAGTTTTGATAATGCCTGATGCTAGCTAAACATGACAACATACTGCTGTTATTGTTTTGATGATTTACTAATGAACCACTGGGATATATTATCATTTATATTAATTAATGGTTAAAATTTTGCTATAACTACCGTAAGTGTTTTGATGTTTAGATTCAAGATAGGCTATATTGGGTAAGTTTTAAGTTTTGGTCATCCCTGTACTTAGACATGCAGACTATGTTTTTTCTGATGGTTTGCGATGTGTTATGAATGATTTTGACCTCTTCTATTGGAAATCACTAGTTTTGAGTTACTACTCCTCCTTATTGATCATACCCTAACCTAACCTATGATCTGTATTTTTTTATGCGATCGAAAAATGTTTTGCGACAGAAATTCTGTAGAGATAATGTGCCTTATTGTTTAAAGTACTTAATCCCATAGTTAGAATCTTAAGGTTCCCAGATGACCAAAACCAAAATAATATAAATATTGTTTGGGATGTTTATACTATGAAATTTATATGGGCAGCTAATATCCATTGAATTAGTTAATGTAATCAGTAATATTTTTATATTCAAAATAGTATTACTGTGTTGTACAATGAAGCACAATTATTTATCTAATAATATTTATTTACTGAGCCGATCAGCCGAGAAAGTTGGACAACTACAGTTGGCTGCCTCCCGCTGGGAAGTTCACCCCAACCAGTGACGTCACAACCAATCACAGAGTTTTTTGCAGTCATGTGACTTTTTAGCAACCTTAACCCTTATTTTTTACACCTTTGGGCCCAATTTTTTAAAAAAGCCATTTTTTTCTAAAAACAGTTTTTGTGATGTAGCTCGGAACGTGACGCTCAGGTAAGCGATGTGTCCTCCTAATATTACTTATTAAGTAATTATTAGATGTTTTAATTGCCTGTATGTTGGCCTGGCGAGTTAGCTAGGAATTAACATACCTAGGTAACATTGCTTCCGCCCAATGCTTGGATCTCAAAAGTGGATCTCGAAGATGCCTATTATCACGTTCCTGTTCAGATTTATATTGTAATTAGGTCCCATAAGAAGTTAAGTAACTTTTTCCAGAGACCAATGTGGGATTCTCTTGGGGCGAGGAGGTCTCTGAATGAAAAAGGATGATCTTAGCATTTGATAAATCCTTGGGTTCAAAGTAATACTAAAACCCCAAGCCAGAGGGTCAACCAATGCTGATTTATAAGATGCAATTGTCGATCTTGAAGGCCTTTAGCTCTGAACAGAAATTCTAAAAATTCAAACAACTGTTTCTGATAATGATTCTGGAGTTGTTAACTTGATAAATTGTTGAAAAAGATTCCAAGCTTTTTCATATTGAATAGAAGTTTGGGGTCTATGACCTGCTAATACTTGGTTAGCTATATTGGGATTACCCAACAACCTACAGTATTTAAACTTTTTTTTGAGAAACCCCAAGCGTGAAGTGCCAAGGATATCTTGAACTGAGAATGTACGTAGTACCTGATCTAGACATTCTTGTTGCAACTGTAGCGGATTCGGGCACCAAGGTTGTAGGATCCAATATGGTGCAATTAAGAGAACCTTGCCTCGGAAGGATCTGAGTTTGTGAACCACTTTGGGCAATATTTTCTAATCTGAAAGCTTTAAGGTGTTTAAAAAACTTCAGGATGTAAATATTACTTTTCCTGCAACACTTTTATTTAACGGATTTAGTATGAAATTTGATATATTAAAAAATAAAACATTTGAATCACCCATTTTGGTTAGAGAATGGCTCTTTTTACTGTACAGATATCCCAACCTCATAAGAACTTTCGAGATAAAAAAAATTCGCTTATGTAAATTTCCTAAATTACGACCTATTTTTTGTGTTACAAAAGCTTCCTGGCTTATACAAATTTAGGTCCTGGCAAAAATTCAAATTGCATGCCTCCGGAAGTCAGCTGGGGCAGTCACATCACCCGAGCGCTCTCCCTACCAGGCTGAGGTAAGAGTTGAGGTCCTCCTAATATTACTTATTAAGTAATTATTAGATGTTTTAATTGCCTGTATGTTGGCCTGAGCGTCGCATTCTGAGCTATATCACAAAAACTTTTTTTTAGAAAAAAATGGTTTTTTCAGCTCAATATTTTGGGTATGTAAACATACCTTTCTTCATATTTTTTTCATTCACTTACATGCACACACACAATCCTACATACAGAATTTGCCCCACCAAAAATTTTTAATAAGGTCAAAAACATAGAAGGGATAGACATTTCTTTGTGCATCAACGAGAGTTAGCAGGATGAGCTGGGGGGAGTTATGTTATGATTATTTTTCAACTCATAGTTTTGGATAGATAATTTATTTATTTAATTTTTTTGCTCAGTTACATGCACACACAATCCTACATACATAATGTGTAAACATTTAATACTGGTTGGAGATAAAAGGTTTTCCCTTTATGGATTTTGGGGTGTATAACCATAAAAACAATTGATCGGCTCCAGTTTCCAAGAAAATTAAATTTTCACATTTTGTTTATATGTATACTGTACAATATATTCGTAACTTATTTATTTTGATTAAACCCAACACTTTTTTGCTTGTCTCTTGTATTCAAGTTCTGGGGCATGATGAAGAATGGGGCGAAATCATTTTGACGGTCACAAAACTTACACACCCTAATATTTTCAGCAAGGAGATTCCATTGCTGTAGTCTGGAGCCCAACTGTTCTGTCTTACTCTTTGGCAATTCCAGATCTCTGACAAGGCTGTTTAGTTCATTCTGAGTTATGTTGTGGGGTTCAGATGTCAAGTTATGAACGAATCAGGTTCTTGTGAAGTTGAAGGTTCACAGGTTCTATCATCCTCTGACTCCAGGGCGAATGGGTCTGGGGGCTCAGGACTGGGTAGTCCTTTGCTGTGAGGTACCAGTCATATAGCAGATGGTATATTCAGATATTGTAAAGACCACTTTTTCTTCTTGCAAATACAACCTTTCCTAGTTGAAGGCACCATGCAGTAGTAACAATTGCTTACATGATCTGTTGGCTCTCTCCATACCATTGACACTGCAAAAGGCATAGCTTCCCATCTCTGATTCAACCAGTTTGTTGCACAAGTATTACAGCATATGTGAAGGGCCCAGTTCTTGTCCTGATCTCCATTCTTACAGCTAAAATAAGTATGATAGGTTTTCCTTATCAAGGCAGTTGTAGCATGCTTTTGTGATGCAAAAGTCAATTCTTCACAAACAACAAAAGTTATCTGCACTGTTCACGCATTTACAAGGCATCTTTGTTCAAATTTGGCTAAAAAATCGTCGGTGTCAAAAGCAAACGCTGAAAAGAGACTTTATGAAAGTATGATGCGTATGCACTGTATGACTTCCAGGAAGGAATTGATGTAATTCAGTAAGTTGGGTAATGTAATACCAGAGTTATGATGTCATCATCCATTTTCTGTTCTCTAGGTTCCAGAAAAGCAAACTGTCAAAATCAATTGGTCCATTCAGTACAAGCCTGATCCCATTTCTTCATAAATGAGCCAATTGACAGTTTTAAGCATAAATTTTGTACTCAGTGCCCCCCAAATTAATAAAAATTGACTACTTTCATTTCCAAAGCATTTTGGCTGTAGACCAGTGAGCTATTATAAGATCAAAAACATAAAGGGAATCAACATTTCAATGTGGTAGGGAGAAGCAGCAGAGCTGCATTGCTTTGGCTATGCTTGAGGGTGGCCTCGCATGAAACAGCCAGCGTCTATGCAAATGTTTTTAATGTGTTAGGTAGTAAATTACAGTACTAGTGTAATAGTTATTATTAGTTAGGTAGGGTTTTTCTTGTTTGTGAACTGATTTTGTGTTTTGGGGGTATTTTTGTCATTGGGAGAACCTTACCCCAATACCCCATTTGTCCCCTTCGTTCTGTTATTCGAGATACGAAAATTCCCTTGAAGTTTTTTTTTTTTTGGTGTGGGGGGGGGGGGGGGGGGAGGATCTAACCCATTCATATATCAAGGGATACCTGTATTGTCAGACTTGCGCAATAGGCTATATGTAATAATTCTTTACCAAAATGAAATTTAATTGTACTGTAGACAGTTTTTGTGCTGGCATGGTAATGTATATACAGTACAGTCAACCCTCACTTTACGCGGTTGATGTAACCAGCAGGGTCCCGCGGAAGTGAGGAACGCGTAAAGTGAATAACATAACATATGGGATTAATTGAAATAGAGTCCAGGCCGACCCCCAAACTCCACTTTTTGACGACACACAACTATGTTGTAGTAAAAATTTTATCTTAACTTTATGATGGTATGAAAAAACAAGTAATATAGAAGAGGTTTGGTTCGGAAAAATAATGGTTAGGTTAGGAAAACTAAAAGTTATGTGGAACACTTACGTTAGTAGAAGAGATGGGTCGGCGTACGGGGATGGTGGCTGGTTCCGAGGCAGAGGGCAGATTACTGGCCCTCAGGTGAATCACCATCACTGTCACTTACAGTTGTCTGGGCTTCCCTGACAAATCCCTCAAAGTCATCTTCACTGTCACTGGCTTGGGCTGGCTGTGGTGGGTTGCGGGCGAAGAAATCTGTTATGCTTTGCTGACGGCTGGTGTTGATGTTGTCATGATACACCTTGATGTAGGGCTCCATAGTCTGCAACAGCTGGGTAGTGAAGATTTCATACCTGTTTGCGTCAGGGTTGTCGGAAAGGAGGAGCTTGGCTTTCTCGATACACTCGATGGCACCCCTAACATTACTATGGGATAAGTGTTGTTCTTCTTGGGATGACGCACCACCTGCCTCTTCACTGACGTTATCATCATCATCATCTACCATCTCCTCAGTAGTCACATCAGGTTCCATTATCACCTCCAGGATGTCGTTGTTGGTGGTCTCGGAGAAGCCTGGAACTGTAACAGTCTGTGCAGCTTCTCTGGCAAGGTCCACTGCTACTGCAACAGTCTGAACCTCACCAGTCACAGATTGACTCCTCCTCTCACCTGGTATTCCATGCAACACATGTCTCTATGCGTGACGAATTGTAGCAACAGACAGCTGATCTCATGACTCCACCAAGAAGTCCACGGCTTTCTTGATGTTCAATACTCTCCAGAATTGTTTGAACAGTATTTTTTGCTGTGCCAACTGTTGATCCTCATCTTCTTCGCTCTTGCTATCGGTGGTGGTGTCACTCGGGTTGCGCAACTCTTCCCTGGTGTTGGTGTAGTCGTTCAGGAGTTTGAATTTTTTCGTAGAGAATGCAGCTTTTACATTACAGATTAACTCTTGGTCCATGGGCTGTAATATAGACGTAGTGTTGGGAGGAAGGAAGACCACTTTTACGTTGGGGTGACGATTTAACAGTAGGGGCGAGTGTCCTGGTGCGTTGTCCAGCAGCAACAAAATCTTGAATGGCACATTCTGTTGCTCACAGAATTTCTTTACATCGGGAACAAAACAGTCATCAAACCAGGAGAGGGACAGTGTAGAGAACATCCACGCCTTACGTGCGGTCAGCCAGTGGACATTTAGCTTGGTCATGTCCATGGTTTTGTAGGTGTGCGGCTTGCGTGCTGTGTGGATCACCGATAACTTGAGCTTACTGGTACCGGAGGCATTGGTGGTAAACAGGACGGTGATGCGTTCCTTCTGCATCTTCCGGCCCCGAATCTTGCTGGCATTCTTTACAACGAAGGACTTGGAAGGTAGCTTTTTCCAGAAAAGACCAGATTCATCCATGTTAAACACCTGGTCGTCACTGTACTGTCCTTCCTCCATAATCTCACGTAAAAATGGAGGAAATTCCCTAGCCACAGCACGGTCAGCACTCGCTTCTTCACCCCCAATGTTTATATTGGTGATCTTGTTCCGGATCTTAAACCTCTGTAACCACCCAGAGAATGCATTAAAGGGTGTGGGCTCTGTAGTTCCCATCTTTCGTGCCACTGCAATGTACAGATCACATGCGTAGTCCTTAACTGAGCGCGTGTCGACCGCCATGTTCCGTCGCGCCTGACGCACCAAGTACCTCACAAGTAATTTTTCTGTCTTGAGAAGCACCTGGTTGTGAAAATACTTGATCATAGAAGCACCTGTAGACTTTGTGATCTTCATGTGCTCCTTTATCTTGGCTGCATCCTTCTTTATTGTTCGAATCGTAGATTCATTCACACCATGCTGGTGCGCCAAATCAACCTGCCTTGTTCCTTTCTCCAACTCTTGGATGATGGTATACTTCACCTTGTAGCTTAAGGAACGTCGTGTCTTCTTTGGCTTAGTGCCGCTGGGTCCAGGTAAGGAAGGTTTCTCTCTGGGGGTGGTGGTCCGGCAGAAGCCATTTTAGAGAACAATGGATGCACGTTTACACGGTCTGGCGTGGAGGGATGAAACTGGCGCGGCTAGGTCAAGGATCATCTTTCCTCCCTCCCTCCCTCCCCTGGGTGGACATGCATAATACTTTAAGCCAATTTCAGCTAGCAGCAGAGGGGGGTAGGGATGCATGGCCAATCACAGTCCGATACGTCATATGACGTCAGTGATAACGCAACAAAGACACACACTGCGCAAGCTTACCGCGCGGCTTGCCCAAGCGGAGGGAGAGGCGAGGAGCACAGGCAGGCAGGCGGGTGGGGCGAATCTAAAAATAGCATCGCGCAGGACACTCTCCGCGTAATGGGGTTCACACACCGCATAATGTGAGCACGTTAGGTTCTGGCAAGGCACCGCGTTAACGTGGAAACGCGGAATGTGGGACCGCGTAAAGTGAGGGTTGACTGTACATATTTTGATGTATAAAAAATGAATATATAATTTTGTGATAGAGTAAAAATCATTTGAAATTTTAAAGGAGAATATTGTAGAGGTACAGTACAATACTGTACATGGATATGATCACTGGTGTGAAAAAATTCAATATTTGATATATAGTGTAATTGGAATCTGTTGGTTGTAGGGGAAAACAATGTAAAGAATCCATAGGTATAGTCATGGTCAAAAGAATTCATCTACCCCTCCTACTACCATACCTACGAGCTCAAGGCCTTTCTACATGACAGGTCTCAAGAGGGTGGGGGAAGTGATGATGTGGGGAGAGGGATATTTAAATTGGGCCTGCAAGAAACATATTGCAACAGTTGCTGAATATGCTTGGTACAGTGTGACCTTTCATACTGCACCTGTTGCAGGATATGCATGCAGAAAATTAAGAAAATGGGTGTACTTTAATCCCATAACTCTTCAAGACCATTAAATTTCCATCACAGTAATAAAAACAGATTTCCATGAATTTCATTAATGTAAGATTGTAAGATGGAATAACATTGATATGTGTTCCCTGTGGGAAGGCGGGAGTTTGTCTGTGGCAGCGCCCTGATCAGCAGTTACTGTCTGGCGCTAGCGTGAGCAAAGTCTCCAAAGAACCTGGTATATTATTCAAACCTCTCACAATTACCAGTTAGAGAAAAAGCTGAACATAATGAAGGGGCTCATATATAAAAAAAAAAAGTTCAGAGGAAATAAATGAGCAATATCCATAAAACATTGTTTTAATGAATAAATTACAGATATTTTTACAACCATAAAAAAAATTTTAGGCAAATAGAAAAATTAGTGGTGTGTAATGTTTCCAGGTGCATGGTAATTTGACAAGGCAGCACTAGTCTGCATAAGTAAACAGTACACAATAAGCAACATATATTTATTATCAACAGTGAGATATATTTTCACCTAAGACATTCCAGAGTTTGAGCTGAGAATTACATAATATTTCTACAATACAGGCTTGTTGCTCATCACTTGGAGTATTGGAAGTCTGACTTTCAATACAGTATAATAATGGCATAAGCAATACAAGAACAGCCATTCTAATGGATATCAAGACATCACTTTATTTAATTATTTTTTACTTATCAATAAATGAACATACATATGGGGAAACAGTCTAATAGTACTTTTAAAATTTGGATTTTGTCTGGACACTAGTCTTGAGACCAAATTTCTATTAATTTCTGCTATGAAAATCTGCATGGACAATTTCTTGTGCTTATTTCCGAGTGATTTTTGAAAAGATGAAACCTTTTTTACAGTACTTATAATATAAAATAAATTGGTTGATATCTTACTTAAAAGTTGATTACAGTATACTGTACTGTAGTAATGAGCAACAACCTAACCTCCACCTGCAAAAGACATGTAAGAAAATAAAGTACGCGCGCAAATGCATTACTGTACTATCCATTAAATGTAATATTGACTAGATTGACACTTGACAGTATGTGTGCAGAGACATATTTACACATATTTACAAATATATACAACTGAATAACAACTAACCACAGTAAGTCCAAACAAATACAGAGGAGACAAGACTGGAATGGTAGAATGTGACATAAGGCTGAATTCATAAGAGCCATCTTAGAGACATGTTCATCCAAAAAAATAAATTACGATAGTTTTTGTCAGTAAAGACTATTCAATCTTACTTTCCTGTAAACAAAAACTGCCCAAAACTTCTGCTATGGCTGGCAGAATTTGGAGAGAAAAAATACTTGAATGGAACTGAATACGAGCCTTATTCGCAGTACCTTCAACAAGATGGTTATTTCAGATTGTTTAGTATTTCATCTAATCATCAATCACATGCCTAGTTTACCTAGTTATGTTAGAAAGAGTAAGATGAGATTCATTAAGTCATTGTACATTCAACATGTTCAAAAATGTTACCTAAAGACTGTTCAATGAGATGTCAAACTTAAACAGTCTATTTCACAGACCATTTGCACAATCTCTGCAGACATGCATTGGCTCATATCCAAGTACTGCATGGTACTGATTATACATCTGAAGATACACAAGTACAGGGGGTCTATTATATTTGTTGGGGGCCAACAGCATGTTACAGTACTGTACTATATTTCTAATTAACACAAATTTTACAATCTTCAAAATATACTAAATGAATACCATAAAATGCATGTTTGAAACTTTCAATGATACATGTGCTAACACCTCTGATCACTCATATTAAGAAATAAAAATTCAAGCTCGTAAGGTTTTATACAGTATTACCATATACTGTATCTGTAAAATTAATTATAATCAGTAATGATAATGATGTGCCATAATAACATATATAAGAGTACCTCAAAGGAAAGGAAAAGTAAAGAAATTATTTCAATAAACCATAATAATTTGCATGAAATTATGAAAGGGTAGTCACACTGTAAATTTGTAAATGTCCGATATGATATTTACATAATAGGATATGTATGTTTGCTTTCATATTGTCAATAAGAAACATCAGTGATCAGTTTGCTTAACATCATGAAGAACATTTTATTGTATATATTTACATTTTCTATTAATCAAATAACAGCACTGTATACAGTAATACCATCATACTGTATTAGGTTTGTATGACTTGTAAATCAGAACACAAATATTTTTTGAAATGGTGTTCTTGTACAATGGAGATGACTGACTTTGAAATATGCATTTACAATAAAAAAAACTGATTATTTCTGCATCATTTAAATTCTAAACTTAATGAGGTAAAAGTATCTTAGTATAGTAATAAGCAGTAAATGCAGTGAACTCTAGTGACATCATAAGTCTAGTGAGTTGGAAAGTGTCCCAATACAGGTGACAGCACTTCATTAAAATTACTTGCCACTCAAACTCTACTAATATTGTATAAAGATCTTGTCAATCCAAATTTAAAATATATGGGCTTTAATTACACTAGAAAAACATCCTTCCCAGACCATTCTAGGGACAATTAGCTGTAAAATTTGCAGCTCTAAGTCGGGCTTTGTGCCACATAATGTACTGTAATTGCATCTCTATATTAATTTTGAATTGTAATGTTTAAAGTAAGTCAAGTCTTATTTATTAAATATACAATTATTTGGCTTAGTGAATACTGTAGTGCAAAGTAATCCTTAAGCACGAGAAGACACACCTTTATAGCAGCTTAAAAAATAACTGTGTCTGGGAGTTCAGTTCAAGGAGGATTGCAGATCCCACAGACAAGCCACCACTGCGAGTCGCGAGGAAAACATAAGACACACTTACTGAATCTTGAAGAAGTTTGCCAATTAATTATATTAACATCACTTGTTTCCATAATACAGTATACTGAAAATGTATGTAATGCAAAATGTATCCTAAGAGAGGAATAAACATGAAATGGAAGGCAATAAATGAGGCAGTACCCATGATAAAGGCAAACATTAAGAACTCTGAAATTTATAATGGAAATGGTTAAGGCACTGGTAATCATTCAGTGCTATAGTCTTCCGTGAATGAGTTACATATATGGATTGAGGATGACAGTGATGAGTGTAGAATAAACAAAGTGAAGCAAACTTAAAAAAGTTTTCAAATCAGTAAATTTTTTCACTGGCAAGAATATTTTCTGACTGATATTCCACTTAAAACAGTTTTCCCACAATGCTTACCACTCGAGGAAACATACAATATCAAATACGGTATAGTACCCTGTACAGTACAGGAGGTCCCCGACTTACAAATGTCCAACTTATGAACACCTGCTGGTACAAACAGGGTTAAACTTTAAATTTAGAGTACCCAGTACCTGTATTTTATTTACCTGATGACTTATTTTTTACCTTCATTTACTGTATTTTGTCATTCTATTTCTTCTTTTGCTTTAAATGAAGTGATTTTAGATGTATATAAGGACTTAGGCTATGATATAGTAGGATTTTAAACAGTGTTTTGAAAGTACAGTATGCATATAGTATGTGTTCCAACTTGCGAACATCCTCAGGAACAGAACCTGTTCGCAATCCGGGGACCCCCTGTACTACAAATCTTTGCTAACAAATAAGTTAGGCTACAAGTCCAGGAGAAAATGCCAATTGTTAACATGTGATAGTAAAACTGAATTACCAATGGATACAATTAAAACTTATAGATAATGTGAAAAGGATACAGCCAATGTAAAAAAAAAAAAAAACCCACAAGTTGCAGTGCAGTGTGAACCAGTCACAATCCGATGTAAAAAAAAAAAATCACAAGTGGCAGTTGGGTGGCAGTGCAGTGTGAACCAGTCACAATCATGCACAGCACTCATGAATACTGTATTGTTTGTATTCATAAAACTGGGAATACTAGTCCATTAAACTTTAATACATTTTTAAATAATTATGTTTTTTAAAGATTATTTTGATTGTAGTCAATAGAGCCTACCAGGGCTGTTATCTTAACTACATTTAAAATAGAAAAGTAAGGAAAAAAACATTACACATTTTGCCAAATTAATATCTAATTTTTAATAACCTACAATGCAAAGGCACTTTACAAATTTGAGATTCTATGGTATCACTTTTGATATATATATATATATATATATATATATATATATATATATATATATATATATATATATATATGTGTGTGTATATATATATTATATATATACAGTGACCCCTCCGTTAACGAACTCAATTCGTTCCAGAAGGTCGTTCGTTAACCGAAAAGTTCGTTAACCGAAACCATTGTTTCAATGGGTTTTTGGGTAATTGGTTCCAGCTCACCGAAAATTTCCTAAATTCAACAAAAATGGTAGAAAAGTTCACTTACTTTGAGGTGTGTATGTAGAAGGCTCCTGGATGATGATGATGGGATTTAGAATGGGGGTGGAGGAGAAGGAAGAAGAGAAGGCATTGGGGTGGAAGAGAAGTCACCCCATGGCGCCATTTCACCCATAAAATTTTAGCTCTCTTGGTGTAATTCAAGATAATTTTCTTTAAATCAACACTGCACTGCATTATATATTGTCAATATGTAAAATATATTTCAAAATTACCAATAATTTGCTTGGAAACACAGAAAAAAAGCATTTAGTTGTCTCAAGCAAGATGTTACCTCCAGTGAAAACAGAGAGAGACTAACTCCTGTTTGCTGTGTTAAGAGGCTGGATGCTGGGCATTAAACTAGTCACTTTACCTTCAATTATGTTCAATAATTGTTAAAATGGCTAAAAAATTGAATATTAAACTTTTAAAATTATTGAATAGTATAAACTTCTTGATATTTACTAAAATAGTAAGGAATTTAAGCCCTAGAACAGATTAATGTATTGGCGGACTGATACTAAAGCTGGTTGCCCTGTCAGTGCAAGTGAAAACATGTTGAGGTCGGTTCATAAGAACTTCGTTAACTGAATTTTTTTTCGTTAACCGAATTGAAGATCCTTATGGAAGGCAGTTCGTTAATCGAAATTACGTTAACCGAGGTGTTCGTTAAACGAGGGGTCACTGTATATATATATATATGTATATATATATATGCTGATAACCACAAGGAAAGAAGAAAACACGAAGTTCCCAAGTGCTTTCGTGTAATTCACATCTTCAGGGGTGAGTACAGACTAGCGAGTCTGTACTCACCCCTGAAGATGTGAATTACACGAAAGCGCTTGGGAACTTCGTGTCTTCTTCTTTCCTTGTAGTTATCAGCATATACCTAGATCACGCGCACCTACAGTGATTTACTTGCATATATATATATATATATATATATATATATATATATATAATATATATATATATATATATATATATATATATATATATATATATATAGGGTATGCTATAACGAACGGATTCTACTACGAATATTCCTATAAAAAACGGTTTTACCTATAAAATTGAGAATGCTATAACGAATGAAACTCCTACAAAGAACGCGGATGAATACTGGACTATTTCGTCCTGGCCACGAATATTGTTGTACCATGGCTCACAGCAAGAGCGTCAGGCGCCATATTGGTTCATTGTGTAGTCAGTGCACCACTGAACTTGTTAAAATTTCGTCTTTTGATGTGGAAATTCGTGTTATTTTTATAACTATTTTGTTATACAAGTGTACAATTGTAACAACGAATCGTCCTGCATGCTGAACAACACTAAGGTAAGATAAAGTACCATATTTTTTACAATTTCCATAGAAATTTTTCAGTGTTAAGTGGTTGTATTTGGGGGCCTGGAACGGATTAATCCTATAACGAACGAGGTTCTAGAACCAATTAGATTCGTTATAGCATACCCCAATATATATATATATATATATATATATATATATATATATATATATATATATATATATATATATATATATATATATATATATATATATATATATATATATATATAGTGACCCCTCGTTTAACGAACGCCTCGGTTAACGAAATTTCGGTTAACGAACTGCCTTCCATAAGGATCTTCAATTCGGTTAATGAACAAAAATTCGGTTAACGAATTTCTTACGAACCGACCTCAACATGTTTTCGCTTGCACTGACCGGGCAACCAGCTTTAGTATCAGTCCGCCAATACATTAATCGGTTCTAGGGCTTAAATTCCTTACTATTTTAGTAAATATCAAGAAGTTTATACTATTCAATAATTTTAAAAGTTTAATATTCAATTTTTTAGTCATTTTAACGATTATTGAACATAATTGAAGGTAAAGTGACTAGTTTAATGCGCAGCATCCAGCCTCTTAACACAGCAAACAGGAGTTAGTCTCTCTCTGTTTTCACTGGAGGTAACATCTTGCTTGAGACTCTCTTCAACTAAACACTTTTTTTCTGTGTTTCCAAGCAAATTATTGGTCATTTTGAAATATATTTTACATATTGACAATATATAATGCAGTGCAGTGTTGATTTAAAGAAAATAATCTTGAATTACACCAAGAGAGCTAAAATTTTATGGGTGAAATGGCGCCATGGGGTGACTTCTCTTCCACTCCAATGCCTTCTCTTCTTCTTTCTCCTCCACCCCCATTCTAAATCCCATCATCATCATCATCATCATCCAGGAGCCTTCTACAAACACACCTCAAAGTAAGTGAACTTTTCTACCATTTTTGTTGAATTTAGGAAATTTTCGGTGAGCTGGAACCAATTACCCAAAAACCCATTGAAACAATGGTTTCGGTTAACGAACGACCTTCTGGAACGGATTGAGTTCGCTAACCGAGGGGTCACTGTATATATATATATATATATATATATATATATATATATATATATATATATATATATATATATATATATATATATAATGCAAGCTGGAATCCCTCAAGGAACACTCCGATAGCTGGAATTGATATTTTCCGAGGGGGCACATTTTGTGGAAAATTCAGAGAAAATTTCCCCAGTACCTAGAAAATTCCAGGGATTGGGGAGTTTCTTTCCAGGTTTGAGAGATGAAAATCAGACACATTTCGAGGATGGAGGATTTTTTTTCCAGGTTCGAAAGATGATGTAATGCGTAATTCCTGAAACTTCTGAAAATATTTTTTCGTTACCTGGAAAATTCCGAGGATGAGGGATTTCTTCCGGCTTTGAGAGATGAAATAATGCATTATTCTGAAACTTTTGAGAAAATTTTTCTGTTACTCAGAAAAATCCGTAAAATTCCGGAGGAGGGATTTTTTTCCGGCTTTGAGATATTAAATAACGCAACATTCTGCACAAATTGTTCCGGCTAACGGAGATATCACTGTTATATACAGCATACACCTATATATGTATTTTTTTGGAGGTGGTGGGGGTAATTCTTTGAAAACACTCTTCGTTTGGGACATGGGAACGAGTTCCTGAGGATGAAAATCATGCACATTTTCCGGAAAAATTTTTGGAGAAAATCTCTGTTCTGGGCATGGGAACAAATTTCCCTAGAGTTTCGAGATATACAGTATAGCACCATACTCTGATGCATTCCGACATGCCAGGTGCCTGAGAAGGCTAGCTGCTTGGGTAACTTCAGCCGTAGGCCACTGTACAAAGTTGATCTCTGACTCGCTGCTGTTTTGCCTTCAATTTGTGTTGTGCAATACTGTACTATACTAGGACACAATCAGCCAAGAACAGTGTTAAGACATAAATAGTGATTACAGTTGCGGATACTGTACTGTACATTCAGCAGAGTGGACAGTGTATGCCTACTGTAAACTCAAGATGAAAGCATCTGCTGGTGAGTACAAGTATATACAGTACATTAATGGTACTTTAAACATTATTTTGTTTATTTACAATATATTGTACATGTACAGTAGTGTTTACATAAATAAACAGCGATGCATATATATAGAATATTATTATTTTTTTTAAACAAACCTTTTAATAAACTATTCAGGATTATTTTAGTAAACAATGGTGTTTTTAACTTAATTAGAACTGATTTTTTAGACTCCGGTATACCTGTATACTGTACATTTCTTACATTATTTTATTTAGGGATCTTTTATTGAAAGTCTTGAAAAGAATTTACTCAGGATCATTATGGTAAAAAATTTATCTCTAACACAATTCCAACATAAGCTGTGAATAAAATTTTATACCCTGTACATTTTTTGTTTGCCATAAATATTTTTGCTTGTGACAGTAGCCTAAATGTAATGAGGATGTATTTATTCTTACCAGATATGTAGATTAGATGTTTAGACTCTCAGAAACCTTTCCCCAGCATCAATGCATAGCTTAGACTCTCGGAAAATTTTACGCACCACCAGGAAACATTCAAGGGATGTGCAAGTGTCTGTCTGTGCGAAATGCATAGTTTAGACTCTCGGAAAACTTCTCCAGCATCCGGAAAGATTCCAGAATGTGCAATTGTTTCCAGGATGAGAGATTTGTCTTAACACTCGGAAATCTTTCATTCATAGCTAAGCTCTGCACCAATTATTCTGGCAAATGGGAATGGAAATTTGTGTATGAAGAAAAAAATTTAAATAAAATAATTTTAGTTTGCACGACACACATTTGGCAACATCGCTTAGGTTACCACACCAATCTCCCTTTGTGTTTCAATGATGCTAGACATAACCTTGACCCACATTTCCCATGCATTTCATCATGGTTTGTGCTGATTTTTTGTTCATCACAGTGATTTCATTTATTTATAACAGTGTTGTAAGAGTTTTGAATCCTGCCTCGTGTTGCTGGTGTGGGTGGAGGGGTGGGAAAATGTACAAGTGCAAGGATGATTGCACCACATAGTTATAGTGTGGCGCCTCCTGATGTCTTCTATTTGCGCTTATGTATTGAAATAATTATTTCATTGTGATTACAGGCAGTCCCTGACTTACGACGGGGGTTAGGGACCCAAATCTAGATCGCAAGTCGAAAATGCGAAAATAATACATAGAAAATCTAAAATGGGTGTCTCTTTTTCTTCTCAGCACCACAAAACTCTCACTCTTAAGCTTGCCAGCCATTTTAAAGGGAATTACAAACGAAAATTTTGTCAGTACACAGCGCAATCACTAACGTCGGGACTTGAAAATACGTAATTTGAAAATTTTTTGGTACGACTGGGGCGGTTGTATGTCCGGGTTTTCGTAAGTCGAGTACAGTCAGTTCTGCTATAACGCGATAGTTGTGTTCTTACAAGAACACATCGTGTTATAGAAATTCGCGTAATAGAAATAACAGGGCTTATGGAGAAAATAGGGTTAGGTGCAGATTACTACTCGATATCCAAAAAAATTTAGAAGTAAGCCTAACACAAAGGTTAGCACAGTCTAAATAAATGTTACATTCATATCTCATAATGAAATCATACAGCAAATGTAACACTTTACCTTGAAAAAATATGAATATAACTTGATGGGGGAGAAGGGTGATTTTGAGGTTGATAACATCGAGCTTCTCTTCAAGGGTTATAGCCTTTCTTTTACGATAATCACCGGGAATGCGATCACCAGAACGCTTCTTGGAGATATTGTTCTTTACCATATTCACAGTTAATACCACAAAATTGGAGAAATAGTAGGCAAAAATTGCGTTACAGCAAACAAGCGTTCGCGTTATACAAATATCATTCCTCTATTCATAAATCGCGTCAGAGCCAATTCGCGTTGTCAAAACACGCGTTATAGCAGAACTCACTGTAGGTTCTAAGTCGAGGGGTACCTGTACACATAAAATTGTTTGTAGTTCCTCCATTTGTTTGTTTATAACTTGCTTGTCCAGGCAATATCTCAGGCACTTTATGAGTTGATGTATTTGAACATAATAGTGACCAATTTATTTAGCAAATTTTTTATTTTTGTATTTTTTAATTATAATTTGTTCATAGCATGGCATATTCAATGCACCACTACAGTACTGTACTTGTAATTTTGTTTTTCACCAGGTAAATTTAATGTAAAAAGTACTCTCAATGTAATATTATCTACACTAATCAATTGATATGCCCTCATTTAATTTTTCAATACTGTTGGCGAGCCATAAAAACTTGTCTATCAATAGTAACGCAAGTGATTCATGCCTCGAGGCCAAGGTTTCGGGGGTCCACCCTGATCTTCAATTTTTAATTTGTTGTGTTGTTAACTTAAGGTATCTGGCAATGACAGTTTCCCAGAGGTTATCATTGAAAAATGCTGTTGTGTGTTATTATACTCATGGTGTAATTCTATCAGCTATACAGTATCAGAATTTTTTTTTGCAGAATTGGATGCAGGACCTTGAAAATATTCTTTTTATCATTCATTCCCTTACTGCTGTACTAACAAAGTGTGGCAGTGTCAACAGTTCACCATGGAATTTATGTAACTGACTGACATGTTGGTAATAAAATTAATTTGCAGGCTTAGCAAGTTAAATTATAGTGTGAATAATAGCTTTGCCAAAATATCTTTTTAGTGCATGAAAGTAATTGCATGCCTCAAAATGAAGGCTTGAAATTAACTGTTTTGATAGTCACACATACTGTATATACAGGTACACTGTTTTTTGATGTTTTCACATTTTACATTTCTCAAAATAGGGCAAATTCATTTATGACATGCTCATCTACAGTACTGTATATATTTCTTGAGTTCAATGAAGGCATGATGTGGACACTAAACCAGGTAATCTATGTAGCACCTTGTGGTAAAGGATTATTTATCTATTGTAAGATTCAAATAAGTTTCAAAGGAATTTTTTTAAGTTCTTTAAAAGCATTCCCTAAGACAATTAGTTTTACCAAACAAACATTATGCAATACTGTCATAACTCTGATTGTGATACCACAGACACAAAGACTTCAATAATATTGTTAATGTACCAGATTATACTATTATACTGTTTAATTTCTCAGTATTTCTCATAACTGGTGCTGCCAGTCTATACAGTCGATTTCCCAATAATGGAACACTAGTACAAATAGGCTTGTCCTGCTTATACTCAATATATAAAAAATAAAAATTTACAAGACTTTATAGTTTGTTTTAGCATCATGCAAACATTCAAACTAAAGATATGGTGCCATGTGTTTCAAAATCTCTGGGCACAACACACCACAGAACAACTAAATTGCTTTTATAATTCAAGGATACACTGAATTGCCTCAGAGCTTCTCTTATAGAGCAAGAACCTGTTAAAAATCTGGACCATTTCCTTAATTAAGAACATCAAACACATCTCTAATTCAACCATAGGAATTCCATCCCCAGTATTATTTGAGATCAAGAACGAGTCCATCGGTGGGCAGTGCATCCTCTGGTCAAAATGGGACATCTTATTAGTGCAGATTGGACCAAGTCTGGTAAAATATTAATGCATTGTTTGTCAACACACAGCAACAACAGAGTTTTGATAAACCTATTGCTGCATAAACTTATTACATAATGGCAGTGTTAAAGTATTTGGTTGCTTTTCACTTTTCATAATAGCATTATTCTTATAACTAATTCACTTTTTGGTCCTTTTTTAAGGAGTAGGTATTAGCCTTTCTCCTGAAAAAGGCAAGATTGAAAGTTTCCTCATCTACTTTGGTACTGCAAGGTCCATCCACTCTAATGTGGATGTCCCAACTTAGTTTCTTCTGGAACTGTTCATCAAATCCAGTAGAAACAGCTCTCTGACAAGTTTCATCCCACCACATTATCCATCTTCATTAGCGGTGTCCTCATAATACAGAGAGTTTCCTGAAGAAAATGAGAGAGATGTCCCTCTAGAGTAAGATTTCAGCCATCTCTAAGACTTAGCTTTAGCCCAGTGATAGGGTCTGGTGTGCAAGTCCCACAGTAGCCTCCGCATCTTCCAAGAATCCGCTGATTATCCTGGAAATGGTACAAAAATAAAGGAGGAAATTACATTGAGTAAATTACTGTACACAATGATTGCTAACAGGTAATTGAGGAAGAACTCTGACCTTTGGTATAAATTGTGTCCATTTTACATTATAAGCTAAAAATACTAATACAATACAGTACACCAATGATAAAAGAAATTTATCTAATAAATTGTACCTTCCATCTGTTGTTTAAGAGTTGAAATTTTGATCTCCTTGACCTTTAACCTTTTCAAGAAAACAAAATTATTTTTACAGATAGAATACACACAAAGTAGAACGAGTGCTGTGCAATCGGACAACATTTGAAGTAAAAAGGAAAAAAAAAAAGCAACTCTTCCTTCTTGATCTTAATGACATAGAATATATATGAGCTGCCCTTGTACTCCCAGATCAAAACACCTATTTTCATGGTTCTCAAGGTAGTTGCATATACCTGTACTGTAATAGTACAGTACTGTATTTCTCTTTTCCCTTTTGGAGTTAAACCAACCCTCTTATACTTTTCCTATTTTTTTTATCCTTGTAGGATGTCACAATGCTTGAAATGGTATTAACAAGAGCAGTACTGTACCAGACTGGCAATACAGTACAGAAGGACCCTCTCTTCTCTGGCAACCTTTGGACCAGGGTTGTGTAAGATATTAGAAATTCCTACATTTTGCTTAATGCTCCATAAAGCTATGAATTTATTTGTATACAAATTCAACACACGCCATCTTGACTAAACTGAATAAATATACATAATACAGGTTGTACCTCTCTAGTCTGGCATTCTGTGGTCCGGAACGATTTTAGTTTGTCCAATAGGTAGATAGGCAGTTTTTTTTTTGTTTTTTTTTTAACTTATCTGAATTATTATTATTATTACAGGAGTATTAAATTTTTGCTCCTCAGGCCCCAATGTGGGTCAGTGACCTATGCCCGGGTGGGTTAATCCCCTTAAAAAAACAAAGCCGCGGGAAATTAAGGTTTGTTTACATCCGGCAGTTTGGCTGCTCTCTCTCTGCTTGTCTATACAGAGTACAACATTTAACCCTTCAATATATATGAGCAGTAAATAAGTGTTGCTTTCATATTCTTATGTAGAGTAATGACGATATGTTTTCACATGTGCGCACTTACATACGCGCAGTCTCACTTTTTTTTTTAACATTAATGGTTAGCTACTTATATTGTTCCATTTATTAACATTAAATAACATTACAGGTACTTCAAACAACCATATTAATTTTTTTACATTAATTTTACTACAGCTAAAATCAGGGTCTTATTTTCTTCAATTTTATATGTAGAACCAATCAGTCACTGGTTTTGTAAGCTTTAACATAAACAATGCCGGCAGCCGTCTCGTCTCCTCTAATATTCCACGTATTATTAATAAATTGGATTGTTAATTTTGCACACACAAACATTAATTTAATAAAAACAAATTCAGAAACATTAATCAAAATATATATGAACAGTAAATAAGTGTTGCTTTCATATTCTTATGTAAAGTAATGACGAAATATTTTCACGTGTGGGCATGCGCAATTACATAGGCGATCTCTTTTTTTCTTTACCATTATCGTTAGCTACTTCTATTGTTCCATTTATAAACATTAAATAACATTACTTAAAACAACCATATTAGTTTTACTACAGCTACAACCAAGGTCTTATTTTCTTCAGTTTTATATGTAGAACCAGTCAGTCACTGGTTTTGTAATCAACGAAAACAATGCTGTGTCATTTCCTCGTGTGTTTTAATATTCTACGTATTATTAATGAATTGTATTGCTCATTTTGCACACATAAACATTAATTCAATAAAAAGACATTCAGTAATAAACAATAATGAATCTTTTGTACATAAAAGTAAACGTAAGAGAAATGATGCTGTTTACACGATTATGCACGTCGTCTGCATGTTGGCGGGCAGTTCAAACCCGTCGAAATTCAAGTTTCTGCCGTCAAAATTTATATTTATTTATATTTTTGTGTTCCAATAAAATACGTTAAGAATTAAAAACTCAAGAAATTTGAGAAGCTACTATACGACATTTAACCCTTAAATATGTCTTCAAAGAGACCATGATGCAGAGAAAGTGGTGCTAGTGCTTCCAAGCATAAGCACAAGTCACTATCTATCCAGGAAAAATGTGAATTTCCATGGTCCGGCACCGGTCAGGTCCCGAGGTTGCCGGACTAGAGAGGTACAACCTGTATACCAATGTTCAATAAGGGTAAAGATGCATAATAAATGAAATAATAAAATAGTAAATACCCGGTATTCATTTCTTATTTGCAAACTTGTACCGTAATTATAACACTCGTGATCCATTGTCCACAACCAATTTCGTGCTATTCATACAGCTATGCCACCCAAAAGAAAATTTTTCATACAGAAACCCTTAAAATTAATAAAGATGACATGAAATACATACAAATATACGGTACGTACATGAAATACAATATAAAATACAATGGAAATGGGTGTGAATAACCTCCATCTCAGCAATTTGTCAACTGACCACCCACCACCACCCATTAGCAGGGCTCGGTTAGGTGAGGCCCTACGCCAAGGGCTCTAGAGGAAGGGCTCATGTTCATGATTAACATGATAATGTAGCATATTGAATACTGTAAATCTGTTCCCAAAATGTACAAATATTCACAAAAATATAAAAGCAGATTAATTGTACAGGACAAAATATGTTCATGCTTGGGATAAAAACGTAAAATGAAATTAATTGACAAAACGATTGCATCATGGCATGAGTACATAACATAACCATTATACAGATGTTGTACTGGATTTGACATAGTGTATACTAAGCATACTGACAATAAATCTACAAATATACAGTGAAACCTCACTTTACGCGGTCAATTGAACCCACGGCGGCCCGCGTAAATTGAGAAACGCGTAAAGTGAACAACATAACATTTGGGATTAATTGAAATAGAAACCGGGCCGACCCCCAAACTCCACCTTTTCAGACACAGTACCTACGTTGTAGTACAAATAACTTCTTAATTTTATGATGGTATGCACACACAATTAATAATTAAGAGAAATATCAATAATATTCGGTTTTTTAACACTTACATTAGTAGAAAAGATGGCTGGGCACGCGGGGATGGGGGGGGGTTGGTTCCGAGGCAGAGGGCAGATTATTGGCCCTCGCCTGTATCACTTGTATCAATTGTATCACTATCCACCACAGAGGCTTGCAGGGCCTCTTTGTCAAACCCCTCAAAGTCCATATAAGTCCATATCCTCATTATCATTATCACTATCACTGACTTGGGCCGGCTGTGGTGGGTGGCGGGTGAAGAACTCGGTAATGTTTTGATGACTGGGCGACCTTGTGCGCACCCTGCTCGCGCCGCTCTCCGCGTAAAAGGGTACACACACCGCGGAAAGTGAGCGTTACGTGTTCGTCAGGGTACCGCGTAAAAGTGGAAACGCGTAAAGTGGGACCGCGTAAAGCGAGGGTTGACTGTATTATGAAATACATTTGCAGTCAAAGGATGGGTAGTCAGATGCTTCCCTTGGGGTCTTTTGACAAGTTGATGGAGAGCAATGGCACAGGCACATTTGGAGCATGAATCAGAACACTTTTAGCAGTCAACAGGAAACCAACAAAATTGTTCAAATTCAGCATAGCAGTCTTCTGCCAAATTACATGAGATCTATAAGTCTGCAGCTGATTATTCTCGAAGAGGATCTTTAGATGTAAGCAGGAATATGCACCTGAAGGTCCTTTGCACATCTGTGTAGGCACTGTGTCACTCTTCAATTGCCTGCGATAGGCATTCAACTATGGGAATGTAGCCCTCAATTGGAAATTTTGTAGAGCCACTCAGCACCATTTCCTTTGAGCGACTGTCATCACTCAATTTCTTTAATCTCCTTAATCAGGTATTCTTTGTTTGGCAGCTGTTTCAAACTTGTCAAATATGTCTCTCAGGTCTCTAATAAATGCAGGTACAGTAAAAGTCCAAAAATCTGGATGCCAGAAATCCGGACCACCCGAGAATCCGGACTTTTCGAAAACTTTCAAACTCTTTAAATTTAGCGGGCTTTTGTGGGTTACATGAATGAATGGCGTTCCTTTAAAAAAATTAATTTACATAATTCTAATAATAAAAGTAATTGTAAATTATAGGTAGCTAATTTTGTTAGTTTTGTAATTAGCTTGTACTCAAATGTAAAATTTGTGGCACTATAAATCTTTTGTGTGTATGTGTGCATGCCTGAACGCCACAGCGATAACAAGCGACCACGTGATCGCCACTTTAAAACAAGCAATCAAACTGTGACAACATATGTAATTTTGAGTCCTACTCTTTCCATGTACAGAGTACAAGCCCATAATAATGGCTCCTAAAGTAGATAAACTTCGTTGTGTGAAGAGAAAGAAGAACACATTGAAATTGAGTGACAAATTTGAAATAATTAAGAAACTAGAATGTGGTGTGAGCAATACTGATCCAATGGAAACATATGACATTGGAAAGTCTACAATTTATGATATAAAAAAAGGCAAAGAATAAAACTCGAGAATTCACAGCTTCTTCTGAGCCTTACAATAAAATTGCTTTAAGAAAAAGTTTACATTGGCCCAAATTAGAAAATCCTGATAAAGTGTTGCACAAATGGTTTTTGTTAAAATGATCAGAAGGTATGGCAATTTATGGGCTGATGCTTATTGCCAAAGCAAAGTCTTTTAAGGAGCAAATAAACATTGAATCAGAGTGAGCATTTAGTGATGGATGGCTTAGGAATTTCAAGACTCATCATGGTATTAGACAGTTTGTTTACATTTTTGTCAAGTGTCGACTTTATTTTTCTTTAAAACTACTCGTTTTGATAAATGAAGCATGCTTTACTTGCTTGTGAATAAACTATCAAAATGTATCTGTTCATCTCTTCTTTATTCCTCCTTAAATTTTAATTTTAAAAGTACTGCTTGAGAATCCGGAAAATCCGGACCGACCCAATCCCCAAGCAGTCCAGATTTTTGGACTTCTACTGTAATGATTCAAATATGGAACAAGCTTCCTGCAGATCAAGGTCTTCATTTTAAAGGATTGCACTTGAATTCTGGAAGCATTTTAGAATACACAACCAGAGCTGACACATGAAGGATGTCTTCTTTATTAGTGTAATTTTTTCAACTGAAGATGAAGCCTTGACTCATGTGTCAGGTGGCTGAGATATGTCTTCATCCAGATCTCAGAGCAAATTATAGAAATGTTGATAATTTCTGTCAACAGCTCACACTGCTTCATAATGACTGTGCCAGCAAATGTCACTAAAAGTCTTAAGAGTCAATACTTTGCTGTTTTCTGTTGGAGAAATCCCATCAACTAGCTTTGACCACCGTTTAGGTGAAGCTGCAGCAAATGAATACAGTTCTTAAATGAAGTAAAAAAAAAAAAAAAAAACCTTTGCTGCTTCAAGACAGCATTTTACACCTGTTGCACCAATTAAATTCAAGGAGTGAAACAGGCACGGTGCACATTCAAACACTAATATTCACATACAGTACGTGCTTAGCACTTACTGAATTGCTGCAGATGCTAGTAGTAGAATCATATTTTAATAAAATATAAAATATACGTATACTCAAGCACATTTGTTTTATTATGTGATCATATCGATTGTATATTTTTGTTCAATCCAGAATGCGACGTCTAGCTTTATACCTAGGTATGTAAATGCCTAGCATTAACTCGCCAGGTCAACATACAGGCAATTAAAACATCTAAATACGTAATATTAGGAGGACACGTTGCAACCTGACTTTTAATTACAATTCTCAAAACCCCCTCCCGCACCCTCCATCACACGGATTGCTACGGTCTTCTTGCCTGGCGAATCAGCTGTAAATAAGTGCAAGGAAAGCTCCGCCAATTTGTGTTGTAATAGCTGAAATATTATGTGCCACGAGGATTTTATTTTGGTATTTATACATCTTAGCACGATGAGGAAATCGAGTGACTTTTATTTTGATTATGTCTCTCAGATATTGTGTTTTGGGCAATTTTTTATACGGTCAGGTCAAGCATGGCGACCACAGCTCTTTAGTGAATAATTTCCTCTGCTTTCAAGTCACTTAGTAAATAATGTTGTTTTATGCCCTTCTGGGCTTGCTTTCACTGAAAGAATATACAGTCAACCCTCGCTTTACGCGGTTCCACTTTACGCGTTTCCACGTTTACGCGGTACCCTGCCGAAACCGGAATGCTCACTTTCCGCGGTGCGTGTACCCCTTTACGTGGAGAGCGGCTGGCGAGCCACGCCATTTTTGGATCCAAACCTCCCGCCCTCTCCTGCCATGTTGTGTAAGCTGCGCGAGTAGGTTGCGCAGTGTGTGTCTTTGTTGCGTTATCACTGACGTCATATGACGTATCGGACTGTAATTGGGCCGTGCATCCTTACCTCCCTCCGCTGCTAGCTGTGATTGGTTTAAAGTAATATGACGTGTCCACCCGCAGGAGGGAGGGAGGAAAGACGATGCCTGACCTAGCCGCGGTAGTTTCATCCCTCCAGGCCACACGGTGTATACGTGAATCCATTGTTCTGTAAAATGGCTTCCGCCGGACCACCGCCCCCAGAGAGAAACTTTTCCTTACCTGGACCCAGCTGCCCTAAGCCAAACAAGACATGACGTTCCTTAAGCTACGAAATTAAGTATAAGATCATACAAGAGTTGGAGAAAGGAACAAGACAGGTTGATCTCGCGTGCCAGTATGGTGCTAACGAGTCTACTATCAGAACAATTAAGAAGGAGGCAGCCAAGATAAAGGAGCACATGAACATCACAAAGTCTACAGGTGCTTCTATGATCAAGTATTGCCACAACCAGGTGCTTCTCAAGACAGAAAAATTACCTGTGAGCTACTTGGTGCGTCAGGCGCGACGGAACATGGCGGTGGACACGCGCTCAGTTAAGGAGTACACACGTGAACTGTATGCTGCAGTGTCACGAAAGATGGGAACTACAGAGCCCAAACCCTTTAATGCTTCCTCTGGGTGGTTACAGAGGTTTAAGAAGAGAAACAAGATCACCAATATCAACATTGGTGAAGAAGCTAGTGCTGACCATGTTGCGGCTAGGGAATTTCCTCCGTTTTTACGTGAGATTATGGAGGAAGGAAAGTACACCGATGACCAGGTGTTTAACATGGACGAATCTGGTCTTTTTTGGAAAAAACTACCTTCCAAGACCTTCGTTGTGAAGAATGCCAGCAAGTGTCGGGGCCGGAAGTTGCAGAAGGAGCACATCACCGTCCTGTTTACCACCAATGCCTCCGATACCTGTAAGCTCAAGTTATCGGTGATCCACACAGCACGCAAGCCGCACGCCTACAAGAGCATGGACATGACCAAGCTAAATGTCCACTGGCTGACCGCACATAAGGCGTGGATGTTCTCTACACTGTCCCTCTCCTGGTTTGACGACTGTTTCGTTCCCGATGTGAAGAAATTCTGTGAGCAACAGAATGTGCCATTCAAGATTTTGTTGCTGCTGGACAATGCACCAGGACACTCGCCCCTACTGTTAGATCGTCACCCCAACGTAAAAGTGGTCTTCCTTCTTCCCAACACTGCGTCTATATTACAGCCCATGGACCAAGAGTTAATCTGTAATGTAAAAGCTGCATTCTCTACTAAAAAATTCAAGCTCCTGAACGACTTCACCAACACCAAGGAAGAGTTGCGTAACCTGAGTGACACCAACACCGATAGCAAGAGCGAAGACGACGAGGATCAACAGTTGGCAGAGCAAGAAGTACTTTTAAAACAATTCTGGAGAACATTCAACGTCAAGAAAGCTGTGGACTTCTTGGTGGAGGCATGGGATCAGCTGTCTGTAGCAATTGTTCGTCACGCATGGAGACATGTGTTGGAAGGCATTCCAGGCGTTAGGCAGAGTAAATCTGTGACTGGTGAGGTTCAGACTGTTGCAGTAGCAGTGGACCTTGCCAGAGAAGCTGCGCAGAGTGTTACAGCTGCAGGCTTCTCCGAGACCACCAACGACGACATCCTGGAGGTGATAAGGGATCCTGATGTGACTACCGACGACATGGTAGATGATGATGACGTCAGTGAAGAGGCAGGTGGTGCGTCATCCCAAGAAGAACTCCGCTTATCCCTTAGTAATGTTAGGGGTGCCATCGAGTGTATCGAGAAAGCCAAGCTCCTCCTTTCCAACAATCCTGACGCAAACAGGTATGAAATCTTCACTACCCAGCTGTTGCAGACTATGGAGCCCTACATCAAGGTTTATCACGACAACATAAACACCAGCCGTCAGCAAAGCATAACAGAGTTCTTCACCCGCAACCCACCACAGCCAGCCCAAGCCAGTGATAGTGACAGAGGTAGAGACAGTGATGATGACTTTGAGGGATTTGTCAGGGAGGCACTAGTAAGTGTGGATCACACCGATGAAGACTCACCTGAGGGCCAGTAGCCTGCCCTCTGCCTAGGAACCAGCCTCCATTCCCCTACGCCGACCCATCTCTTCTACTAACGTAAGTGTTAACCCCAGCCTTGTTTTTTTCTAACCTAACCTTCAGTTTATTCTTCTCTTATTGACTGTTCCCTTCTATATTATGTGTGGGTGAATACCATCATAAAGTTAAGAGGTTATTTTTAGTAAAACGTACGTATTGTGTCGGGAAAAAGTGGAGTTTGGGGGTCGGGCCGGTCTCTATTTCAATTAATCCCATATGTTATGTTGTTCACTTTACGCGGGCCGCCGTGGGTTGAATTAACCAAGTAAAGTGAGAGTTCACTGTATATATAGGCTAGAGTTAATTCTTCATAGCTCTATTTTATTAATATCCTCAGTAGCGGGTTTAGCCTATCCAAGCGAACTTTACCGAGGCTGCTAGTCTTAGTGATCCTTCCAGACGCTGACCGACCGGTCTTACTAGCAATCTAGAGTTATGTTGGGATGAACCTAGTATCCTAAGTATGGGTTAAATGAGAACCATTCAGGGTGGAATTCTCAGCCCAATACCTCTTGTTAGAGTAATGGTGAACGATGTTAGCTAATGGAGCGCTATGGCAGCTCAGCACTGTCAACCCTTCCCGTTGACTTGATGCTCACTCAGGCATCATCGCTCAAACATGATTAGTTGAAGTGGAGATGTCTGTGCACCCTGACTGGCAACAAATAGAGAACTTGGTGATCCCTCAAAATATAAGTGCTCTAAAATGAAATTAGCTTGATTAAGAAACAAAGTTCATTGAGCTGAGGATAACTGAGATAAGAGAAGGGTGTATGATACAGTGAGTTAGTTGTTTACGATTGTCACACTGGTGACTTATATAACAATAAGAGATATTAAATGAAATAACTTACTAAAATATCACAATTACGAGTCATAGTGATAGAAATTTCATTCTATTTCAGTGGTCCCCCATGAGGATAATATTAAATTTTCAGATAAAGAAGTAGTAATAGAAATACTAACATCAAAATGAAAAATGAGATGCAAAAACAGTGCCAGTGTTTGAACGCCTATCAGAGCTGCAGTTCCATTTGACTGAGCTAGGACAGTGTTACCGTAGCATGAGGGTTTCCAATCTATTTAAGAACTTTCAGAATAGCCAAATATCAGAACTGTAAAAAATATCTGACTTTGTTACTTAGGTAAAAATACCGGGTATTGTTACATTGGCAAAATGTTACTCAAGTAGAAGTAAAAGTATCCAAAGTTCAATGTACTCAAGTAGAAGTAAAAAAGTATCTCATTCATAAAGAACTCAGGAACTGAAAGTAAAAAGTAACAAAATTATTAATTGTCTCAATTAAAAAAAAAAACTAACTAAAAATAAAAATAAAAGACACATGTTTGTTTGCAAATCTTTCTATTGAGATTAATAAAAAACTGATTCTCGAAAATATGGCCAACCAATCAGAATCGTTTAGGCCTAAATATAAGCCCAGCATGACCTAACCAAAAGAGAACACATTCACTGCCCTTCTCCCTATAATCCATTGCAGGGTTAGTGAATGGACTGAAAATATATTCATCCAACACTATGATCACTTTCTTCCTTATCCACACAAGTATTGTCGACGTGGATTTATGGTCCACAGATATAATGCGGTGTCTGCTCGCATTAGGATAGGATACAGATCTATCTGCCAAGTATCTGAGGTGGGGTATGAGCCACATGTCTCTTCCTGTAAACTCTGTAACTGTCCCAATACTAAAACTCTCCAACACTATTGCCTTGACTGACCCACTGTCAGGGACATCATACCACAGGACGAGTCAGTCACCTCCTACTTATTCGTAATAATTTAATTTAGTTCTTGTAAGCTACCAACGCTTTGCTGGGTGCTAATTACCATTTTCCTTAAATCATATCAATATTGTCTCCATACCACAAGTCATAGTGAGACATGAGTACCAATGTATTAGTGTCTGACCGCATGGCCTTGTGACGAGGCTTGTCGCCCCCTGGGGTGTAATAAATTATCTATAATAAAAAAAAAGCCCAGCATGACTAAACAGATGCTCACAAGCAGCAGATGCTGGTAGCGGGATGTTAAGCTCGAGAGATAAGTCACAATGTCGGAAAAGACCTCAGTAGCTCCATTCCATCCCTCAGGCATACCAAGTAGTTATCAACATGAACTGTCCCTCTAATTGGTGTGTGGGTGTGGTGACGTCACTTTTCATAACAACTGGCAGAGGCTGAGGGGGTGGGGGAGGGGGCAGTGGTACTTAGTTATTTAAGCAGAATTTTAAATGCACTCAGTCTCACACGTATGTATAGATACATGCCTTATATCTAAGACAGAATTAGGTAAAGCATTTTAGAATCACAGCCTCTGACATCTAAGTGGAAGACAAAACCCCCTGAAGAAAAGGTGGGGGAGAAGAGAAGAGATTCGATGAGGGAGGGGGAGGGGGGAATAAGAGGGTAGGCTAGGTGAGGTGGGTGGTCAAGGTGCTAATGGACACGTGAAGATCAGAGGAAAAGTCCGCTGTCACGGCCACTGCTCCCCGACCTGACCTGACGTCACCTCACCTCATGAGACCTCTAGGTATGTGACTGTGTGGTGTCTCCCCACACCCACACTATACCCTTCATGACTCCACCTACATAACTCTTTTACTCTGGTTAATAATCAATTAATTAAAAAATAAATTATTAGTGTGCATGTAACAAGTAACGATTTTTGTTTTTCAGTTGTATTAGAGTAAAAGTTTTAGAAACCATACTTAAGTAAAAGTACAAATACAGTAGTACCCCGCTTAACGCGGTCAATAAAACCCACAGGGTACCGTGTTAAGTGAAAACCGCGCTAAGTGAACAACAGAACATATGGGATTAATTCCAATAGAAACTGGCCCATCCCCAAACTCCACTTTTTCCGACACAATACCTATGTTCTAGTAAAAATAACATCTTAGTTTTATGATGGTACATGCACACAATTAATACTTAAGAGAAATAGAGAAATACAGTCGCCAAGTTAATGTCCATTCAAATAATGGACTCAACTCCCTCCCCCTCTTCTCACACTACACTCCCTGGCTCTTCCCTCTCTGAGAAATATTTGGGGGAAAACCACTAAATTTTAATAAATAATACCTCAAACTAAAGTTAGGATAATACAACTGACATTGCTGGATTCCTTGTAAGACCAGGAATATTTTGAATATAAATGTCATATATTTTGCACAAAAGATAACATATTTACTCAAGAGTAAACATTATATCTAAAATTTGTATGTCTAATGCAAAATCTATGATGTTTATATTCAAAATGATCACCAAATTGTAAGAATTCTAGCAATGTAAATTATATTCTGGCCGGGTAATTTGTATGAATTTTATGAGCTAAAACAAATATCTTCAGTTAATAAAAAAAAAAAAATATTCTTCACACGGTAACAGATGGTCTGTCAGTCGGTCCCTCCCTCCCCCCCCACCCCCCACCAACTGTCCCACCAGATGTGGGAAAACCAGAATATTTACCTTTTTAGTAATAAATAATACCTCAAACTAAAGTTAGGATAATATAATTGACATTGCTGGATTCCTTGTAAGCCCAGGAATATTTTGAATACAAATGTCATATATTTTGCACAAAAAATAACATATTTATTCAGAGTAAACATTATATCTAAAATTTGTATGTCTAATGCAAAATCTCTGATGTTTATATTCAAAATGATCATCATATTTTAAGAATTCCAGCAATGTAAATTATATTCTGGCTGGGTAATTTGTATGAATTTTATGAGCTAAAACAGGCAGTAAGGCAGGGTGGCGGGTGGGGCGAATCTAAAAATAGCTCTCGAGCCGGACACTCACACCGTATACGTGGAAAAAACCCGCGTTAAGTGAAAGTTCAGCTCTGGCGAGGCACCGCGTATACTGTAAAACGCGCTAAGCGAAACCGCGTTAAGCGGGGTAATACTGTACTAAAAAAATTTGATTACATTTTAAAAAGTAAACACCCAGAAATGTTACTTGAGTACAGTACTCAAGTAAATTTATTTAGTTACTTTACAACTCTACCAGATATATATGGTAGTTGGTCAATCCAACCCCAGTGAACTCAACCCCCTGACAACCCAACCTCTGTTAACTCAACCCCTGGTTAACTCTTCCCCTGGTCAATGGTCAACTCATTCCCCAGTGAACTCATTCCCCAGTAAACTCATTTCCCAGTCAACTCATTTCCCAGTCACCCTGACCCCTGCTAATTCAACCAATTTGTTTATTTGGGTCCAGAAAGGCAATAAAATTGGTGAAACTGTAACTATATATTTTTTTTACTTATTTTTTTGTCTTTGGGGATCAGGGGCAACATGCTCCCAAAAGGTTAAGAACCACTGATTTTTCTACAACCCACTTTTACCACTCTTATGATATCAAAACTCTAAGTAAATAATAACTCATTTAATAGTGTCTAACATCATTGTTCCTTGAAAAAATATATTGTACTATATTTAATTTTCAAAACTAAAAGGCATATCTAACACTATAATTGGATAGAGACTTGAAGTAAAAATGTTTCTAACCTTAGGATCTTAAGCATAAACAGGGCTAAATACATTATTTAGCAAAGTTATTATACAAGTGATGCAGTTACTTACATCTAGTCGATTTATATAATGTGCTGCGTTGGTGCCTCTGGTTATCCAGTTGGTGCGAGGAGAGACTGCTAAGGCTGTACCAGCCAGATTGATAGAGAAGGCTCCCTGAGGACACATTGCCATGCTAAAGCAGTCACCAGCCTCTCCATACCGTACTAAATGGCCATCCACAGCTCGAGCAAAGGTAAAATCATATGCTGAGGGACAAAAAAATTAATTAACATCTCATCAGCAGTAGATCTTGTACCCTGTATATTTGTTAATCATTACTTTGAATAATGTACAATGTAAAAAATCTAAAGAAAGAGATACAGATGACCACCTATACTCAATCACTATTGAATTTACTTTGGAGTCTGTAAACTATTCACACATACTTTGCTTGTGAATACACACATGCTCACCTTGTATATATATATAAATATATATATATATATATATATATATATATATATATATATATATATATATATATATATATATATATATATATATATATATACAGTCAACCCTCACTTTACGCGGTCCCACATTCCGCGTTTCCACGTTGCCCTGCTAGAACCCAGGATGCTCACATTCCGCGGTGGGTGTACCCCTTTACACGGTGAAGTATAATTTTTTTTATTTAGCTCATAAAATTCATACAAATTATCCGGCCAGAATATAATTTACATTGCTGGAATTCTTACAATTTGATGATCATTTTGAATATAAACATCATAGATTTTGCATTAGACATACAAATTTTAGATATAATGTTTACTCTTGAGTAAATATGTTATCTTTTGTGCAAAATATATGATATTTATATTCAAAATATTCCTGGTCTTACAATGAATCCAGCAATGTCAATTATATTATCCTAACTTTAGTCTGATTTATTATTTATTACTAAAAAGGTAAACAGTCTGGTATTCCCACACATTTATCTAGTAGGGACGTTGGTGGGGGGGGGGGGGAGGGAGGGACCAGCGACCGATCATCTGTTACCGTGTGAAGAATATTTTTTTTTTATTAGCTGAAGATTTTTATTTTAGCTCATACAAATTACCCGGCCCGAATATAATTTACATTGCTGGAATTCTTACAATTTGATGATCATTTTGAATATAAACATCATATATTTTGCATTAGACATAAAATTTTTAGATAAAATGTTCACTCTGAGTAAGTATGTTATCTTTTGTGCAAAATATATGACGTTTATATTCAAAATATTCCTGGTCTTACAAGGAATCCAGCAATGTCAATTATATTATCCTAACTTTAATCTGAGGTATTATTTAATACAAAATGTTAAAATTTATTTTTTTCACCCAACCTTTCTCTTGAAGGGAGGATTGGTGGGGGATGGGGGGGAGGGTTGGGACTGACCGTGCGGTTGGAAGAGGGGGGGAAGGCAAGGTGGGGTACTTTGATTGACAGATAGTGTCGTGAAGAATATTTTTTTTTTTTATTAACTGAAGATATTTGTTTTAGCTCATAAAATTCATACAAATTACCCGGCCAGAATATAATTTACATTGCTGGAATTCTTACAATTTGGTAATCCTTTTGAATATAAACATCATATATTTTGCATTAGACATACAAATTTTAGATAAAATGTTTAATCTGAGTAAATATGTTATCTTTTGTGAAAAATATATGACATTTATATTCAAAATATTCCTGGTCTTACAAGGAATCCAGCAATGTCAATTATATTATCCTAACTTTAGTTTGAGGTATTATTTATTACTATACCTGGTTTTCCCCCCAAAATTTCTCAGAGGGAAGAGCCAGCAGTGTAGTGTGAGAAGAGGGGGGAGGGAGTCGTGTCCATTATTTGAATGGACATTAACTTGGCGACTGTAATTCTCTTAAGTATTAATTGTGTGCATGTACCATCATAAAATTAAGATGTTATTTTTACTAGAACATAGGTATTGTGTTGGAAAAAGTGGAGTTTGGGGGTCAGCTGGTCTCTATTTCATTTAATCCCATATGTTATGTTATTCACTTTAAGCGTTTCTCACTTTCCGCGGTACCCTGTGGGTTACATTAACCGCGTAAAGTGAGGGTTGACTGTATACAGTATACAAAAAAATTATAAGAAAACTAATGAAAAACTTCCTGTCAATTCTAAACTATGTTCAATATAAATGATCCACAATCAGTCTGTTAACATTGAAAAATGTTTCACCACTTAACCTCACCAATTTGCTTTTACTATATAGTCTGTCCATCTTTTTCTTGGCCTTCCCCTTTCTCTTTTACACCTCTAACAATTCTTTCATTAATCTATCTTATCAGTCTCCCACCTGCCATGCACTCCCAAATGCCTAAGCCACCTTAGTGTACTCTTTCCATTCAGCTTCAATGGTTTCTCAAACCCATGCATTCTTCTTACATCTGTAATGCTCAAATTATCAATCCTCCAAACTCTAATGACACCTCACAGGATATCCAGCTCTTCAACTCTTAGTCTTGATTTATTGATTTTTAGCTGTCCCTTAAATTACCTAAGGAATGAAAGGCATTCTACTGTATACTCAACCTACTGTACATGACTCATAATGATATACAGTATATGAGGAAATTTTCAATTGCAGCATAAATTTTTACCTATGCCATATTAATATTTGCATATAGTATAACCATATCCCAAACAAGTATTCTGTAATCATTAACCAGTCAATAAAAATGAAGCAGATTCTTACTATCAACAATTAAAGATGTGGTGTTGAGTCTGATTCTGCTGAAGGAAGTGTAGCCTGAGTGACTGCTATCGTTTTGAGTGCAGTCACAATCTGAGCGACGATCCCCATTGTGTGGACATGTATCTGGGTGATTCAAACTGCAACATCCAGAAAATATTAGAATATACTTGTCACTCAAAATTAAACTAGTTTTGAAATACAGTACAGTGCTAGACAGTTACAATCCTGGAAACCTTGTAAATGCTGATACTGTTGATACTGTTCAGGTACCTAAGTTTAATGGAAAAGGGAAGGTTAAGTTCCAAGATCAAAATGAACACAGAGGTTAAGAACACACATCTATGTTTGGCAGCTGTTGAGGTGCTAATGGTTGGTAAGCCAGTTGGCACTACCATGCAGATGCCACATTTTGTGCTAAAACTTAGCTTAAAAATATCTTTTCTAAATAAAAAAAAATAGCTTGTTGAATTTTTTTGTAAAGCTCGCAGCATAAGATTTAAAAAATAAATTCATGAAAATTTTCACACCATTACTCGCATCTGTGGCTGTCATAATTCCAAGTCCCTTTATGATCATTGTGTTCCTAGAAAATGTGAACAATGGTGAGAAATGGTAAATGTTCAAGATCATAAGATATAGAACAGTATATTTCTTATTTATTTATGATAATGAAGTGATGCTTTTTTATGGATGATTGAACCACTGAAGAGAATTTTCCCTTGAGTATGGTCTTCAATCCACAAATCTGAAACTTTTTCCAATTCCAGTGTTTTTGCTATGAACAGTTACAATATCTTTGGCAGTCATGGGTCACATGCAATGACTGTTTCTCTGATGGCTTTATCATTTTTATTTGGGTAATGAGACAGTGGATTTGTTCACACCAAAATGCCTGTCCACTGCTTTTGTAGGGCAGCATAGTAAATTTCAACACTTACTAGTCAAACACTTGTGCCAGAATCATCACTTCCTGCCTTATGCATTTCAAATATTTTTACAACAAACAGCATGAGGGGCAGTGTAGTAAGATGCCAGGTCAAATTACTGTAGTGTATATAATTTCTTCATGTGTGGCTGACAAGGAATGTGACTAGACAATGGACCCAGCCAACCATGCACTACATGGGGGATGAATGGTGAAGTGTACAGAGCAATAAAGGAGAAAAGAAGATTGTATAAGGCCTGGAAGAGGGGTGGTGACAAGGAGAAGCACCTGGAGGCCAAGTGCAGGGCCAAAAAGAGAGGTTTACAAGGATGAATTTGCAGATATGCTAAACAGTGCAGATGCAAGATCTAAGGTATACAGAATAGCATGGTCAACTGTGGATAGAAACAAGGATTAGTTGGTGAGCAGCAGGGTAGAAATAATTATGGTTATGCAGTTGTTGATAATGAGGATGTTATAAGATGAAAAGTGTTGAAAGATAACCTTTTAAGTTGAAAAGCACAGATAAGAAATTGTCCTTGGAATCACTCTGGAGACAAAGTTTACTTCAAAACCATAGTCGGAATATAACTAATTTAGCATTCTACTCAACAGACAGCATCTGTTGTACAAATCTTACATGGAGAGTTGGTTCTAGAACTCTGCACTTAATGAAATCTTATCCGTCTTCCGTGAAAGTCTCAAGAAAGAACCAGAAAATGACAAAGAAAATATTGAATGAGAGGAAAAAACAGACACTTAGTTCAGTATAACATTTACCAGTCTTGGAAACAACATTACAAGGTATTACAAAAGAAGAAGAATCCGTGAAGCCTTAAAACCCCTTAGGAGGATATTCTACATCTTTTAACCAAGAATTTTACCTTCAAGTTTTGAATTGTTTGAAATGAGTAAATGGAAACAGTAGATTATGCTTTACATGGCAGCCCCTCCTTATAAATAATTCCTTACAAGGATGATTGCAATGAAGGAAGGAATATGCAGAATCTCTTGTGTAAAACAAGGAATAGAAGATGGATCCTGAAAATCAAAGAAAGGAGAAGCAGAATGCTTTAAAGCAGGTGTATCCAACTTTCTTTTTTCATTTAGGGCCACATTGCAGTTACTGAAGCAAACTTTAAACAAAACCCTTTGGTGTTTAGGAACTAAAATACAACACTACATGTTAATACTGCATATAAATTAGGGTAAAGTATAGAAGCATTAAGTATTTAAGATTGTCACTCATTCCTGGTGAGAGCTAAATTGCAGCCTGCTATTAACACTCCATTTTAGTGCTGCCTCTCTCCATTACAATTTGCAGTGATGTCAGGTATATTTCGTGAATGAAACGGGACAAGATTTCTTTCTGCATAAGTCCCGTAAAACTGAGTTGCTATTGTGTCACTAAATTTAATGGCTTTTCAACAGTTAAGGTACATTATTTAATTTTGTTACATCACAATGACGTTTATATGACTTTTTTTTTTACATAACCTAGCACATATTTAAATGGGATCTTATATTGTACGTACTGTACTTCAATAATGTTTTTTTGCTTAAAACATATTTACTGCAATCAACACTCAAAACTCAAGCCTTCTTATATTTAACATAACTCACATGTACAGTATACTGTATATCCCTGATTAAAAAAGTGATTGGGGTGGTAGTGTGACCTAGAATGTCAACATGAGATTTAACATGAAATTCTGTGCACAAGAACCAATACGGAGATGACATGAGAGTGGAGAGAACCCTTAAAATATACAATAAATACCATTTTTATGTTTCCCTATTCTATCTAGGAGGACTAGCCATACTTAAATATGCTTTGGACTCTACTGCTAAAGTATAAGAAAAGAGTTTCCTCATGGGAATAAAAAGTTACTTTGATCAGTAGAACGTTTTACTAAGAAAATTAGCTAATGTAAATTCAACAGTAAATACATGTAGGTGTGTATGTACTGTACCACATACACTGAATAAACATCTATCATCAACATTACTTTACTGCCATTTTGGGTTCTGATTTCACAGTTGAATAATGGTTATTGAAAGGGTTATCAAAATAACTTTAATTGTATGTGATATTGGGAAGATATAGGTAGCATAATGTGTTATCAAATGGTAGACCCTACTGCAATATGGCATCACAAAAATTGTGACCAAGTCCCAGGTTGCTGATCTGACTTTCTGCCTCATTTACACACAATATCAGGGTCATCAATTGTTTCTCTTACTGTTGACAACACAACAAACATACTGTAATATCGTTTCTCACTCTTGATTTATTTTTAAATTTTTGTATTTATTCATGGCTATTATTATTATTATTATTATTATTATTATTATTATTATTATTATTATTATTATTATTATTATTTTATTTTATTTCATACATACTCATTAGCCCTCAAAGTATTGCACAAACAGTGGAGATCAACAGTTGAAAAATTATTTTCTATAACAAAATAGGAAACTTACATTTTATTGTAAATCTCAGCAAAGTTTCCTTCTTCTCCTGCAGGTAGTGTTAGATATTCCTGGGGGTTGGAGGTGTTCATTCCTAAGCAGAAGATACTCATATTGTATCCACCCACCAGTAGAGAATACTCTCCATCCACAGTCACATACAAGGAGGTTCTTGCCTGTTATGGACAAAGATATCAACCAAGATTGAGGTATAAGGTTATAAAGTACAGTACAGTATGTGATAGGAAAATAAAGAAAAACTAACGTTACAAAGTTTGTTATACGTACACAGTATGAACAAAATAATACATCTACACATCCGAAAAACAGCCTCACACGAGTGATAATTTCATTCACATGTATCACTTGTATTAACCGGAATAATTGGTGCAGAGCTGTTCCAGGATTGAGAAATTTCCGGGTATGGAGGCAAATTTTCTTATCCCCAGAAAAAAATCGCACATCTCTGGAATTTTTCCACATACAGTACTGGGGAAAGTTTTCTGAGAGTCTAAGCTATGCATTTCAAACAGACAGACAGAGAGCTGTATTAATTTATGCAAACACCACTATACAGTGTGTACACATAGAATACAGTATGCCCGGATAATTTGCGGATTTTTATTTCGTGGATTTCTTAATTAAGAAGATTTGTGACCAGGTGAGAAGGCCGGGTCACCTGACCATCTGACCTGACCACCAACCGTTGTGTGCTATTTAAAGATTAGTCGGGTCATTACCTAATACCTGACCATTGTGGACCTGGTCTCACCCTCCTCTGTATATATACATCTTAATTTGTATTTCTCTCTCTAGTCTGTACTCACCCCATTAGATGTGAATTACACGAAAGCGCTTGGGAACTTCGTGTTTTCTTCTTTCCTTGTGGTTATCAGTATATATATATATATATATATATATATATATATATATATATATATATATATATATATATATATATATATATATATACAGGTAGTCGTCGACTTACGACCTAGATTGGTTACGGCCGACCGGTCGTAAGTTGATCTGGTCGTAAGTCGGCCTATGTTATAATTACCTTACGTATATTATACTGTAATGTGTAATGATAATATAATCATCTTTAAGTCATATTTTATCAACATTTTCTTTGTTCATTATTGTTACGGTCGTCAGGTTTAAGTAAATCACTGCATACTACAGTACAATTGGTTTATTATTTACACTGGGGCTGGGGCCAAAACTGTCGTACCGCCGGTCGTAAAGTCGAACAGACGTAAGTCGCATAGGTCGTAAGTCGACGACTACCTGTATATATATATATATATATATATATATATATATATATATATATATATATATATATATATATATATATATATATATAAAAGAAATAATTGTCCTGAGGGCAAACACAAAGGGAATACAGTGATACCTCGGTTAACGAGCGCCTCGGTTAACGAGATTTCGGTTAACGATTTACCTTCCATAAGATTCTTAACTTTGGTTAACGAGCAATCCCTCAATTAACGAGTTTTTTAAGAGCCGACCTCAACATGTTTTCGCTTGCATTTGGCGGTCCACCAGCTGTAGTATTAGTCCACCAATACAGTAATCGGTTTTAGCGCTTAAATTCCTTACTATTTTAGTAAATATCAAGAAGTTTATACTATTCAATAATTTTAAAAGTTTAATATTTAATTTTTTAGTCATTTTAACAATTATTGAAGGTAAGGAAACTAGTTTCATGCGCGCCATCCAGCCTGGCAACGCACCAAACAGGCGCCAGTCTCTCTGTCTTTTCAGTGGAGATAACATCTTGCTTGAGACTCTCTTCAACTAAACACTTTTTTTCTGTGTTTGCAAGCAAATTATTGGTCATTTTGAAATTTATTTTACATATTGACAATATATAATGCAGTGCATTGTTGATTTAAAGAAAAAAATCTTGAATTACACCAAGAGAACTAAAATTTTATGGGTGAAATGGCGCCATGGGGCGACTTCTCTTCCACCCCAATGCCTTCTCTTCTCCTCCACCCCCATTCTAATTCCCATCATCATCATCATCCAGGCGCCTTCTACATACACACCTCAATGCAAGTGTACTTTTCTACCTTTTTTTGTTGAATTTAGGCAATTTTCGGTGAGCTGGAACCAATTACCAAAAAACCCATTGAAACAATGGTTTCGGTTAATGAGTTTTCGGTTAACGAGCAACCTGCTGGAACGGATTGTGCTCGTTAACCGAGGGACCACTGTATACATTTCTTTGAGCACAAGTAAAAATGTACCCCCTAACCCCCCCCCCCCCCCCCCCCCCCACCCTTGTTAGCAAATGTTATTTGCGGATTTGACTATTCGGGGCCATTTTGAGAACCTAACTCCCACGAATTTGAAGGGGATGCTGTATATTGTAAATAAACAAAATATACAACTGTATACACTATATATTGTACTGTACTCACCAGCAGATACTGTGATGCTGTCACTCTCCTCTCCCTCCATGAGGGAAGGATTGTACATGCACTGCATACTGTAAATCTGTGTATATTAATGCCTGTACCCTTTAGATACAATTCTGTACATTATACTGTATATCTCATATATAAAAATAACATCATCAGGAATGCCTCTCCATATATGCAATGGTATAATGACCCCTCAGAATGCGGTTTTGGATAGCACTCTATAATACAGGAACGTATCCTGAGCACTAAACAATGTATTACTGTACTGACAATATATATCTGGACTTTGCCAAGGCTTTTGACAGTGTATCTCATGAAAAGCTGAAAATTAAACGCTGGGTATGAAATTTGGCAAAACGTCGTCGTGTGGATCAGAGACTTTATTCGTGACTGCAAGCAGTGTATGGTGATTAATGGCATGAAATCAGCATGTGTACCCATGAGAAGTGGTAAGTCAGATGCTATACAATCCATGACACAAATGTTTGTGGACAATGTTAAGTTATTCAGGGAAATTAATAATCAAATGGACTGTGAAACGCTACAAGAAGATCTCTTTCTGATTTAATTGTGGTTTAAGGAATGGCTGGTAAGATTCAATGCCGGGAAATGCAAAAGGATGTCCAGTAAACCCTTGTTATTCGCGGGGGCTAGGTTCCAAGGAATGGTGTGAAAAGGCAAAACTGCGAATAGCAACTACCTTAGTGCACTACTGTATACCTATACCAAACAACCGACCAACCACGGCAGCACTCATCTCCTCTTTTAACTTCTCTAATAATTCAACTTTCTTTGTCAGGGTCATCACTGACTTCTGCCTTTTACATTTCACTCCACTAGCATCACTAAATTCTGACACTAGGCAGTCTTTTAGAGAACATTTCACAAAGAAACACAAAAGTTTTGAGAGAACAACACGAGATGCTGCGTGGGGTGACTCATTGCACAGCCAGAAAAGGCTCGCATGCTAACCACCATAGCCACCATCTGCTTACCGTGAATCATCGAAATCGCAAATCACAAACCCACGAATGGCAAGGGTCTACTGGACCTACATCAACCCAATAGTCAGGAGGCATATGACATGTCTCAATGGGATGAAGAAAAATCATTATTTGAGACCAAATGTGAATTATCACTAAACTAGTGCAATTTCCTTTTCTTGAGTTACAGTTTGTAATCTGAATATTCAGTTGCTGACAATAGAAACCTGAATGAAGATGATGACTACACAGGAGAAAGCTCAATGCGTCATCCGGTTTGCAGTGACTACTGTTGAATGGAATTACAGTGGGGTATGCTATAACGAACGGATCCTACTACGAATATTCCTATAACGAACGGTTTTACCTATAAAATTGAGAATGCTATAACGAACGAAACTCCTACAACGAACATTATTTAATTTTTTTTTTTTTTCTAATTTATTGTTTTTTTATTGCAAATATTAATGATATTCTTTATTTCAGGGGTTTAGATGCATATTTATGCACTTTTTTACAATTTTATATTATATTTTCAGTGTTAAGTGGTTGTATTTGGGGGCCTGGAACGGATTAATCCTATAACGAATGAATGCTATAACGAACAAGGTTCTAGAACCAATTAGATTCGTTATAGCATACCCCACTGTACCACCATCAATATTGAAAGGATCCTCCCTCCATACCCAGCATTAGGAGGTGGTTCCACAAGTTTTGAGATACATGAGGTATGATAAACTTGTCTTGAAGTAAATGTCCCGGTGTTTCTGAAGAAACTGCTGCTAATGTCCTAGACACATTCTAATGCAGCCCTAAAATGTCTATTCATCATATATCAATTGAACTGCAGCTACCAAGATCAACAATATACAAAGGCATATACAGTACAGCTGTAGAGTCCAAGCTATACATTATAATGTAATGACAAGCCTCCTTGCCATAAATTTGCATGTTCCATGTTGAACTCGACTGATAAAGATAAAACGTACCTAAAAATGGTGTTCTCTGATGAAACTATCTTTCATGTATCTGGACATGCTTAATGCCATAATGTGCAAAGTGTAAATACTGTATAGGGTCTGAAAACCCGCATGAGCTTTGTGAACACAATACTGTGGTATTCCAAAATTAATGTTTGATGTGGACTTGTACAATGGGGTGATAGGCCCATTTTTATTTACTGAGAAGAATATCACAAGTGTGTATGTTTGATATTCTGGGCAATTATGTAACTTCCCTGGCAGACGGATTGGAAGTGATAAGGCCCATCTCCTGGCCCACATGGTCTCCAGATATTGTGCCCTTAGACTTCTTTTTGCTGGGGTATGTCAAGGATTATGTTTCCCAAATCCCAGTTGCTGATATTGAAACACTTCAAACAAGGATAATCAATGGCATCAGACGAGTGATGAAGGATCCTTGGTCAACATGTGGATTGAAGTGGAGCATCGGGTGGATGTGTTATGGTCCATTAATGGTGCACATGTTGAGTTGATTTGATTTTTTTTTAATATGCCAGAAATTAAAAACAGTGAGAGTTTGATTGATATGCTATGCAGGATGTCCACAATGTCCTGTTCCTATTTCATACGCCATTGTATAGAGTGAGGGAAGTAGTTGCATTATCTTTAAGTTACGGCTTGGTGGCGTGAGGATGTGAAACGTTGGCTGGAGACCGTCTCTCTAGACCTCAACCTGACTTCACTCTAAGCGACGACCCACACTCCGTACACAGGTAAAGTCTAGTAGTCCATGTTCCACCTTGCCCCTTAGTGTTGCAACTTAGTATTTTGTCTGAATATGCAGTGAGCCATTAACATAGCTGTGTTGTGTTATAAGTAGTGTTCATGTGCCTTCAACCTAGCTAAAATGTATGACATCCGTGTCAACTCACTCTAAGCCATGACCCCTTCAGTACACAGGTTTCTGTAGGCCAAGCTGGTCGGGTCGACTCCGGGATGACGTCCACACTAGTATTTGGAAATGGATGAATGTCAATAAGGTCATCGCCAACACTGTTATGCGGTGAGCCAGTCGGCTACTAAGGACGTGCGCTAGACGCATTCACCGTCCACCTATGGTCGATCCAGCAACGTACACAACAACACCAGCTCAGGCAGTGTCGATGTTGGTATGAGTCCACATCTGAGTAGTGCGTGGGTCATAATTTTCGCCCGTGTATTCTGGTATGTCATCTCTAATTGTATGAGAGTCTGGAGTTAACAGAGTGTGAAGGCCACCACATTTTCTTGGCTATGTAACAGAGTAGCAAAGTAGATATTTTTGTGGAATACCAGTGCTACAGGTCATGTTCTATCAATGAGAGCAGTCTTTCAGGTTCTCTGTGTTGTTGTTGGATCCCAAGTGTACTCTATGTATATTTACAGTGTACAGTGTATGTTTTCTACAGGTACACCAAGTACGGGTGATTGTGGAATATGTAAGGTACCTTGTTGACAAGTATCTGAGTATTGCCATGGAGTTGATATTGGCACTAATGTATTACTGGAAGTAGTCAGAAGTCTAGCATTATTTTAATAAACCATTTTTATTGTATGTTAGGGGTATTATTTTCCTACAGTGCCCACCATTATTTCTCCCTCTATCTTGGTACCATTATTACATTTACCCACGTGTCTTACCCTCGAGTTATGCTACTACAGGTCAGAAGTTAAGTCAGAAAGTACAGTAATTGATGGAGTAGTGGGACAGGAGAAAGTAAGTAAAGTAAAGTATTATAGGAAGTAGATCCCCTATAATTAATAGGTGACAGCGGTCTCTTGCCCCTACACTACTGGATGGAATAGGTAGGTAATTATTAATTTACAAAAAATGCTGTATCTAATATGCTGTACTGTATACTGTACTGTACTGAACATGTGTACATGGACTAACCTCAGAGCATGTGGTATGCCCACAAGGTTGGGATCGACATTTCTGCTTCTTGCGAGGACGTTGTTCTCTTGAACACATACGACCCGACATTCTCTGATTCTCTGCATTCACACAAATGATTCCTCGACGCTGTTTACCTCGCTTGCCACATGCTGCCTGACACTGAACACAAAAACATTTGTTGACTTATAGGTGTACAGTACACTATATACCCTGATTTATAAAAAAAAGTTTTGCATTAAATGAATTCATTATTAAAGGTTAATTTCTTTGACAAACAAGAAAATGTGCTTAAATACACTGTCAATATGGATGTGCTGCTCTTACCATTTTACAGTATACTACTGTATATGTCTAATTACAGGTACTATGGTATTTAAAGCCATTTCTAAATTATGTTATTTCACTATATTATTGCAAACATTTATTTAAATTGTAGTCCTTCACAATTTGGGACATAAGCTTCTTTTTTTTTTTTGGATCTTAGGGGGAAATAACAAAAATTATATGGAGGATTTGATTTGTTTAACAATACAGTACTTCTATTTTCAAAGCATGGGGTGAAATCATGGTGGCCCTATTACTGGTATGTGAGTAGCACATAATAAAGAGTCTTTCCCCACCACTATGAGCCTAGTCCCCTGTATGCACTTATTCCATCCTCGCTATCCACACGCAGTTCTTTTGTCATCTTTGATCTGCCAAATGTTGTATTATTCTCTTTGTTTGTGGTTTTTTGATGCTTTTAGAAATCTAGGGATGGGTTCTGGTGAACCTTCTGTGCATAGTTTTAGTAGGAAGGATCTCATAAAATTGGAAAACGACAGATACACCTGAACATGGGGCAAGAGTGGTGTTCCAACAAATACTGTATTGTCTTGAGAAGTGATCTTTTAACAATACAGTACTACTGTACTTAAGTTCAAATGAATCAAACTAAATATAAATCAGCTGAACAGTGATGCTGACCTCCCTGAATAAGTCTTTAGCTATGTGAATTCTAATAAATCATTACTGTACTACAAACATTTTACCTGCTTTTGGAGGAGGGTGGGAGGCAAGTTTTAATAAATATTTGTATCATACAGTTGATAATAGATAAAGAAAGAGAAATTGGTTTCTTACTTGTACATGGGGACAAGTCGTATTGTACCAGTCAATAAAATGGTTTCTCATGGACACTTCTCTCCAATTTCAGATGATTTCAAACTGATTTTACTCCCAATTATTCCAAGACCGTGAAGGTTTACTTCATTTACCTACACTTATCTCTCTTCAAATACAGTTATAATGTAGGAATTTTCAACATATTAAAAAAAGAATCATCTATTGATGTAAACCACACCTCTACTAACTTGAGAAGGGTTACAGTTTAGAGTCCAAGAATCTGCCACTTTGTACTACAGTGACAACAAAAGCATGAAACAGCATTACAATAATGGTGAATTAACAGAATTTATTATGTAGACTGGTTATCATCTTAATATAATCCACTGTGAACAAGTAACTGTGCAATGTACAATGATCAATGCGTAATCCGTTTCTACATACTGTACAGTCTGTACCATAATACAGTTCACTGTTTTTCAGTAAAGGATATTACAAAGTTGATAAAACAGGTATAAAACCTATAACTACTTACAGTTTTCCATGGTTTGACTTTCCAGTAATACCCCAAATGACAATGGCCAAGATTACATTTGCGAGTATTTCGTGGCCTCTTGCTTTCATTGCACCCTCGAGTCACAGGTTGAGGGTCAATCCATCCCAGGTGATTGATAACATGGCAGGTAACTTGCCGTGTTTCCATTCCAGGACCACACACATTTGAGCACTGCTCCACCAACACCAACCAGCAGGAAGGGGTTTTGTAAAGCCAGTCCAGAATAATGTCGATGGATATTGGTTTGAGGTTAAGTGAAGCAGCAGGGCGGACAATGGCAGGTTGAATAAAGAGAATTAGTTACCAAAAGTAAATAAATTAATAAACAAAAACTATAATATATATATATATATATATATATATATATATATATATATATATATATATAAAACTATAATATATATATATATATATATATATATATATATATATATATATATATATATATATATATATATATATATATATATATATATATATATATATATAATCAACGACTTCACCAGCAAGGAATCGAACCCTCGACCTACTGGGTGTGACTAGGGAACGCTTACCGGCTAGGCCACAAGGACACTAAAAGCAGTTCTAGACTGTTATATTTCACACAAAGCCTGTTCATCGAGCTGATGGTGCCGTGAACCTCAATGGGAAACTGCCCGTGCCTCTTATGTGGTGTCAGTAGCATTTTACCGATTCGGTAAAATGCTACTGACACCACATAAGAGGCACGGGCAGTTTCCCATTGAGGTTCACGGCGCCATCAGCTCGATGAACAGGCTTTGTGTGAAATATAACAGAGTCTAGAACTGCTTTTAGTGTCCTTGTGGCCTAGCCGGTAAGCGTTCCCTAGTCACACCCAGTAGGTCGAGGGTTCGATTCCTTGCTGGTGAGGTCGTTGATTATGTGTTCAAAGTCCACGTGTTATATGGACTAAAAATGAAGTATATATATATATATATATATATATATATATATATATATATATATATATATATATATAGTATATATATATATATATATATATATATATATATATATATATATAATATATATATATATATATATATATATATATATATATATATACTGTATATATATATACATACATACTGTATATATATGTATATATATATACTGTATATATATATATATATATATATATATATATATATATATATATATATATATATATATATATATATATACAGTATATATATACATATATACTGTATATATATATATATATATATATATATATATATATATATATATATATATATATATATATATATATATATATATATATATATATATATATATATATATATGCTGATAACCACCAGGAAAGAAGAAAACACGAAGTTCCCAAGCGCTTTCGTGTAATTCACATCTTCAGGGGTGAGTACAGACTAAAGAGAAGTACAAAACAAGGTGTATATATACAGAGGAGGGTGGGACCAGGTCCACAATGGTCAGGTATTAGGTAATGACCCTACTAATCTTTAAATAGCACCGCAACGGTCGGTAGTCAGGTCAGAGGGTAAGGTGACCCAACCTTCTCACCTGGTTACATATCTTCTTAATTACAAAATTGTCCAGTTTGTACATGCCATTACTCAAATTCATGTTGAATGCTTCGGTATGTCTAATGAGACTAGATTCTATGATGTTCCTACTATCAACTGAATTACAAGGTCTCATTAAACATACCGAAGCATTCAACATGAATTTGAGTAATGGCATGTACAAACTGGACAATTTTGTAATTAAGAAGATATGTAACCAGGTGAGAAGGTTGGGTCACCTTACCCTCTGACCTGACTACCGACCGTTGCGGTGCTATTTAAAGATTAGTAGGGTCATTACCTAATACCTGACCATTGTGGACCTGGTCCCACCCTCCTCTGTAAATATACACCTTGTTTTGTACTTCTCTTTAGTCTGTACTCACCCCTGAAGATGCGAATTACACGAAAGCGCTTGGGAACTTCGTGTTTTCTTCTTTCCTGGTGGCTATCAGCATATACCTAGATCACGCGCACCTACAGTGATTTACTTGCATATATATATATATATATATATATATATATATATATATATATATATATATATATATATATATATATATATATATATATATATATATATATATATATATATATATATATAATGTGTATATATTACAAACTTAAACTTATATATCATAAAATGTGATTAAAGTATCGACTAAGTAAAGCAGAACCCCAGTTATCCGGTACCTATGGGGATTGAGAGGCGCTGGATAAAGAGACTTTCTGCTTCGTTGAATATCACTTTAGGATCTCCCAATAAATCCTACAATGCAGAGCTACAGGCTGACCTCGCAAATTTGTGTCTCGCAAAAAATGGACTTCTTTAACACTTATTCCAATCTCATGTGGCTTAAAATTAAAGAAAATACAATAAAACTATAAAATAAGAAAAATGAGGAGCATGGGTGTATATGTGTATGTCGTGAACATGTGTAACTGCATTGCCATGCACCCTTCTGCTGATATGATGTCATGGCATATACACAGCACAGATGGTTGATTGCCTGTCTGAAATGGGTTGAGTCACCCAGAAGGAGCTATTTTTTTTTCACATAAAATATGTGCTTCAGGTATTATTTTTTATGATATGCTATGTTTCAATTTTATAGTTTATCTTATCGATAAATATGGTAGCTCATCCCCATTGTGTGCAATATTCAAATTTACAATTCTAGCTAATTTTAGAAAACAATTTTTTTTATTATTATTATTATTCATATTGGTGAATGTTCGTTCAATCTGCCGGTTTCCTGGACTCTGGATAACCGAGGTTCTACTGTATATATGAAAGTTTACAGTGAATAACAATTATCATATTCGTTACTTAGTACAAGATAAAAATAGAGAATATATATAAAATAATATTACAATACTGTACATTAAATGAATCCTTACTTGCATTCTACTTTTTAAAAAATAAAAACAAACTGAAAAGCATTTAACATCTAAGCATAACAGTGCCATCACAAACTACAAAGCTGCTGATTATGATAGTGAAGTGAGCAGTAAGCCAGTGGTATAGAAGAAAGAGGGATTCCATTACTAAATGATAAACAGATGTATCATTGTCACATCATAATCAGTTACCAGATAACATCAGAGTACTACATAATAATTAGGTACCCAGTGCCACAGGTACTGTATACAGAAAGTACCAAACAGTACCTGCCAACAGTACCTGCCAACAGTGCATAACAGAGAGCCAGTACATGACTAGTACTTGCCAACAGTACATGACAGAGACGTGCCCAAGCGGCTAGCGAGCTGATCAGTGGTGAAGAGGATAAATGTAAAAGGCAATGCATAATGTTTTGGTATGAAATGACACTCTGGTACTGTACCACATGACAATCAGGAACCAAATCACATTCAGGTGCCAAATGATCCTCAGGTACCAGACAATCTTCAGGTACTAATTATATTAATTTACAAGATGGCACTCAGGTATCTGATGATACTCAAGTATCAGATGACACTCAAGAATGAGATGACACTCAGGTACCAGATGATATTCTGGCACTAGATGACACTTCGACAATTGAGAGTCGACAATCTATGACAGTGTCAGATTACAGAGGGTCTCAAAATTTATCAATCATGTATTATAATAGACTTATGCATCACACAGTTTACAAGTACCAGGTGACACTAAGGATTTCAAGATATTTAGATACCTATTAACACTGAGGTAGCAAATGACAAAGATGCCAGATGACAGGAAAATACAAAGTGACCTTCAGGAGTTATATGACAATTAATCAGCACTTGGCAATTCCAGTAGTACTTCGCCACTATCTGACTGTCAGGTACCAGATGATATGAAAATACCAAGTTACATTTGGGTACCAGATTACACTGACGTATTGATTACATCTGTTTATTACTTGGATAGGAAGTATTGTTAATGCACAAGCCAAAATCTATTTGTGTATGAGTACTGTAATGAAATGACATCAACATTCCACATAACTGAATGTGGAGGATTTTACAATATTCATTTTACATGCCACAGGAGTTTGCTAATTCTAATCTCCTGGTTTGTTTTTATTACTGAATAATCAAAGGCCCCACAAACCTATATGCTGTACTGTATTTTGTAAGGGAATCTTTTGTTTATTAGCACTCTATAATCAAATAAAATAGAATGATTTATTTGTGTGTAAAGCATAATTCAGAGTGAAGTAAGATGATAAAATCTATACATTGCTCTGGTTGCTACTCATCTGCTTGAACAGAAATTTTGAGTAATGAGTCACTTCATCACTTATGTCAAGCTTAATGTTGCTCTGATATCTTTGTACATCATACTGGTACACCAGAAGTGTTGAAATTTTTGGGTGGTTAATAATGACTTTTACAACACAGACGATGAGGAAGCTATTTTACAACATTTAGCATAGGAATATTTACAGTTTGCTGTGGTCTATACCAAAAGTGTATTGTACAAAGTAAGTTATGACTCATGAGGAAACAAGAAATAATAATAATACAGTATTACCCCGCTTTATGCGGTTTCACTTTCCACGATTTCTCATTTACGCGGTGCCTCGCCAGAACCGAACTTTCACTTTCCACGGTTCATCTACCCATATACGCGCAGAGTGTCTGGCTCGACGCTATTTTTCGATTCGCCCCTCCCGCCTGCTCCTGCCTCCGCCTGGGCAAGCCGCGCGGTAAGGTTGCGCAGTGCATGTCTCTGTTGCGTTATCAGTGACATCATATGACGTATCGGACTGTGATTGGCCATGCATCCCTACCTCCCTCCGCTGCTAGCTGTAATTGGTTTAAAGTAATATGACGTGTCCACCCGCGGGAGGGAGGACGGAAAGACGACGCTTGACCTAACCGTGGCAGTTTCATCCCTCCAGGCCACACTGTGTATACGTGCATCCATTGTTCTGTGTAATGGCTTCCGCCGGACCACCGCCACCAGAGAGAAACCTTTCCTTACCTGGACCCAGCCGCCCTAAGCCAAAGAAGAGACGCCGTTCCCTAAGCTACGAAGTGAAATACCAGATAATTCAAGATTTGGAGAAAGGAACACGTCAAGCTGATCTCGCGTGCCAGCAAGGAGTGAACGAATTTACGATTCGTACTATTAAGAAGGATGCAGCCAAGATCAAAGAGCACATGAGACTCACAAAGTCTGCAGGTGCTTCAATGATCAAGTATTGCCAGAACAAGGTGCTGCTAAAGGTGGAAATTTGCTGGCGAGTTATTTGATTCGTCAGGCGCGACGCAACATGGCGGTGGACACGCGATCTGTTCAAGAGTATGCACGTGAACTGTACGCAGCAGTGTCACGTAAGATGGGAATTGCAGAGCCCAAACCCTTCAATGCTTCCTCTGGTTGGCTGCATAGGTTTAAGAGGAGGAACAATATCACCAACATCAACATTGGTGGTGAAGAAGCGAGTGCTGACCGTGTGGCGGCTAGAGATTTTCCTCCGTTCTTATGTGAGGTTATGGAGGAAGGGCAGTTCACGGACGACCAGGTGTTAACATGGACGAATCCGGCCTTTTTTGGAAAAAGCTGCCTACCAAGACCTTTGTTGTCCAGTCTGCCAGCAAGGTTCGGGGTCGGAAGGTGCAGAAGGAGCGCATCACCGTCCTCTTTACCACCAATGCCTCCGGTACCTGTAAACCAAAGTTATCGGTGATTCACACAGCCCGCAAGCCGCACGCCTACAAGAACATGGACATGAGCAAGATTAATGTCCACTGGCTGACTGAACGCAAGGCGTGGATGTTCTCTGCTCTGTCACTCTCCTGATTTGATGACTGTTTCATTCCCGACGTGAAGAAATTCTGCGAGCAAAAAATTGTTCCATTCAAGATTTTGTTGCTGCTTGACAACGCACCAGGACACTCGCCCCTACTTATGGATCGTCACCCCAACATAAAAGTGGTCTTCCTTCCTCCCAACACTACGTCATTAATCCAGCCCATGGACCAGGAGTTGATCTGCAATGTTAAAGCTGCATACTCGGCAAAGAAATTCAAGCTCCTGAACGACTGTACTAACACCAAGGATGAGCTGCGTAAGCTGGGTGACACCGACAGCGAGAGTAAAAGCGAAGAGGACAAGGAACAAGAGGTGGTGACTCAAGAAGTTCTCGTCAAACAGTTTTGGAAGAAATTTAACGTCAAACAAGCTGTAGACTTCTTGGTGGAGGCATGGGATTAGCTGTCTATAGCTACGATTCGTCACGCATGGAGGCATGTGTTGCATGGCATACCAGGTGAGAGGCGGAGTCAACCTGTGACTGGTGAGGTTCAATCTGTGACAGTGGCATTGGACCTTGCAAGAGAAGCTGTGCACAGTATTACAGCTGAAAGCTTCTCCGAGACTACCAACGAAGACATCCTGGAGGTGATCAGAGATCCTGAAATGACTGCCGACGAGATGTTGGAAGATGATCACGTCAGTGAAGAGGAAGATGGTGCGTCAATCTCAGAAGAGCACAAGTTAACGCATAGTTATATTAAGGGTGCCATCGAGTGTGCAGAGAAATTGAAGCTCTTCCTTTCCAACGACCATGACGATGACCGCGATGAAGTCTTCCATACCCGGCTGGTGCAGGCTATGGAGCCGTACATCAAGGTGTATCAAGACAACATCAGCACTAGCTGTCAAAAAAGCATTACCGAGTTCTTCGCCCGCAACCCACCACAGCCAGCCAGAGCCAGTGATAGTGACAGTGAAAGTAACTTTGAGGGATTTGTCAGGGAAGCCCTGACAACTATAACTGATAGTGATGGTGATGCACCTAGTAATGGTGATTCACCTGAGGGCCAGTAATCTGCCCTCTGCCTCGGAACCAGCCTCCATCCCCGTATGCCGACCCATCTCTTCTACTAACGTAAGTATTACACCCAACCTTTAGTTTTCCTAACTTAACCTTTATTTTTCCTAACCTAACCTCTTCTATATTAATTGTGTGTGCATACCATCATAAAGTTAAGATAATATTTTTACTACAACATAGTTGTGTGTCGTCAAAAAGTGGAGTTTGGGGGTCGGGCCAGTCTCTATTGGAATTAATCCCATATGTTCTGTTGTTCACTTTACGCGGATTTCACTTTACGCGGTACCCTGTGGGTTCAATCGACTGTGTAAATCGGGGTACTACTGTAATAATAATAATAATAATAATAATAATAATAATAATAATAACAAATTAAAACTGGATGAAGATAAAGGTGAAACAATATATTCCTGAGAAAACTGTCTTTTGGCTGTCAAAAAAGTACCTGCATAGTATAATTAAGAAAGGCATTTTAATAATCAGCTATAAGATAAAGAATACTGTAGTGACATGGACAGAATATTACAAGGCTGCTGATACAGCTAAACATATATACAGCATACAGACAAGAACTAGTGGTTAGTTAAATTAGTGCTTGGAAGGGGGTGGTATTAAGGAAAGAGATAGAAGAGGATACTACTGGAAGACATAAGGACAGGATTACTAGAGATAATTGTTGAAGAAGGATCAGTACAGAAGCAACCACACACACAGGGGTACATATTGTATAAGCATTAAATCACTATCTATTTTTATATGAACTGTATCATAAATAATATTAAAGTCAGTTTAAATACTGCACTTACTAAAATATTAATTAGGAAGAGTATGACTGAAGTCCTATTAATACTGGACATGTTCAAGCAATGATACTACAGTACTTATTGATACTACTGTATATATTCATTACCATATTCCTCATATTACCATGTATATTCACAATGAAATCTTATTCAAAATTACTTGATCTTTTCAGGTGTAAACTTTTCACAATTTATATTACAATAAATTTGAGCGGACTATTAAAAAAACAAAAGCACCCTTAATTTGTGTATTCTTAATTTCATTCTTTATCAAAATATCACCTTTGTTTATGCAATAATGAAGGAATAACAGAGAATTCTATTTCATATCTGAGGAAAAGAAACAAGTGAACTGTGAGATCCATAAAACAAAGAACTCGAAGGCTTGCCCACCATTTTGTTTAAATCCTTTCAATACATGAAAATGGCTTCTACATCAACAATAGTCCTCCACTACTGCACCATGAACATAAGTCTACATTATGTAATTTTTTAATTTTTCTGACAAGCCAAAATGGTCAGTTGTCAAATGTTTATCTGTCAAATCCTCCCCACACCATTTCTACAGTGCACATTTTGTTTTTCCTTCTCTCATCTGTGTGTGTTTTCATAAGAACATAAGAACACAAGAAAATAAGGAGTCTGCAATAGGCCGGTTGGCCTGTGCATGGCAGCTCCTGTCGAGAGCTACTACCACTCTCCATCATCCATGAATCTATCTAGCCTCCTTTTGAAACTTTCCAGAGTTCCTGCACTTACTACAAAGTTGCTAAGCTTGTTCCACTCGTCCACCACCCTATTTGTGAACCAGTTTCTTCCTATCTCCCTCCTAAACCTAAACTTATCCAACTTGAATCCGTTGCTCCGAGTCCTATCCTGCTCGGATATTATAAGAACTTTATCTATATACCTTTTATTGATTCCTTTCACCCACTTAAATACTTCTATTATATCTCCCCACACTCTTCGTCTTTCTAGGGAATGCAAGTTAAGTTTCTTTAACCTATCCTGATATGGAAGGTTTCTAAGTCCCGGAATCATTTTTGTCATTCTTCGCTGCACCGACTCTAGTGAATTTATATCCATTCTATAATAGGGGCACCAGAACTGAACCGCATAATCGAGGTGCGGCCTGACTAGCGCAAGATATAGTTGCAATAAGACCTCTGCACTCTTGTTACTTACACTTCTAGATATAAAACCCAATACTCTGTTTGCCTTATTTCGAACATTTTCATTTCATGGTCCTTGACAAAATCATTAAAACTGAGATATATTTTTAGATTTCTGTATCTTTTGAGTGGTTTGAAGGCTTTGTACCACACATTGGACTACCTCTTGATTAAGTTCCTAAGTAAACATTAGCCTTTATAATAAAAGGTATAGTTACAAAGTTGAATGGAAAATGTCAATGTTTTCTGCTACATGTAACTAAACACACCAAAGTATAATTCAAGGTCTAAGCAAGTGATCCCATTTGAACCAGTAATCAACTCTAGGTCCAATGAAGCTTAAGTAATTCAAGGGCTTTGAATCCATTTCATTGGTAGTAGGAAGTTCAAATGTAAATTTGTCTTAGGTCCTGCCAACTTCCAGTTCATAAATTTGGATTATATTAGTCAATCCTTCATTTATGATCTTTGGGTCATCAGCATGAGATCTATGATTTTATTAAACCAGCAAGAAATGGGTTGGAGGAGGTCAGAGTTATTTGCATGCACCTCAACTTGAAGTGGAAATTATATGAAGGCCACACAGTCTGCATTCGCTAACTCCTTATTAAGACATCTTGCTCTCTAAATGGTAGGTAGTGTCAGTCTTAAAACTCTTGTTTTACTAAGTTTATGTTGGATTTTAAATGTAAGGTGGTATAAAAGGTGACTAAAAATAGGTTGAGAATCCTTGCTCTAAATTATGCAAAGAGAGTGAGCATAATTAATTGACTGAGATAAATCGAGGAATGAAGTATGAAATCCCATTCTATGACTGAGGAGGAGGGGATAAGTGACATGCATGATTCCCCAACTAGAACAGCCCCAACCAGAGCTGGTCTTGTCTCAGGGTTATCTGTGTTCTAGCATGCAGATACAGTATTCTGAAGGATTAGTGTAAATTGTTGCAGATCAAATACTTCCCCAATCAAACCATGGTTTATGAAACAAGCTCCAACCCTGGTCAGGTGATACACAGGGATGAACCCTGAAGCTAATGCACTTATCCTGAACTTTATAACCATAAGCATGACTTCCACATTTAAAATCTCACAATAAGAAATTAACCAAAGGAACGGAGACTCCAGGTTACCGGTGTCCTCCATTTAGCTATAAATGTAATCTTAAACTTCAATCCTTGATTTATGGCTTACAGATCATTTGATAAAGGATATAACAGAAATGCTCCTATATAAAGTAAGCCAACCATTGCAGCACAGTGATGAAAAATTCCTCATTCAGTTGATTAAGCATTTATCAGTAAAAACTAAAAACACAATTCACCCCTCTACAGAATATCTACCACTATTCTAGAAACCCCTTCAAAGATTTCTGTCACTAATTTGAGTCCAACATGAGGAACTTTGAGAAGAAGAAACTTCATCATATCTTTGTTTTATAGAAGAACAAAGAAATACTTCTTCAAACACAGGGTGGTACAGTAGATCTGTGGAACAGTCTACCAGCCGAAGCGGTGGCATCAAGAACAGTACTGGGTTTCAAAAACAGCCTTTGACAAAACTATCAAAATCAATGGTCTTCCTTTTCTTGGCATGACCACCTCTGGTAGGTGGCTATTAGGTATGGTATATATAGTAAGGTAGTTAAAAATCTAAAGTCCTGGAGGGATATCGATGAACAAAATGCTCTTGTAAATAGTATAAAAGTCTATATGGCAAAAATATACACTGCCAATATTGAAGAAAACGATGAAAAGAAAAACAGAGAGAATGAGAAAAAAAGAAACCACAAAGAGAAAGTACATAAGAAAGAACATTGTGAGTTTGTTCTAGTGTATGTATTGTTTTTTGGCTCCTCAAAGCATAGCTGATAAAAGGTTGGTGTTTGTTTCATAAGCCCTGATATGCCTGGATACATAGTCATTTATGCAACAATTTACATGGATCAAACAAATCAGTGTCCCTGCCTCATAATGCTTCATTCACAGAGAGTGAGAGCCCAAGTATCTCAGATAAAAATTCCAATTTACACACATGGGTTCAGTGAATCAAATTAAAGTCAACTCAGCCTGGTACAACAAGGGTCAAGTAAATGTATACTGATTGACATCAGCATTCTACTCGTGTTATAAATAAAAAGTTCACAAACACAGTGTAAAAGTATTAATTCAGAAAAGTAAAGTAACTAAAATCCACTAACCTCAACCTTTTAAGAACTTCGAAACATGACTGTAAAGAAATCCACAAGCAAAAAGAATTTATTTAATAAAGATATTTTATCTTCCCACGAATGCTCAAAATGACACTGGAATTCAAATAATTTGACTGAGCAGAAAGAGTTACTGGTAGATGGTGTCAGTTTATAAAAGTGGCAGGAACTGAAGAGTTTGTGGACAACCTTCCTTTTACAGGTGAATCGAGAACAAACATTTGATTACTGAAAAGGCCCATTCTATGACCTAAAGCCTCACTGGATCTTAAGTCACCCACTTATTCAAATGATACCGATTCGACCTCAAGCCATCTGGGTGAGAAGTGCTATTTGCAGCAAAAAACATTGTCTGGCATTGTGCTTACAGTGTGGCTTATCATTAAATATATAATATCTGGAAAAATTGAAGGGCTAAGGAAACAGTATTCAGCAAAACAAATCTCACAGATCACTCACTGGCAACTTGTAGGTCATTAAATTCTATTATTTATATGTCTATCAGCATTCTAATCTACTTAGTGCGTACACACACACACACACACACACACACCTCTCTCTCTCTAATGTACAGAAGTCTGTCATAATATGAAGCACCAACCTTTCTAATGAGAATTTGTTGGGCCAAATTTTATAAGGATGCTTAGTATAGGCATGATTTATTTTGAGATCTAAAAGATGTTACCTGTATTCCTAAAAAAGATAAGATTCTAAATCTTCGAAGTTAAAAGCATTATTTGTGATTGAATTAAAAGCATCAATCTTTTATCTTAAGCCAACAAATATTCTGTAAATTGCAATAATTTTTAAAGCCAGTCTACAGAAAAATATGAGGAGTTCAATGTGTGCTTCCCAGTCTTATTCTATACTTTTGTAATAAAATGTCCTGAGAATATGAAAAATTTCATCAGATCTTGCATTCTTGTCAACTAAGATATGTATTAACTTATATAATTGTCCTAGTTATTGCAACAGTATGATCCTGGTTTTATTCATTTGTCTATAAACACTAACTTTAGTTGCCTCACTTTCTGGTAAAATTGAGTTTACACGTAAAGAGTGCAAACATGCAGCATTTTTTCAAATATTGTTCATATGCACATCTAAAACACTGACACAGTGCTAAGGGATGCTTTTCGTTCTACAGAATAAATCCATCAGTAATGTGATGACTTTCAAAAAAGATAAGTCAACAACCAGAATAAAATTAAAGTGATTATCCTGATGCTCCTCCAGCAGTAACTAATCTCCAGTGTTACTGGCCATATCAACAGTGTAAAAAAACAATTACAGTATACAGTATTCTTGGTTGTGCAATAAGTCTTTAAATACATCCATCGGGAACAAAGTATGTTATTCACTCAACTAAGAGGCTTTTCTTCCATAATTTGCAAATAAAACTGCTGTATTTATATACAGATTACATAAATATACATACATATATACTGTATATGTACATATTTACATACACAAATAAACACATAAAGCAATAAAAAGGTAGGAATAGTCTTCAGACATTTTGAGCAAAGAATAAAGCAACTTAAGACAAGTTGTCGCAGAGAGGAGGCAACTGAGAAGGAAACGATATGCAAGCAAAGTGTGGTTATCACTAAAAGACTATGAACAAGTATGATACTCCAGTACTACACCAAATACTACATTAGTAATGACTAGACCATTGCACAGGTACTCCATTTTAGTTACCAATATTCTCCTTGAGATCACCAAACAAAGATGGCGCTTATGAAAAGGTAATGTATCCCTACCAATGGGTGAGGAGGCAATAATGTAAACAAGGGCTTGCTTAGTTAGGGTGATCTCAAGTAAGGCTATACTTTGTAATTTTGTGGTTGTGAATGACGTGTGTACCTCAGACCATGGGGATGCAACCCAGCGGAATGGGCAAGGGTGCTTATTACAGCGGCGACTGGATTTGCGCCTAGCCAACCCTTCCCGAACACAGTACTCATTATGTACTGCCGTTTCATTCATCTGAGTGTCAATACAGGTCACATTTCGGTACATGACCCCACGATCACACGCCTCCGAGCACTGCAAGGGATACATCCAAACATATTATAGGGCTATGTTATGTTTGTTCCAAAAATCCTCAAAACACTGCTAACTTCTTTTCTGTATATTCAAAATGTATTTATAACAGATTTAATACAGGTTTAGTAAGTTCAGGAAGAAAGGGCAAGTATGTTATTATATTTAGGGTTGACCAAAGGTGTGGTATTTTGCTGTTAACAAAATTAATTATAATACACAAAAAATAAGAAAATGGTATGTCAGAAGTATTCAAGAAGTACAACATAAAAGAGTCGGTCTAATATTGTCTTTCTGTAGAATTTAAGGTGATTCAGATTTTTTGGTGTACTTCTGGTTAGTTTTGAAGCCTTTAACACCCCACTTTAAGTAGCCTTTAGTTTGGGTCTTACATTGGAAAGTTCGCCTGTGACAAGATCAGAGATTATGATATCATTATAAGAAAAACTTAAGCATTTAATTGATATTTGTTACTTAGTCTCAACTTAACTTAGTTTAAGGCAGATGGCCCAAAATTTATACTTGCAGAATCAAACCAAGAAGTGCCAATAAGCAAATCAGATAAAAGAAAGATATGGCAGACACATAAAAGAAAGCACATCAACATACATATGCTGAATCAAGTAGCCAGCCTTTAGGTATTTAAGTGACAAAGAGAGTGCTTAGGGATATACCAGGAGTGGCAGCCTCAAACACCATCTAGTATAAAGGGATGACAATTCCTGACAGTATAAATATTACACAGTTAATATATATCACTCAAGTTAACAAAATAATGAATAATCTATGCTACAGTATATGTAATACCTGTATCTTGATTTATTACTTCAAGTCAGGGATTCTCATTCCTAAACTCAATTATCTTGGCCAAGGTGAACAATAATCAATGATCAAGTCACAAGTGCAATCTGAGGGGTACTTCTCCCTTTTTTTTTAAGCAAAAGTATGGGGGTTTTGAACCCAGCAACTGTTTGCTGGGCATGCTTATGCATGACAGGCAAGAACTTCAATAACTTACCAGAGGGTGATATGTGGTGCTTTATGGGGGACTGTGGCTGGCAGGGGACACGTGGGATACAGCACATGCTTTACTTGATCATCTAATCATCTTAGTTGATGTGATAGTTTGTACACTAGATACTAATACCTTCATGTATGAAGATTGACACTTAAGTAGAACTCTTCATAATTGTGTTTGTAGAATATTTATACACCTAAATCTGCTACATAGTTTGAGAGAAAAAATTATCCAATGCAAATAAAATATAGAATCTAGTGCACTTATACTACAACTGAATCCCGAGTTTTGCAATCTGGATGAGGGGGTGGGTGAGTCAGTGATAGACTTTTCCTTAAAATATTTATTTCCATTACAAAAAATCACACACACACACACATACATACGGTATTCACTCATACACACACAACAGACATAAATGTATCACAAATCCATCACAGAGAAAAGGAGAATATTTACAAGTCACAAAAGGGGCGATATATTTCTTTGTTACTTATATTTTAAAGTATGACTCATTTCTTCCTTGTACAGACTGATTAGAATATCTCAGATGGCTCATGCATTCCTCTACAAGCTGACTGGCCATATACTGTACTCTCAATATGTCACACTGAAAAAACAAAACAATAGAGAGATATAGTATGCACAAATGAGCTTCCCAAGAATTTAGGATCTCCAAGCAGATGTGCTCCTACTACCAGACCATCCAGTGACTCGTTCCAGAATTGAAACATAACAAAACAATGCCTAATCTGCACAGATTAAAATTTAAGTATAGAAAGAGAGAGGTCACCACTGAAAAATAGAACAGAAGTACTTCATTTTATTAGACTATATTATTCTTCCCTGGAACTATCGATACTATAATAAAAGGGATGTCCACTTATATATGTCAATACCTACACTCCCATGAGGCCTGCACACCTAGAGCCATTATGAGGGGAAACTTGAAAACTGATCCTGTGTTGTGTAAGCGTGTCAGGTGGGTAATTCATCTCAATTCATTACACCTTCAATGATCATCCTCACAGATAAACAAGCTACTTGCTAGATCCATACCTCTAAATTATACCACTAAGTATGGGGCCCACGAGGGCACTGGGCCCAATTTTAATGGATATGAAAATTTGACCTTAATCACAATGTGCCATTAAACTTGGGTCAATTAACCCTCCCTGTATTTGTACATAATAAAAATGTCAAATGATAAACTAAGTTTTGTGCCACTTGGAAGGTCAGTCGAGCATGGAATCTGAATCATGAGTTGCCTCGGGTGCTTCCCTGGGATAAAATGCTGTAGAGGTGACCAAACAGTACAGAATTGTGTTGTGTTTTCCTGTGGTTTTGCAACCATTTTTACCTAAGGTAAATCTAAAAACTTAAGGACTTTGAATTTTTTGCACACACACACACATTTGTACCCAGAAATATTCAGTGAAAAGCACATAGGTTAAGACTTGGGGCACGTTGCCACTCAATTTATAATAAGATCCATTTTTTTTAAATAGAAAATGAAGAATGAACTCAAAGTTTAGGACACCTGTAGCTTTCTGATCAGTCTTCATTTTCCATTAAAGTTGGGTCATATTAAAAAATGAAGCCCAAAGACCCCAAGTCTAGTTAATAAGACTGATGTATTGAATGCATAAGTAGATAGAGCACCACCAGACATCATTGGAATTTGTGAGTCCTGGGATCGAGAAGATGTGTCACAGGATGAATTTTATCACCCACCATTTAGTAAAAACACGACCAAAAGAGGAGGTGGTGTACTACTTTATGTCAAGGAGCACCTGACCGCAACCATTAATGATGAGCTAAACAAAATGGGACCATCCTAATCTATTTGGTGTGATTTGATAGCTCAAAACAAATGCAAGCTGACAGTAGGTGTGTGCCATAAGGCTGACTCGGCTTCTGGGGAGAAATTACAGTGTAGCAGATCTCCATAGAGTCATCCAGACAGCATCCAGAGCACAAGACCTCATCATAAGAAACTTTAATCACGAGACAATCGACTGGGTGAATCTTATCATACAAGCCATGGGAGAAGAATTTCTTGATCTCACTAAAGACTCATTCCTCACACAACATGTGTCGGAACCCAAGAGGGAAAACAACATTCTAGATTTAGTCTTGACGACTGAGGAGGCTATGGTGGATGAGGACCACATCGAGGAAAATTAACTCCAACCAGTGACCATATAATACTAAGATGGAATACAATCTTTGATAGTTGAGAGAAAATAGTTGAGGAGGAATACTATGACTTCAACCATGGATTTTACCAGCTCAGGAAATAATGATTCGTGTAATACCATAAGGAAATAATTTCCATATAGAGGTTATATGGTGTACTGTACTGTATTCTATCAATGAATAAAAATTCTCAAGGCATTCATTCAAGCACATGTCACAAACTGAGTGATTATATATATATATATATATATATATATATATATATATATATATATATATATATATATATATATATATATATATATATATATATATATATATATATATATATATAAAACACCTACAATAATGGCCATCAAAAAATTCAGTGTGAAGAAACAGGAAAAGTAAAACTCGAAAGAAATTTGAGAATAACCATCAAAACCCCTTCCCTTCTCTGACCTTGGAAAGAAGAATTATGATACTGAAGGAAACTGACTGATTATGAAATCAGTGATTATCCCAAAAATAACTACACTTGAACTAAGTCTCCCATTGAAATTTAAAGACCTGAGGAAAAGGAAGCAATGGAAAGTAATACAGTATACAGCAACTATGGAATTATAATTTTATCTCTAATGGACATCTGTCCTTGAAAACTAGTTAATCCCTTCAGGGAAGAAGAAATTGTTATGTAGAGATGACCTGAGTAGTAGTCTGAGGATCACTAAAACAGTCTCTCTAAGATATGGACACAATTTTGTTTAAGGACCTTATCTAGTTGAGACACTGGATGGTTTGGAAATGACGAGTATATGCTGCTGATACTTGGCCAGTTACCTCTTAGCTAATGCACGCACATATCACCTACTCGTCTTTTTTCTTCTTTTTGTATTAAGAATATGTATCCTGCCAGCCTGCATGGGAGATGAACAAGGCATCTGATATACTTACTGTAAGGAAAAAAAATCTGAAAATGCCTACAATCACCTACAACCAAATCTATACTAATGAGTTAACTGCTGGAGTAGGGGGGTTGGTATGATCTGTTGGATACTGGAGATAATACTAACTGTGATGATGATGGTGGTGATGGTGGTGGTGGTGGTGTAACTTTATAAATGAGAGTGGAACACTGCCCAAAAGATTTGTTACAATTACTATTGCGTTTATTATTAACATTATTTTCATCATGACTTTTATATTTCCTTTTGGATTGATTCTGATGGCCTGGAGAAGATGGCTGTCTGCGATACTTTACCGGCGACCATTCTCCAGCTTTCCATCTGTATCGCTGTCGCCGCCGACCCTGATTCTTACTACTGCAGGGAATCTTACAGGCACGAGTGTGAGTGGGTCTGTCTGCAGCATGACACTGCTTCTCATCCAGCTGAGGGCCATTAGGGTCCCGACAAACCACCAGGCGTTCTTGCTGACCCCTCCCACAGCGACGATGACGTCCACGCCGGATGCGGCACTGTCCATCAAAACAATTGTATATTAAATGTTTCTTTATACAACTACTTTATCTAAAAGGCATCTCCAGTATGTAATTTATCTAACTCAAATCATGAAAATACCTAATATTTCAATGACATTAATCAACATACAGTATGTGTGTGTGTGTGTGTGTGAGGTAGAACTGTGGTTGCTCTACTTGCCATTTCACCAAATAAATCATTTACATTCTGCCTACACTTTACAAATACATGTACAGTACAGTACAGTAATATGTATCAAGTAAACAATATATTAAAATACTACTGTACTAATAACACAAGGATCAGCAGTAGTGATTACCATAACATAGGAAAGATGAATAGATGTTAAAAAATGAGAAAGAAATGGTGGAAAAACAGATGAAAGATCACGCTGAATCTATAAGTATGAGACATACAGTACACTACTCATAACATAAATATGGATTATTGCTTGTCAGTGATTGTTAGCTAGGAGTCGATGGGTTGGGTTCGAGTGGTTCAGGTATTATATGAGTGCTCAAAACCTTTGTGAGAGTAATTAGTGAGGAAAGTAAGGTGAAAGTAGGGATTCATTAGTTGTTGTCTTGAGCTCCCTTTTCTTTATCATGGTGCTGGAGGCAACATCATGGGACTTTAGGACTGGCCTGCCCTGGGAGTGGTTGTACTGATTAGTGGGTGTGGGCAAAGGACCCATGCTGGGGAGTGATAAATGGCTATGTTCTTTCTGTAGGAAAGGTATTGGAAGCAACTCAATAATGTTCAATGATTGCAGTAAGTGGGTACACCATAGGTGCAACGGAGTAGATGACAGAATACAGGCTGTTGCTGACTAAGTATTATATATGTGCAGGTAACCATGTGCCCACAGCAAGGCTGAAGAAATTCAACATTGGGAATATGTCCCTGGACTGTGTCAATGAGTTCTGTTAGCTGGGTAACATGATTAGTGCTGATGGGGGTGGTGAAGCCTGTTCAGTTGCAAGAGTCAGAAGTAGCTGGAGGAAATTTAGGGAGCTGCTTCCTTTATTGACAAGAAGAAGACCTTCCCTTTGCATGGAAGGAAGAAAGTATGCAGCTGGCATGAAAAGTGAGATATTTTATGGCAGTGAAACATGGGCAGTTAAAGAGGATGAAATATGGTAAGTAGGGTTGAGTGAGCTGAAATGAGAATGGTGAGGTGGATGTGTAATGTAACACTGAAAAACAGGAGTCTTATTCAGAGCTAAGAGGGCACCTGGGTATTGAGAGTATTGGTAAAGTTCTGTGTTGAGGTAGATTGAAATGGTTTGAACATATGGAGAGAATGGATGAGACCTATTGGGTCAAAAGATGCATGAGCCTAAATGTGAAGGGGAGGAGAGCCAGGTGTATGCCAAGAACGACCTGGGAAGGGGTTGTACGAAATGACAGGAAAGACTGCAAGAGACTGTGTAGCATGCAGAGTTACCATCAGGTAATCATGACTAACCCATAAAAAAGCAGAAAATGGCCCTATAATGTTGACGATAAAGATGTCGATGATAAGTGGCCAAGAATCCTGGCCATTACTAAAATTGAAATGATAGCAAAGTCACACACAGTACCATTTTTAAATGGAAATCTGGATGAATATAAAAGAGGAAACCAGAAAAAAAGTGATAAGTGGGTAAAAGAAACATGAATACACAGAGCCAGAGGTGAACAAAGATGGGAATGTGGACAATACAGTATGTAAAAGTATGATGGGAAAAAAGGAGCTGGAAAAGGATGATAAATGGTGTAATGAGTGGGAAGATGAGAAGGATAAACAGACTCTGAAGAAAAATGCTGGCTACCAGTCCTTGAATTCATAAAATACTGTACAGTATAGAAGTATGATCATCTTGGTTTTTTGTTGGTAAGGGGATAGGTGCTGATACTGTCAAACCTGTACAGTCCAGGATATAATGTACATGTCTTTTATTTTTATCAGACACAGGAAGTACATAAAGTGAAGACAAGTGTGTGTAACTGTTTATCTTTAGTACATGTGGCAGTGGGGAAAGGGTAACAGGTATATAGTCAAGTCCACCAATATGCCTTGAGGCTAAAGGAAACTGAAAAAATGGACAGACCAGTCAGGCCACAAGAAATACAGGTATCTCCTTGATGAAGCAATTTTTTTTTATTTGGGGGGGAGGAGGGGGGGTTGGCCAGGGTCTAACACCCAAATCTTTGCTAATCATAATCTATTTCATGAGGCAATAATTCATCTTAAGGCTCAGAATAGACAAAACTCATTCTACAATAAAATACTGTATACAGTATACAAATTATGTGTTTACTCACATGACCCCAGTCTCCTATGGACCATTCAGTGCAGGTATGAGTGTTACATGGCGCAGTGTCTCGTGGCTGTTCTTCTGGTGGACACATTGATTCCAATCCAACACAAACTACCAAGCGACGCTTCTCTCCACCACCGCAGTCTAGAGAGCACTGATGAATAATAATAATAAAAAAAAATCATGAACAATATTGTATTATATAAATAAACTGTTGACTTAAGACTAGAAAACAATACAGATACAGTACTTCAACTCAGAAGTAAAGGACACTTTGTTCCACATTCTGAATTACAATTAATACAGATACAGTAGTTCAATATACAATATGTCAACCAAATATCTAATGGATAATTATACAGGGTGAAAATAGTTTGTCAGATATGATGAGAAATAGAATACAGTATAGTACACTACCGTATTAAGCTTGTTGTATGGGTTTACTATTACTATTGGCTCATATTTGTATACCAGTACAGTATGTATTTTATTTTGCACTATTCTTAAAGTAGAACTTAAATACAGTGTGTATTAATTATTATTTCTAACTATTTATGCAATACTCCTCAAAATTTTCTTAAAAATGCATGTTATTTCTTTTAAAATCCTCATCCCATGAATATATGAGCTTCACTGGGATAGATGAATAGCTTACTCCAAATTTAAAATGATATCGGTTTCAATGTAATGACTGCAATTCAGAATTATCAAAACTATTAGTATCCTTACCGTACTCCATCCACCAACTTGCCAGTTAGTGTTGGGGTTCTGATTTTCAGTGATGACTGGGTCATACTCCTGCACAACATTGTTACTCTCTTCTTCACTGCTGTGATGTTGGTCCCACTGATGGGTACTGTGAGTGTGGTGGTGATGGTGTGAGTTTTTGCTTATTTCCCTACCATAACCATTATGGTGTCCTGTAGTGTCTAACTGATTGTCAGATATGTCATCTCGACTGTTTCTCTCCCTTTCATCAAGACTACTTGGGAGAGAATTTGAGATTTCATTGGTTTCTTGTCCATGGTCAGTTCCAACATTTACGCCTGCCCAGCTCTGACGGTCTGCATGACGATGATGCTGTCTCCATGAAGATGTACCACTACCATAAATGTCTCCGTCACTCTTGTGTTTACGGTGGCGAGTGCCAATGGAGTTTTGTTGGCTGTGCTGTTTACCACCCTTACTCTAAAGGGGCAAGGTGTATGTGGCAAGTATAAAAATTAAACAGAAGTCAGTACCTGTCCTTTAATAATTAGATATTAAGAACTTAAATTTAAGATAACCCTCCCAAGCTTACAACACTGAGTATATTCTTCTGAACAACTGGCAAAATGCTATACATTAAAGATATAAATCTAGAGAAGTCGTAAGCAGAATTACAGTACTGCATAACACTACTGTACATGAACATGTATTATACAAGTCTTCTGTTTTATCTTGCAATAGTAGTTAAACTAATATACATAAACAATCTTTATGTAAATTCACGTTTTTTAATGATTTTATGGAATACCGGGTATTTAATTTTTATTTTTCATTATCCAAATGCAGCTGATATGAGCAAAACAGATGTGTATAAAATGATGCAGAAGATATATTATAAGCACAGCTAATCAGCAGGAACTAGTGATTTCTGTCAAAAAAATGACATGTCATAATTATGGTTTCTTTGCTGAATAAGCAAGCTAACCATGAGCCCAGAATGAATGGAAGACAAATCTAAAGATTTATTCATTCATAATAAAATATTAGAAAAATTTAGGTTTAAATGCAAGAAAATTGAGTAAATCTCAAACCAAAATTTTAAAATGCTAAATCAAAACCACTTAATTATCCAAGCGAGGAAACGAAAATACAGTTTACTACTAGAAGGTCTTGAGTATACAGTGCTATATCACTTAATTTGTCACTTTACTCTACCTTCCTGATTTTACCCCAAAAGCTTCAAGCAGCCGCTGTCCACTGGAGTATTTTCTACTTCAGTCAAATAGGTGTTCTGTATATAGTCAATCTCATGGCAAAAAAGTGACAGCTTACTATATTGCGATTTTTCCCAGCAGAGAAGAGATGTCCCGCTCCCTCCTCAAGATTTACGGCCCCTGAAAGTTGGTGGATGAGTGTGACAGACTGGGGCGCTTGGCTGCTCAAGCCGTCAGCAGAGGCGGGAAATAAGAAGTTGTTCGCACTCATATTTCCCGCCTCTGCTGACGGTCGTGTAACATTTCAATGTGATTCTGATCTCTTAAAATGTTATGTTTTTGCATAATGTAGTGTTATTGATACGTAATTTGTCTTAGTATGCCTTATTGAGGGTAAAAATAAGTATATATTAAATGTGTCCTACTTGCTCATGTTTGAAATAATGAATGTATGTATCTTTATATAATTTACCTAATATCTTTCTTGACAGAAACAGTCACTCCAACGATTATGAATAAACTCATTTAGGAATACCGTACATCATTACTTCAAGACGAAATCAGACAGATTTGTAACAACCAATCAGCTGTAACTCTTGAGGAGGGGGCAGGGCATCTCTTCTCAGCTGGGAAAAAACTGCACTATAGGACACATTAAATGACTAGTTTACTTTATACTGTGCTGTAATTTAAAAACCGTCTTTTTCTTATATCATCCTTATTACAGTATAGTAAATTTTTGTATTTTTTTTCATTAAATGGTTATCTTGGCTAATCACAAACCAAAAAGAAATGTAAATACTGTAAAGAAATTCACTCAACATTCTGCATGGGAGGACTGACAATTCACTTGGTACACCGGTACAGTACAGCTACTCCTCGACTTACGACATACTCGACCTACGACCACCCGCACTTACGACCTGCCTCAGTCGGTACGACCACCCGCACATACGACTGCCACAGTCGGTACCAAAATTTTTATCAAATGACGAGTGTATTTTCTAGACCAAAACGTTTCCGTCCCGTACGAGAGCGTCGCGTGGGCCGAGTCGCGCCGCCTCGTGGCTACAGCACCCACGCCGTAAAGCGCTTAGTTCGTGTTTGGCTGTCGTTGTTGTCGCAAGTGATCACACTGTGTATTGACATTACTTTCGAATCTAATTCACTTTAGAATGACTGGCAAGTGTAGAGGTGAGAGTGCTGGTGGTGCTCAGAAGAAAAGGAGACAGTCAATTACTTTTGAGATGAAAATGAAGATAATAATGCAGTATGAAAATGGAAAAACAGTAGCAACCAATTCACGCGACCTAGGCTTCTCGCACTCTACCATATCTACTATTTTGAAGGACAGGGAACGTATTTGTGAGGTAGTGAAAGGATCAGCACCCATAAAGGGAACTATAATAACAAAGAAAAGACAAGGTCCTATTCATGAGATGGAAAAATTACTTGTGATATGGATGGAAGACCAGATACAAAAGTGTGCACTGTACCCTTAAGCCTTCTAACCCTACAGGCTAAGGCAAGAAGCCTTTTCGAAAGCCTGACGAAGCAGGCAGTCGAGGAGTGCGACCAAACCTTCACAGCAAGTCATGGGTGGTTCCAAAGGTTTAAGAACTGCTACAGTTTACATAGTGTAAAGGTGAGTGGAGAGGCAGCTAGTGCTGATGTTGGTGCTGCCGAAGCTTTTAAGGAGGAGCTAGATCGTGTCATCGTGGAGGGAATTTATTTGCCTGAGCAAATATTTACTGTGGATGAAACCGGCTTATTATGGAAGCGTATGCCTGAACGGACATACATCCACAAAGAGGCGAAAACAATGCAGGGATTCAAGGCATTCAAGGACCGAATTACACTTCTGTCAGGGAAGAATGTAGCTGGTTTCAAGATAAAGCCCTTCATGATTTATCATTCAGAGAACCCAAGGGCTTTTAAACATGTCAGCTAGCACACACTGCCAGTGTTTTATCGAAGTAACAAGAAAGCATGGATGACCCTAGTACTGTTTGAGGATTGGTTCATGACTGGTTTCATTCCACGAGCCAAGGAGTATTGTCTGCAACAAGGGATTGCATTCAAGATTTTGTTAATTTTGGATAATGCTCCGGGACACCCACCACACTTGGACGACATGCACCCTGATGTTAAGGTAGTCTACATTCCACCTAACACTACCTCTATCATCCAACCCATGAATCAAGGTGCTATTGCTGCCTTTAAAGCGAATTATTTACGTACGACCTTTGCTCAGGCTGTTGCTGCTACTGAAGGTGAGAAAACGCTCAGAGAGTTTTGGAAGGACTACAACAATTTGAAATGTATAAAGAACATTAGTGCAGCATGGGATAAGGTTACAGGTCAGTGCATGAATGGAATATGGAAGAAAGTCCTGAAAAGATATGTGAACAGTTTCAGCGGATTTAATGAAGATGAAGTAATTTCTGAGATTAGTAACAAGATAGTGGAGTTAGGTAAACAGCTCAAGTTAGAAATTGATAATGAAGATGTTGAGCAGTTGGTTGAAAGTGTAGCAGAAGAGCTAAGTAATGAGGATTTTATTGAACTGGAAGCACAGAAAATGCAGAGGAAGAAGAGTATCTAAATGTAGAAGAAGAACCTGCATCCCCCAAAAAATTTTCAGTGAAGCAAATGGCAGAGCCATTTGCTACAATTAATAAGGGGATGCATATGTTTGACGGGATGGATAAAAATTTTGAGCGTTTTGCCAAAGTTGACAGAATAGTCCAAGATGCACTTGCTTGCAGGGAGATTTATAATGAAAAGAAAAAGCAAACTGTGCAGTCTAAATTGGACATCTATTTCAAGAAGTCCCCCATTGCTGTCTCCTCACGCCCCACCAGTGCTGCCTCTTCACTCTCTAAAGATGATCCAATACCTTCAACCAGCAAGATTCCCCTGTACATTAACCTATCTGAAGAAAGCGACATTGATAACCCACCCAGCCCTGTCTCCTCCTCTGCTTCATCCAGTTAATGTAGTCTCCATGTATAATTAGAAAATTATGGGGGGCCCCTGTGCATTCAGCTGACTACATTAAAGGTAAGTGCACAGTCACACTGTATCCATTCTTCATTATTGATTCCTTTTACTGTACTGTATTTCATTTTAGATTTCTATGTATTATTTTTTGCATTTTCGATTTCCGACCATTTCGACTTACGACCTGGATTTGGGTTCCTAACCCCGTCGTAAGTCGGGGAAGCAGCTGTATATGTTAATCAAAACTCACCAATGTTAATGCCTTCATGTCAATTTTGGCCATGACCAAGAAAGCACTTATGTACACATTTGACTTCAGATAAAAAACTTCAAGAAAAAAAAAGGCAAATAATGTCCGATGTTATGATATACGTACAATGTACCTAGAAATAAATGTTGTAAATATTTTCATCATATAACAGTACTAAAAATTTGATATTAACCGGTACTCATCAATAGCACATGAAAGTGAATTTCACTAATATGCATTATAAAAAGCATGATTAGCCCCTATTTTAACAAAATATAAGTCCATAACTTTTGCATCAATGAATGTTTCATACACTTCCTAAAGAGGTGCTGGGTCATCATCTGTTATTTCACATGCACATATTCAGTGTCTCTGTGCACATTAAATGATTGCATTATCTGTGATGTAGTGATAAATATTCCATACTGAAAATCAGAGCACAACTATAGGATTGAAACATGAAAATAATTTTAAAAATTCAGTCTGAATTCAGCATTATCCAGCCACACTTTACCAATCACCCAGAGTTATTTCCTTTAAAATAAAAAAACATCATATAAAGCACTTTGTTCCATAAGCATGGTTATAAACCCACATTAAAGCCATGGTTTGTTGGATTTTGCAAAAACTTGTCTGCAATATTGAAAGTCAGTCTCCTTATTTTAACACCTAATAGATAGATTAATCTACCAAAGAAATTTACTGTGGACTAAATAGAATTTCTAAAATTTAAATTTTTAAAAGATAGCACCAACTGACAATATAATCTTTGAAAAAAAAAACTTTTGTATCAATTCTAGTAAAAAATCTCATATAAAAATAAAGAAGTTTGAAGTGTTGAATTCAGATGAAAGAGTTTGCAAAGGCCAATTTTACAAATAGCAGGTCACTTAACTTGCTTTATGGTTTAACATGAGAAAAGTGAAGTGGATGAAGACACTGGTTGAGTCAAGTTTGAAAAAGCATATTGATGATACAGCAGTCATTCTTTCAACACCCATTTTAGGTGGATTTTTACCTAAAGTATGAACTTTTGATTTTATCTTTGCATGGATTCCTGATGAAATAAATTTGATATTACTGTATAAGGCAAAACAGTATACAGCTCTTCCCCGACTTACGACAGGGTTAAGGACCCAAATCCAGGTCGTAAGTTGAAATGGTCGTAAGTAAAAAATGCTTAAATAATACATAGTAAATCTAAAATGGGTGTCTCTTTTTCTTCTCAGCACCACAAAACTCTCACTTTTAAGCTTGCCAGCCATTTTAAAGTGAATTACAAACGAAAATTTTGTCACTACACAGAGCAATCACCGACGTTGGGACTCGAAAATACGTAATTTGACAAAATTTTGGTATGACTGAGGCAGTCGTATGTTCGGGTGGTCGTAAGTCGAGTAGGTCGTAAATCGGGGAGGAGTTGTATTTCTAAGGTCTGTATGGGCTTTAATTGTGAGTTACATATTTTTTTAATCAGAATAGCAATACTGAGTATTGTAATTTTCGACTGTAACTCATTTAATTCTCCTATGTACAAATAAAATTTATATTTTTGACCCTTACACATTCACTTCCTCCTCACTCAATAGGAGTTTAGGTAGTTCTAGCACAAGTCAAGGGGTATGGCAGATGAGAGGATATAGCATGCTTCTCCTGCCTTGCGAGTTGCTGGTTAGCACCTAAGGCACCCACAGTCCTTCCAGCTATGAATGAGTGCCTAACTTTATACTGTAATTAGGTAAGTGTAGGCAGTCTCACACAGAATTGATCATGCTGCCACCTTGTGTATTAAATACAGGCTTAGGCGATACTGTACCGAGCTGTATCCACTCTACACCTGACAGGCCACCAGAATCCACTTTCACACAATATATGTTCACAATATTGCAGTACTGTAACAACAAGAACTTAAAAAAAAAAGACCCTCTTCAACCAACATATATTATGTTTACTAAGCAGATGAATATTATAACCCAATGCGTACACTGTGATTAGTGTACATTTAAATATCATAAAGAAAATCCTTCTTTTATATACAAGAGTGAGCATACAGATTATGGTGTGATGGTAAAGTATACATTTCATGAAGTTGAAAACATCAGCATTAAATAGCTCCCTTAGCAAAGTTAAGAGGGTGCAGTACAGTACGTACTATACAATGATGCAGACATCAGGTGGACTTTATATAAACAAATAATTATGTAAGTACATCCTTCATGCATGTTAGTTTAAGCTCAAGAGCCCAGCTCAGATCATTTAGAGTAAAATAACAATGAAGAACTAGACAAATTAAATATTACCTTGATCAGTGAAGAAGAATTATCAGTGTGTGAAGAAGTAACAGAAGAAGAGGTGGAGGTTGTTAGTGTTGATGAAGTAGTGATAGTCTTGAATGTGATTGGGATGGGTGGTGGAGGTGTGGTGGTTGTGGTGGTAGTTGTGGTTGGACATGGGATGTGGCAGGGGTCAGCTTCCGAGGGCTTGGTAAGGGCATTGCAGTCACTGAGAGGGAGATTATCTGCTGGGGAGCCACAGTAGACACGTCTTCGCATCACACCCGTACCACATACTAGCAAGTCGTTTATATCTCCTCCTATCACAAATTCTCCCTCTCCACTTGTTATTCTTTCTGTCTGCAAGGTGTTCCCAACAGTAGCGGTGCTGTCATGGCCCTCCAGGTCACACTAGAGAAAGCCAAACTTATCACTAAGGTGTTAGCTCTATAACACCCTCCTAAATTAAGGAAGCCACCAAGGTAAAGGGCACTGCCAAGATGGAGACGTGAATAACATGAGAATTTAAAAAGTAATACAGAAGTAAATGGGTTGTAAAGGTAACTTGAGCTTTCAGAGAAATAATGGACTGACCGAATAAATTAAACAGAAGTCACACCCTCCAAAAGATACACAATTGTCACAAGTGGTCTTGGGATAACAAATTTTATACTGATTATATCAAGCGTATGGACCATATAGATGCTCACAAGGAACTGTAGATGGAGGGATACATCAAAAAACAAGGTCTTCACTATTAAAGTCCCTTCCCTGCACCATTAGGCATTGCCCTACTGAGCTGTGGATAGTACAGTATAATGACTACAAACATAATGAATGGGATGAGGAGGATATGAAAATTAATAGAAATAACAGACATAACAGAGCTTTAGTGTTAAAATTACAAAACTGGAAATGATAATGACAGCAACTGGGATAATGATTAGTAACAAAATGGAGAGAGAAGGCAGTACTGTATTGATGGTATTGAGGGTTATGAGTATTGCTAAATACTATAAATATGGCTACAAAATATTTATACAAGAATGATGTTAAAGATAGCTTTAGGGGCTTTACATGAAGCGCACACGCACGCACACACACACGCACGCACGCACACACACACACACACACACACACACACTAAAAATGATGTTACAGGTATCTGGCATTTGACTGACTGGCATGCTCCACTAGCTGGCAAAATTGACATGGAACTACTGTACATAAATAACCATTCGACTAGCTGGCATCCGTGCCAGAGTTTCCAGAACCTTGTTAAGATATACCAAGTGGCTGGTAGAGGTCTAATAACTGTATGCTCTTGTGCCATAATGAAAAAGTAAACTAGATACTGTACAGTAGTTGCTATTAATTAACAATTCGTCAATTTATTGCACATACAGTACCATATTTCACCCAAATTTAAATCTCCTTAAATACAGTAAGTCCTCGCTTAACTTTGTTTCGGTACTATGTTGCTGAACTTTAGAGACCAAAAATTTATTTAATGTCCCGGTGATCCGATACTAAGTCGTTATGAGTTGTGACAGACTACTTTCTATTGCGCATCACCCACTCTCTCGGCTCGGCGAGCTGCCCTCGCTCGCGGAATGTCACAGCATCCCCAAGTCAGTCTCTGTTACGATTTCACATCATCCGTGTGTGCTTAAGTGTTTCTGTTCTTAAACTGTACTCTAACCATTCGAAATGGCTTCCAAGCGCCCATTAAGTGCTACTGATGCTAGTGTAGTGAAGAGGCAACGTTAAGACCATTACCCTTGCTACGAAAATGGATGTATTAACCCGATTTGAAAAAGGGGAACGTGCTGTGGACATGGCCGCTGTGCTTGGTCTGACTCCTACAACGGTGTGTACTATCAAGACCAACTTTGACAAGATTAAGGTTAATGCTGGAAGTGGTTCTTCTTTGACTGGTACTAAGACGACTCGTGCTAGAAGCACTGTGGTACACAAGGTGGAAAAGATGCTGGCAATGTAGATGAAAGACCAGAATCAACGCAATGCCCCTGTGAGCCTTATGGTTATCCTGCATAAGGCCAGATCCTTGTTTGATGACTTAAAGGCAGAAGAGGGTGAAGGATCGAAGAAAAGAGACCTTTACGGCCAGCCGAGGCTGGTTTCAACGATTTAAGCGTCGTTATAACTTCCATAACATAAAGATGACTGGTGAAGCTGCAAGTTCAGATACGGTTGCTGCCGAGACATTCCCGCCAGAATTCAAACTGATTATCCAGCAAGGAGGCTACTCACCGAAGTAAGTCTTCAATGTAGATGAAACTGGTCTCTTTGGAAGAGGATGCCCGAGAGGACCTACATCTCCAAGGAGGAGAAAAGAGTGCCAGGTTTTAAGGCGGCAAAAGACCACTTGACGCTGCTGCTTGGCACGAACACTGCTGGTGACTTCAAGCTGAAGCCTATGCTGATTTCTCGCGCTGCCAACCCACGGGCCCTGAAAGGTTACTCTAAGGATCACCTTCCTGTCATTTACAAGGCAAATAAAAAGGCATGGATAACCGGCGCCATATTTAGCCAGTGGTTAAACGTGTACTCCGTCCCTGTACTGAAGGAATACTGTGCCAAGGAGAACCTTAACTTCAAAATTCTTCTGATCTGTGACAATGCTCCAACTCATCCTCCCAATCTCGACGACTTGCATGACAGTGTAAAAATTGTATTCCTGCCTCCCAACACAACAGCACCGATGCAGCCTATGGACCAAGGCGTCATCGCAGCATTCAAGGCGTATTATTTATGCCGTACCATGGCCCATCTGCTCAAGGCTACAGACGGAGAAAATAAACCAACGATCCGAGAATATTGACGCGGCATCAACATTCTTCATGCAATTGACAACATTGGCAAGGCATGGGAAGAGGTTTCAGAAAGTTGCCTTCGCTCCACTACCCACCACACACTCGCTCTACCTCTTCCGCCCATCGGTGAGTACCAATACAAACTTACTATACTGTAGTTCTATATACTATTTTCTATAGAAATGGCAATGATTTTCTGTATATGTAACTTTTTCATGGGGCAAAGGGGGTTCACGAAAGTAACTCTCGTATTCTATCTATTTCTTATGGGGAAAATTGATCCTCTTTAACGTTGTTTTGCATAACGTCGCGTTTTCAGGAACGTAACCCCGAAGTTAAGCGAGGACGCCCTGTACTGTACTCTGTATCCAGAATTTGTAATAAGGCATCTCTAAACAAAGAGGAATTATTGTACAAAGTAATTCATTACAGTAAATAAATTAATGTGGTTTAACAAAATCATATGTATAACTATGCCCATTTACTCAAACTTACATGACCATACATACCCAGTAAATGTTAAATACAGTAGTCTCCAAAGGAAATCTCAGCAACATGCAAAAGTAAACAAAAATTATAATATACAAAACATAATCCTTCGAGCGGGTGTGCTTACTACTTCAAAGATTTAGAAAACTGAACATAAAAATTTTGTAATGTACCATACACAAAGTGGTAAAATTTCCTTACATCTAGGACACTGTTTATCCCATGATAATCATCTAGATTGTAATTTTAATGCATACTGTACCTGGTCCAAATTCACAAAGCTTGCTTATAAAAAGCCGCCTCTCTTCAGATAATTCACTTTCATTAAATTTTGATTGCATCAGAGAAAACTTGTGTCCAGATTATGACACTAATACAGTACATCTATTTCTGTGTGTTTCAGCATAGTTCAGGAAAAATATAAAACAATTACAGTACTTACCCAAGAGTTCCATTCCTCTGCATACCAACAAGAACAATTGCGAATGTGTATTGGTTTATCAAGCTGTTCACACTCCCAGCTTGGTAGTGGTCGCTCACGCTGCTGGCATGAATATGGACGATGCTGCATGCCCTCAGTGTCTCCCTCCTTGCATAAGCACTGTACCCACATAAAAACAGGTCTCATAGTTAATTATATATATATATATATATACAGTATATATATATATATATATATATATATATATATATATATATATATATATATATATATATATATATACAGTATATATATATATATATATATATATATATATATATATATATATATATATATATATATATATATATATATATATATATATATATACAGTATATATATATATATATATATATATATATATATATATATATATATATATATATATATATATATATATATGTATACAGGGTATATATATATATATATATATATATATAATCTCTTAAGCCAAAAGTCCCTATTAGAATTCATGGATAAGATCTTGCAGATTTCTACATCATTTCTTTTATATATTAAGAAATACAGGGGGGCCCCCCAAATTGGCGGATTTTTATTTTGAGGTCCTCTATTATCCACAGCTGACACTCTGGATGTACCCAAAAATGTCTGTGGGTAGTTTTAAAGTTGCCGCCATTTTCGCAGCTGGGACAGGGAGCCATTTGTTCTACAGACAGTAATTTCCTTTTACCTGTATTGTAAATACACCCGCCTCTCGTTTTATGCGGGTGTACGTTCTTGAAAACCACCGCTAAATTAAAAAATGCATAAAACATAACTTTCCCATAAGAATACATGTAAATGGTACAGGTTAGGGGAACCATCATATACCACACAGGGTATGAACAGTGCTCTCACTTAAACCAAGCACGCAGCCAACCTCCGACACACGCTCTTCTCTCTGAAGGCGGGTGATCACATTTAATTTCACGTCTATTGCAATTGTTTTTCGAGACTTTTAGCTTTAGGCTTGCTGCAGTTTCCTCCATTCTTATGTTCTTAGACTGTCAAATTTTGTATAAATTTGTTTCTGATTATTTGTGAGAGTATTTTCCCATTATTATTTATTTGTATGTGTTTTGAGTGTGTGTGTCTATAATTATAATGGTTGCCTCTCATGTTACGAGGATGGTCGGCCCAAAGGCCACCTCGGAGTGAATTTGTTTAAGGTGTAGAAGCCGTCGCCAACACAACAACCACACCATAAATTAACGAGTTGTGTGAGCCAGTGTCAAGGAATAGTCCGAGAAGACCGGACAACTCTCCAATTGCACTGGCTAACCAGTACCCCGGAACATGATCCGCAAATCGATTAACATCCAGGTTCCCATTACCACTGGGTAGACAGAGGCAAATGCCATAAAGAAAATTGCCCATAGTTTCACCCTGTCCGGGGATCGAACCCGGGGTCTGCTCGCTTGCGAGGCAAGTATGCTGACCTTTGCACCACAGACACACACACACATATATACAATACAAGAAAAAGAAATAATTGTCCTAAGGGCAAACACATAAAGGTAATATGCACTATTGAGAAACGTTTAAATTTTGATTGAGTCAGGTACTGTAATGGAAAAATACCGACATTTGAGGATTTACCCTCTGGAGAAGGTGTATCTCATATTTCGTAAAATCTCCCTATTATTTTGAATTACGGGGTTTTTACTGTACGTAGCCTGTCTGATTTTCAAATACCTAATGAAATACAAAAAATTATGAGAGGTCCTGAATGACAGGTTACAGGTTAAAAATACAAATAAGAAAAGTCACAGCTTAAAATCTTTACATTGCTCACAGGGGTAAAGCCATTAACCTCAAGAGAGGAACTATAAACTTAAACCAATTTTACACAAGACAACAACAACTAATAGCTTACTTACTACAGTGGTCCCTCGGTTAACAAGCACAATCCGTTCCAGCAGGTTGCTCGTTAACCGAAAAACTCGTTAACCGAAACCATTGTTTCAATGGGTTTTTGGGTAATTGGTTCCAGCTCACCGAAAATTGCCTAAATTCAACAAAACCGGTAGAAAAGTACACTTACTTCGAGGTGTGTATGTAGAAGGCTCCTGGATGATGATGATGATGATGGGAATTAGAATGGAGGTGGAGGAGAAGGAAGAAGAAAAGGCATTGGGGTGGAAGAGAAGTCACCCCATGGCACCATTTCACCCATAAAATTTTAGTTCTCTTCGTGTATTTGAAGATTATTTTCTTTAAATCAACACTGCACTGCATTATATATTGTCAATATGTAAAATATATTTCAAAATGACCAATAATTTGCTTGGAAACAGAAAAAAAAGCGTTTAGTTGAAGAGAGTCTCAAGCAAGATGTTACCTCCACTGAAAACAGAGAGAGACTAACGCCTGTCTGGTGTGTTAAGAGGCTGGATGGCACGCCAGAAACTAGTTTTTTTACCTTCAATTATGCTCAATAATTGTTAAAATGACTAAAAAAGTTAATATTAAACTTTTAAAATTATTGAATAGTATAAACTTCTTGATATTTACTAAAATAGTAAGGAATTTAAGCCCTAAAACCGATTACTGTATTGGCGGACTAATACTACAGCTGGTGGACCGCCAAATGCAAGCGAAAACATGTTGAAGTCGGCTCGTAAAAAACTCGTTAATCGAGGGATTGCTCGTTAACCGAAGTTAAGAATCTTGTGGAAGGTAAATCGTTAACCGAAATTTCGTTAACCGAGGCGCTCGTTAACCGAGGGACCACTGTACTTAATATTTCTAACACGTGTAAATATAAGTTTTGTAAATTATTTATGCTGAGAAGTGCTGCAAGACTAACCGGAGACCATTCAGCATAACCCCAAGATGCACATTCATCACGAGGACATTTAACTTGTGTGTACTGTTGGTCAGTTGCACAGCGTTCGTCTTCTACACTGTTGCCCAGGCTGGAAACACAAGCAATGACTTCACGTTGCCGCACACACTCTTCATTCTTGATTACACACTGCAAAACAAAGTTTGCACTATAATTTTATAAATGTAATATGTAGCATTACATAGTACTAACAGATCTAAACAACAGATCTAAATCAAACCCATTATGCTCTCTTTCCTGGTAGTACAGTATACAGTACATGGATAGGTACCAAAAATTTATTACAGTACTTAGGATAATGCTCACTCTACAGGATATATTTCTTTTATGGTGTACTGACTTATAACACATTTCAAATGCCATGGAACTATGTAATCATTAAAAGTGATTTTAGCTTTGGAATCCCTATTAGTCAGCAAAATGTAAATGACAGCATCTCTAAATGTGTTTTGGACTTAAAATTTACAGCTACTGTATTCACAAATCATTAATCCCCTTTGTACTGTATCTGCTGCATCTATGAAAGCAACTACTACATTATTAGGTGTGCTCATATTCCTATTACAAACAGTTTTTAGGTGCCTTTAACTGTAGGGACATCCTATTCGAAAATTAACTATTTTAGGATCTACCTGATTACATTTTCATGATTAAAATTCTAAATACAGTAGAGTACAGTATTATACAAGATCAACACCAAATAAGTTACCTTAGACCAGTCACTGTATTCCCAAGATACAGGGCAAGTATGAGCACAGGATTCTTGCTGTGTTGCTGGTTTCTGATGTGAGGAACAAAAATCTTCCTTTACTTGCATTCCCGTGTCTGTCCTTACACAGTATGCAGTCCTCTTACGTTTACCTGACCAAAAAGACAAAAAAAAAAATGTTAAGTATTAAGAACTACCTGCACTCTTGATGTATCCAGCTTGGAAATTCAATCTCATAAACCGAGTTGTGACAAGAAGACTGTGTTTAGTATGGAAGAGACCTATGTATAGTATAATATAGACCTGCGTATAGGAATTTAGTATGACATCAACGCAGGCTATACCCTCAAGAGTGATGGATGGAGCTAGTTTACTACAGTATTAGTATGAGTTATCTCTCGGTTGCAACAACTGTCCATAATAAGGAACATCAGAAGCAATAGTAGAAATGTTAAAGTTAGGATTAGCAAAGTCAACCTTGCAAAGTTTCATGTTTGCAAATCCCTAAACCATGGGTCAGGTTAAGTCAGCTTGGGTAAGGGCTGGGTTAGGGATGATTTGGGGTAAGGGCTGGGTTAGGGATGATTTGGGGTAAGGGCTGGGTTAGGGATGATTTGGGTTAAGGGTGGGCTGGTTCAGGGTTACTTGTAAGTGTGAGAATGTATTACTCTTGAACTTTCACAGATATGACTCTCATTCAGAAACAAAGCATACCTAATTAGGGTCCTGGCAGTAGTCAAGTAACTGCTCCCTTCTTTACCAACTTCATATATAATAACTCAACTATTCAACTATAGTACTGAGAGATGGTCTCAGTGCCTTCTCTTTTCCAGCACATACTTTTCCTCTACACTCCCTATGCTTGGGCCCTGCCCTCACTGACTAACATTTAGTATTTTAACCCATAGGTGACATTATGAATGTGTGGTACTACTACTGTATTAAACTGGTTCCCAGGACTCACAGGTAATCATTAATGTCAGTAGCATGAATACATGATAACCAGTTTACTATAGATGTTGTACTGTTGAGTATATGTATTTGAATACTAAGAAACTGCAGATAAACAACTGTCACACATATCTTTTCACTGGACAGTTCCTGCAAAGAATGATGTCAAATATGGTTGAGTAAAATTAAACATACTTTTGGTATCTAATATGGTGGACGGACGATTGGGCCACAGTAAATTTGGTCCATGGGAGTGCAGAGATAGTAGATTGAATACCGGTATTGAGTCTCTGTACACAAGGAGGTAATGTGCATGGCACTACTCTCAACTGCCTTCACTTCCCAAATTAGCTACAGGTACCCATTAACTGGGGATGTCCTGTACAGTGTCACTTTACATATGGGTGCATGTACAGTAGATTATTTGAGTAAGAAAATTCTCTTGTTTTATTATATAATATCATTGAGTAAATTTGAAAGTCCATAACAAGACAGTAAGAAGTCTCAGAAGAAAATACAGTACTAGGCACTTTGGTAAAAGGACATACCTGTACAAGTAAGAAATACAGTTGAATAACTTAGCCTAGTTACTGTGTTAGCAAAAAATTGCATCATTGTCAAACAGGACTATGTTTTTTTCCTTTCGTGCATACACTGTAGCTTTTTTTTAACAAAATAAATCAGATATGCAAAATAAGCATAATGCTTTAACATTAGGGGAATATAACCAGCTCTCTCATTTAGGTAATGACTGGTTGTTTCCTGGCATTGTCAGTTAATAAACTAAATTTATACATTGCTTAGATTATCTAGGAGCAAATATAAATAATATTCTTATTTTGGTATTATCGTTTGAGTAATGCAGAAAATTTTATAATTTTATATTTAGGTTAGGTTAGGTTAGGTTGAAATTACGATTTTCCGATGGTTTTTGATGTATTGAATGACTTACAAATACAGTAGGTGCATGACCGAAATGATAATTTTACCCTTATTTATTGTCACTTTTCATTTTAAAGCAGTGGAAGATATCGATAATTTCTGTGTGGGTTACAATATTAAATAGAATATGACTTACAGGTAGTCTCTTCCCCACTGAAATAACTCATGAGAGGTTTTACACAAAAAAATATAGTCTTCAATACACTTCTGTGAGTGAAGTCAAATAGGAGAGGATGTTAATGCTAAACATGGTTAAACAGAGATAAAAGTGGTCCAAGAAATAACTTCAACTACTGTTTAGGAAGCACCACATAACGACAATGTTCCCAACATGCCAATCAGTGTGATCTATCATGCAAAATCTCTTGCCCAAGACACCCTGATGACACGAGAAAAGACTATACTATAAAAAACAATCTTATATTCTCATTCGCTGTATAGGACTGGTTAATCAATTTCTTTATCGGAAATTTTTTTTCTACTTACCAACACAAGGCTCGGAGCAATTGGTCCAGTCACTTAACCGCCAGTAATAATTGGGGTCGGAATGCAAATTGGATTTTGTGTAGCTATACAAAATGTAGGGTGGGTTCAAATCACCCACTGACAGAATCTGAAGACAAAATTAGTGTTCATCACAAAATAAATACATACCCAATAATGTCATATACTGTAATACATAAATTCTAAATCCTGTAAATGCATTAATACACTGAAATAGCATTTAGATATTCTTTACATAAGATTGAATTCTTCTAAACACCAGTGCTGTAGTTTATTTTGTGATAGTACTTCTATAATTCTATGCATGTATAATAAAAACCACACAATTATGTAGCCAGTACACTTAGAACTAAGAAAAAGGTAACACCCATTGCATTTAATGGTAAATCTTATTTACAGATGTTTAATTTTTCTTAACATTGAAAGGCATTTTTTAGTAATTCAAAGTGGGGTTGATTAAATAATCTAACCAGTGAAATAGGGAAAAGGATTATTTGGTGGGGGTGGTGAAGGTGAGGTAAATCTAACCTATCTAACTGAATGTAACAAAAAAAATTAAAAAAATCTAGGAATCCTTATCTACAGTTTTATGCAGGAGTTATTTTTTTTTTAATAAAGCACTTTTTAAGATTTAAGTACCAAAAATTTGATGGTTGACTATGAAGTACAGTCTGAACCTAAATGACAGCGAATTTAGTTAAAGCTGTTGTATAAAATTAAAGGTGTTACTTTAAACGGATTTGATAATGAGTGGGGAAGAATTTATAAATCTAGCCGACAAAGTTATTAGGAGAATGTTAAAAGGAAATGGCAAATCTGAGTAATGAAGAAACACCGCACATGGTGATAAAGGCAAATAATTGTGATTTATGATTACAAAAACTGGCGATAGAAAATCAAACATAGTGTATGAAAGTGAACATAGTACAATATTGTACTTGGTAAAAAAAGGTAACTAAAATAAAGTTGTCTTGCAAACATGGTGGGGAATGCAGTGTGCTAAAAGCCTGCATGATAGAGTATCTGATCCATTCCTTCTGTATGGATGCGAAACTCGAAGTTTACATTATACAAATGAGTCCGAAATGACAGCGAGAGAGATAAATACCCTGTACTGTAATTAATTCATAAAGCCCTATAAAGTTAAAATGAAATATGAGCATATATATATATATGAGCATATATATACTATATATATATATATGCAGTTGCCTGAAAGACGAATGGATGTTAGAATATTGGATGGCCTGGGCGTTTGGAATTCTGTTGAATAATGATGATTTACAGAAGATGATTTGCATTAACACTATAATAAGTGAACAGATGGACAGCTTAAGTGATTGTTTAACTAGCAGTTTACTCATGTCAAGGAATAATCTGATGAATTACTGAAATGAGTGACAAGATACTGGTGGTTTGTGGATGAAGGTGGTAGATTAAATCGAGATGAAAGCCTCACTGAAGAATCATTTCAATGAGTGGAATGAATTACAAATGAAGCCTTCCATCATTTTAATAAATACCTGATTTTGTATGACTCATCATCATGTGTTAATGTTGAACAGATTAATTTTTTACATTTATCTTCGCGGACATTAAATTTTTAAAGAAGACTTGTATGGTTGTTCTACATAATTTGTTTGGTAAGTAATTATGGTTTGGTAGTTTGATAAAGAAACAAATAAAAATCAGGAATTACTATACTGTACATCGAGGAAACAAGTGACTGTAAAACTCTATGGCAACTCACACCCACATTTCACTATACAATATTCTATAACAATAGCTGGCAATTTACAATTACTGCACAAATCTAAAGTTGTTAATATAACAGTAATACAAACTTACGGACCTGAACCAATAGTTTCTTCTGAAGAGGTTTAGTAGAATTGATGTGCTCTGTAATTGAACTGGAGCCAGAGTATTCAAGTAGCGTCCCCCCAAATGCTACCAGCTTACGGAAAGGTGTTACAACCGAGCCACCATTAAGCAAATATTTCCCTGTTTCTAGATCAACCAGTGCTGTAAATAAAACGGACAGAAAGGCCTAAATCAGTACAAGGTATGGATACCAAATGTAAAAAAAAAAAAAATCATAAAACATCTTGGCATGTACTGCATAATTCAATTGATGCCTGTATATTAATAAAGGTTTCCCAATACATTAGAGCAGTTAGTTATTTTTATTTTACTTGGATTGGAGTTCTGAATTTGACATATCAAAATAATTATTACAGTGTTAGGTTCTTGTAATGCCAATTAATTAAAAGGAAAAATATTTCTGTAGTTGACAGATCTCAAATAGAAAATGTTACACAGCAGGAAGAGGAACACATACCAAGATAATTATCGTCAGTATTTTGATCACTATAGGATCTCTGGGTGATATCTATCATAGCAGCCCCTTCAGGTATGATGACAATATCTGTGTAGCCGTAGGGACGAGATTTCTCCACAGACCCTGCAGTCACCTGACATGTTGAGTTGTCCCCATTACACACACCACAGGTATCTGGCCCAGGTAAAGGTAAAATTATTAGCTCCACGTTAATTAGTAAGCAGATACAGTAGTCAAATAGACATATGCCAGGGCGCACATCAGGTTACACACGCACACCAGCTGCAATGAGATGTAGCTATGCTCAGGATTATTTACAAAATCTTATTAAATGGTCCTATAATGTACTAAAAGTAGTGGTAACTGTATATCGAAATGTCAAGAAGGGGGACATGGCAATCAAAAGGAAAGAAGGGCTAATTATATTCTGACAAGCAAGTAACTTTTATATTTGCTTCTATCAATTATTCAGTGTCATTTATTATTACAGTTTACATCATATTTTTAGTCCATGTAGAAAAAGGTGCATGTTATCATACCAGCCTTTGCTGTGGAGTTGAGGACATAATCACACCCAGCCTTGTGACATTTGCCATTGACGCATATGTCATAGGTGCCAGGTCCGCATGTTGTGCCATCCTCAACCTTATCTCGTAACTTGAAGTACGAGGTTCGAGTTTTATTATAAACTTGACAGAACAGCTGACAACTATCCTCTCGAGAAACTGATGAAGATGATGGATTAGTAAGAGAGTAATGTATAAAAAAAATAACTGAACTTAGCTTTAATCCAGTTTTATATATCATTATCTTACACTATTTGAGAAATCTGATTCTCTTTTGGCAAACACAGTATGAAAAAGAAAAAAAAGGAAAATGGAACTTACTCCCGGCATATTTTGGAATCCAAATGACATCTTCGGGAATATCAGAGAGGCCAAAATTCTTGTTGTTGTACACCTGGCATTGTTGCGTGCGGAAGTCTAAGGCTTCCGAGGGGCATGGCTTCATTATGCATGATTCATATCTCACCCGCTCACCTGTACAGTACCTTCCACCATAAGTAGGCTTGGGGTCATCACAGTGTCTTGTAGAACTCCGCACTCCTACACCACAGGTGCGGGAACAAGAGCTCCATCTGTTTAATGAGGGAACACAGGTAAATCATTTAAGCATCTTTAATAACTTTTTTAATGGAATATTCTGTACTGTATAGGTGTTTGAATATGATTGAAAGGAAAGCTTTCAGAACTCCATGTACTGAAGAAAGAAGGAGAAATAGGACATATAAGAGAAAAGAAAAAAGAGTAAATATATAGAAATAATAAAAAAAAATTATAAACAAAAAAATAAAGGTCCCCACACACATATTCACTTACTATACCCACAAATACAGAAACATTAAGCAACTAACCACGAGACAAACATTTGTAACAGACATAAACCAAAAACTGTTACTAAAACTCATTCGTACTTGTGCCTCTTGTCCACACACACACACAGGTAAGTTTGGAGTTAGTACTCTTTCTACATATAAACTTATGCCCTGCTTGTGGTTTCTAATGGCCTTTCCATGCCTACAAATGGCCATTAATGGTCACGCATAGAGGACAGTGATCATCCTTCTTGGGCTACTTTATTTATGCCATTTTTACACCCAATTATATATATATATATATATATATATATATATATATATATATATATAATTAAATATAAATTTTATCAATTTATAGCACAAGACATAACTAAATTTATTCTTCTAATTAAAAGTTTAGACACAAGACGATTTTCATCAAAAAACCTTTAGTGCATTTTACTCATAATAGATACTATATCTGTAATTGAAAATCAGAAAACCTCTAGAAAACCTATTATTGTATTGCATTCGTTGCCACCAATTTAATCTCGTGAAATTTTTTTTGTAAACAATAGTTTAGGCAATTACAAGACACTTTTATTCTATGCCAGGGAGTCTGGGAGTAGAGGCGCTACTTCAAGTTTATAAGGGATTCATTCGTCCTAACATGGAGTACTGTACTTCTCTCATATCTGGGGTGGCTCTTCTGTCCAACTGTTAGATAGGGTGGAATCAAAGGCATTTCGTCTTATTAACGCTCCTCCTTTAGTCGAAATCTCTCTTCCCTTTCTCTTCGCCTCAATGTTGCTTCACTCTCTCCTTTACAGGTACTTTAACGGGCAATGCTCAGTGGATTTGGCATCCTGAGGGCTCGTAACACTCGCCTTGCCCGCGGTGCCCACTGTTTCTGTGTGGATCTCAGTCACACTAGAATAACCCGTTGTAGTAGTACATCCTTCTTTCCTCACAGCCAAACTGTGGAATGCTCTGCCTTCTGTGTTTCCATATTCATACACTGTCTCACTTCAAAAGGCTGTTTTTCCATGATCTTCGTGGTGTAAATTAATATACTGTAGTCTTTTTCTGTTCTATTTTTAATTTATTTTTACTCTTATTTTTTCACTCTCCAGGCCCCGTTGTGGGTCGACGACCTGTGACCGGGTAGGCTATTCCTCGTAAAAAAAAGAAAAAAGATAGGCTTGGTTGATACTATCAACCAAGGACTAGATACAGTGAGGACACACCGCTGTAACGTCATAAACTTTAGCTCCGCCCCATTGAATGGGACCTTGGTTGACATTTGATTGTTTCCTTATTTTTAGAATACTCTTAAGGTTAAGCCTTTTTTCTGACCAGGTACAACAAAATGAATGCGTTATGTTCTCATAGTCCTCCCAAAAATACGTGAAACTGCAAACAAAAGCACAAAGAAAATAGCAAAATATTACAAGGAAACACCTGGGGGGTGCAGGTGTAGCGGACCAGAAATTACCCGGATCAGAAGTGTACGAAACGACAACTCACCATTGCTGAATTTGATGATGTATATCAACCTCAATATTAAGGGAAGTTGTGTTACACATAAATTAACACGATAATGCTTGGGTTTGTTAGGTCAGGTTGTATTAGGTTCTATGTTGTGACATCACCAACAGCGCATGCGCAGTTACCGTTTTGTATACTTCTAGTCTGGGTAACTTCTGGTTCGCTACACCGGGACCAAACGCGTGCACACACGGTTATCAGATGATGCGCGTTTACAAAAGTGACGTCACCGAGCTGTGCATTGTGGGTAAAACAAGTGCTCAGTGAACTATCCTTACTGTCTTTAATACTTGTCAGCAACCACATATTACAAATTAAGTTATCCTAACCAACCAAACCTAACTAACCTTACCTAACTTCCTAACCGGAGGGGGCGGTCCCCTCGGCATATAAAATATCTCGGTTGTAGCTCGTTTGCGAGGGAAATGTCATAGAAAAAAGTGTTAGAATTGTCTAAACTATTTTTTTTGCAAAGAAAAAAATCACAAGATTCGCTTGGTGGCAACATGCAATAATAGCTAATAATTTGTTTAGTACCTCCATTAGTTTTCTAATTAGCAACTCACGATATCTCGGTTATGGGTAAAATGTAAGAATAGCGTCAAAGAAAGTCGCCTTGTTTTTATCTGATTTTATTATTAAATAAAACAAAAAACTGCCATTTCTTGACAAGTTTAAAATTTTTCTATTAGATTTCTGATTTTCAACTCCCGATATCTGGTTTATGGGTCAAATGCACCAACAGTCAAAGAAGATAAAATCACAAAAAAACACCGAATTATGTCCTATACGAAAAATTAACCACTAATTTATTAATCTTAGATAAGTATGGGGATTTTATTTGGCATGCTAAATACTGGGGCTACTGAAAATGACATGCGGTACTGAAACTTTATCACCACTCTGCGTTAATAAGCAAATAGCAAACTACAGCAGTGCATAATCATTTACTGTTAGGCAGTTTTAATACACGCTGTAAATGTGGTAAAAAACAGGGAACACTTACTCTAACCAATCACCCCATTTACCATGCACCTTCTTCATGACTGTTTTATCCCTGGGCACGCACTTGCCCCGAAGGCACCAGCTATCTGGGTTACAGGTAGTGCCATCAGCCCAGGGCATGTGTTGTGTTCGGCAACCTTCCTTCTCATCCAAGGACGTGGTGCACCATAGCCGCTTACATGTAGGCTGAAATACCACATCCAAGAATATTATTGTTTAATAATACAGTATTTATATTACATTATAAACAACAAATACCATTAAATTAAGCCAGTGGATATTTTGCCTTGATCGGCTAAGTTCCTACTGACGCTATTTTACCGTGAATATGGTCTAATTGGCTAATCGTCCATTACCAGCGAACGGGAGAACTATATTCGACCGTGACTGGCTGTATTTGGCATTTATTTAGCCGTGAGTCGATCGTTGTTTAGCTGTAAACATACTTAACCACATATCTGTTGTGCATGGAAACTTCTCATTATAAAAGAGGCGACATTTACTAGAACCTAATAGAACCTGACCTAACCAACCAAGACACCTACTTAACCTTACCAAACTTTCAAGCCGGGGGGCGGACTTGCCGTCATATTAAACAGAAAGTACTTAGCCAATCAGAGCGCACTGATGGTAAAATAGCGATAGTAGGAACTTAGCCGGTCACGGCAAAATATCCAGTTAAAAAATGATATCAATAACAAAGAAATCTTACTACAGTATTTTAAGCCAAAAGATGTAATTTGATGATATTCCTAGTCAAAACGAAACTACTGTACCTTAACATTAATCCAATGCTTCTATTTGTGAGTTTATTCATATATATTGTTTAATTATTTGTAATATATACAGTATTTGTAAAAAAAATCACGTAAAAATTGCCATTTCATTTAACCTCAATGATTAAGGTAAAATAAGTAACGCGATAATGCATTCGTTAAGGAATTATCAGACTTGCTCATTTTCCCTCCAACCTCCGATCAGATTGCTTCGTCTCCGTAAACGTATTATCACACACGCACCTCGCATACCCTTCTCCAACCTCAAACATCAGTACTCTGATAGATGCACATACAGTCACAGACGAAATAGCCGAAAGGCGAAGTGGCTAGGAACAAAAAATACACCTACACAAAACATGCACTTTGTATTACAGTATTATTATTGGTATTATTTTATTATTTTTCTATCTTTTATACAATATGCTATGAATTATTATTATTATTATTATTATTATTATTATTATTATTAAATTTTCGCCCCCCCAGGCCCTAATGTGGGTCAAAGACCTGTGGCTTGGTGGGCTAATCCCTGGGAAAAAAAAAAGCAGGTGAAGTGAGTGTGTTCCAACTTCCAACCCAAGCAGTAATCAACAAGTTAAAAGCCTGCATAAGCAGCAGGGTGTTATATCCTGTTGGTAGCTGTTGAGTTTGAACCAGTGCTGTGCCTGTCACATACATGTGTGTGTATAATATATATTACTTAACATAATTCATTCGTGATCTAATATTTTAAAACCAAATTATTTAAACATAAGGAACAGAAAATTATAAAAGATATAAAAGTCAAATTAATGGAGGGAACATTCATATGACTAAATCTATTTTTATTAGACCAATGGCACTGTTAAACAAAAATGAATATGAAAAAGTTTACATAAGAACATATAATAAAAACAAAATCAACCCTAGACCCGGGCCAAACATCAAACTTAGCTGGAGTGATAGCCTCTTTACTATGTTTGGTTGATACTATGTTTGAACTTTGCCCTTCAACTGTAATGACCATTGACATATGTAACATTGTTATAATGACACATGGTGGTGAAGAATAGTGAAGACATGTTAACTGAATAAACAGTTTAGCCACCCTCCCAAATGGATAGATGATAAAGTTAAACCTTCTACCACAAGGCTTCTGTTTTCGGTGGGTTTATAATATAAAGGGCTAGTAAGTACTATTATAAATATAAAAATATATACGAATTTGACTGAAACACTCACCATGTAGGGACAGATGCGAGAGTTCAGCCCAAACACATACTGACACTGCTTGCTGGCATTAAAGAGTTCCCCAGCTAGAGTAATTTCTGTTGTCTCTTCTATCAATTTATTTGTCCATGGCTCATCCTCCAGACACCGGCCGTGGCCGACTCTGTAAGAGTGGAAACAGAAGATATATATATATATATATATATATATATATATATATATATATATATATATATATATATATATATATATATATATATATATATATATGAATTAAGGTATTCCATAGAAATGGAGAAGAATGAAGATAAACCCGGTTTCAAAAAACAAAATTTTTCAAATAATAATTTACTCTACAGTATATTCAGGCAACCAGATACTGTATTAAGTACAGTGTTCTGTACCCACACTGTCCCTAACGGGCAGTCATGCCTATTTAGACCCACTTTCACTTTTTCACTGACACTAGTTCCCCTCAGCCCATTGGCATTGGCCCGTTAGGTGTAGTGGGGATATTGCATAGCACAATAGACTATAGTATGTCATTTTCATTTTTAAACAGAAGTTTGTAATAAAAACAAAGTACTATGTCTTAGCCAGCTGTTCTGATGATAAGGAGCAGATTAGTGACTACTCGCTTCCCGGTCTGGACAAATAATCACTGCATGGACAAAAAATTAACAGATTTACCATATATGCTATTTAGGACAATTATTCTCATGCACAGCAAACCTGCACATATACACAGACACACATAGTCAGACATAATGTCACTCACTGCAGGAACTCAGTGAGGTAGTGTCTGGAGCAGTTGGACCACTCCCAGGGTAGTGTGTTATGGTCCAGCATACGACTCATCACGTTCATCCGCTGGTTTGACTCGTCGTCAGGTCCCTGTAATAAGCTGCACTTATCGTCATTGTCGTGCGGCATGTTCAGCCTATGGAGGAAGAGGAGGTACATAAATATCTCAAAATGCAAAATGAATATATATATTTATATTTATATATATATATATATATTTATATTTATATATATATATATATATATATATATATTTATATATATATATATATATATATATATATATATATATATATGAGAGAGATATTACTAGTAAAAAAAAAGATAGACTTTTTCTCAGCATCTCAGGATCTCAGGTACTGCAACTATACTGTATAAGGCATAATAAATTTTAAAGGCGAACTTTGCTTAATTAATGAAACACAGAAATAACACTGGACTTAGGAAAAACAGTACATGACTGCTATAAACTCCAGATACATTGGGATAACTTAAGGTATACAATACAACTATGTACAAGAATAACAACAGTTGTAACCTAATAGGGTACTAACAGGTGTCCAAGTTCGTGCGCGATGGTGAAGGCAGCGGAGAGGCCATTGTCCTGCACAATGGCACAGGAGGAGTGACGAGAGCACATCGTTCCCAGTTCAGCCAGACCAAGTGTGTCGCAGCTTTTTGTCCAGGGGTTACGGCAGATATTCTCCCTGGAGAAAGCCAAGATTTATAACCTATATTGTAGTTCATATTGCATTTTAGTCTATATGCTAGTCGTTATCAAACACTACTGTTATAAAGTACCTTAGTATGAAATGTGAAGCATCACATCTAATTAAACTTACTAATCTAACCAAACTTACTAAGCTAAACCTATCTATATTGACCTAACCAAATTTATTACTCTAACCAACCTTATTAACCTAACCGAACTTATTAACCTAATCAAGCTTACTAATCTAACCAAACTTATTAACCTAATCACTCTTATCAACCGAAGTACTGTAATTAATTAACAAAACATTTTACCTTAAAGTTCATGACCCTACCAGACTTCCTAACCTAACCAAACTTTTTTTTTTTTTAACGTGGAAACACCGACATCCATTGTAAGGTGTCTTGTGATCACTTGTTTGTATGGTAGTGGTGGTAGGTTGGTGGGTGGTGTGGTGAGTGATTGATTGATGGTAGTGTTGTGGTGGGTGTTGGTTGATTGGTGTTATGGTGATTTTTGTGGTGGGTGATGTGGTGGGTGGTGTGACGAGTGGTGGTTGATTGGTGGCGTTGTGGTGGATGATGTGTGTAGTGGTTGATTGGTGACTGATGCGGTGTGTAGTGGTTGATTGATGGCTGATACGATGCGTAGTGGTTGATTGGTGGCTGATGCGGTGTGGTGGTTGATTGATGGGTGGTGGTGGTGGTGGTTAGTAGGCTGGGTCGGTAACTGGTTGAGAAAATGACTCACCTGGTCAGTAGGATGGCAGTGTCGTATCGCCTGGGGTGGTTGGCGCTGCGTTTAAGACCCATTTGTTGCCACTTGCAGAACATCTTGAGCATCTCCTCAGCGGACTTGCCCGGCAACTCGGCACTGTTTTCGTGGTTTCTCTTGGAGACATAAAACTGGTGGTCCTGCTTCACCACCTCAACTACGGCGATGTCGATACGGTTGCCGATGCTCGCATCTCGGAATATTAATGCCACCTGGTGTGGATTAACATAAACTTAATATAATCTTAATGGTACAAAACCATGCATAACTTAAGTTAATGTGCAATATTTAAGATACACCAGAGTTGCAATTAACACTATCATTTGAGTGCATTAAAATATAGTTTTACCTGAAAAAGAATAATAATGTATCACTGCGTACAATAAAACCAGGTAAACGTTAACGCTCACACCAAGGCCGAAACCAGACATATTTTGATGCAAATTTTCTGAAGACACAAAATGCGACGCCGCGGTGGGTATTATGATTTCAACTCAACTAATACCTGTCTCTCTAAGGAAAGGGAAACTGTCTTCCTATAGTATAAAATTTGAAAGATTCCAATTCGATGTGATTCGAATATAGTGTGAGATATGTGTTGTTAACTTGGCTCACTCGTGCTGACAATTTGCGCCAGAATATTTCCGTTCCGGCCTCGGTGTGAGGGCGCTAAGGAGGCAACATGTATGCAGTACACTCCAGCAGACCATACACAAAGAATATGAACAAAAGAATTTTGAGGGACTTTTCTTCGTACAAAAGATATCGAAACCTTTCAGCAAATAAATATTCATAAAAAACATGAAATAAATATACCAACTTATAAACAAAGAAAGAACACCACAAATCCACCATCTCTCCAACAGCAAAATATAAGAACTCAACACTTCAGACGAGGAGACATTAGTAAGACAGGTAATCTGACCACCTTAAAGAGCGAGCCATAAGGAGCGATGCCTGCGATTATTACTCCAGTAGGAATAAAAAAAAAATACCCTTAATAGATTTATATCCATACGCTAGAGATTCAATATTCCTGGAATGAGATATGATATGAAAATGATTAAAACTCGACATTAACATCCAGAACAACAGCAATACAATAATGATACTATGATGACCAAAATATGCGACAGCAGACTGTTAATGGCCTGAAGAAACACGTGAACTCTTCACTTTCTACAGTATGAGCGTGTGTCAATCTGAGCTCTGAGGGTTTGCAGGATGGGGAGGAGTTTAAAGCCTATGAAAGGAGAAGCTATCGTCAACAACACAGAACATGTCTGGAAGTTCAGTTGCGAACTCAGCATCAGCAAGAAATATGTAGGAGCGGCGTGCTGACGGAGTATGACAAGAGCATCAGCGTGCGGGAGGTGGGGATAGGAGAGGTACTAGTGCTTGTCAGACGCTGTGTAAGGTGAGGCGCCCGCCACCCCAGCGACGTTTTGGGCCATACAGGGTCAACATACTACTGTGTGTGTGTGCAGGATATTACCATACTTGGGGATCGATCCTCTCATAATATGATAACAAATGACATTAACACTGGCAAGTACCCTTAGACGAAACGTGATAACACTGGCAAATACACAGAACAATAAAACAAATGTATCATAATTTCGTAATACACAAAAACAAAGGATGAATAACAAGAAGTAAACAAAGAAAAATATAAATAAGATTAGTAAAATTATTGAATAAACTGAGATAACTGTCCACAGATAATAATGATGTACTCTAGATAATGTAGACATATTCAATAACAAATGATGACGAGATGGAAAAATGTCTTATTATTTTTGTTACGTATTCAATAAACAGTAACGTTGAGTGTGGTGTGGGGGAGGTAGAGTGTGGTGGGGGAGGTAGTGTGTGGTGGGGGAGGTAGTGTGTGGTGGGGGAGGTAGTGTGTGGCGGGGGAGGTAGTGTGTGACGGGGGAGGTAGTGTGTGACGGGGGAGGTAGTGTGTGGCGGGGGAGGCAGTGTGTGGTGGGGGAGGTAGGGTGTGGTGGGGAAGGTAGGGTGTGGTGGGGAGGTAAAGTGTCTACTACCACCACCCTCCCACAACCTATGTTCACCACCACCACCACCCTCCCACCACCCCAATATTCATAATTTTCATCAAATACAGATGATGGTATTAAGACTCGGTGATCCGTACGTTATATGGGTTTCAGAACATACCCCATAACCGTACCTATAGAACATGCACTCACTGAGGATACGAATCTGTGTACTGTACATGTTGGGGACAAAAGTTCGCTCCCTGTGGTGAAACTGAGTCACGGGAATGAGTCTCCAAACTGACTTACACCTGACTGTTTCATCTCCCTTGGGGTCAACGCTGCTTCATTTTGGGCAGGAGCGAACTTTTGACCCTGACTGTACATGTTGGGGTGTACTCATCATGTTCATCAAAGTGTACACGTGTAAGTGTACTAGGGCCAGAAACTGACCACGGACATCAGGGTGTACTGGCTGATGTGCACTGACCACGGACATAAGGTTGCATTGGCTGAAGTGTACTTACCACGGACATGAGGGTGAGGACATACTGGTTGAAGTGCTTGCCGTGGTAACTTGCCAATTTGTTGTCCACGACGACCATCACCTCAATGGAGTAGCGGCGGGAGTACAGAAACCTCCGTCGTCGGTGTCTGGTAGGTCCCGACGCAGCACCTGAGGGAGAGGAAGACCAGAGAAGGCTGTGAGTATAACCCGTTCTTTGTCTGCCGGTTCTCTACATATACCTGTACAGTACTATGGTCGCTCTGTTCTGAAATACATAATAAAATGTTAAATATCTCGTTTACACTAAATTTGCACCAGAAATGCCATTGAAGAAAAGTGTCGTATACTTGTCAAAATTATTGATTGCAACTATAAAGTTACCGAACTTTTAGTTGCAACAAGTGAAATAATACCACAAATTTTTATCGCCTACATTTAAATAATAATATTTTGTCTAAAGTTTCAGACGGATCGAGAGTGTTAAGAAGCGTTTTTAAACCTATAAATTCTTTTAAAGGCCTATCAGTAGGTTTGCCCTTTTCCGTTTACAATCCCGAGAATCTGAAAAAAAGGGACCCTGCATCGCGGAGGAAGGAGGCTGCCTCAGACTGAGGATGCCTCCCACCTCCCCTCCCCGGACTTTAAGCATTAGAACACACAGTGCGGAAATTATCCATGATCACTACCCAGTACAGTTGGCCTATATATTCTACTTTGCCTGAAAATTTTTGTTTCGACAGACGAAGAAACACCATGAAATGAACTAAGGAATACAGTTACTCTCTTCTACAAGGTAAGGGGATTATAACTGAAGACACGTGTCATAAAGTCAACGCCACTAAACTCCCCACACACCAATCCTGGACGCCATATTTGTGTCGAAGCTTGAGTCAGTTGGATAACTCTCTAACATTACCAGTTGATAAAACAAACAAAAGACTTACGAATGCGTCTCAGAATGGCCAATTTATAGGAGAGGACAGAATTAGATATAGTATTTTGTGTTTATTGATATTTCAGATAAAAACAAGACGATTTCCTTCTATGACACTTTTACCTATAACCGAGATATAGTGAGTTGAAAATCGGAAAACTACTAGAAAAGGTATTAGTGCATTTGTTGCAATAATACCTTTTCTATCTCTTCACCCATGACTCACACACTTATTGTACTATATTACACAATGATTCACAAGACTAAATTCAGTTAGAGAGCCTCAGCGATTTCCACACCTTTTTTTTTCCTATTCCTTAAATGTCTTTATTTTTTGGGGGGTGGGGTGGGGGGGTGGGGGGGTGGGGTGGGTGGGGAGTTTTCTTTCTATTATCGGTACATTCCACATCTCCGCCTTCATTGTTATGATCTTCGTGCCATTTCCATCTAATATTTTTCTCTTTTAAACATACGAATTATCTCGCCCAGTCTGGTATATTAATTCATAAGTTTATCCAGGTCAAGTAAATTTGATTTGGTTTGCATTACATTAAGCGTACACAACACCATCACACGCAGCAGTCACATGATTCCTTCTATTATTCTTGTTTCCAGTTCTTGAAATCATAATTAATATTTCCCTAGGGGCAGGATACGAGCTATACTATTATCCAAACATGGTGCTCAATCTTTTTTTGCAAGAGGTCCAAACTTAATGTCAAGCAGTACTCGGGGCCACACACCTGTATGAATGGTGAGAAGTGAAGCAAACAAACTATATTTTAATGGTATGTGACATTAGGATCCAACAGAGAAGCTATAATATTATTAAAAATCAATGTTTATAGTTAGACGTACTGTATATAAACAAAAATGGTATTTCGGATGCAATGATGGTACGCATTTTGGCGCCTTGATTTATGGCTGGGGGGCTGTATAAAAATTGCTTGCGGACGGACGGCCCGCGGCCCGCTGGTTGGGCATCCCTGATCTAAACTGTGGTATGAGTGGGGAGGCTTGTGAAGGGCGAGTCCTGACCCTTCTAGTTCTCTCTTGTTTTCTCCTCTCCTCCACCCTTCACTGATAGCATCTCACTACTCAAGGCTCCTGCCGGTCTTCACGTCACCCTTCCCAACCATTTTAAGGGAACCTGCGAGAGGAACAAGGTATTGCGCTCAGTGACTGTTGCCTCGCTCCGCAACTGGCTTTAACTGAACATGATTTCAATAAAAACATGATTTTCGACGAAGAAAACCAAAACAATAATTTTTTAATTAGTATGTGCCGAAAAATACACACAACACCAAGTCAAGTATTCCTAGATATAACTTAAGGATATGATATGAAAATCAATATTTCTGCGGGACTTTGTTCCCTCTAATTGCTAATGACGAAGGGTCTAGAGGGGATGGGCGGGGCAAGTTCGTAAGTCGTGAGTGGGCGTGGGCGGATATATACCCACCTTTGTCGGTGGGCGGAGTCGTGGACCTCAAGACAAGATAGCACACTGACCTTTGTACCACCTTCAATAGTCTTCTCCTCCCCATCCATTGTCGAGTCTGATCAGATCCCAGTGAAGCTCTGTCTTCTTTTTTATTCATCTTCTTTTGTCTTCTAACGACGAGCAGTTTTATTATACAGTACAAGGCAACCTATTATTTAATGTTCAGTTTTCTTCCAAATGCAACGAGACGTCTGCCTACTGTAGATACACCTTATACTCACAGGCCTATGAAAAACTGAACGCTATTATTTTCACTGATGACAGACTATAAATATGCAGCAATATAATGTGACCATGACCAAGACACCTGCTGGGGAGTAGGTTAGTTAGCCTTGGTCACAAAAATAATGGTCCTTCTTGGTCACCTGTTGATCGTATCCATTGATCTCCTATTAAGAGGTCGTCTTTCAGGATGTCTTCCTGATATCCCTTCAGCCCGATCTTCTACTGATGTCTCCTCTTTCTTGGTCTCCAACTCGATGCTTCTCGTTTTTTTGTCTCCTACAAATGGTTCGTATTAATGGATTCATTTCCTGGTCTCCAACAGATGAAGCCGTTGTTCCTTGTTCTCCTGTTTGTCTCTTCCTCGGTCTCCTCCTCTTTATCTACCCTTTATAGTCCTTCTTCTTGATCTTCTATTAAAGATTTTTTCCTTCCTATTCTTTTACCCCCCCCCCCCCCCATCATGCACCGCATGAAACAAACATGAAATACTAAAAAGATAATGTCGCCCTGTCCCACCTCAAATCTTGGATACACACCGCACAACATGAGACTTGACGAAAAGTAGGACTTCAAACTCTGGGAAGTGAAACACCACAACAGACGGACCAGACGCAGTAGCTCTTGTGTCTATGGCGACTACACACAAGGCCGGATTGATAATAATGTTACGAACCCCTTTTCGCTGCTTACTCAGCTTCCATCACTGGTTATCAGACCAGGTCGTATATACCGAAGCAGTAGATATATCACAGGTGTCGTCGAATTACCACTGGCTGTCTCGCCAGTCTCTGGTAATTTCCAGACGATCGGTAACAGTGTACAGACAAGACAAACAGGCAGGTAGATTTCCACCAGGTCACAGAAACACACTTGTGCACTGTAGTCCTCTTTAATAAGCACTGATTCTTCAGATCACTGTTAACAGGGAAATGGCTTCACAGCTGGACTTCTTACTTCGAATATATACTGTAGTCGGCATTCTACCAGTTTACAATTCACCAGTCTTCTTACTTTGCTGTGCATTAATCACAACAATTCCACAATACTTGCACAACAATAATATTGTCTTCAGTTATTCTGCTAGGTTTATTCTTTCCACTGAAGAGAAGCGATCGACTGATTCCTCATGAAGATGATGAAATGGAGAGAAGAGAACCTTTTGCTCTGAAGATGGAAGACTGACTCCTATTGCATTGGAGTCATGAGTTATGAGGTGAAAGAAGATTATTAGGGATTGAAGAAAGGTGGTGAAACTGAAATACAGTAGGAGTAGAAAGAATCTGGGCTCAAACCAGATCGCTTCATCTTATCTGTTGTTTTTTCATCTTTGTTTTGCTCAGCTTGCTCGCTGGTGCTTAAGTATGCCTCTTCAGACGCCTCTCGAACATCCTAGCATCACCCAGAGACGCCTAGGAGATTCTAGAACGTTCTACCCTGATCGACTTACAATAATAGGTAAATCATAACAAAAATAATGCAATACATTCTAGAATATTCTTAAATAATTAATACATCAATATATACACGGAAATTTCACTAAATTGGCCAAAATAACTGCTGCATGGGGAAGAAAACAATCAAAACACCTAGTTTACAAAAATATGCCTCGGCATAATATATTACTACTACTACTACAACACTACTACTTTGCTGTCACTCGGAATCTAGCATGACGATCATCCAGCTGTGAGACAATGATGCGAGTTATTAATGATGTCAACAACAACAACAACTACTACTACTACTAACAATAATAATAATATAGATGGTCGTCACTGAAGATAATGATGGTTATACAAAGTAATATAAAATAAAACAATATTGGCAGCAATATCTATATCAGAGAGTATGCATATAGGCGAAAGGCCAATAAGGGTTAAAATACTATTCATCGTTTTTTCCTATTTTGATTTTTCTTTTTTTACTTTTGTTCTAGAGGGCAACGTCAACAGAATTGCCGGATAAGAATTCCTCAAGATGTTAGGTAATAGTTGCAACAAGTGGGAAATTTCCTCGTTAACCCAACTCACTGATTACGTCAATGGGAAACTTACTGTAAGTGCTTCATGAGCAAGTTACACAGTATTTCCCCGGAAAAAAGTTGCATCACTGCCCGTGTCACATACGACGTGAAGCAACACTTGAAAGACACTGTTTAACGGTGTTCTCTTGTTTATGGTTTAGTGTTACTCTTCACACACACGTTTCCCAGAGAGAGCACCGGGAACTGTTACACCCTGACCAAGTTTGTGCGTCATGATACAATGGTACTAGGATGATTTTCTTTGATCATGATAAACAAGTATCAAAAGAGCGGCATTTACCAAGAATTACACGAGAATCGGATATCCTAGAGGTAATGGAGAATGAGAGAACATTAATCACAATAAAAGAAAATGACCTGTTTAAGCGAACTATAGAAATTTGCAAAAAATACAATAAAATTTCAGTAACTTCCAGCGGGAAAAGGTCATGGAGGACGTTACAATGAGTAGCTTAATTCCTCGAAGCTTAGGTGAGAGAGGACGTTGGAAGAGCAAGAGGAGGCCCGTCACACCAGGGAATCCCTCAGTGTGACCTGAACCTCACTCACCCACACACACTACTGCAGCACTGCTTGAGGAAGTATCTCTGCAGAGGCTAGGATATGTATCGGTAGATCAACGTGGTGTGTGTTAGTCGGTGTGTTTGGTTAGCATGCTGTGGCGTAGGATATACAGTACCAGGAAATCTGATTCATATGTTTAAATCTAAAATAAATGTTTATATTCATTATTCCATTTATACGTTTAATTAAAAAAACCAAAAACATAAGTCATATGGAATATGGCAGAGGGGAAGAGGATGTAATTTTCTTTGTGTTTTACCCACCTTTGTTCACATATCAAAACCGGAACGGACGCAAAATTGTCCGAACGAGTATATCAAGTTAACAACACATATCTCGCACTATGTTCGAATCACATCTAATTCGAATCTTTCAAATTTTATCCTCGAGGGAAGACAGTTTCCCTCTCCACAGAAAGACAGTGAGTCGTGTAGCACCTATTAACTAAGCTGAGAAAATCATAATGCCAACCGCGCATATCGTCTATCTCCGGAAAATTTGCGTCAGATTTGTCCGTTCCGGAAAGACAGGCTTGCCGTGGGCTGTGTGTTGCCTTTGCTGTTACGTAGTATCGCGCTATAACAACTAACATCTTTAAGTCTGTATGCTAGGTTAGTAAATACACTCGTTATCAACAGAGGTGGTGTGCTGGCGGAGGACGGCGCCACAACACCCGCCACCTTGGGATTTGTCGCCAGGTCAAGTTAATAGTGATCGTAAGGTAGAGAATTTATAATAAAGTGATCAAAAGTTCTGAAACACATTCTCTTTCATAATAAATGGATGCAGGTACAGTCTCACCCAAAAGTTCGTTAACTCTCCCAGCCAGCTATTGCTGCACTGCTTGCGTCAGATGTTGACTATAAACCAGTAGACGATATTTCATAGAAAATTAAATTAAAAACACCACAATTTCAATGACTTTTGCTGTGGACACTGTCGTAGTTTGGGCAAGTGTGTTAAAATCAGGTTAGACCTAAGCTTTGTTAGAAGACTGCACCTATAAAACCCAAGAAACCTACTTAACCTTACATAACTTCCAAGCCAGGGGGAGGAGCCCTGGCATATCAAACAGAAAGAACTTACTGTGATATATGGGCCTAATAATCTACCAAACGAAGCAATTACCCAAGAAATAAATAAATGAATATCATATCTGAACTCCGATGAAAATATAGCAAGAAAAGATCCATCAAAACAAAATACGCTGCAACGGATATGTCATCAATATTAACCATATTATTGCTCTTGCATATACAGGGGTATATATATATATATATATATATATATATATATATATATATATATATATATATATATATATATATATATATATGCAAGAACAATAATTATAGCACTGAAACTACAAGCTAGCTAATGAATACTCTTAAGAAAGTTCACCATACGGTAGTCACTCAAACAACGCCAATATCAGTTCTCGGGACAAAAACAAAGCTTCAACCTTCAAAGCCTATATGCATACCCATTTACAAACCCCTTGCCTTAATGATTATTTGGATAAAGTTGTCTTACCTCCTTGATCTTAATTAAGAGTAATGTCAGGGCGTGACCCTGTGACTTGTCGCACCTACTAACCGTTGACACTCTCCTGACCCTCATGACAGTGCACATAACTCGGTGTCAGGTAATTATGCGCTCAGTTACTCGTGTTAGCTCCACCTGCCTCTCTCTTTCATCAACTCACACCGACAAAGATCACCTGAACACACAATGATCTTCATTCAGAGTGTTTTTGACGTCATCATTACCTTGAGCGGGACCACAAGAGTCTTACCTCACACTGCCCAAGTTTTAATGTTTAACTTTTATCACCGTAAGAAATATTCACATTCCTAAGCATATTTCCCAAGCATAATGAAATTTCAAACCATGAAACAACATTGAATACAAGATGAAGATAATGCTATTTACTTTTAGTGACTAGATGGAGCACGATTGATATATGTTTATGGTAAGTGTCACTACCTTACAAGAATCTGTGATTCTGTGGTGAAAGCATTATCAGGTAACGCCAGTGCGTCAGACATAACAATTACAAGAAAAAGTCCTCCTTTCATATGGACATAAACATGAGTGGTAAGATTTATCATAATCATCACAGACAAATCCAACAGCCTGGCTTTGTCGTCAGGACTTGTGGGTGCAGCCACAAGCTGTAGCCACAGTTCTTGCGACTGGTCGTCACAATGTTTACCAAGAATACAAGCACAGACGTATGAGGCGGAGGTGCGTCACAAGTTATCACAGCTGGTGTGCGACGGCCAACGGAGAGGCACAGAGGAGGGGAGGGAGGGCAGGTGGTAACATGCCAAAGGGAAAGAAGGGGTAAAAAGTAATGACAAGATATAAGTATGGAGGTGTAGATGGATAGAAGTTAAGGGGAATGGAAGGGAAAAATTGTAGAGGAGGAGGAGAGGAAGTGGGAGAAAGGAGAAAACAAATGTAGGAAAGCAGTATAGGTGTTACAGAAGTTTAGTGTTCAATTCGCATCTTGACGATCGTAAATCCTTTTATCAAGTGGCTGGCGCGATATTTAATACCACATTACAACTTCCCAGAAAATTAATGTTATCTATATGTATCCCTTAACTGGAGGAGAGATGAAACATACAAACTGTTTTCTCCTACCGTAGGCCAGAATAAAGAATATACCCATACGACCAGCATTACTATAACTGATATTGTCTTCGGTGTATGGTGCACCCAAACGTTAAGACTATAAATTCAGTGATAACATATGTGTACTAATTACAGTATCTAATGCATACATTGGCTCACAATATAAACTTAAAAAACAAAACAAAAACATGTATGTCTGAGAAAATCATGCAATTACTAGGTTACTGTTAATGAGAGAAACACCACATCAGATACATTGACTCCTGTGCAGGAAAAACTACAACCTTTCAAATACAGTACCTGATTTCACCTTACACTAGAGTAAGACCTTAAAAGAATTGCAAATACTGTTTAAATAATAATTAACACCCAGCAGAAGGCGGGAGCGTGCTCGTGGTGCATGACATCAGCTCTGCAGTTACTTTCCATAATGCAGGTTATCAGACGTGGCTCACCTTCGCCCAGTTGCCAAGGTCGCTCGCCGCCTACACTACCGCGTGTATGTGTGTGTGTGTGTGTGTGTGCTTTTATACGTTTATGTCTGTTTCTGCGTCCGTGTGCATTATAGGTTTTTATCTATTATTTTAAATTTGAGTATATACACTTTCATACTTTTGTGCGTGTTTATTTATGGGTTTTGCGAATATATATATATATATATATATATATATATATATATATATATATATATATATATATATATATATATATATATATATATAACTACAAATAACTATCGCACCAAAATAAACTCATTCAGCACGGTATCAAGTGCTGAGCAGGTATACTTTCCACACGCCCTCGAGTTATCAGCTGATCCAGAAAACATCGCGTCAAAATCGTGACACCTGGCGGAGCTCCCTGTATCAGACAAGCCTCAATCCTCCATTTTTTCATCCTCCCCTTTTTAGCCCTCCTGTGGAAAACGATCTTAAATATTGTTCCCGTGGTATGAGATTAATGATGAGAGAAGGTGATCATTTCCTACTCCACTTAGTTGAAGGGTCATAGACACTGTTGAGATCGTCGGGATACCTTTAATCAGACGCTTCTGTCACGCTATTTGAAAGTCGTCTTTTTATCCTCTCACATCTCGGCTTCACTCTTAGTTTTGGTTTGTTTCGGTCACATTTTTTCTCTCGTCTTGATTCTGTTTTATTCCCGTCAAATGGGTCTATGTTTCTCTCCTATCACCTACTTGTCCTAGCTATGCATGTCTTTATGTTTCTCTCTCTCTCTCTCTCTCTCTCTCCGTCATTGCACCTCAGACCTCTGACCAGAATCCTCCAGACAGGAAATATTTCGTCACAGTGTACAAAATTAATATCCCTTACACATATTTACCCGGGAAGAATGAGAAGCGCAAGATTGGTAAAAAGATTATATTATTCAGAGATGGATAATAAAAGATAGAAGGATAAGGTGAAATAAAACGGGGAGAGGGGGGGGGGGAGGGTGGACGTTCATGAAGCAGCGTTAAGCGTAAATGAGAGGAGAGCGTAACGTCAAGAGGTTCTGTCTAGACTAGAATATGAGTGTACTGCTGATGGGTGAGGTTACGTCGTGTGTGAGTCGCAAGGATAAACCAGATACATATTTAGGGTCTTGTTTTGGCAGGGACCACTGGGTTAAGTTAGGTTAGGGTATAGCTATATGAGTGAATGAATGATTACGAATGAAAAATGAATGTGTTTGGTCTTGCTTTCGCTCACCCTGCATCACAATTATCAGGAAAAACTCAAGTGAAAAAAGAAAGAAATCATCTGATATCCAGAGTGAAATTCCAATATCTAGGAAATTCTTTATGGCCTCAGGAGATGAAGGAAGCAGAGAAGAGAAAAAGAAAGAGGGGAAGGGAGGCCAGAATAAGGGAACAGGAGGAGGGGGAGGTGGAAATAGACGGAGGGAGGAAGTAGGATGGAGGAGGAGGAATTGGTTAAGGAAGATAAGGAAGGGGAGGAGGAGGCGCATATACATGGATGAAAGAAGAAGGAAGAACGGGAGGAAGCGGGGTGATGGAAGGGAGGAGGAGGAAGCAGGGTGTGGGAGGGGCGGGTCACTATGGTAGTGTTAAGTGAAGGTCGTGTCACTCACATCATTATTCACCCTCAGTTACACAATTCATCTTGGGAGGGAGATATTAATTCACGGAAGTATACACTCTTAAAACCCATCGCACAGAACTTATTACAGGCTGTATGAATGAGAATATTAAGCTAAATGGAATAATATTTGAAGGGTAATACAAAGAATTATGATAGGAATAAATAGACGATATTCTGAAAATACTCTATGCGTACGACAGGATAAGTGGATGGGATAACGTGTAACCAAGACTTGTAAATTTTGTTTGGTGGGATTTTTGTGGCTGCAGCATGACAGTGAAGAGCGGTGGGGGTAAGGGTCACACTTTTGCACACACTTGGTTTACCAAACTGAGCGGCGGCCAGACCAGCTGACTGGGAAGTAGCCGCCACACAAAAGCCCGTCAAAAATTTGAATAACAATGGGACGTCAAGGACTGAAACATGTCTTTAACTATCTAACATTTAAATACAAGTACACTTCATGTGTCGGTTCCATACGCCCGGAAAAATAGTCACTGTGATTAATGTTAACTTTGGTAGTGTACAATTTATGATTAAGCACTCGAAAAAAGTTCCTGAAGTGGAATCCCGGATTATTGTTATCGTTAGTCTGGTATAAAGCATTCCCTCTACCCCCTGCTTTCAGGGTATACAATATGTACACGGCTTATCATCATCTTCCAGGAATACATATTCAGACCTGGTAAATTTTAGTGAATTTATTATTTGTATTTCTTTAATTAAGATCGGTTTTACCTCTTTGGCCGCGGTAGGTTACCCTAAGCTGAATAAAATGATCTGACAGTAGCCAGAATAAAACGGTAAGTGCGGGAATTGCAGCGAAAGGGTTAATGTACAGTACCTTTATAAGATGATCTGGAGATATTCCTTGATAAACACATTATGTTAGTCGCGACTATAGCACATCTTTTTCCTTTCTTCAGTGTGTGATGTTTGATCTCTGAAACGCTAATAAACAGCACAAATTCTAAATCTGTCTACATCTGTGAGTGTAGTTGTTCAAGAGTGTGTGTACAGTATCATCTACAGTGCCCACAATATAAGAGGGTGGCAGAGAAAACTTCAATTTCACGACACTCTTGACCTCTGGCCCCTGTCAAGGTAAAAGATATGGACGAAACTCAATTAATTTTGTTGTGGTGTGTAGACTTGTCGCAAGTGTTTTATTTCTTGTCAAAATTTTATTGTTATTTTTTTAATTTAATGAGGTGGCAGAGAGAAAACCTGAATATTATAACTACGTGATCTTATCACAAAAGCGCGATACAGCACATCGTGTTAATTCGAGGCAAATCGGCCGCAACTTTGTCGAGATATTGTCCTTTAATGATGACCTTCACCCACCCCCCCCCCCCACCTTCCATGAACCAACACCACATCCCTCCCCTCCTCCGCCCAGAGCGTGTCGTGTCTAATGTCCCAGGTGAGTTACCTTAAGACAAGGACGATTAAAAGAGCAAGAAGTGTTGACCCAGAGGTAATGATGAATAATCTCAGCGCCAAAGATAGCATTTGACCCTCAAAAAATCTAATGGGTTCTCATATTGAAACATGCATAATAAGACTGTGGTCGACTATACACAGTGCACGATGTTTGACGTAGAAGGAAATACAGTAATAGTGCGAGATAGTAATAACCGCTGGGAAGAAAGAGAGAATCATGGCAAAAATATTGTCTTTCTCCCACCGGGAAGTAGAGTTATATAGCCTATTATCTTATAGTTTTTGAGATAAATGAAACAACAACAAGGCAAAGAATATGAATACGTGCAATGTCTAAAAAAATAAATACGCTAGAATCCATGTATTTTTTTAAGAAACTCTGACCCACACCCACTACTAGGTCATGGCAGCTAGTGGGGGGAGGGGGCAGAGGAGGCCGGAGCCCATACCCCTGGTGCTTTGCATTATCCACGCTCCAGGGCGACAATGGTGCCCCGCTGCGAGCATAACACTTCCTGGCCTAGGACTGTCAGCATGAATGAGAATGTGTGCTTGGTAGCCTCATTATGTACGCCTGCAGTTCGGTGGAGCCGTGGAGGGATGCTGTTGGACGTACAGCATGTATATTATGCTGAATGTTTGTGGGATTGTCTATAAGCCTAATTAATTTGTGACGTACAGGAGAAAGTTCTGGCATTGTTTTATGTGGTTATAAACTGAAGTATTATTTTGTAATCCGAACGCCCTCGGAGTCTCAGTACAGCTAGTGGTGAGTCGAGGGCTCGAGGCGAGGGTGGGTCGCTACGCCATATAAGGATGTGAGGGAGGGTTCTGGTGAGCGGTGAGGGAGGGCTCTGGTGAGCGGTGAGGGAGGGCTCTGGTGAGCGGTGAGGGAGGGCTCTGGTGAGCGGTGAGGGAGGGCTCTGGTGAGCGGTGAGGGAGGGCTCTGGTGGGCGGGAAAGATGGATCGTACTTTTGGTTACGCTAAATCATGGTGTATAGTGAGGGTAGGCTTTGGGGCGGCAAATCTATTAGTTCATGGGAAATCTAAGGAGTACAGTTGAATATGTTTATTCTTATCAAGAAAATGACAAAGGTTTTCTTATATTGTACTGTGCATGTACTTATTAATATCAAAAGTTAAGATGTACAGTAGACGAAGAAGGTTTTATTTTATTTTTATTATTATTATTATTATATTGTTATATTATATTTATTATTTTTTATATCATCATTATCATTATTATTATTATTATTTTCATTATTATTATTATTATTATTATATTTTCGCCCCCCAGGCCCTGATGTGGAACAGTGACCTGTGTCCTGGTGGGCTAATCCCACTTAAAAAAAAATAAATAGAGATATTAGACTGTAGCAACTCCATCTTAGAATTATTCTAACACCTTATGTGTTAATATATGAAAAGTCTAGAAGAAGAATGTTACAAGTCAACCTTAGAGGAAAATTACTTACCTAATTGACGCTCACAGATTACGAGGTTGATGGTGATACTTTTTACGGCAATAAATCACGAAACATTCGACCACTTTCTCTTTGTTTTAATATGATTGAGAAATATAAGATTCCGCATGAAGTATCGAACATGGCCTAGAAAAATGGCCTAAAATGCTTGAAGTTCACATATTCCTGTCAAGAATGGCAAATGTACAGTCGCCGAAAGAATACTCTCGACACGTCTGGGAGAACTACTGTACTGTACTCATACATTCAGATCGAGTAATAATGTTTCATTCTCCTATCCCGTGTTTTATATTTATATACATGATTTGTGACAATTGTGCATGTATATTTTGTCTGTTTTCTTAGACGTGACGAGAAAATTTTGTCGGCAACTGTACAATACATAAGGGCCTAGACTAGTGTTGAGCTGCGTTGTGCGACAGAGTACTTGTGTAGCACCTCAGATAATATGAACCATGACCATAAGAAGTTACGATATCTAATTATATAGAGAATATGACATAAATAAAGTATGGATAATGATGACACACATAAAACACTAATATACATGTATTCCTTTGTTCATCATAATGTTTGGCAACTATTACGTAAAAATCGATGTCCTAAGTCTTTACACAAATTATTGGGTACAGGTAATAAAAATGTCTCGGGATGATTACCTGATGATACTAAAGTGAACGAAACAGGAAAACAATATTTACCGATTATATTTTTTCTTCCATTTTATGAAAGTGTTGAATCATATAAATTTTTTGATGGTCAGTTTTCCAGTGTCGTTCATCGTGGATTAAACTGACGTGTTTTGCTAAATTCGTTTCTTTCTGAATTGTGGTTATTGTCGGCCATCTAATGTTCATCCATCTGTTGGGATATTTTTCATTTTCTAATACTCACGAACTAATGAAGAAGTATTAAAAAAGGTTGGACTAACGAAACATATACTGGACTTTTATAGAGTAAGGAATATACGTTGTGGCCATGTAACTGGAGATGAGATTATGGCAGATATATTAAATGGGCAACACGAAGGCTGAGACAGAGAGATGATTGCCATAAAAGGCGGTCATTGGAGAGGTACAAAATCTGGAAAGCTTGGTTAAGGCAGCCCGAAAACGTTTTGTGCTCGTCAACCCTCAGATCCGAGGATTGTTTGCTTCATGACTGATAATAATGTTAAAATTGCATTACCATTTATTTTCCAAATCTATATTCATTTTAAGAACAACGTGGGGGTTGTTCTTCAAAGGTTTAGTGCAGTGTAAGTAATTATCTGTCGAGAAAATGTGCACCAGATGTTAAGGAGGTGAAGGCGGGTCGACTGCTCGCAAGACTCCAGACTATAATATATTCCTAATGAAAATTTATCTTCCCATCTTTGGACAAGACAACGTAATCCCTTGCTGTAAGCTTTCTGAGCTAATCTCTTCCTTATTACGATTAAAGTTTATCCTAGTCGCAGTTGAAGGAAACTTGTGTTAATTCTAGAAAGATGTATCTTTTTGTGTCATAGCCAAGTATAACGCCTGTTACTTGTGTTTTCACATACCCAGTTAAGATGAAAATTAAATTGAAAAGCTTTGAGAATCTGTCTCAGTATCACAGGTTAAATGAGCCGCTTAAATTCATTCTTTCAATTTCATTAAGATGAAATAATGTTCGGGTCCTTAGAACCAAGAGTCAGACAGGAAACAATGGCAAACTCTTGGAACTCTGGATGAGTCATAGGCATAAGTCTTGTGGCGGGCAGGTATGCCCTGGAGCCCGTCCTGGGGAAACTTCAGTTGGAGGGTATTACCAGGGACCTGCCTCACCAGACGTCCTCGTACACACCACCTTGAACTTAAGAGTGAAAGTGTCCTGCCGTAAGCTTCACTTGAATCACACCCGCTTTCTCGCGCCGCAACGCAAACGTTACCCATCGCACGTGTATGCACCTCTACAATCACCTACCTTAATATACCTGTACGACCATAAACAACACACGTGAATTAGCACACGATTGGCAGGCATCATCAGGGAACATGAAACGTTTATCAACACGTCCACAATACATCGTACGGCAGGACAGTGGGAGTGGCCAAGCGGTTCATACAAGTGGCTACAGTAACAGGTTTTCTTTTTTCACATCTTCAAGAGACGCAAAGGACTTCTCTTCCCCGCATGCAGTATACTGACTGTAAATTCAATCCACTCATCAAGCTACCATAATAATTCCGAGTGGTGAGCATATTGCAATAGAAGAATAGAGTATAAACATTTGTGAGAGTAACTGATGTCCAATAAGTTGTCGTGTGTGTTCCCGGGTACAATAATTTGCCGTGGTCATATAAGGCGCTCAGTCAATCAGCATGACTGATCCTGGCTTACGATCATATCTCAGGTCAGAGTATAGGAAAAACATTGTTTATCCTGAAGCATATTAAACTACCAAGAGGTTCCCTGGTGAGAAACAAATTGTTCATGACTACCACCTCAGTAACACCACAATAATCATTTCCTTACAATAACAATGAAACAATTGTCAATATGGTCTTTGGATCTTGAATATCGTCAGGAACGTAACATTCCAATAAAGATTATAGTCTCGTGAAAATCAGTCTCGGTTTTGCAATTCAGGGGTAATATGAAGTAGAATATTTCGTTCGTGTTTTTGTTGATTTGACCAACATAGTACAGCTAATTGTTTCAGAGTGAAAGTTTAAAGTATGGCGTCCAAAATAAATAATTTTTTTGGCAAAGTTGAGCAGTGGGGGTCATGAAATTCCTAACAAGAAATAGTTCCACAGCAAAATAAATTCATTGACGCATAGTGGGAGTGTATGAGATAGGTGCCTCCTCATAAGTTACCATTAACAAGGTGGACCAAAGAGCTAAAGCATGGACGTGAGAGTCTTGAGGGTGGTTCTTGGTCAGGACGACGTTCAGATGCCACCAACGAGGTCACTGTACCCCGAGTCGAGCTTGAGTGCGACAGACCAGCGTATCATGGATGTGTTGTGACTAACATCCATGAACATAACATCTGCGAATGTCTAAGGTTTCTGTACGATGGGTTCCCCCTGTAACCTTAGAGTTCAGGATCGAACGCCAGAGGATGACCTCATGTCAAAGATGGAATTCCTATAATGGAGGCACCCAAATTCTCCAACATCAAGAGAAGTGTAAACGTCAACCTTCTGCTGGCAAAATCAACGAATTCGATTTTCTGAAATAACACAGGGATTCTGCTGATTAATTATTTACCGCACAAAACAACGATCATCAGAGGCTCTTATGCTGGGAGAAACTAGAGGAAATGCTGAGCAGAGGTGCGCTCCTGCCCTCTCCTGCCCCACGACAATGCGCTGGTACACAATTTTACACGAATTCTCTTCACTAATGTGGGTTCTAGTAACTCGCCTACCCTCTCTATGGCCAGATCTGGCCCCAAGTGACTGTTAACTGTTTCGCGACCCTTAGTTTAACTCGGAAGAATTATTTTAACGAGCGGCTGATAAGCTGATAAGTGTTGAAATAATAAATAAGAGACAGACACAGCGAGTTTAAAGGACAAGTGGAGTTAGAGCACTGAAATCAGGGGGAACAATATTCAAAACTAAATAAAGAGTTGTGGTTCAACCTTTTTATTATATAACCAGATTGCAAAACTTTTTGACCGACCCTAGTGATATCCCTGGCCACATACAGAACTACCATGAACGCAAATATATTCCTCGTTAGACAACAAACTTTAGTGTCTGCATACGCACGATAATTGCTGACGTCATTGTCGGAGGACTAAAAGCTGCAGCGATTATACTGGAGAAACATTAAGGTGGCATGACCGTTCTTCTACAAAGCACATAACAAACCAGTTCGTTTGCTGCTCATTGTCCTCGCTGAAATATTAATGGGAAGCGCCCATGCCCACTGATACTGGTCGGTGTGTGGGATGGTGGGTAGATGAAGTGGGAGGGTGTGTGACTTGTATGGGTGGGTAAGTCTCCCGCCGCCTACCCACCTGGAGACGGGGAAGGGGTCACAGTGGGTCACCTCAGTCACGCCCAGTGGTCGACCGCACCACACTGCTTATACTATGATTATACTGTACATCACATCATACATAAATACATACATATATACATGCATACGAGTATATACGCACGCACAGTTTCAGTGCCCAAATCAGTAAAACATACACAAAAATATAAAATAAGTGAAAGCAAGAATGCATCACGATAATAATAATAACAGCGTCAAAGTAACACATCACAACAGTAACATCATAACAGCAGCGCTTCAACAACAGCAGCATCACCCCCTGTGCATTCATAATAAGTGTAGTCATAAACATGTCTCCACCAGCTGATACTAACAGCGATTACTGGAACCAGCGGACTCGTGTGACACAATAACTCGTGCCTTAACATAGGAGGTTATGAATACACAATAATATAACTTCACATATTAAGACCCTCAGACCACAACTTCTGACTGCTGGTGTAACTTAAAAATAACTTGAGTACCTATAACTGTGGCGAGTTATAGTGTAAGCTTATAGTTATTCCTTGCTACATCAGAGTGTTTACTTGTGCACCGTGCCACAACTTTAGGGGATATAACCTCAGCAAGGAGACCCTGAAATGCTTCTAATTGCACCGAAGGATAACTAAAGCGCCTTTAACTGCACCGAAAAGTGACTGAAGCACTTCTAACTGCCTGTAATTGCTCGACAAGCTAACTAACCACCAAGAATTATCTGCAACCCTTACAGATAGTTTTCATAAGAGGGGTACTGTGTTCTCTGTGCCGTTGTTGTATCTTAAGACTTTACTGTGGCCTCTGGGTCATGGCTTCTGTTCCCGCACATCAGTGAACACCATGTTCTCTGTAGGGTTTTGCAGCTAATAACTACAATAGACCTAAAAAGAATCCTGTAAAATCCATCGTTAAACCTCCCAAAAGTCAAAGACACTGTTAAACGACGCTGAATTAAGAGGGCGTTAAGACAGTGAATACGTTTCATGGCGCCTTGCAATATAATGTTAGACAAATAGTTATTTATGGCATAAATAACCATAAATTTTATGCACTGTCTTCACCAACAAAATAATTCACAGGCAGATCAAAAGTTTATCCCTCATATTCCCCCCGAAACCAGAAAGAGAGGAAGGAGGCGAGACTAGGGTGAGGAGTAACAGGAGAGACATGGCGGCCTTGGTCACACTCCCTCGCTGGTGCCAGAGACGACCTGAAAGTCTTGTTTACGAGGAACAGGAGACCAACCACAGTCACCAGTAGCCAAAGAGGGGGGGGGGGGTATCGTGTAGCATATGAGTTAGTTTTAAAAGAAGTAATTCATGTTGCAGAAATTTGATCACTTCCTAATACGTCGTTGAAATTTCGTGTGACTTAAAAGCATTAACTTATTTACAATATGTTGATATATTTTTTATATTTAGTCTGCCCACCACTGCTAAAGCCATCAGGTGATAAGATCAGATGTGAATTGTATAGGATTAGGCAATAAAATAACAATTTCTCATCCACAAGAGGAAAAATTCGCTCGGCATTTTGACTTTGATAAACTTTCACTCTTAGTTCTTTGACAACTCTTACGCCAGAGAGGAAAATATGCTTCACAAAAAGACAAAAAGATATCAGCTCGTTGGTTAAGAAGTTTATGGTGGTGATTGGGAGATATATTTTCAGAGGGTGTTCTCCAGCACCATCCTCCCCCAACACCAACACTGCTATAATAAGGAACGCATATGAGTGAAAACATAACCACAAAGTCGAAAAAGAAAGTTTGGTTCAAATATTGTAACACACCGCAACACTCTACACTACAACGCACCCCAACACAACACAACACTTCACACAACTCCACACTCCACACTACAACGCACCACAACACCACACCACACATGATACAACAAAAACCACATTTCTGGTCACTACCACCACAATATAACGATAGGGTAACAAAAAACGTACCCAGAGAGGAGTCAACACAGCCTAATGTGAGACTGTACGTTTAAAAGGTCACAAATAATTTGGTGCGCCTTCTCATGAGATAAGTTTATGGTGAGGACTCCACTACATCAAGCTGGTCACCATATATGTTCGTGGTCACTGTCGCTGGCTTATTGTGCCCTCCGATCTGCCTTTGTCATGGTAATACTCCTCTGCATGACAATACAACCAATAAATGATACTGTAGACTCAGGTCCATCTGGCAAGAAGGCTGTTATAGCCAGCCACGAGCTAGGCAGCTGGGCCATGGGGCATATATTTTTACCTGACAGGGAACGACAGATGTGACGCCTACACATTATTTATGCCATAATACACATGTATTATATCTATCGATAAAGAAAGAGATGGAGATAGTGACGCTTTATATAACACACACTGTACACACTTCATATATATATATATATATATATATATATATATATATATATATATATATATATATATATATATATATATATATATTGAATTTCACGAGTTACACTCTGGTAGGAACAACATCGAACAAGCACGCATTTTCACAATTTATTTTTAAATACTTATGTCGTGATTAACTTCCGAGTACAATATCCAACACTAAATTCACATAATTGGCCAAATAAAGTGTGTAAACCAAAATAAGCAAATGAAATAGTTCTAGCAACAATTATCAGTTATCCTTTTCGATTAAATACTGTCGATAAATTTGTAGCACACGAGGCTGGGTGCGGGCAGTGAGGGGCCGGTCACATCCACTCACCGGGTAACTCTCATACCTCTGACAAGCTCAGATATTGTTGCTCGCTCTTGTCGTCGATTAAATGAAGAAGCCCAAATTACGAGAAGTATCTTGCAATAACTATAGTCGCCAGCTCTGGAAGCTATATGTTAAATATTCACCACGTATCGGACAGAGGCACGTACAAAAAACACGATCACTAATTCAAGCGATATCCATTTGTTTTTCATTTGCTATATGAGTTGTACTTCTCCTGTGTCATACAATTGATAATCAAAATTTTGAAGCGGAGGTTGAGTCAAATGATCAGTAAATGGACAATGATGGTACCGAGCGATGGTACGGCAGGCCTGACCCACCAGTCAGGAGTTGGTCAAAGCTTTACCTTCTTTAGGCACCAATTAGATAACTGACCTTCAGGTAATAGAATGGATGCATTAAACTTTGTATCGTTACCCGAGGTGTGGTAAAATTGGCTCCTCTCTCCCCCGGGGTCTCTTCCTCTCTTCCCCCGGGGTCTCTTCCTCTCTTCCCCCGGGGTCTCTTCCTCTCTTCCCCCGGGGTCTCTTCCTCTCTTCCCCCGGGGTCTCTTCCTCTCTTCCCCCGGGGTCTCTTCCTCTCTTCCCCCGGGGTCTCTTCCTCTCTTCCCCCCGGGGTCTCTTCCTCTCTTCCCCCCGGGGTCTCTTCCTCTCTCCCCCCGGGGTCTCTTCCTCTCTCCCCCGGGGTCTCTTCCTCTCTCCCCCGGGCCCCGGGGTCTCTTCCTCTCTCCCCCGGGGTCTCTTCCTCTCTCCCCCGGGGCCTCTTCCTCTCTTCCCCCGGGGCCTCTTCCTCTCCTCCCCCGGGGCCTCTTCCTCTCCTCCCCCGGGGTCTCTTCCTCTCTCCCCCGGGGTCTCTTCCTCTCTCCCCCGGGGCCTCTTCCTCTCTCCCCCGGGGCCTCTTCCTCTCTCCCCCGGGGTCTCTTCCTCTCTTCCCCCGGGGCCTCTTCCTCTCTTCCCCCGGGGCCTCTTCCTCTCTTCCCCCGGGGCCTCTTCCTCTCTTCCCCCGGGGCCTCTTCCTCTCTTCCCCCGGGGCCTCTTCCTCTCTTCCCCCGGGGCCTCTTCCTCTCTCCCCCGGGGTCTCTTCCTCTCTCCCCCGGGGTCTCTTGCTCTCTCCCCCGGGGTCTCTTGCTCTCTCCCCCGGGGTCTCTTGCTCTCTCCCCCGGGGTCTCTTGCTCTCTCCCCCGGGGTCTCTTGCTCTCTCCCCCGGGGTCTCCTCTCTACTCTTGCATCTTAACACCGACCAAACTTTCCAGATGAAGAGCTGATCAAGAGGAGTTACTTGGCGTTTTTAATGACACCAACTGAGGTTCCCTGAGCCTTTTGATGATACATGGAGCTACCTGTGTCACTTCCTAGACTGAGCATTGGTATAACTCGTGCGGGGTGCCGGGAGGACACAGGTAGGGGTGAGCGGTGTGGACGGGTGGTGCCCTCGACCCCTGCAGTGATACACGCAGCCTGCCACACGTAACTCAACACCGATAAACTACACACACCACAGAAATAAAATGCAACTAGAATGAAACGCCGTAATTTGCACGCTACTATAAATTCCCTAAGATACAGTCAGGGAAGAAACGTGCCATATATCCCACTATCAACAGCCATCTTCCATGACAAAAAAAACCAAAACATAACGTATACGATATGATACAATAAGTCAGATAAGCAACAAAGTTATTTTTATATGCTGGACAAGATTTAAAGTCAAAGTTGGAAATGTAAAATATTTTGTAAACACTAAATCTCGAGTAAAATTAATTCTCTTCACATTTTCCACCAGCCACAAATGAAGCAAAGGTTCAAGTCACGGTGGCTGCAGGAGAGAGATGACTGTCACTGATGTTGTGACAAGTGTAGAGTGGGCTTCTGTGTACCAGTTAATGCATACATGCACTCAGCAGCCTCCGCCAGACCACCACACTCTCTACCAGCTGCTTGTGGTACACCTAGACGGCAGCCAGGTACAAGAAGAAAGGGACTAATCAACTTAGTGACTAGCAGCGCCACATCAAGTTACATTTTGAGACGTGAGCAGTGTGGTGCTTTTGGTGTTACTGACACCCTGACGCGCGTTAATCGCCCCACTATTGTATTGCATCAGCAGGGTAGATGTACAGCACCGCTTGTACCATGACGGGTCTACCGGGAAGTGGTGGGCGGTGGTAGTGATGGTGGGCGGTGGTAGTGATGGTGGGTGGTGGTAGTGATGGTGGGCGGTGGTAGTGATGGTGGTCGGTGGTAGTGATGGTGGTCGGTGGTAGTGAAGGCGGGGGGTGGTAGTGATGGTGGGTCTTTGGTTGTGATGGTGAGGTAGTGGTGGTGTGGGATGGAGGAGATGAAATGAAGGTTATGGTGATGGTGGGTGGTGTTTTAAGCCGTGGTCTGACGTGAGAATTTGTGTAAGGCAAGAGCTGCGTCCTCCTGGTCGTGGGGTCAAGCAGTTAGCCAGGGTCAGGCAGGCTGGGATCAGCTGGGGTCAAGCGCATGGGTGTGTCTGCGCTAACTATCGCCATCTATCATTAAACACTACCAAATTCTCAAAATTTTTACAGTCGTGCGATTCATCTTTAACACTGGCTGACGTATTCATTTTACTGCACAAAAGAAACAAATGTTGTAACTTGGCCATGGGATTATCTCGGCTCTTTTTTCTGGCCAAGTTAAACACAGACAGTTGATGCCCTACACGGCAAGGACAGTTGGGCCAAGTTACCCTTGTAATCTGACAACTGCACTCAGCAAACACTTTTACTAGTACTGTACATGCGTGGCTCGCTAACTCACACACACACAGTCACCCGACCACACACATCAGAGTTCTATTTATCATAATTTATTGTAGACGGAATGGTGTTATACGCTTGAAGACCTTCGTTGTTGAAGCGCAGTAATAACATTTTAACAACAGCAACATATATTAATCATACACACAAAAAATTAAGCATTGAAAATTCCAACCACAAAGAGTAGTACAATAATCTTTACACCAACACACGACCGCTCGTCCGCAGAGCGGCGCGGGGCCCGTTATGACCACATACAGAAAACGTAACTTGCATTATGATCATTTATGTCATCAAAACGTACATAGTAAGTGACTGTTCACTCACGTCTGATATTTAAGATGTTTACATTTTCTGTTTTGAATTTGACGTCACCGCCTGCTTACAGTTACACTCACGTGACTACTTGCCATTTACGATAGGAGAAGTTACCTCAACGTCTCACCTTACTATATATGGGAGAGGAAGTCACGATGATATTAGTTCCTGTCATAAGAGAGGTGTCACGCTGACGTCACTACCTAACCATACACGGGAAGAGGTTACGCTGACGTAACTACCGGTTTTATATAACAGGAGAATCCACGCTGACGTCCTCTATAGTCTATACCATACACGGTAGAAGAGGTCGCTATAACGATACCGTCTGCCATATACAGGAGAGCCACCATGATGTCACTGACATATAGGAGAAGTCACTATGATGTCACAGTTTGGCACATGCAAGGGTCACTATAACGTCACTCACATACGAGAGAAGTCACTATGACGTGACTCACGTACGAGAGAAGTCAGTATGACGCACTCGCGTATGAGAGGAGTCACTATGACGTCACTCACGTGCGAGGAGTCAGTATGACGTCACTCTCCACCATACGAGTATACAGGGGGTGGGCCACACTGCCTCAGGACCTACTGGTCGGCTGTCCCGGTCCCGCCGATAAGGTACTTGGGAAGATGGATGGATAAGGAGGAGGTTAACTAAGTGGAGGGAGGATATACGGCTAGGTGGTCTGTTAGCAGGAGAGATAACCGAGTGCTTAGCTGTATGGATAGATCCTGGACAGCTAGCATATAGTCGACCTTCTAGTTGACTTAGTGATTGATTGTTCAACTGAGTGACTAACAGCTGTCAGGGTGACTGGTTGACTATTTAACTGGCTGCTTGCTTTTAGATGACCATTTGAGTTATCGCTATGCACATGACTTGGTGGGTTACTGCTTCCTGGACTGGCTGCTTAGCTTAGTGAGAGAGAGGTCACCTACAACATCACTCGTCACAGGAGGATCACAACATTGCAACCTTAGGACCTTGGTTGCTGAGGGAGCCCTGGCTGGTGATGCTACTGCTGTTCTTGCCGTTTCTTTGGTAAACTGCTTCTGCTGTTGCTATAATTTCTGTTGTTTTTTAAGATTATTGTCCACCGTGCTGGTAATGACTCAGCCGGCATTACTCTCCTGCTTCTCTGAATATTATTTCAAAGTCTATTACGTGAGCGAGTGGGAGTATAAAGATGTTGTGGGGGATAATCTCCAGATCTGCTCCCACGCTGGCTCCTGATTACTGTTCCTTATGGTCTTACAAACAGTAGTGGTTTTTGGACCGTTTACGTAAATGGAAACAGGATATCCTTCTAAATTGATAGTGCAAACTTACGTATAGCAGGATTTGATAATAGCCCCTGGCAAAACTGTCAAGAACAATGGAAGGATCCTAAACAGGCACTGGCCTTCTTCCCCGGCAAGGTTATCTCTAGTTTGGGTGGCCATTAGGTAAATTGGATGTGGTGGAGATCACGGTAATTCTAACTAGAATAATAGGGAAGTAATGGCAACGGCAGAGGTTGGTGTAAATAAGCCAGGTTGAGGGAGAGAAGGAGGAAGCAGGGAGGGGAGTTGTTCATCACGACTTATATTTAGCGTCGCATCACCACAGGCTCAAAAACATGTCCCAAAGATGTCACTTTATCCCCTGACGCTCCTATACCAAGGCCATCCTGCTAGCTCAGTATCACTGCAATTTTCGCCTATGACGTAAAATCGTAGATAAAACATCACTAACAGCTTTAGGGAACTGATTAAAGATGCCTATCTCGAGGATGTGCTCAAGACCTCCCCGTGGATGGTTATTAAACAAAAGTCGTGATTTAATATTTCAAGACTGGCTACAACATTGTTCTGGTAGATATATCATGAACACAACATCCACCTTACTTACAACTCGACTCATATAATCAAATAACAAATACAGGTAGTAGTAATAATTGTAAATATGAATGCTTCGATGTTTCAAACCAGAGTGACCTACAAGAGTCTTCTACCTATGATAAAAAGAATTTGCACAGGACGACGCCTGAGCATCACCTTCACTCTACTCACACCTCATTCAGAGTCACTTCACGGTGCTGTACCTGTAAAGAAAAAAAGGTGAATTGTAGTTAAGCAGTGTGGATTTCATGTGTCAAATCTGGATAAACATTATATAATTTATTATGAGGAAAATAGTGTACATGTATAACATTACACTATAGGATCACAAAGGCTGTAGGGTAAAGCATGTCATATACATTATAAATATCAAACATGACAATTCTTCGTTAAGGATAATATTTAAAATATCACTAAATTGAACTCTACAAATCTCATCCTGTAACAGGCAAAGCCTTCTGTTAAACAACTTACATACATGAAAAACTTCATCCTTGTTTCATTAAATAAATAAAAGGATCATATTACAGCTAGCTTTACATTAACCCAGATATTGTTGACGTTGCGGATGTCTTCGAGTTATAGGACAAAGATCGAGTTAGATTTATATTATCATTTACCAACAATGACAATGTTAAGGTGCCACTGGGAAAATCAAAACAAAATAACTTAAAAGCAGAAACAGGAGAAAAAAATGAAGAATGTTTGTCTCGCTCGATATCAGATTGGCCCTGACCACCACAACTATGTAGATTTCTCCACCAAAGACACGACCCACACGTAGTCCCCGCTGGCCAGGGGGGGGGGGGGGGGGGGGGGTGTTGGTGGTCGTGTTAATATGAACTAAACTAGACAAGGATTTACTGAAAAGCCAGATAAAAATGACCAGTAACATTGAACTTCGTGAATATAATCTTAAAAGTATATCTTATGTATTCTTGTTCACAAACACAAAAGCGAGAACAAAATATTGGTGGATGTTAAAACTTATCACATTTAATTAGGTGTTATCTTGATTTTTCTTCTATATTACACATTTATTTTTATTTTCCTTTCAATAACTTGTACATTTTCCAATAAATATAATTATTAATACAAACTATTAAAAAAACCGCGACATTTGTAGTAAATAAAGGATATATTAAAGTGACGCAGACACTGGGAGACTCTAATATAACCTTGACCCAAACACATATCCTGGGGAACACACTCAGCCTGCGCACGCCAACCACCACAACGGACTCTTTACAAAACATGAATGGGTCAGCTTTCACACTCCTGATTAAACTTTCACGAACACAGACACATATCTTGTCAATAGAAATGTGTCTAAGAGGGTAAGGGATGGGGGGGGGGGGTATCACTTCTCACTGCCACGCAGGGGAGTGAGAGAAGAAAGCAAGGAGAGGACAAGAGAAAGAAGAGCCAGCGAGAGCGTGTAAACAGACCACCAAGATGATAAAAAGATGGGAGAAAGCGTCAAAACAGGAATATTACATTGTTACTCATATTTCACCGACATTAGAGACTAGAGATATACAGTGTAAATACAGTGTTATTGTCAACCTCTTGTTAACTGGCTGAAAGATGAGATGACATCCACACGCTGTCAGGGTGAAATTTGAGATGCCGTTGTTTGACAATAATACGGCAAATATAAATACATTAATCATAAGAGGGGGTTGATTTGAGGAGAAAGAGAAGGTAACATTAGATTCAGGTTACCTTCACAACACCACCATTAACACGTACAAGAGAAAGGGTTAAAAATGTTTTTTTTTTCACTGACACTCCTGGGAAAGGGGGGGGGGGGGGTGAAAGGGACTTAGGACCTTCATATACCGAATTCCTCAAATTACCTAAACTCCAAAATTCATTTGAATCAATAATGGGGAAGGCAGTGTTCACAGGAGGGTGCGGGTGAGGGTAACGTATCAGAGATCATTTCTGGAGCTGCTAATACACTTCCCCGGATAAACCACACCTATGTACCTGTATATACAAGATTATTTCCTGGCATTGCTCCGGCAAATGGCGCCTACCGAATATAAGTTTAGCCCGAAGCCACACACAGTCAACTAAACCTAAAGTATCGTTTTGTTGGTGTAATGTGGTAGTCTATCACACTTTAACGAGCAACGCATATATCAATGTGGCTTAAATCAACGTACTGAGGCTATATTATGGAGTGTTTACTTGAGCTCACGCCAAGACGTACACAGGTAAGTGGACCACAGAGGTTCTAAGACCTAAACACTAGAGTCAACAAGTTAATGCTGTTGTCTCCGATATTAATTTAAGTTTTCAGTAACAATAAGCCAGTGTTTGGGCAGCAGCGATATTAGAGGTAGTGATGGTAGTGTTAGTTTCAGCGATGGTGTTAATGGCAGTGACGATGGTAGTGGTGGTGGCAGTGTTAGTGGCACTGGTTGTGATAGTGGTGGTGGTAAGGTGTTCGTATAGTTGTAGTGGTGGAAGCACTGCCACCAAAGGCTCTCTCCTGAACCTCCCTCTTCCCAGGTGGCGATCCCAGTTGATTTAATGCCAAATCCCACGTTTTATCTGTCCATTACTCACACCCCACTGGAGGTATGGCCGCCCCGGGGCTCCTGTCAAGGTCTGGTGTGTGTGTGTGTGTGTGACAGGGAACACGGAGACTTACATTCGCTGACACCCTTTCTTGTTCCTGGCGCTCGGATACCTGACACTCGTACATTCAGCACTCTCGGACACTTGGTAATCTCAGACAACAGCCATTCTAAGACTTCTGGTATGCTTAAACACTTGACACTCAGATACCTGACATTTTTTGTTACTTTTGAACATCAGGCACTCTCAGAAGCCTAACATTCTCGGACGCCTGGCACTGTTAGAAGCCTAGCAGAAGCAATCATCCGTAACGACGCTACGTGGGAGGTGGTGGGCAAGGTGGACAGGAGAAAGGGTGTGAGGGTACCTGTCAGGGGCGCCGCGTCGGTCACTCGGCCTGGCAAGACGACTGCTTACAACTTTAAGATACACACCCAATCTTGCCTCTTCTGAAATATTATAACCATACCCTGCAGATTTTATTTATATCATATAGAACCATAAAATCTGAGCTAGTGTGTGTGTGTGTGTGTTTTGTCCAACAGATTAACGTTAAGTTGCTGTTATCCCGCGGTTCCTGTTATCAGAGACAAACATGCTGACAATGGCCAGTGTAGTTCAACAGCCACAGCGGCATGAGGAATTAACAGCTCTTGGCAGTCTCAATAGCAAGCTTATGGAAGTTACGCCAGACGGACGTTCTCCAGCCAACCCCCGTTTTTACGATACGATCAAAAGAACTAGCTGGCCGTCACGGAGCTACCTGACACGTACCAAATTCTACACTTCATATTGACTTCTATGAACACAATCCTGATGAAGGTTGAAATACAAACAACATTTTCTTCTTGGTGATGCATAGATCAGCACCAGTGACAGACAGACAGACTCTCTCGTACTCTGTCAGTCTTACTTCCTGTTGCAGTTTTCATCTACGTTTTAACATAATGGATATTCTTCTCGCTCACCTTCTTACCTCCGCTTATATCGTAATGTCCTGGTCTAGTATGTCTGCTACTCCTATGTGTCTCTTTATCGTGACTTTCTCCTATTTTCCTGACGTCTGATCCATTATCTACTACACTATTTTTTTTCTTTCCTCCTCCTCTACTTGACGTATATGTCGCCCTCTCTTCACCCAAGGTGGCTCCATTTCTTCTCTACTTCCCTTTCTTCAATTTTAAACAATAGTTCCCAAATTCTAGGTGTGTCCTCCTTTACCCTTCTATCATCCTCACCAAGACTCTCTCCCCGGGAGATACGTCAACACCAGACTCCGTGCCTTCCACCCCTAAACACAAGTACTTAAATTTTCCTCGCATCACTTACCTCCCCCTGGAGCCCTTAGTTAATTTTCCCGTCATCACTCTAAACTCCACGACGAGGAAAAAATTCAACATTTATCAGTATCAAGTAGTTATTGATTGTATGAACACACACAAACCCTGACTAGCAAGCTATCAAAAAACACGAGTTTCTATAAGTGGCACCTTTTGGTTAGATGTAATGATACTGTACAAAACGGTACCACGAAAGACAACGATAGCCGTAATAAGAGTTTTTTTTTTTTGCTGTATGATCGTAACCAAACTAATAGAGAAAACATACTTTAATGACAGATAATTATCTGTGAAAAATGATCCTTTGGGCGGCGCAAGCACTGAAGAGATTTTGTATAAATAACACGTTGAAAAAAAAAACTGGCTTCAGTCAGGAGTTAATCAATTTTGCTGTTCACAGAGCAGCGCCGCCAATCCTGCCCCGTCACCCACTGCCCCGTCACCCCTCCTCGGTCCACACACAAACTAAAAGTTCACGCAATACACACGTAATTCAAAAGTTCATGTACACATGTGTGTGTTAGTTCCCTTAACACAAACACGCACACACAAACATACAAACACAATCACACAGACTCATATACAGTACATACACTACCAACATGTGTATATTGCACACATCGCACACATAAACATGCCATTCTCAGTTACCTCAATGACCGAAAAACACAGTGATAAATCTTTAAATGTAATATATAAAGATAAATATAAATTCATATAAAACACACACAGCAATTAATAAATGACCAGATAAATAAGGAACGTGTAGATAAATAACACAGCCACGAACCTTGTGACTCAAAGTATGCAGACGGGAGCTGACTTGATGACAGTTTATTAAGAATAAACCGGCAAGAGCCAAATAGCAGCTCGGCGCCCAGGACTGACACACCCTCACCTAATCTTAGCTGCTCACAAGTATCATTATTACTCAGGGTGGCGGGGCGCGTGAGTAAGGCTGTCAGTGCCGAATCTATCTATCTATCTATCCATGTCTATCCGCAACAAATCGCTAAGGAGATGAGTTATGGTGTTAGTACTTTATATGCATTACATTATTAGACTCCTTATGATAACCCAAGGAGCTGCCGTGTTTATAGAGGTCGTAAGGTTAGGTTAGGTGTTTATAGAGGTCATAAGGATCGACAAAGACAACACAGCTGTCAGATGGTACATCTCTCCACTACACTCATCATTATTATTATTGTTATTATTGTTGTTGTTATTATTATTGTTATTATTATTGGATCACCTGAAGAATTTCCAGCCTAGCTTATTTCACCAAAAGATTAACCTCCCTAAACATAACCTAACCTAACCAATCTTAAATAGAGAAATATATTACAATAACTACTAACCTAACCTAATGAGCAAGTTTTACTGAATATTTCGAAAATCTATTACTGTGAGTAAATTTAACCAGGTAAACAAGAAATCGAAGAAATAAAACAAAATCAAGCAATTAAGAAAGAATTAAATAAACAGAAAAATAAAGTAGTATATGCAATCAAGTAAGCAAGAAACAAGCAATAATTGAACAAGGAAGCAAGCAAGCAAGCAGGCTAGGCAGACATGCGGTGTGAGTCACTAGCAGCAGTGAGCAGCGGCAAGGTCGTCGTCACTGGCGTATATATTTTATAACCTGCCCAGGAAACTCCTTCACCACCACCAGCCTGCTCGGGCGTTCCGCATCACTTGTCTCCTCTCTTTCATTTTTCTCTTTGTATTTAATTTTCCTCTTTCTCTTTGCTTCTCTGTTTTTCTGTCTATTTTTCGTCATTCTCTTTACTTTTTTATTTCTCTATCTATTTTCTTCTTCCTTCTGTTCGTTCCTGTTTCTCTTTTTTTTTCCTCTTCTTCTCTTTGCCCATTTTTCTCTATTTTCTTTTATTTACTATATGTTACTTTTCGTGCTTCTTTTTCTCTTCGTTCGTTTACTTCTCTTTTTCTTTAGTTTGCACCGTTTTCCTTTCCCTCTCCTCCGTCTCTTCTTTCTATTTCGATTTCTTCTCCCCCCTACTTCATTCTTTCTTCTTTTTTATCTTTTCCTCCTCTTCTTGTTCCTTTGCCTTTCCTTACTGCTCTTTCTTCTTCTTCTTCTTCACCCTAGTTATCTTCGTCTCCTCCCGTTCATCTACTTCTTATAAACCCGTTATTACTAAATTTTATTTGCCATTTTTTCTCTTATCTATTCGTTATCTCTCTTCTCCACTTCATTTGTCTTCCTTCCTTTTATCCTTCCCCTCTTCCTCTTGTTTCTTGTCGTACCTTTTCTCCTCTTCCTCCTTCTGCCACCTCCTCCTTTTTCTTATCCTCCTCCTCCTCCATTTTTCTCTTCTCCCTCTTACCATCTCCACCTCCTGCCCTTTCTTCTCCTCCTTCTCCACCCTTTCTCCTCCTCCTCCTCCTCCTCCTCCTTCCTTCCTTCCTTCTTCTCCTCCTCCCCCTCCCTTCCTTTCTTCCTTCCTTCCTCCTCCTCCTCCTCCCTTTCTTCTTCTCCTCCTCCTCCTCCTCCACCTTTTCTTTTTCTCCTCCTCCTCCATTTTTACTCTGCCTCCCCCTGCCACCTCCACCTGCTGCTGAGTCACCGCTTGGCCTGCGCTGTCAGGGTAAAGTTCGCGGCCGTTAAACTGAAGAAAAAACAAACATTCCTCTTCCGTATGTCATGAAAAACTTGTATTAACTAATGGTGGGATATTATTATTATTATTATTATTATTATTATTATTATTATTATTATTCGATAAATCCATATTGAATACCCTTCTCCACTCCTTTCCTTTAAAATTCAACGGCGAATCTAAGGAGAAATCAGAATATTTTAAATCATTTTATTTATGTATTTTATGTATAGGCACCGATATACAGTACCGTATACTTTAACACAATTAAACAGTAGTGTTATTAATTAGAATTGAAAACTAAACAATCAGATTTCTCAATAGTCAGAAGCCAATTATGTTTGCTGAGTTGAAGTTTCTTCTTAGTTGGGCGAAAAATAAAATGATTTCGTTCAACAGATTAATAAGAAATTAAATTCATCTGAGTAAATTAACTTTAGCTGGAGTAAACTGAGTTATTGTTCAGAAACGTTCAGATTCATTAAGATTAGAGTGCGTCATGAATCATAAAGTCATATAATAATAAAAAAAAAGGCTAAAAAAGTAAGAAAATTTTTAAGTTCAGTGAAGCAAAGGAATTTCAAAACCAATAAAGGAAAGAATGTGTATTTATGTTTTCATTAGGAGAACAAAAACAAAAACCACTGATAAGCTTATAAAACTTACAAGGAAAACAGCCAGACATTAATGTTTAGTAAAGGAGAACAAACACCTTAGATCACAGAAAAGTACAATCGGAAAACTTTCAAGAGATAATGTGTGTAGTTGGTGACGGTCAGTTAGGTAAAAATCACGTCAAAGATAAACAAAATCCGAGAAGCTCCAAGAAGCAATATATATAGCACCAGTTTGTGATTCAGTTAAGTAAACAAACAAGGCTGAGATAGAGTAGATTTTACATGTTATCTCACCCTGTCTAGAATGATCGACTCCAGGCTCGTGTGGCTGATGGTGTGGGGTGACTCGTGTATGCTATCTAAATAATGACCAACAAGAGAAGTGTGGAGGTCAGGGGAAGGCGTCATCATGCTCTCTCGCGGGTGTAAGGCACAAGCCCACCTTGGCCCACCACGACACCCATAACAGCCGAGAAAATATAATAGGCGCCTCACTTCCGGAGTTCTAAATGACGTGCTCGACAACCTGTAATACTCGCTAACTGTTGACGTACAGTACACATCAGAGGTAAAATCACAGTGGCTGTTATTTGCTCACATCCCGGTAATCTATTCATAAACTCGTTACATGCACGCACTCTAATAACACAAACATGTACTAGTGACATGCACATGCACTGGTGATGTAACTCTTAAGCAAAGTGAGAAGAACCTAATGGGCTGGTGGTGACGTCAGGCACTATTTAGGGGGACACAGAAGAACGGTTCTCCTACAGCTTAATCACTGGAGGCTGTCCCAAATGTCAAGGGTGGAGGGCCAAGGTGGCGGCGCGGGGGAGGGAGGAGGAGAGGAAACTGGGTGGAGGAGAGGAGGGGAGGTCAGGTGGTTCTGTCCCCAGCACCACCAGGCCTTGTCATAAACTGACACCACCACCACCAGGCCTTGTCATGCATGTGACACCAACATTGTAATGAATGGTCTCTCTCTCTCTGTGTGTGTATATATATATATATATATATATATATATATATATATATATATATATATATATATATATATATATATATATATATATATTATTTGTCATTTATTTCTCTTTCTTCCTTATCTCTACTCTTACCTTCGTTATACTTTTATCTTATTCCTTTCTTTACATTAATATCATTTACTAACGTGTACTCTACTGATTTCTTTAGTAACAGTAAAAATGTTCTTCAAGCTCGCCGGTAAAAAAAATAGCAAACCACAAAACTATACTTCACTGACATAAGTAAAGAGATGGTACAGCACACTGAATACTAACCCCTGGTATACAAGGAGTTAGTGTGGCTGACACTGCGCTCGACTACCTTATTTCTTCAAATGTAAAGTTAGGTACAATTGCGGAAATGTGTTCCTACGCCTCCTGTGGTAACCCGTGTTTATGAATGAATGGGTATTGGTCGTGTAACGACGGACGTAATTGGTGGATAGGTTTGCTATAGGTCACACAGGTTGGTCGTTTGGAGACACGGGTTACCACAGGGGATGAAGGAACACATTTCCGCAACTGTACCACAGTACCAGTTCACAGCTGGATGGACTGAGCGCAAAAAAAGCCTCCCTCAGGATAGGATGTAAACTCTGTGTCCACTCAGCTGCCGCACCGCATTTATACTAAGTACTTAAACAATTTAGCAACAACAAATTTTAATTTTATCAAGAAAGGAGCGAAATGAAATAAACTGCAAACAACAAAGTGTCACCCCGGCCACTATGTAACTCTCACACCCACACATAAACAAACAAGTGACTCATTCTGATAAGCCCGAGGCGCCACGTTGAGTTAAGACCCGAGGTCAACTGTGGCTTACATCAGCTGACCTGCTCCTCCACCCTCCCCTGCCACCTCCACCCAACCCAAGCCTACCTCCTGCCACCTCCATCCACTAAGTCTTCCTCCTGCTACCCCCACTTATCCTTCCCGTCACCTCCGCCCATTCCTCCACTGCCACATCCATCCACCACCAACCATCCCCCATCTATTCGCACACTCCTCCACCCACTCCAGACCCCGCCCATCATCACCATCCACCCACTCGCACCATCCCAACTCCCTCCCTACACTCTCCTTAGTCAAGCCTCCCTCCCCTCACCCCTTCCCTTCTGGTCACTTTACGTAAACTTTACTTCCGCCCGGATCTCTCCCCACGGTCACCGACGCTCACCTGTGTACCATCTTCAAGTTTCCTTTGATAAATTACAATCAGAAGTTGAATAAATCATAAATAAACAATGAGTAGTTATAGAAAACGAATAATCAACTGCTGAGATAAAAAAAAAAACTGTTGAGGAATATTAATAATCTGTTGCGATAAAAATGATTGATAATTAATTAGCGTCTGAGAAAAAACGCAGCGAGGATGAGCTATACTACTGACTTTTATAGCTTCATATTGTCTCTCTCTCTCCCCACACACACCAGCAACTCCTCATGGGCAATAATAAAACAGACAGGAGAACTGGTGTAATAAACAAGTTCCACAGGCAAATAGTGTCTGATTCCGAGCCGAATATTCACATTAATTTTATTCATTAATTATCTTCTTGTTTATTTGGTCAACATTTAACTAGTGGTAAGACTATATTTAGACGGAGGAACCTCAACGCGTCACAAGTGGGAGGAGTGGGACGAGGGGGAGGAGAGGGACGAGGGGGAGGAGAAAGTGAGGTACACCTAGCATATAATGACTCTTTTGGCACTAAGTGAAGGAGAGGGACGAGGGGGAGGAGAGGGACGAGGGGGAGGAGAGGGACGAGGGGGAGGAGAGGGACGAGGGGGAGGAGAGGGGCGAGGGGGAGGAGAGGGGCGAGGGGGAGGAGAGGGGCGAGGGGGAGGAGAGGGGCGAGGGGGAGGAGAGGGGCGAGGGGGAGGAGAGGGGCGAGGGGGAGGAGAGGGACGAGGGGGAGGGGAAGGATGTGGGGATTGGTTGGGGTGATCTACTTGGCACCTCCTGGAACTCACTTTGTGCCAAGAGTATATTAAAGGATTGTAAAGGCACAACAATATAGATTATTACAAATTCACGTAAAATTATGACTACTATAAGGTGATACACCAGTTCCCCTGCAGTGTGACTTCTGACAACTATTGCAATATACTTTTTGCTTTACACCAAAAATAGCTGGTAATAAATATATTTGAAAAATAAAACAAAAATTAAAACCTTATCGATGAAACAACACAGAGTACCTATGCACTGTCATATTGGTATGTTTTATTCTATAAAAATGTATTAACCCATAAATAAGCTGTTCGTGCGCAACACCCTGACACGCATAATAAGCTCGATGTAAAATTAATGTATAAAATTAGCACGGCAGTCACAATATAATTAATATCTGATTTTATTCAATCAAATAATATATTAAGTGCGTCATGAATGTGGGTGGTGCAGGAGGCGTAAATCAGGAGCTCGGGAGTGTTTGTGGGGGGTGAGCGAGGCATCGTGCCGGACGGCTGATCTCAAGCATCAGTGTCCTCTGTGACGTGACCACTCGTCACCCAGTCGTGTTCACCACAACTCGTCTTACCCCCCTCTAGCTCATCCTTAACACCCTCAGGTAAAATTTTTACTAGTAATTGCACAGTAATCTTTCCCTCAAATTCCCTGCAGCACAAACTAGCGACGGGACAACTTAAGCACAGGACCAGGAAAATTAACTTGTATTCGTACATACCTTCGCTTAGCCATTTATATACCGCTGACAAGGACTGCGTGCAGGATTTATGTGTTTTAGAGATGAATCCTACGTGCCCCTTTACACGTTGACCCGACGGTATAAACTTTCTCTTGCATGACGAAACAAACAATTATAGGTGGAAACATTCGCTCACTTGTGCTTCCTGATGGAAACCAAAAGTTATCTGCAGAAACAATAGTTGTTTACTCAACCTTGGATTGTCAGGACCAGAGCTGATAACACAAATGAAAACTGCTTCAAAAACTATTAGCCTCAACTGCAAAACCCCAAGGAACGGACACCGAAAACAGTTGTGGATAACTGTTCATGCTCTCTGCAGAAGAGTGAACAGACTAAAGCCATATCCGCTTCAGGCGATTTTTTAACTGACGGCGGGAGAGGACCTCTGAGTTATCGTGATTAAAAACATCCCCAGTAATGTAAAACACAAGCATCGCTACACCCGAGTAATTGAAAATTATGTTAGAGTTGTGATGGTGCTAGTTAGTGTGGGCGGCATACGGTGTGGGCGGCATGCGGCGTGGGCGGGATGAACTGCGGGCTGGGGCGCCGCCCTCACCTGGGCGAGGAGGGTCACCGCAAGCTCACGAAGGTTGGCTCCCACGGAAACACTTCACCACCGGCTAACTGGCCATCACCTAAGGTCAAGGATCGTCTAATACCATAATATATGTTTTTGTGGTTGGTTTGTGGCCAGTCATGTGGAGGCAATCTGCCCCCTCACCTGTCCTTACCGCAGATGAGCCTCAGTTGAACCTCACTAGCTCTGGAGGGCGCTCATCCACACTGCGCACGACGGCCACAACTAGTGACGGTCAGCAAATGTGGATATTTAGGATTATATACATTAAAGGAAATTTCATCTTTCGTTCAACCAATTTTCCAGCGGGAAGAGTTGCTGGGTGGTGTTGACAGCTCCTGGAGGAACTGGCAGGGTTGTGGCTGGTGAGTCACTCCATATACGTGCAGCTTGTGTTGGACCTGTAACCTTTATCTTAACTCTTCACGAACCAAAAAAAGCTTTCCAGAATATATATAAATGAAACTCTAGCCTGAGGATCATGCGGGGACCATTTTAATAATTTCATTCTAAGCTTAAGCTCTCTAAAAAAAATATCCGACTAACATTAAGGTCTCGTTGAAAAAAGCCACCCCCAAAAAACAAAAACGAGGAATATTATTTAAGAAGAGACTCAACAAACTAATGAGCCGACAACAACATTTCATTAGGAGCAGTTTGGTGGCATGAAGTACCTAGTGGGGCCAGCATGACGAGCGGGTAATGAACCTTCAAGTCGACGCAACAAGACTCACTCCACTCTCACACCGCCTAGCACACACGCACACTACCTTCACTTACATCACATTCGTCAGGGCCGTAGCGAGCGCTGAGTATTTATTTCTTCAGACTTTCAACTTGAGTAATTAGTTCCAAAGTTATTATGGCTGAAAAATTTGTTTGCAAGATGTTTTATTGAGATTTTCGGTCATTAGGAATATAGCTGCCAGAACAACTCATTCAGGCAGATTTTAGGATAGGCAATTCGTTGTTAAAGTTTCAGTTGTCTTAGTTAACCCTGATTGGTAATTAGTAATATCACTTTAATTTGTTTGGAGCTCAATTTCGATGATTTCACGATAGATAATCAGCATCGATAACCTGGCCATTGTTAAGGGATTTAATGACCTTAACATAATTAACATTTTATAGGACTCGTAACACTAGCTATTAGCGCCAGGTGATCTTATACATCCGGTCGTTATGTATAATATAAGAAAGGAAGAGAGAAAGATAAAGTAAACGAAAAAATAATCAAATTATAGATAATATATATAACAGGTTGTGGGTTCACTCTTGGGTGATCACTTCCTTCGTTTATTGTTAATTATAAGACTAAAGTATCGTGTGGATGGTCAGTAAACAGCGACCACTATGACGAGGCGAAGTACAACAGTGTGTAACATCACAATCATAACGTACCCACACTTGGCCTTCCGTGTTATCAGTTATCATCGTCAACTCTAAGGTGTTTATTATGTTTCACAATTAGACAAGAGTTATGGAAGGTAAACAAGATTTTGTGGTGGTGCTAAAATACTACTATCATTACGGTAATACTACTACTCGATGATGAAAATAATAATAATAATAATAATAATATCTAAACTTGCTGGGGAACGAGGGACACCTTACATTCGCCTGGTAGAAAACAATTGCGGTGAGGACACTGAGCCGTTAACTGGAGAGCAAAGAGCGGCTGTCCAGACAGGTTCCTCAGCCCTCAGACCCACTCATGCATCGATGAAGAACGAGACCCGTGGGGAGTGTTGGGTCGGCGAGCACCTAAGGGGAGCTCATATAGGTATGTTGTGTAGGTGGAGTGGGATGTAGGTGGGTGGTGGAGTGGGGTGTAGGTGGGGTGGGGTGTGGGTGGGTGGTGGAGTGGGGTGTGGGTGGGTGGTGGAGTGAGATGTGGGTGGGTGGTGGAGTGGGGTGTGGGTGGGTGGTGGAGTGGGGTGTAGGTGGGTGGTGGAGTGAGATGTGGGTGGGTGGTGGAGTGGGATGTGGGTGGGTGGTGGAGTGGGGTGTGGGTGGGTGGTGGAGTGGGGTGTGGGTGGGTGGTGGAGTGGGGTGTGGGTGGGTGGTGGAGTGGGATGTGGGTGGGTGGTGGAGTGGGATGTGGGTGGGTGGTGGAGTGGGATGTGGGTGGGTGGTGGAGTGGGATGTGGGTGGGTGGTGGAGTGGGATGTGGGTGGGTGGTGGAGTGGGATGTGGGTGGGTGGTGGAGTGGGGTGTAGGTGGGTGGTGGAGTGGGATGTGGGTGGGTGGTGGAGTGGGATGTGGGTGGGTGGTGGAGTGGGGTGTGGGTGGGTGGTGGATTGGGTGGGTGGGTGGTGGATTGGGGTGTGGGTGGGTGGTGGATTGGGGTGTGGGTGGGTGGTGGAGTGAGGTGTGGGTGGGTGGTGGAGTGAGGTGTGGGTGGGTGGTGGAGTGGGGTTTAGGTGGGTGGTGGAGTGGGGTTTAGGTGGGTGGTGGAGTGGGATGTGGGTGGGTGGTGGAGTGGGATGTGGGTGGGTGGTGGAGTGGGATGTGGGTGGGTGGTGGAGTGGGATGTGGGTGGGTGGTGGAGTGGGGTGTAGGTGGGTGGTGGAGTGGGGTGTAGGTGGGTGGTGGAGTGGGGTGTAGGTGGGTGGTGGAGTGGGATGTGGGTGGGTGGTGGAGTGGGGTGTAGGTGGGTGGTGTTGAGAGGTGTAGGTGGAACGGAGTGTTGGTGGGTGGTGGAGCGGGGTGGTGTAAATGATAGAATGAGGTTGTATACAGTATTTGGGTAGAGGAGCAAGGTTGTGTAGGTGGGAGGTGGTGGAAAATATATTGTTCAAGCGAGAGAGAGAGAGAGAGAGAGAGAGAGAGAGAGAGAGAGAGAGAGAGAGAGACCATCTTAACACCATCAATACAGTCAACACAGAAACCAAATGGTCGATAAAATTATCCGTTTTCTTTGAGGTCGTAGAAACTGGAATACCTTTATGAAATATTAAATGCTGTTAAGGATAATTTCGAAAGAGAATAATGCAGTTGAAATTATACTGCAATTAGACAAATTAATGCAAACGGAGAAGAAAAACAACAACAACAACCTCTTAAAATTTAAATGTCAACCATTATCGACTACTACTCACAACCACTCGGTGAACTTAAGCCAAGTTAATAAGAAAATTCAAAAGTGGACAAATTACCATTAAACCAGAGAAGTTCAACCTGTTTGTTTTCATTATGGTGTTAGGCGGACAGTGCACCCTAGTGAGTCACCTCTCCCATCAGACCAGCTCCTGAGGTGTGCTAAGAGGGATCCAGCACAGGTCATTACACCATTACTGTAAGTCAGGTTGTGTTGCCATGTCCACCACCTCACTGGCAGGTTCACCTTGCCTGGAGCACCTACCTCTGATCCTTTCATTGACCCTAACCTATCGGGAACTAAACATATTTCTAAATTTTGTTGTCTGATTGTCAGAATCTAAAAATATTCTCGGAACATTGTCACCCTGCAGGAACTAAGATAATTTTCCTAAAGGGACAGTATAAGTCGTCTGATTTGTCTTCTTTTAACACTGACTGGGAGTACGTGAGACGTTTTCTAACAATGTTACTTCATGTAAACATATTTATCTCGCACTCAACAGCAAATTTGGTAAAAAGGAGTGATGTAAATGTATATATATTTTGCAATGTATAAACTGGCACAGTATAAATAATTCTCATTAATTCATATAATCGATGACTTCTATTACATAAAATCTCCAAACCTACAACATGTGGTAACGTATTATTTTTCTCGTGGAAGGTCCTCGCTAATTTGGTTAACCCGGGGCTGGAGGAGGCACAGGAAGGGGGTAAATATTTACACCCTCACAAGAACATTTACCAACACGGTGTTAGCGTGTCAACATTACACAAGGTGTTTTTCTTCCATCAATATCATACATAGTTTACCTGTTGCTGGGGAGAATGGCTAGGTTTCTTTTAAGATGTCTTCAAGAGTTCGTGCCAAAAGATTTCGTCATAAAAAAAAAAAACACCAGTGCAGGCAGGAGACTAGCAAACGGCAGTCAAGCGTAGCGCCCAGAAGCGTGTCACTGGTGGTGAAGGGAAACAACAGGCTGCTGTCAATGTTTTCATGGCAAATGTCCAACTCCAGGATGATGGAGCTTTTCGTCCTGACACCACCATTCAAACCTCAGAAAATTAATAGAAACACTATTCATTTCATATCTTTTGTCTAAGTGTTAGAAATGAATCGTTGAAACGCAAACGTAGTGTATAGCAAGGCAGGGACTCACCAACAGCAATGGGGGAAAGATAGTTACGCAGTGATAACCGCCCTTCACTGACCCTTGTACACAACACTTGGGTTCCGTTAAAGACCTGCCACATACATACAAAAGAACCCCTACCACACTAGAACTCTCACCTACACCTAATGAAGTAGGAGGACATAAATATACCATCTGAAGCAAAACAACAATTCCTCGCGAACTTATGGTGAAGACTTAGGGGTGGGGGGTGTACTCCTACAGCACACATCACAATACCTGGCACAGTGCAGCAGGAGTTCGTCAGTGGTCGTGAGTGTTGGTTGTGAACATGACTCTCTCTGTCACGCCACTGACACATAACTCCTCATCTCTGCTACACTGCACGGAGATAACAAGCAGGGGTGAAAAGAAGGTGCGGCAGTCTACCATCACTCCCGGGAAAGTCGCTTACTTGGGGTTCAAATCTCATATATTCTCAGGTTGCTTTTTCTTCTGCTGGAGAATGGATGCATTTCGTCAAGGTAGAGTCTTAGTGTATAATTCGTATGTAACCAAAATATTTACCACAATTCAAATAATCCAGTTAGATATGCTCTCAAATCAAACACATGGGAGAAATTTAACCTGCAAGCTTAAGAGACTCTGGACTTACGAGGAGGGGATGGGAAACGTTCATATGGCAAGGAATGTCAGGGCGACGTGAAAAATGAACGACTACTGGTAACTTTGCAATAACCAACTTACGACTTGAAACATGCTGGATTTCATGTTCGTTTGCCACATCAAATATATTGTCAAAAATAGACATATGAGTGCATTAGAAATTTTAAATGTAGCATTTAATTTTTTAGAAGGAGGGTATTTTCTGAAGTGCTTAAACAAATAAAGTCCCTTAATATTCACGAACAAGATTATGCAATAATTCCACCGTGGGTTTAGGAGACAGCAGGAGAGCACAGGACCGCCACCGTAACCATAAAAGTGAGATAGAACCCACCAAGGTACAAAGTTATTCAGTGGCGTGTGCTGCAAGCCTCTTGATAGCTCCTTTACACGTTTAGAGTGAGTCCTGCAAATGCTTGAGTGGAGGCTGAGTGTCGACAAGTCCTCAGACTCAGCCAAGGACAAGTTTACTCGCCACTTTCACCTGGACAACTGCTGCTGCTCGCCACATCATAATAAATATCAAGGAAACTTCTCAATAGTTTGTTAGCATATCACAACACGTAGTACAATCTAACCCAATACTTTGACACCAAAGAAAGACGAATTTTCCACAACTCAATATTTTATCTGTCATAGAAGAGAGAATAAATCCTCTAAACCTCCAGCCTCCGCATCAGGTCAGATGTCGTCAACAGTCGGTATATTATCATCATATGATAATATCGCCAGGTTCAACAAATCCACGATAATAAAAACTGGTATTACCGATTACCAGTATTTATAGGGTAGGGGGGTGGTGTCAGTATCAACACACTCCAGTAACCAGCCCGAGGTGATTGATATTATCGAATACCTGGACGACATGTTGGCATTGCACAAAAGGCTACCTTCTGAACATGCGCAGCAGTTAAATCAATTAACACTTCAACAGTAGTTAATTTCAACACAAGAGAATAAAGTGCCATTTCAGAAATGTTCTGGTACACCAGAACTTACAATCAAGATATGGTCACCGACCCGGGAGAAGAAGTTATTCTCTCAACTGGTCTGTGGAGAACACTGGCGCCCAAACACACAAGACACGGTATGACCGTGTCCACCCTGTGATTACCTCCTGGATTGTAAATGATGGGGACAGACTTACAACATGTAGAGGGTCAGTGGGCGTTATAGAAATGTAGGAAACGTACGCAGGCAAGGAATGACAGAAATGCATACCCTTTTGTATCGGAAACTGAGACATACAATGGGTAAAATCTGAAATGGATACTGTATAGTGTGGGGTGAGTGAGGGAGATGGTTTTGAGAGACTGGTTGTTACCCTCCCCAGTGATGACCTAACTTCTTGTGGGCAGCATCCACTTCAATGAGAACACGACCATGACGACAATGTGTGGAGGACGTCATCGTTATCTTCACCAATATCCTCACACTCGTCCTTAATACAGACAAAAATAAATGCTCGCGGCATACGTGTCTTAGAGTGGCCGTCCTTCATCAAGGATTATCTCGTGCGACATTTTGTTACGTCAGACAAGTCATGATGTTCTTAAAGTATTACGAGTCATCGTCTCTCAATAACATGAAGAAAAAAATCATAGAAAACACCATAAGAATTTTATTAGAAATTAAAGATGAAAAAATTGGGAAAGAAAAACACTTGAGAATAATAGAGGAGACAGCCTACCGTCAGAGACAGATGCCAGTGGGAGTGTGACCAAGAATTTCAATGAAGTTGTCCTGCTTTCCCAACAATTGGGACGACGATAACACGAGTTAAAAATAACGAGCCAAGGACGAGACACGAATACATCGCCGTCTCTGGGTAAATGCGCGAGCGATTTTGTAAGGCAAATGCAATTACCATATCTACATGATCGCCACGCGCACCTGTTACATGACAGCAGTACGAAGCGATCGCTATTGCACCCCCTGCGACCTTTGTCTTGTATAACATTTCTTTGTTAATACGACACTAGGTGATGTAGATGGCGAGTGCGTGAGTGTGGTGCGGTAGCCTTCATTGTACTTACTAACACGATTAGCATTAGCAACAGTAGTGCCAGAGTGAAAACAAGCTTGGCAAGATCACCTGACGGGACTTCACCTACAGAGTCCGCGGGGCCTGCCACGTCACCCGCACACTCTCATAAAGGATGTTCTTACCTCCCTCCACCCATACAATGTCGTCCTCACACAAAAAAAAAAGAAAAAAAAGAAGAACCCCAGCGATAGCTCAGGCTCCACGTGGAAAGATCTAAAATCTACAAGTCATTCTGAAGTCAAGATAGTGCAAAAAAAAATATATAAATAAATAAATAATCGACAACAGGCCAGAGGATGAGCATAAGAGACGCCAAGCACAAAAGGAAGCGAGGGCGAGTGTGACGGCTCCCTGTGGGGCTGTCGCGGGAGGAACACACTCACACTACACAAATACAAACATTTTACGTGCATTAAATACTCCATCATCCTTGGAGAAGTTTGATACACGTGCTCTCACGCACGCGCACACGATGAAGCTGAAACTCTCTGAGATGTGATCGTTATGATTAGAATCTCAGTTACTATTAGGAAATACATTTAAAAATCAACATCACAATACCTTGTCACTTACAACACCTGTATCAATATTTTCACACGAGCGAGTAAACATATAAATAAACACTAGCTCAAGTTGACATGTCAAAGTGTTCCCGCAGTAAACACATTACCATCCTCCCGTCTGACAAAGGCATCATCACCACACTTAAATCCCCCTAGGACACTACACCACTGACGTATCACTATACACCTGATCTCTCACATTTCCTGCCCTGTTGTTTATCATTATCGTATCGCTTACCATCGTTTATCACTTCTTTCAATGCCGTAAGTTTTATTAAGTTCAGGTTTCTCATGACCCGAGGCCAATCAGCCCATTCTCAGTGCTTCACAAAGTCGATACCCTGTACCTAGCTTCTTGGTGCCTCACCTCTGCCTGACCCTCACACTCGTATGCCATCCTGGCCGAGCCTAAACCACTCCAGTTCATCTCAACTCATCTCCTCCTTGCTCTTGCCAACTCCTCCATATCCAGCCCAGGCAAATCCGTCACAACACAACCTATTTCATCCCATATTATTTCAGCCCCAGCCCAACCTAGCCCATAACATTATGTAGCGCTGGTCTTGATTTACCTTAATTCTCTCAGTTGGGACGTACACGAGTGTGTCTGGTGCATTATGCTGATTGGGTGGAGCAGAGGCAGGATAAGGCCGCAGCACTCAGCCACTGCTCACGATGCCAAACATTTCCGAGGTAAGAGTCTTCCCTTGCTTGATGTGAGAGACCGAGTCCAGTTACGAAAGAGTCTTAGTGGAATTCCAACGCCATTATGACTGTCAGCGGTTTGGTGTAACTTACTGAATTTGTTGACGCCTTCTCCTGTCTCTCGTCCGGACAAATACATTATCGTAAGTCTTTAAGAATGTTGACCATGGGTACGGATTCTCAAACGTTTAGTCTATTTGTTCAAGTTTTCACCAAACTAGAGATACGAGAGATTACTTTAATGGATTGTATACTTCAGTTACTCTACGTATATGGCAGACAATTTCGTGTCAGAATAGCAAAAATGAAATTATGTTAATCCGAACCCAGGAACCATGTTACGTTAAATTATTGCGTTGGTTTATGAGTGATATTCACGACAACTCCGACGTTCTACTACAGTATCAAAACTGTAGAGAAATGCTGTGTTCTACATAAAATTCCAAAGACATCAAACGTGAGGGACAAATACATTGAAATTATAATGAAAAAAAAAAAAAAAATTAACTTACAATGAAAACTAAGAAAACTAAGAACGTCTACATAAGAGCACTGGGAATTTTCAGCAACAGCGGGATAAAATATTGTACCCAGCTTGAGAAGGACTGAGGATCGTGACAACACGGTGTAAGAGAGCGTTCCCTCAGACACGCATGGAGTCAACCTCAGGAGCGATGGTTATGTCGGACTTTGAAAACTTTGTTAAACACAAAAAACAACAAAATGAAAGAGCGGCAGAGGTTACCAGCAGGTTTCAACACTTGCCATGAGAAGGCCTCAACAGTGTTGTGTTCTGACCTCACTAGGGGAAAGGTCACGGCAGGGTTAGCTCCGGAGGGATAATTATCAGATATGGCCAGAGCAAGGTGCGGTCTTGGGTATGAGAGTTTGGTGACCAAACTGGAGTGGTCCACTGAAGAATTGGCGAAGGTCAAGTTGGAGAACTTGAAATTAAGGGAAGAGCTGGCGATGTTAAAAGGAGAGGCTGGACGAGTAAAGCCAGTGGCTGACGAAAAATCAAGCGAGTGGAAAATTGTGAGTAGTGGGAAGACAAAGCTTTTGGTGAAGAAGCACACCAAGGATACGACAACAACGACAACAACAGCTAAGTGTACCAACCCGTTCAGTCCCTTGATAGACGAATTGGACGTTAGTACAGACAGGGATGACAAGGAAGGTATAAAAACTTTAATTGTTGGTGACTCACAGGTAAGGTACATGGACAGGGCCTTTTGTGGTAAAAACAAAAATAGGATGAGGGTGTGTTTGCCAGGAGCTGGGGTGGGGGATATAATTGACAGGATGGACAATATCTTGTCTGGTAATGGGAACAAACCCATTATCTGCCTCAGTGCAGGAGGCAATGATATTGGCCGGTGTAGGAGCGAGGAGCTTCTTGATAAGTTCAAGGCAGCCATAGATCGTATTAGGACTAAGGGAGGGATCCCTATCATATGCGGTGTCCTGCCTAGAAGGAGAGTTGGCAGTGAATGGTTGTCAAGGGCGGTTGGTGTTAACGACCGTCTTGACAGATATTGCAAGTCAATATCAGTCCCATTCATTGACAACTGGGACAACTTCTATGGCAGAAGGGACCTTTATGCTAGGGATGGGGTGCACCTGTCTAGGGATGGAGTAGCAACCCTGGCTGGGGCTCTAGAGGGGGCAGTTCAAAAGATATCGAAGTCTTTAAACTGCTAAGAGAACATAGGGGCACGGGGGTGGAGGAGACTGCAGTGGGAGCGGGTAAACAAGGCGAAAGATTACAGGGAAATAGTGTTAGGAATGATGACATAACTAAATTAGACAGGGAGTTTAAAACTAAACGCGGTAAGGGAAGGACTCAGAACACGACTAACTTAAATGTATATTACGCGAACAGTAGAAGTATGAGAAACAAAATGGATGATATTAGGGCCTTGGTATGTACAGAAGAAATCGATATAATTGCATTCACTGAAACATGGATCAACCTAGACACACGTGAATTACCAGTCGAATACCAAATTGCGGGTTACAAACTGTTCCATACCGATAGGCAGACCAGGAAAGGAGGCGGAGTAGCAATCTATGTTAGGGATAATCTGAAGTGTGAAATAAATAAGGAAATAAAAACTGAGAGGAATACAGAAACAATTTGGATAGAATTAAGCGACGGTCGGGAAAAATTAATCACAGGAGTAATATATAGACCCCCCAATCTTGACAGAGTCAATGAGCGACTTATCTGGGATGAAATGCGCAGGGCTTCCATACACAACAAAGTCTGTATAGTAGGCGACTTTAACCTTGGCCAAATAGATTGGACCGACCTTACGGGAAACTCAGAATCAGAGGATTTTCTCGAGACGATCCAGGACTGTTTCCTAAGTCAACATATAACCGAACCCACACGGGGTAATAATATATTGGATTTAGTTTTGTCAAACAGAGAAAACCTCATTAGCAATGTCGAGGTAGGGAACGAACTTGCAAACAGCGATCACAAAGAAATTCGATTCCAGTTAGATTTTCAGGGCAGACGTAAGGAAAATTCCACTAAAGTACCAGATTTCAGAAGGGCAAACTTTGACAGTTTAAAGAGGCAGCTAAGAGAGGGGGTGTCGCGCTTGGCCGTGAACCTGACAGATGACACCGACCTGATAACGAGATCTGAGATTGCCGAGTTCCACGACAATTTAAATAGTGAGTTACTTAATGCACAAAGGCAGAACATACCATACAAAAAACTCAGATCAAACAACAATGACCCTAAATGGATAAATAATTATTTAAAGAACATCATTGGCCAAAGGAAGGCTATAGGTAGAAGGATAAATCGTGGCGAAATTCACCTCCGGGACTATTATAGGGTATTGGCGAGTAGGGTTAAAACCGAGATAAGGAAAGCAAAGAGGAATAATGAGGTAAGGATAGCAAGGGAGGCAAAGACAAACCCCAAAGGATTCTACCAAATGTACCAAACTAAAACACGAGAAAAGATTGGACCAATACGGTCAGACTCCGGCGAGCTCACTGATAACGACGGAGAAATGAGCAATAATTTGAATAAATATTTTTCAACAGTTTTCACCAGCGAAAATTTAAACATGATACCCGAGGCACCGACTCTATTCAGAGATAGTGAAGAAAACAAATTAAGTGAGATAGTAGTGACTAGTAACGATGTTAGTAAGCAAATAGACAAACTAAAGCCTAATAAGTCACCTGGTCCCGATGAGATATTTGCCAGAGTATTAAAGGAATGTAAGGAAGAGCTTAGTATGCCCTTAGCAAAGTTGTTTAACATGTCCTTAAAAACAGGTGTAGTACCAGAATCCTGGAGGATAGCGAATGTAATACCGATCTTCAAGAAGGGGGATAGATCACTATCCTCTAACTACCGCCCAATCAGTCTAACATCAATAGTAGGCAAATTACTGGAAGCAATCATTTCAAACTCTATTCGAAATCACCTGGAGAAGCACAGATTGATCAATGATTCCCAGCATGGCTTCACAAGCGGACGTTCTTGCCTAACTAATCTATTAACATTCTTTTCATCAGTTTTCGAATCAGTGGACGAGGGGCACAATTATGATGTGGTATATCTCGACTTTAGCAAAGCCTTCGACAGAGTACCCCACGAAAGACTAATTAGAAAGGTAGAAGCTCATGGCATCAAAGGTGACATCCTTAAATGGATTAGGGCGTGGTTACAGGACAGGAAACAGCGAGTGAGCATTAACGGCACTAAGTCCCATTGGAGCAACGTCACAAGTGGAGTTCCCCAAGGCTCAGTACTTGGACCATTATTGTTTATTATATACATAAACGACATAGATATCGGCATAGACAGCAACATAAGTAAATTTGCTGATGATACTAAAATAGGACGTGTTATCAAATCTGACGAGGACTCGGCAAAACTACAGGAGGATCTAAACAAATTTTTCGAATGGTCTGAAAAATGGCAGATGAAATTCAACATTGACAAATGTAAAGTACTCAGTATAGGGAATGTAAACAGGGAAACCAGATACCAGATGAACAACGATGCCATAGAGAAATCCGACTGCGAGAGAGATTTAGGAGTAATGATAAGTAGGAACCTTAAGCCAAGTAAACAATGTGTTTTTGCTCGTAACAAGGCTAATAAAGTACTTGGGTTCATACAAAGGAGTGTTAGTTACAAGACTAGCGAGGTCATCCTAAAACTGTATCTTGCTCTTGTGAGACCACACCTGGATTACGCAGTCCAGTTCTGGTCACCGTATTACAGAATGGATATAGAATCCTTGGAAAGAATCCAGAGGAGAATGACAAGACTAATCCCGGGTATCAGGAACCTTGAGTATAGAGACAGGTTAAAGCATCTTAATTTGCACTCCCTTGAGAGACGTAGAGCGAGGGGCGACCTGATAGAGGTGTATAAATGGAAGGCAGGGCTAAACAAAGGGGACATTACAAAGGTACTCAAATTATCCAACCAGGAGCGAACTCGTAACAATGGTTTTAAATTGGACAAATTTAGATTTAGGCGTGAAATAGGTAAACACTGGTTTGGAAACAGAGTAGTGGATGAATGGAACAAGTTACCAAATATCATCATTAACTCGAATACGCTGAATTGCTTCAAACATAGGTTGGATGCTCATATGAGCAATAGGGGTTGGGTGTAAACGGGACTGCCCAGTATGGGCCAATAGGCCCGCTGCAGTTTCCTCCATTCTTATGTTCTTATGTTAACAGCGGCCACAAGGAAGTGCTAACGGTGGCCGCAATAAAGGCTCAACAGAAACAGCAAGAGGGGCTAAACAGTGGTCATAAGGAGGGGCTAAACAGTGGCCATAAGAAGGCGCTAAACAGTGGTCATCAGAGGGGTTAAACAGCAGCCACAAGAGGGGTTAAACAGCGGCCACAAGAGAGGTTAAACAGCGGCCACAAGAGGGGTTAAACAGCGGCCACAAGAGGGGTTAAACAGCGGCCACAAGAGGGGTTAAACAGCGGCCACAAGAGGGGTTAAACAGCGGCCACAAGAGAGGTTAAACAGCGGACACAAGAGAGGTTAAACAGCGGCCACAAGAGAGGTTAAACAGCGGCCACAAGAGAGGTTAAACATCGGCCACAAGAGAGGTTAAACATCGGCCACAAGAGAGGTTAAACATCGGCCACAAGAGAGGTTAAACAGCGGTCACAAGAGGGGTTAAACAGCGGCCACAAGAGGGGTTAAACAGCGGCCACAAGAGGGGTTAAACAGCGGCCACAAGAGGGGTTAAACAGCGGCCACAAGAGGGGTTAAACAGCGGCCACAAGAGGGGTTAAACAGCGGCCACAAGAGGGGTTAAACAGCGGCCACAAGAGGGGTTAAACAGCGGCCACAAGAGGGGTTAAACAGCGGCCACAAGAGGGGTTAAACAGCGGCCACAAGAGGGGTTAAACAGCGGCCACAAGAGGGGTTAAACAGCGGCCACAAGAGGGGTTAAACAGCGGCCACAAGAGAGGTTAAACAGCGGCCACAAGAGAGGTTAAACAGCGGCCACAAGAGAGGTTAAACAGCGGCCACAAGAGAGGTTAAACAGCGGCCACAAGAGAGGTTAAACAGCGGCCACAAGAGAGGTTAAACAGCGGCCACAAGAGAGGTTAAACAGCGGCCACAAGAGAGGTTAAACAGCGGCCACAAGAGAGGTTAAACAGCGGCCACAAGAGAAGTTAAACAGCGGCCACAAGAGAGGTTAAACAGCGGCCACAAGAGAGGTTAAACAGCGGCCACAAGAGAGGTTAAACAGCGGCCACAAGAGAGGTTAAACAGCGGTCACAAGAGAGGTTAAACAGCGGTCACAAGAGAGGTTAAACAGCGGTCACAAGAGAGGTTAAACAGCGGTCACAACAGAGGCCACAAGAGAGGTTAAACAGCGGCCACAAGAGAGGTTAAACAGCGGCCACAAGAAGGGTTCGACAAGATATCGTGAGCCAAGGAGGGAAGACGGCGTGACCCCGCAGCGAGAAATTGTCGGGAGGCGATGGGAAGTGCTGGCGGCTGTCAGGGTGCGTCGCGCATATTAATACTCCTTGAGTTCTCGACCTCCCGCGGCTGTGACCATGAACGATGCTGTGGCTGTGGACCCTTGGTGCGTCACGAACCATACGTTTTAACATCTTTAAACCGCCATAAACACTGTTTTAACCAAATGATTCGAGATCAACACTAACCAGACAATATAACGACTTTTATGACAATCTGCACTGATGATCAAACGACTACCGACTAGACTTCACCTAAACTGGTGGTCCTCGACGTCAACTTGAGGCGAGCTGTGATGCCATTCGGACAGATGACAGTTCTATAGTCCCTGTGTTCTTAAGGTCGTAACTCTGCTTGTGTGAGGGTGTAGGGCGCGGCAGTGATGGAGCGACGGCAGACAGGCATAAATCTACTAAGGTACACACCCCCCAGGTCGCCGGCATTACACCCTACTGAGGAGTAATTATAGATGGATGACTTAAAACACTGACGAGTCTCAATGGATAAACATTATTTACTAGCTGCGTAGAACAATTTATTATGATTAGGGGTACAGCCACGATACTGTGAAAGGGGAAGGGAGGTAGAGGGGGTGTAGGAAGGGGAAGGGAGGTAGGGGAGGGGTGAAGGAAGGGGAAGGAAGGGGAAGGGAGGTAGAGGGGGGTGTAGGAAGGGGAAGGAGGTAGAGGGGGGTGTAGGAAGGGGAAGGGAGGTAGAGGGGAGGGGTGAAGGAAGGGGAAGGGAGGTAGAGGGGAGGGGTGAAGGAAGGGGAAGGGAGGTAGAGGGGAGGGGTAGGAAGGGGAAGGGAGGTAGAGGGGAGGGGTAGGAAGGGGAAGGGAGGTAGAGGGGAGGGGTAGGAAGGGGAAGGGAGGTAGAGGGGAGGGGTAGGAAGGGGAAGGGAGGTAGAGGGGGGTGTAGGATGGGGAAGGGAGGTAGAGGGGGGTGTAGGATGGAGAATGGACGGACATTTGTGTTTTGTGTGTAGATAAGATGAAGAGTTCAAGGGAAGTGTGAAGGACTTGGGGAGAAAGGGTTATTAAGGGAGGGACAGAGATGGCGTGTGTGAGAGGAGGGAGGCATTAGAGAGAGAGAGAGAGAGAGTTGCGGAGTTCAAGAAAAGGGGGTAGTGGAAGGAGGTGTTAAGGAAGAGGGTGTGGAGGATCAAGATAGGGAATGGATTTAGCGAGAGAAGAACAAGGATTCGGGAAAAGGATTGAGAGGCTTAAGAGAGGATGTGGTATTTGAGGGAAGGGATTTATTCTTTAGAGGAGAACAGTTAAGCAAGGTAATACGAAGAAGAGGTGTGAGGAGGAGGAGATGTGTGAGGAGGAGGAGATGTGTGAGGAGGAGGAGGAGATGTGTGAGGAGGAGGAGATGTGTGAGGAGGAGGAGGAGATGTGTGAGGAGGAGGAGATGTGTGAGGAGGAGATTGTGTGAGATGTGTTTGGAGGAGACGTGTGAGGAGGAGGAGGTGGTATGAGGAGCAGAGTGAGGGTAGTATTTCACACCTTTATTTCCTTATCATAAAATAATAAGTCATATACTGTGCTGTATACGCGTCTGTTTGGATGTTTGAAAAGAATTCGATGGTACGTACTTGTGTTTGTATGTGTACTTGCGTCTGTGTATGTTTTGCGAAAACAATTATGTATGTGTGTTCTCCTGTGTGAGAAAGAACACCAGTAGTACCGTCGAGTACAAGGCTAGTTTATTGGGCACCCCCTTACATCCTGTGCAAGGTGAAGCATAGAAGCGCTTACAGCGCCCATCTGGGAAGCATGCGGAGTTCATGCTTGCCTTTATGACACATGCATTAAGGGTGTAAAAGCTTGAAGGGTTGTGGGTTTTGTCAACAAGTACAAGAGAACAGGGCAGTGTGGTGGGTAATAGGGGGCGTGACCATTAGTCGGTCAACACTAACCCCCAACTCCCCCCACCATCCTTCACTATGCACTTGACCACCACCGCTATGTAGGCCGCGCCCTCACGCTTATGAACGCTTGTTTGTACAGGTCAGGGGCGGGTCATCCGTTAAGCACTAATTCACACACATACGTGATTCATCGGGGTCAGGTCAAGGTCATAATGCATCATTGGGAACGATATATGTGACAACACTTTATTGTAGACCTCAAGCATAGCAGGTACTCATGAAAACCCGTTTGTCGACCAGACACTTAATTAATTGCTTGATTAACTGTTTCCTAATGAGCAAGCTGGTTGATTAAATTGCAATGCCAATCAGCTGACTAATCCTGACATGATCTTCATGCATGAGCTCGCCTATTTAACTTAATGATCCATGTAAGAAAACTAGTATGAAAGTAAAGTTCGCTTGATCTGTCTCAGTACACACGTGAAACCTGACCCGCGCCTGATTAAGATGGGGTGACGGCGTTTACTGACCATGGCTGGTGAATGATGCGATAAATGTAAATATTTTAACTGAGGTAATAATAATAACAGCAATATATATATATATATATATACAGTATATATATATATCTATATATCTATATATATATACATATATATATACTATATATATATATATATATATATATATATATATATATATATATACAATATATATAAATATATACATATATATAATACAGTGATAACAACAGAAGCAAGAGAAATAACAAAAGTCAATGGAAAACCTACAACAGCTTCCACTACTGCTACTACTACTAATAATATCCAGCAAAAGTAACGAGGGTCATCAACAGTCCAGCAGTCGTACACAAACAGCACCAGCCCAATGGATCAGAGGTAGATGGAGCCTTGAAGCTGCACCAATTAGTTTTTATGGTTAACAAATTTATTGGCAGGTAACCGTTAGGTAACAAACTACCTGTGTCTGATCCTAGTAACCAGGGATATTAGGGACTACTGAGGCAAAGAAGAGTATCATTTATCGAGGACTTCCTGATATTGGTGTATTAGTGAGTGAATGAGTCGGTAGGTGAGTAGAGAGAGAGAGAGAGAGAGAGAGAGAGAGAGAGAGAGAGAGAGAGAGAGAGAGAGAGAGAGAGAGAGAGAGAGAGAGAGAGAGAGAGAGAGCAACAGAGACGCCAGTGATCGCCTCTCAGCTGATCATAACTATTTTGGTGTGGTGAAGCAACACGTCTGCTTAGCGGCGTCGTGCTGGGGTTGTTGCTGGTGCCATGGCTGATGTTGGTGCCGTTGTTTCAAGCTGTGGTGGTGGTAGTGATGGTGGTGGAGGTGACACTGAGGGCGGAGGCTTTGGTGGTGGTAGCGTTTGTTGAGATTCTTGTGGTAGTGGTGTGTTGGTGTTGTTAGAGGAGCAAGTATGAGGATCTCGAGGATTGTAGATTCACAATTTAAGGATCGTATAGTGTAACCAGGCCTTGAAAATTATATAAAGGGGATTATATGTTCTATGATTGAATGGCTGTAATACTTATATGTGAATATTATAAAAGTGATTCCTGCTTTCTTGAGTTTCTTGCGTGAGAGTTAAAACAAATATTAACTCTCTAGATGAACGCAGAGACGAGAGCTAAATACAGCCTTGGTGATTTACGACACCTAACATGGCAACAGACTTTTCATGAAGTATTGCAGCGTAAAGTGAATGTATCATTAGTGTTAAATAGTTGGTAAACATAGACCAATAGTGATGGAAACTTATGGCATCTGAGGAGATATTATTCAAAATATTGTGCATGTTACTCACACATTATCTCACATAATACCGATTCTGAAAACTTTAAATTAAGCCGATTAGTTATCCACTATTTCTTAGTTTTATCAAATATTTAACGTTTCTCATATGAAATACTGGAAACAAAACTATCGGGAAGTCTTATCAACATATCAAATTAAATAGTGAGCCTCAAATATATGCAGAAACAGTCAGGTGAATATGGTCACGGTATCACTAGGCTCTGAACCCCTACTCACGGTATCACTAGGCTCTGAACCCCTACTCACGGTATCACTAGGCTCTGAACCCCTACTCACGGTATCACTAGGTTCTGAACCCCTACTCACGGTATCACTAGGCTCTGAACCCCTACTCACGGTATCACTAGGCTCTGAACCCCTACTCACGGTATCACTAGGCTCTGAACCCCTACTCACGGTATCACTAGGCTCTGAACCCCTACTCACGGTATCACTAGGCTCTGAACCCCTACTCACGGTATCACTAGGCTCTGAACCCCTACTCACGGTATCACTAAGCTCTGAACCCCTACTCACGGTATCACTAGGCTCTGAACCCCTACTCACGGTATCACTAGGCTCTGAACCCCTACTCAACACCCTCAAAGGCAAATTAAAAAAAAAAAATCGTTCGGTGATAATTTCAGTCTCCGTTGTTGTCTTAATACATCAAGGTGCTTCAACTAGCCAAGGTCTTTAAGCATCGTTCACCTGTCTCAAGAACGTTACAAAGGAGTACATGACAGCCAGAGAACTTTAATTAAAGCGGTAATCCCCGACAGACACCAATATACAGCACCACTTCAGGCAGCCACGATGACGCACTCCCACTGACAAAACTGTTTATAAATACCAACACCGATATCAATTTACTTGACCTCTGAGCTATAATTACCCTATTAAGCTTGAGGGCAACGTCACTTTAACACCGACAGAGGTACAAAGATTACTGTGGTAATAATAATGGTTATAGTAATATCAATAATGGCGGGGGGGGGGGGGATGTGTGGATGTGTGTGTGTGTGTGTGTGTGTGGGTGGATGTGTGTGTGGCGGGGAGGTCACTTGAGGTTTTCTTAAAAATCGTAAGACCAGTTTTTGGTGAGGTAACACTTGGGTGGGATGATCCCTGTGTGTGTGTGTGTGTGTGTGGTTGACCCCGGGCACGGCAACCACACCACCACCCTCCACACTGCCACCCACCACACAGCCACCCACCATATTATCTGTACCACCATTATGGCTGCTTGTATAATCATTACCCAAAATTATATCCTCTTTCATCACAACTACCACCATCACTATCACCATAACTACCACCACCATTGCCGCAAATACAGGGTTGTGCATAAGTCGCTTAACCGTAAACAACTGTAAAATGACTTATGCGCTACCCTGTATATTTCTCGTTTAGGTCAAATCCAATCCCTTCTTTTCGCAGCTATTGTTGGTACTAATTGCTAATACACCTAACCTAACCTAACCTTAGTGATGAGCCATAACGTCAGCGAATGATAATAATTAATAGTCACCACCAACACTTACAGTAATGATAAAAAAAACAGGTCAAACTATACTTCCGTCTAGTTACAGAATCTAATTGCTTTGTTTCAGTGATATGATGAAAATGTAAACCTAATTAGAGGAAAAAATAATTGGGCAATTAACCTTAGACAAAATGACCTTGATTACTATTAATGAAATATTAAGTTATTCTAATTCTATTATATTTTATTTCATGTTTTAAATCTGGTGATGACTAAAAAAAAATATATATACTTTGGTACTCTTATATAGTAACAAAAAATAAAAGTAATATTAATAAAAAAGAAAAAACGACAAGCGCCTCAGCACATATTTACGTTACATAATTTCACAACCAAGTATATAAATATAGTAAAGTAAATATGTATTCTCTCTGTGGTGTATCCGCCCTTAAGAGTCAGGTTCCTGTGAGAAAAAAAAGTCAATTTCTTATCTGAGGACTTGTGATTAGTCTCTTAAGATAAACAAGTTGGCTTAAAGGAACGTCACGCTAGTCGGGGGGAAGGGAAGGGGGGAGGGAAGGGGGGATAGAGGGAAGGGGGGGGAAGGGGAGGAGAAGAATATTTTGGACTCGACTAACTTTGGAGGATCAGAAGGTTAATTGTGTAGTTCCGAGGGAGGGAGAGAGAGAGAGGAAGGGGATATATAATTTTAAAGGAGCAGTACTTGTTACTTTTAAGCCAACTTAATTAAACGTTTATTCTTCAAAAAACTAAAAAAAAAACAAAAATAAAATTAAATAGATGATAAATGCACAGAAAAAAAAGACACCAACATAATAAAACACGTCACCGTAAGATAAATAAAACCTATTCGCCCTGGTAAACAAAAGCCAATTTTTCTTATTTGTCTGATTGTTTTTGTTTTGTTAGTGACAAGAACAACTATAGAATTCCAAAAAATAACTCTTAATGATTTCCTTTGGGTTAAGTTAGGTTGTTGATATTTTTTAATAAGCCGACGGAACTCTTCTATAATTTGACTGTAGCAACAACATTTTCCTTGCATAGTTTGTGTGTTGTGTTGCATTGTGTGTTGCGTTGAGTTTGTGTTGCGTTGTGTGTTGCGTTGAGTTTGTGTTGCGTTGTGTTGTGTTAGTGTTCAGGCGTCGTGGGCTCCATCACACCAGCTTTATGAGGTGACAAGGATCAGTAAGGAGAGACCAGACACAACACACTAATGAGACAAGTAGTAAGAAATTATGAGTCACTAAAGTACCAAAGATAACAGGAGAAGAATGAGGAAATAGTAAAGTAAAGATAAGGAGAGAGAGAGAGAGAGAGAGAGAGAGAGAGATAAAAAAGAAGAAGAATAAAGTTGAAGAACCAAACAAACTGGAAAGACATGACGTAATCGGATTATACAAAATCGCCATTCTTAATCCGATCAAAAAACATACAAACAAAGGTAGGAGGAGGAGATGATGGAGAGGAGTAATGGAGAGAAGATTTGGAGGAGGAAGAGAACGGGAAGGAGGAGGAAGAGGAGATAGGAGTGGAACGGGAGAAAGATGAAGGAAAAAGGACGGAATAGTGAGAGAGAGGAGAAAGGGAGATGTAGAGGAGAGGCAGAGGATAGGAAGAGCTCGAGAGAAGGGGAAGAGAGGAAAGGTAGAAGGGAGAAAAATAGGAAGGGGAAGTGTAAGAAAGAGGTGGGTGGGAGAGGAGTGGGGGGAGGAAAAGGGAAGAGGAATGAAGAGGGTAGAAACAGGGGAAGGTAGTGTGAGGGGAAAGGGGTGGAAGAAGGAAAGGTCAGAGGAGGTGGGAGGTGGTGGAAGAGGGTAGGAGGAGGAAGTGGGTGGAGGGGAGGTGAGTAGGAGGAAAAGAGGGGAGGAGATAGGGTAAGGGTCCCTCCCTCACTAAGCAACAACACGCTCGCCACACACACTGATATATATATATATATATATATATATATATATATATATATATTATATATATATATATATATATATATATATATATATATATATATGCTGATAACCACCAGGAAAGAAGAAAACACTTCGTGTTTTCTTCTTTCCTGGTGGTTATCAGCATATACCTAGATCACGCGCACCTACAGTGATTTACTTGCATATATATATATATATATATATTTTTTTTTTTTTTTTTTTTTAGGGGTGAACACTGTCATAGTTTGGGCAAATGTGTGAGAGGTTATTTCTAAATTAAACCTAACCTTAGTTGATGAGAAACACAAGCGGCCGAAGCGTTGTTAGAAGACCGCACCAAAGAGACCTACTTAACCTTACCTAACTTCCTAGCCCCCAGACACCCCGGTATATTAAACAGAAAGAGCTTACTTTGATATGGTGTATTTTTTTTTTTTTGATGGACGTGAGAAAAGCCGCTTGGACCGAGTGATAAAACACTTGAACGAAGGAGAAAATCGTGAAAATTTTGTGGATGTTCCATGGATACGGGTGTGATATCCATCTGTATTATGTATGCATGTGTGTGTAATAGTGTATGTACACCCTGTCTTCCCAGCAGTAATTGGGGACCTACTGTAAATGCTAATTGATTGGCGATGTGTGTTCTAGGGGTATAGTTAGCCGGTTAGTTAGTGGGGAGTTTTTCAGTCTTCCTGCATAATTCCTTGACGCCAGGCCATACAACTCGTTAACTCAGGGTGTGGTTGTTGTGTTGACGACAACTTCTACACCTTAAAAGGATTCTTCTTAGGTGGTCTTTGTACCTATCAGCCTCGAACATGAGGGAACTATATATCATTATTTTATTAGTAGTGTTATTGTGTTTGCGTGTGTAAGCGCATGTATACTGAGTACTAATGATGTGGAAAAACAGAAATATGAAAATGAGGCTACACACAATGTTTATGTATGTCGTGAAAGCAAGTACTAAGGCTTATGTGCATTTCACTTTTGTACATCACCCTCCTCCCCCCTCCCCCCCCAGCCCACAGGGTCTAAAAAAAACAACCCGAGAAAAAACGTCCACAGGTTTTTAAGGGTCGACTCTTATCTCTGATTAATAAGAAACAAGTAATAAGCTGCGTTAGTGAGGGAGGCATGACTTGTGGAGGGATACATTGATAGGGCACAGAGGAAATATTATTCTCTCAGTGGGTCAGTAGGTCGGTCAGTCAGTCAGTCTGTCAGTCAGTCAGGAAAGGTGTATTTTGTCAAATGCAGGTAACAAATATTTTCCTTTATAACTAAGTCGTCACAATGAAACAACAGACACCTTCAATATTAACGACGAGTCTTTTGGTCTGAATAGAATCGGAATCGGGCAATAGGTCGTGAGATGAAGGCAGACAAGGTTCAGCTAATAATTGGTTTATTTCGAGAATTGTGGCCACGGAAGCAATGACAAAGAATACGTGATGAAAGTATGAGGAAAAATTTATGATAAGTATTGGTAAATATTTTGCTTGTAGTATCTTAACAATCCAACGAGCAAAGTTCAAACATCAGTAAGTATTTTCCAAAGGTAGATTAAACAGGAATGCTAAATGGAAACATGCGTATGTAAAGCAATAACTTAACACTCTCACGCTTCATTACCAAGCAAACGGTGTAGGAATGTGGTGGATGGGCGAGATGGTGGATGGGCGAGATGATGGATGGGCGAGGTGGTGGATGGGGGAGGTGGTGGATGGGGGAGGTGGTGTGTAGGCGAGGTTGGATGGACGAGATGGTGTGTAGGCGAGGTTGGAGAGGGCGAGTGCTAGACGTACCCAGCCACAAGGCGCACTGTAAACACACCGAGTCAACACCAGAGAGAGAGAGACGCCTCCTTGATGCTAGTATACACCCTAGAGATGGCACAACCTAGCCTTGCCACCGCTGCCGTGATGCTACAATAGTATAAAGCCGTGGGATGTCAAACTCTTACCTTACCACCGCTGCCTTGATGCTAGTTTAAAATCGTGGGATGGCAGAACCTAGCCAAATCACCTTTCAACACCGCATTCTTAACGTATCCAATTTTCTGCAGTTAGGTAATCAGTCCTCATTTGAAACTCTACGGCTTCAACTTCCACCGTTTCGTTCGTTTTCACACACTGTCCGGCCCATTGTAGGGTATGACCCCCCTTCATAATGACCTATGCAGTGACTCAAAACATGCTGAGGAACGGTCAGTGGGTCACGTGTCTGCTCTGAACCAGAACTCTTGTCTGCAGTATAAGGTCGCTGCTGCTTGTTGGTCCTGTGTCAATATGTGGATATTGACACTACGTTCTTAGCAACAACAACAAAAATCTCTTGTAAATTTATCTTTATGTACTGTATACTGATGACGGATATACAAGATTTTTTTCAGGAAATATATAATACATATACAATTTTTTGTCATGAAAGTAATCGTACACATTCAAAATAACCTCTTCTAAAGTGAATTGTGTATTCTTGTTACCTAAATCCACCATCCATACATCCACAACTACAAGATGGAGACTAACATTACAGTTTGTGTTGATGAAACTAGTTAGATAATATCATCCTCAGAATCATATACCTCATAATAAAACTAATGACGTTACAAAATTTGACATACAGTATACGGATTTTTGTGGGGCGCGAGGTTACAAGACAGTCATAATATGGTATCATTTATGTATCAGTACATAGGTCCTGATTTGTGCTATTCAAAATAATAAGTTACAAATGTGCAGAAATACTATGAAGAATACTTGTACAAAAATATCGACATATTTTGTATACTGAGACTGATTTACCAACCTGAGTGAGCGAGTGAGTGTTGTGTGTACCTGTGTGTACCCGTGTGTTTGTGCGTACCTGTGTGCACCCCTGTGTGTTTATCTGTCTATGTTTGATTTAGCATATGTGTTTGTGTGTGTGTGTGTTTGTGTACCTGTGTGTACCCTGTTTGTTTCTGTCTATGTTTGTTTGTACCTATGTTTATTTATGCCTATTATGTTTATTTGTGGCAGTGATTGTGTTTGCATCTGTGTATGTATTTATGTATGTATGTATAAGCTGATAACCACAAGGAAAGAAGAAAACACGAAGTTCCCTTCGTGTTTTCTTCTTTCCTTGTGGTTATCAGCTTATACCTAGATCACGCGCACCTACAGTGATTTACTTGCATGTATGTATGTATGTATGTGTGTAAAAACATATAGACGGTACATAAACGTAATGGAGAAAAATTACAGCTTTACGCAGTTACGCTTACAGGAAGAAAATGACATCACCAGGGAGTGTGGCGGCACGACCTACTCACACAAACTGCTTCAACATGGTTGGTCTATGGGAACCTCGCCCAGAGTCGCCCACTCACCCATTAGTCCTCACTCATCCTTTAAACTGTTTACGGTCCTGGCTGTTGGAGGAGTCGTGTTTACTGTCACCGAGACACGACTGCGCAAGCGTCGACTATCTCACCGGGATTTAATAGTCACCAGACACATTTTGCACATTTTCAGAGATAGTGAAGGAATCCCGGCGGTTTCATAAGCTTGTGTTCACGTTTTACGAAGTTTCCAGAGAAATGATCACAGCAAAGAACTATTTGGAAACGGTCTTTATATTTTGAAAAGCTCATCGAGGAAGATTATCTTTATCTAGGAAGACATTCTTTGACTTTCTCGATGTAAAAGAGGATATGTGTTTTGAGAATCTCACTGACTCGGCTAGTAAGACAGTGGCCGAGAATTCTCCCACGAGTATGATAAGAAACACCAAATATAGGTATAACCTCAGCTCACTCCGTCAACCTTACCATACAGAGGACCTTCTGTAGTTGCTGATAGCCCTGATCTTAGCCACAGACCTTTCGATTGTTGTCCACTGTTCTGCACTTGACCAGAGGACCTCTGTTGATGTCCACGGTGTTAGCGTTGGACATACAGTAGGTCACTTCTACTGATGCCCACAGTCCTAATTTTTCTACAACGATCCCTACTGTTAAGACACACACCCTCTGTTGTTTTCCAAGGCTGTAATGTTGCTTCCAGAACACTTCTGTTGTTGGTTACAATCTTGGTCTGGACTTCAGACTTATATAAATGCGAGTACCTTATTCTCCCTTATCTCACGTACAGTGTCTTCTCTTAAACAAAACCCAGTCTCTCGCGCCCTACAACAGAAGCCCTTTAATATAACCTGAGAGCACAAACCTTCTCTGGTACAAACAACTCTGTCCTCTCTATCACGCCATTAACATAAGACAAACAAAAACAAAAAGGTGGGAGTATAAACAGTGGTGGTGAGCGTGAGAGGAGACCAGTGATGGCGGGTCCATGAGGCGGGATGCACTACGCTCCTCCAATGCTACACTATTTTTAGTGGTGATGGAGTTACCAGTGGTCGACACAGTGCTGGATCTCCACTCTCACTGCCCTCATGACCTTGACCGCCAAACCACTTTTAGCTTGTCGTTCTTCCCTCCCGAGTGTCTTGTTTGCAGCATCGTTATCTTCATCTCCAGTGAGGTGTAACTAATAGATAATCTCGGTAGTTTTAAGTGTGGGTGAAATACCTATCGTAAGTCTTTCTTAGAATTATCTATTAACTTAAAAAGAGTTATTAGCCAGGGTCTGGATTCTTAGGGACCTATGCAGTAAGCTTCAGTGCAATTTCGTCGTCATTCTGGCTGCCGTATCAAACGTACTGTAAGAACCATGGAGAATCCGTGCCCAGGATTTCTCGTGACTAAAGCCTCGCCAGCCACGCTAGGTCTCGCCACCTGGCCTCTAATTAACCTGTGGCGTGTAGGTACGAGAGGTACACACACCGCCAACTACAGATGCGTAGGAAGGTGTTTGCATGGCCGTAAATTATGGTAAAGCCTCACCAGGGCCATCTAGATGCGGCCATCACCACGATCCCGAGGGTCTCGCGGGCCAGGACGTGACCCTCCCGCTGTTGCTCCTGACGGCCACCCACAGCACCGACCACTTAACATGAAGCTGCCGAGAACGGCCGATTAACTTGGAGTAAGAAGAGATCGATCGGTTAGCATTAAGCTCTTGGGAATATCCGGTTAACAGAAACACCCAGGAACGGCCGGTTAACAAAATCTGCCTGGAAAAGCCAATTTAAACAAAGCTGTCAGCAATGGTCGGTTACCAAGAAGTTGTCTGATCCAACAGCTGGTTAAGATGGAATATTTTTGGAAATGGAAGATTAACACATAATGAGCCAGACATAATGTAGAAGACATGAGCTAAAGCTTCCCAGACACGTGTTCGGCTGCCTTAACACCGAGTATCACCAATACCACCATTACTATCACCGCCATTACTATCACCACCAGTACCACCATCACCACCACAACTATCTTTTCTTGGCCTCATATTACCTATCCTTACCACAGAACCGCCCATCACCACCTCCAACCAACCCTCACTCATCACCACCAACCAACCCTCACTCATCACCACCATCCAACCCTCACTCATCACCACCATCCAACCCTCACTCATCACCACCAACCAACCCTCACTCATCACCACCATCCAGCCCTCACTCATCACCACCAACCAACCCTCACTCATCACCACCATCCAACCCTCACTCATCACCACCACCAACCAACCCTCACTCATCACCACCACCAACCAACCCTCACTCATCACCACCACCAACCAACCCTCACTCATCACCACCACCAACCAACCCTCACTCACCACCACCAACCAACCCTCACTCATCACCACCACCAACCAACCCTCACTCATCACCACCACCAACCAACCCTCACTCATCACCACCACCAACCAACCCTCACTCATCACCACCACCAACCAACCCTCACTCATCACCACCACCAACCAACCCTCACTCATCACCACCACCACCAACCAACCCTCACTCATCACCACCACCAACCAACCCTCACTCATCACCACCACCACCAACCAACCCTCACTCATCACCACCAACCAACCCTCACTCATCACCACCACCACCAACCAACCCTCACTCATCACCACCAACCAACCCTCACTCATCACCACCAACCAACCCTCACTCATCACCACCATCCAACCCTCACTCATCACCACCATCCAACCCTCACTCATCACCACCATCCAACCCTCACTCATCACCACCATCCAACCCTCACTCATCACCACCATCCAACCCTCACTCATCACCACCATCCAACCCTCACTCATCACCACCATCCAACCCTCACTCATCACCACCATCCAACCCTCACTCATCACCACCATCCAACCCTCACTCATCACCACCAACCAACCCTCACTCATCACCACCAACCAACCCTCGCTCATCACCACCAACCAACCCTCGCTCACCACCACCAACCAACCCTCGCTCACCACCATCAACCAACCCTCACTCACCACCACCAACCAACCCTCACTCATCACCACCATCCAACCCTCACTCATCACCACCAACCAACCCTCACTCATCACCACCATCCAACCCTCACTCATCACCACCATCCAACCCTCACTCATCACCACCATCCAACCCTCACTCATCACCACCAACCAACCCTCACTCATCACCAACCAACCAACCCTCACTCATCACCAACCAACCCTCACTCATCACCACCAACCAACCAACCCTCACTCATCACCACCAACCAACCCTCACTCACCACCACCAACCAACCCTCACTCATCACCACCAACCAACCCTCACTCATCACCACCAACCAACCCTCACTCATCACCACCAACCAACCCTCACTCATCACCACCAACCAACCCTCACTCATCACCAACCAACCAACCCTCACTCATCACCACCAACCAACCCTCACTCACCACCACCAACCAACCCTCACTCATCACCACCAACCAACCCTCACTCACCACCACCAACCAACCCTCACTCATCACCACCAACCAACCCTCACTCATCACCACCAACCAACCCTCACTCATCACCACCAACCAACCCTCACTCATCACCACCAACCAACCCTCACTCATCACCAACCAACCAACCCTCACTCATCACCACCATCATCACTGAAGCTCACCAAGATATATCCATCACAATTCTCCCTCATCACAATAACTAACAACAATAACCTGCCTCATATCTTTACCGCCCATCACCAGCCTCACCATGACCAGTCTCACTCACCATCAGCCTCACCATCACCAGCCTCACCATCACCAGTCTCACTCACCATCAGCCTCACCATCACCAGCCTCACCATCACCAGTCTCACTCACCATCAGCCTCACCAGTCTCACCATCACCAGCCTCACCATCACCAGCCTCACCATCACCAGCCTCACCATCACCAGTCTCACCATCACCAGCCTCACTCACCATCACCAGCCTCACCATCACCAGCCTCACTCACCATCACCAGCCTCACCATCACCAGTCTCACTCACCATCAGCCTCACCATCACCAGCCTCACCATCACCAGTCTCACTCACCATCAGCCTCACCATCACCAGTCTCACCATCACCAGTCTCACTCACCATCACCAGCCTCACCATCACCAGTCTCACTCACCGTCGCCAGCCTCACTCACCGTCGCCAGCCTCACTCACCGTCGCCAGCCTCACTCACCGTCGCCAGCCTCACTCACCGTCGCCAGCCTCACTCACCGTCGCCAGCCTCACTCACCGTCGCCAGCCTCACTCACCGTCGCCAGCCTCACTCACCATCGCCAGCCTCACTCACCATCGCCAGCCTCACTCACCATCGCCAGCCTCACTCACCATCGCCAGCCTCACTCACCATCGTCACTCACCATCGCCAGCCTCACTCACCATCACCAGCCTCACTCACCATCACCAGCCTCACTCACCATCGTCACTCACCAGCCTCACTCACCTACGCCAGCCTCACTCACCATCGCCAGCCTCACTCACCATCGCCAGCCTCACTCACCATCACCAGCCTCACTCACCATCACCAGCCTCACTCACCATCGCCAGCCTCACTCACCATCGCCAGCCTCACTCACCATCGCCAGCCTCACTCACCATCGCCAGCCTCACTCACCATCGTCACTCACCATCACCAGCCTCACTCACCATCGTCGCCACGTCATTATACTCTCACCATCCCGTCACCACTCGGTAATCAATGAATCTTGCAACACCTACCTTGTTAACAGCTAATTACCGTCATAGCCACACACGTATAATACTACTACTACGAATAATAATAATTATTAAATTAAGTCTTCAAAATTCGTTCCTTACATCAAGTATCATAAAATAATAACTTTTACGCTTTGCGAAACATTAATGAAAAATGTATTAGTATGGGAAATAAGGGTTCTTACCATATAAAATATTAAGAAATATATAAAATGCGTCATGTAATTTTCAATATACGCTGATAATCATAATTTTTTATCTAAAATTTATGAGGCACGATTGAAAAATCGGGGAGATTCACCGAGAATTTTGTAAAAAAATAAAATTTTTGGTTTCTAGTTTTACCGAAGAAAAGCAGAAATTTGTATTTTTAAGCATCTTGTACATGAAAATTAAACTCAAATATATAATAGAACTTACGAAAATATCTTTATAAATTTGATGAAGTAAGTGAGACGTTAAACTTTAATTATATATATATATATATATAATTTCTTTAGACAATCCACCTTGCCACACTTCCTGCTCCTCCCGGGTGCTGCCCCCTGGCAGGAGGTATGCTGGACAGTGTTCCCACGTGTACGTGACGGGAGTTTAGTGAAGTCTAATTTCGCAAAGGTCAGAAATTTCACCTAAACCTGTTTTATCTTAGTCTATCTTTTATTTCTATATAGTTATGTCGTAGACTTGGTATATATATATATATATATATATATATATATATATATATATATATATATATATATATACCAAGTCTACGACATAACTATATAGAAATAAAAGATAGACTAAGATAAAACAGGTTTAGGTGAAATTTCTGACCTTTGCGAAATTAGACTTCACTAAACTCCCGTCACGTACACGTGGGAACACTGTCCAGCATACCTCCTGCCAGGGGGCAGCACCCGGGAGGAGCAGGAAGTGTGGCAAGGTGGATTGTCTAAAGAAATTATTGAAATTGATTCATCCATCTCCCTTGAGTGTTAACTAATATCCTGAGGAACAATCAAAAGAAAGACACGGAGGAAGTTAATCCTACAGTATAACCTCTCCCCCACCTCACTTCTCTCTCTCTCAAACACTCGAACGCTTCCCGCATTCCTCTTACTAATGCTTCTCTTTCTTCTCCCTCACATTCACTTCTATCTTACTTCTCCCGCTTCTCTCCTTTACTTTCTCCCTTATTACTTTTACGCCTCTCTCCCTTCATCATTGCCCCTCTCAGCAGGGTATGAATGAGCAGGACCCCAGGGACCCCCAGGGACCCCTAGGCGGCGTGCTTGTCCCCCTCCCATATCTTACGGGCGACAGGCATGTCCCCTTCCAACCTTCCTCCCCGACCGTAACCACCGCTTGTAAAAACCCTGGACAAATACCTCCCTCAGGACTCGATTGTAAAATACGTATAGTGTAGGTTTAAAATTAATCTTATTCTTTATTTTGGTAAAGAACACATCTATAGTCGTTTCAAGAGCATATAGTTACGATGACAGTCTCCTCCTTCACCTCAGAGTCGTACCTTAAGACAACTAGTTGAACGTGGCATTGAATTTTACCGTTGTGAGAGAAAGAGTTAGTGTGTGAGGGTTGTGGCCCCGGATTGGTCTCACGTCTAAGGGATGTATGAATGGAGGTTTGGTCGTGACCTCGGCCACGGACCTGCTACTAACGGCTATATATGGGTGCACGGCGTGACCAGCATGTTCATTCGGGTAATGTGACACACCTCCAGGAAGGTAACAACGCGGAAAAAGAAGGAATTACATGATGGTAACAAGTAATAAAATAGAATAAAAATATAAACAGGAGGATAATAAATCAAATGAAGAAAGGCCTAACCTAAACTAAAGTAACCTCAAAGAAGTCAAGAAGGTAAACGCTAGTGTGGTGTTAATTTCTTAGTTAACACACAATATATTTTTATTTTTTTATTACTATTTCTATCTATCTTATGGAATATTTTAACTCAGTCCTCGTTAAAGACACATTACACATTTATTATCAATGTTTTATAGTATACAATGGAAAGAAATAATCAAAGAAAACCGAAATTATACAAGAAAGGTAGACTAAACTATTTACATAAAGGTGAGGCAGATGAATTTTGGAACTCGGAGCGGACAAAAGAGAGAAGTATATGGGAAGACCTATGGTAATCTCGGACGTGAGAGAGTAACACAGACACTCAAGTTGCCTCAGCCCCCCCCCCCCCCCCTTCCTCCCCGACCTTCCTCCCCGCCGTGGAAGTAGAGATTCTTTGTCAGTGTCAACCATCGGCCTGTGAGTTGTGGAGATGATGTGTCAAGGTGATCCTGACACTACTGGGGAATTTATCTGCATCTTGTTCACTCACTATCTCACACAGAAATACACATACAAACCCACACACCCCTCTCTCTCTCTCTCTCTCATACACACGTCTATTTTTTTTTTTTGCTAATGTGTAAAAAAAAAAAAAGAAAAGATTTTAATTTCATATAACAATAACTCACATTTCCGTCTCCCTCGAGGGTTTAACTCCGTGGTGTGTGAGTGTGCGTCTTCAGGATCGGAATGTGGTCCAGGCAGATACTGGTCAGGCAGGGAACTGGGCTCACATTCTCCAATAAAGATTGTTACGTTGAGAACCTCTAAACCTGAGATGCTGAAAATAGATCTAACTAGTCCCTTTAACCAACGACATAAAATTGACAAACGAAAATAACGTCGACATTGAAAAGTCTCTCCACCGTAACGAAATGTGGCCACCCAGGGAAGAAAACTTTGGTGTTAAAGTCTTACAAAAATAAAGACTTTGGTTGGGGAATTTCGTGTTCATGAGAATCGTGTTCTAGGTACGAGTGGTCACGAGGAGCCACACACCACCAACTATGAGGTTAAAACCGAGAGTCACCAAATGGTAGGTTGTTAAGAGAGATAAACTTGCTACATACATCAACAAAACTGAAAGCCAGAAGAAATATTTTAATGCTCCTAAAAATAAGTCTGTAGCGTTGCCACCAGGAGAAATAAAAATCATAAAATCATTAGTGACGTTCATGGCGCCTAAAAATACAGATAAATATATAAATAAACTGACAAAGACTTGACAAACAGAAATACAAGTGTGTACATATATGGTCACACTACTTAGGGCAATTAATCCTACATAATGAAACTAAAAAACCCACAAAAAGTGATCTATACTCCGCTAAGATTCCTACAGTCAAACACCGAGCATAGTTGGTGCAAAATTGTACGAGGCAAAATATTAACCATGGGACACACCGCAGGGATCCGTGATATAAATCTGAGCACCAAATCTAGTTATGATGAGGATGGCGTTTCACAAGTTCAGGAACGTTTACAATATTTACTACAGATGGACGTACGGACTAATGATCCTCTCCAATAGAAATGGTGGAGGCGTAAATAACAAATATATAAACAAGAAAAACAACACAGTAGTCTCCTGCCCTTGACAATTACAGAATGAAGTAGCCAGTACAAGGTTGGGCCTCCTGGACAACACACCTTCACATTCCTCACCCCCAACACTCCACCTTCCTAACCCCACAACACCTCCACCCCCAACACCTCCACCCCAAACACCACCATCCCCAACACTCCACCTTCCTAACCCCACAACACCTCCACCCCACACTTCATGACCCCTCTTCTGACCTTGACAGTTAAACTAGCTTTCTTGGGCTTAATTACTAAGTCATAAACACCACCAGCTGTCACTTTAATCTTAACACTAATAAGATAATATTTGTATTGTAATACCTTAATTAGTTATTGTAAGTGTTGCAATAATAAGCACCTTTACAATGTCTTATATATCGTAATGTGAGACCCAAGGAAATATATACTGTACCCAGGAAGGAAATATTTATTGTTATTATAATTTCAAATAAGATGATATTTTCCACTGCATGACGTGTAAGAAAACTCTGGCATGAGGAAGAGTGCAAAAAACTATATTACGATTCTCACTGTATGACGGAAGACTTGTTTAGTCACTTATTAATTTACTATCTTTCAACACTCGTACGGGAGATCTACTAGTGATAAATCTGTCAGGACAAGTATCACACCACCACTGTCACTAGGGAGTGCCAGAGACCATACACAACGTCAGTAATGGACGAGCTTATGAATAATGTGTACTTGATCACGTACAGACACTTAAACGCGCCTATACCGTGAGGTACACACAACAATAAACCAAGTACAGGTACAAACTCACACGTCACATTAAAACATAATGAATGAGTCATGAATATTTCGCTATTAAATATATAATTGTCACATATAAAACCCGGGTATAGCAGTCAATAAACGGTGTTAATAACCCTGGCAAGGAAAGTACATAAAACATATCAGATCAGCAGTTAAAATAATACGAAACCTTCAATAAATCGTGAAGCGACTTACAGTATTTACAGTCTGAGAGAAAAGTGAAAAATAGAAAATGGTAAAGAATTGGCGGCACACTTGGGTATTCCGAGAAGGTCAGCTGGACTCCCGGGAATGTATTATGAGTCATGAAGGTTGCCCCCCCCATTAGTTAAGGTCAAGGGGCAGTGTGTCAATTCGGAGCGGAAATGGTCGGTGAACAAAATAATGAGGCAGGGGAGAGATGGAGGGCACGAGGACTGTTAAGGGCCAGGTGTGGTGTACTGTGTGGGGGAGGTGGACGACAGCCGGAACTACATGAAGACAAGGAGCTATAATACGAGAGAAAGAGATGAATAAAGACAAATAAAGACAGAGAGAGATAAGAAATAGATGATTATCCCCGAAAACTCCAGACCTTGGTTTGTAAATGGCACCTTCACCTCATGTATTACCATAAAAGACCGACAAGAGGCCCCAGGAGGGTGGGTAGGGGAGGCGTTCCACCTAAACTACCTCCCCAACCTTTAGCTTAGCGCCAATGCTGCTCCTAGTCAGAGTCACCTGGTTAAGTTGATCCGGGAACCCGAAATGAATATAGTGGTAAAATACGGTTAATTCTTGAATCTCAGGTGAAGTAAGCGGCCTGGAAAAGTTGATCCTGGAACCCTAGCTGGCAGTCAGGCAGGGTTGGGTCTGTATCTCATGATGAAGACACAATGGAAGGTGTGGAAATAAAGACAGGCAAGGACAGCAGGCGACTTTAAAGGAGAATGTTGAAGGCACCAAGACTCGTGGCTCCTCGTCACCAAGTACTCGTCGGGCAGGTCACTTAAGGGGGTCACATACGGGTGTAATGAGTAGTGTACCCAAGGGTAGGTCACCGGGGTGGTTTGGAAATTGTCTTAGCGAGGGAGCAGTGTGTAATGGGGAGCTAATGGAGATGCTAACTGGAGGTAAAATAAGTAACGGGGTTAGCTCGGGGCATATGAAGGGCGAGGTGGCTGGGGGGTTGAACACGTGGAGGAGGTGGTGATTAGGGGTGTGGCACGTGAAGGAGGAGGAGAAGGAGGTGGTGGTACAGAGTGTGGCACGTGAAGGAAGAGGAGGAGAAGGTGGTGGTACAGAGTGTGGCACGTGAAGGCGGAGGAGGAGAAGAAGGTGGTGGTACAGAGTGTGGCACGTGAAGGAGGAGGAGAAGGAGGTGGTGGTACAGAGTGTGGCACGTGAAGGAAGAGGAGGAGAAGGTGGTGGTACAGAGTGTGGCACGTGAAGGAGGAGGAGGAGAAGGAGGTGGTGGAACAGAGTGTGGCACGTGAAGGAGGAGGAGAAGGAGGTGGTAGGGGAATCGAGCAAATAGAGGTGGTGGTGGTGGTTGGGGTGGGAAACATGCAAAGGTGGGAGGCAGGTAACTAGAGTATGAAAACAGAGATGATTACGGAACAACATTACCCAACATGGACACCAATAACCACAGGAGTAAACTTTAGACTTGACCTAATCTTAAGACCTTCTGTACCAACGACACACACCCGCTGTTGTCCTTAAAAGTTAGGCGGGGTTAAATCAAGAGGGTTATTAAGTCCTCACAACAGAGACAAAGAAAAAATAATAGGAGAAGCAACACTTACTAGCAATACTGGCAACAACACTACAGTCAACAACCAGCAACATTACAAGTAACTTCAACTAGCAGCAACACTTATAGCTAGCAACAACACTAACACTAGAAATAACATCAACAACTAGCAGCAACACTAACAACAACAACATCAACCAGCAGTAGAAACACTAGGAGGGCAACAAGAACAGAGAGAGAGAGAGAGAGAGAGAGAGAGAGAGAGAGAGAGAGAGAGAGAGAGAGGCAGGATATTGTTCATCACGCGGCTGGTTGGGGAATACACCACAAGGAACCACATTTGCCCTTCACCACCATGATAAGTAGGTCAGGGTTTGTTTGTTTTATTTATCAAAGCGTGGAGGAAGTGTGTGTGTGTGTGTGTGTGTGTGTGTGTGTGTGTGTGTGTGGTTTTTTTAATGTGAAGTGGTTTTGTGATGGTTTGAGTGTGTGTGTATTTGCGTATCTCTTGTGTGTGTGTGTGTATACATTGTGTTTGTGTAACTTGTGTTTGCCTGCTTGTTCAAATATGCGTACATAAGTTTATATGAATTGTATGTATATGTATGTATGTATGTATGTATGGAGGAGTGCAGCAGTCCTCACCGCATGTATTGGCAGGAACAAAACACTTCCCCCTCAAGGCATCACCCGTCACACCTACACTCGTCACACCCACCAACACCTTTTATATTATATTGTACACGTTGAGAGGTCAAGGTTCAAATCCTGATCATTTGCGAGGTCAGGATGTCAAATATCCTAATAAGTTGCTCTAGGATAAAAGGTCAACTCTTATACGGTATTATGGAGTCTAAAGGTGGTGATCTTAATAAGTTACGGTATATTAAGGTAAATTTATTGATCTTGATGTGAACTTCTTGTCAGTTATAAGGTTAAAATATGTAAAAAGGAAACACTAAATCTCGTTATAATTTATGAGGTCAATAAAGTCAAATCTTATTAATAAATTACAAGGTCAAAGGGTCAACCTGTGAGAGTGAGATGACCAATCCGAGTGAGGGGAAAGTCATATAAGAATTCTATCTCTTAACCAAAATAAACGAGCAATTGTTATAGCGTATGGCTGTGGGTGGGTTATTTAGGTCAGTTGGGCGGCGTGGGAGGCAATAGTCAAGTCTGCCACCCACATTCTCCGTAACTTGGAATGGTATACAGTAGCGTTGTGAGGGTCAGACAGAGAGGAGGGGGGAGGGGTTGTTATTATTTACGTTACAGCACATCTGGGGGTAGCAACAGGTTGAGTTATGTCACGTAGAGAGTGTCATCTACCTGGAAATGATGAAACGGAAACTTATAGGTGAAGCTAAACTTAAAAAAGCTGAAAACATTTTGATATATACGCTAGAGGAGGTTGGCCTTCTCGGTACACTTAAAATGCTCATCTTCTGGTAACGAATATCTGCTCTGAGGCTAGGGTAGGGGAGATGCGAGAGAGAGAGAGAGAGAGAGAGAGAGAGAGAGAGAGAGAGAGAGAGAGAGAGAGAGAGAGAGAGAGAGAGAGAGAGAGAGAGAGAGAGAGAGGATCTGAATGGGAAGGGTGAGAGGGAAAACGGAGAGGGAGGAGAGGAAAAGATTGAGAGAGGCCTCACCTGGCGGAAGCTGGTGATTGGGTCAAGTGAAGGCAATGGGTGGAGGGGAAGTCATGACGTCACTAACAAAAGGGAGGTCAGTGTACGAGGAAGAATGAGAGAATTATAAAGAAATAAGAATATGTCAGAAATTATTATTAAACATCAGCAAAACGAGACTTAAGAACTGATCAAAGCCTCGTCAGTACAGCAAGCGGGGAGTGTCAGTGTGCCGGTCACGAGCTGCTTCACGCCGCCCAAAGCCAGTCATAATGAACTAGGACAGCCTTCAGTGCCACATGTCAAGGGTAAGTTTACAGCAGGATGACGGCTCTTGTGATAGTCTACTTGTGGTGTGCAAATAATGGTTGAGAAAAACACCGATATAAATTATTTTATCATGATTGTGGAAAAGATAGATAATTTACATATTGCAGCTCATGAAAGATGGTTGCTCTTATTATCGTGCTAACTAATGATTATGTGCAGCATGTTGGCGTGCATGTGATATCGACAACAACACAACACAACGTGACTAGAACTCAGCCACTTACACACTTTTATGGACGTCTGTAATATTTCTGATAGCGTGACTTAAAGCTATTAACAGCTGCAAATAGTATTAAGACATTTATAAAATAATTCTCACTTCCACTACTACGTCTTAAAAGTTTTTCTCGGCTGCATTTAGTCGCCTGGCAACTCAACAACTGCGTGCAACGTCCATTTCTGTCAATTTCATGAGTTCTTATTCTTACCAGTAGACCTTTCTTCTTATACCCGTCGCGCCTCTTTCACGTCCCACCATTGTCGTACAATTACTGTATTTGTCAAAAGACACTTCCTGCTGTAAGTCCTTCCCGATGAGGTTTACACACCCGTATGTTAAGTGAGTAAGAAGTTTACCTGGCAGATACATACAGTACATACAACTTGGCTTTATAGGCAAAGAGTTAACGGTGTGGTGATGTTTAGGCTAAATTTCAAGTAAGACATTTCATCTTGAAATTTAGAGATACTGACAGACAATAGAATTATCATTAGGCTTCTCGGTCTTCTCAGGTATCCTCCATCTTTCTTATCTCGCCCAACACTCCCCCCAGGTTACGAAACTGTCTCACAACCTTTACTCTTTACTCCAATCCGCCCTCCCCACAGCACCCACCCCAACCCTCGCTCCTCCTCAAACTATTCTCTGAAAAGCAAAATATAATATGACCAGACGAGTCCCTTTCCCCACTCCTCCATTATCCTATACCCACACTGACGGATAATTTATCTCAAAATCCCCACACGTCACTTTTCCTCCCCTTCTCTTCCATCCTTTCCGTTATTTCCCTCTCACATCTCCACCTCTTACACTCCGTTTCCTATTCCACACCTCCTTCCCTTCCCTCCCTCCAACAATCCTTACTCCCCTCCAACACATCCCTGCTCATCCCCCACACCTCCGTCCTCCTCCGAGATGATCACTCGTGGTGATACTGAGACACAAGTAGCGCTACTATCACGCCATTAATCGCTGGCCGCACCACCACGACCTCTGGCTGCCTGCTGAACCTGTAGGGGGTGCCGGGTGGTCAGACTATGGTGCTGGGGTACTGGGGGTAGGAGATGGATTTGGGGTCAAGCTGATTGAGAAAAGTTACGTGTGGGGCTGAGGCAGGAGTTTACTTGTGAGAGGTAGTGGACCTGGGGGAGACTGGGGTGTTGGGAGGCAAAGGTGGATTGGAGATAAAACCTTGAGGTCTGGGGAAGGTGGACCTGTGGATCTGAGAGCCAAGACCTGAGGACCTGGGGTGCAGAGAGGAAGGACCTGAGAACCTTTCAACGTAAAGTAACAATCCTCACGTAGATGCAGCTCATGTTCAACACAAATTAATCAAAGTGTACACCAGGAGATATTTATAGAGTAATATTAATACTAATATAAATAGTGCAATATGACCTTAAGTTTGTGTTGAGTTAGTGTTGAAATCTACATTGATTTAAATGTTCCCTCTGGAGACCACTTACACGTTTATGTCCAGAAACAATAATTTAAGCTAATATATTGGTGTTACATATACATATCGTTAATTATTTAAGAAAATAATGATACACATTGGAGCGTGAGGAGATAGCAGTAAACCTGTTAATGTGTGTATGTGGTGATAACTGTGTGGTGCCTGCCTCCCTCCATTACACCAGGGATAAGACACTCCCTATCTGAGCCAAGAGCTGTTGATGAATGGCGAGACTCCTTCCTCTGTAGAGTGTAATACGGGCGTCTTTTAAACCACCAAATTAATCATCACGGAAACAGTACCACAATATACGGATACAGTGAATATTATTTGTATATCATTAAAGAACAAGTTAAAATTTCACCGCGAGACGAGAGGTGTAGCCCGGGTGTAGTGGTAAATAGTCTGGTTATCCCCCGCGCGTCACCTCCGCCTTACCCTCCATTAACCTCTCAACACAGTGACAACTACTCGTCCTCCTCGACAGCTCTCCCCACGTGGCTAATGAGATAACTCACAAATAAACAAACAAATAAATAAGTACAATAATAATAATAAAATACTACTACTAATAGTAATAATAACTAAAATAAATATATAATAATAATAAAAACAATAATAATAATAATTAAAATAAGATATAGAGCACGCCTGGTCTTCTAATGCAGTACAGTACCACACCTCACCCTCAGCACCGCACCATCTCACCCTCAGCACCACATCTCATCAGCACCACACCTTCAGCACCACACCTCAGCACCACACCTCACCCTCAGCACCACACCTTCAGCACCACACCTTCAGCACCACATCTCACCCTCATACAGATGAAGCCACCATACCTAGTAAACAGTTTTGTATGGACATCTTTCAATACCGCCACAATTATAGGAACAACTTTCTGAGTCTGACCAGCACTAGTCTAGTCGTGTCAACTGATTTAACCCTTTGAGTCCTAAAGGGTTAAATACTCGTCCTTAAAGGGTTAAACCATTATCCTCAAAGGGTTATATACTCGGTGTTTAAGCTGAGTAAAGTGAGAGCGATAACCACTTTTTTTTCTCCTTTTTCTATAGATATAAAAAAAAACTTATTAGCTCAACTATTTTTGCGTTTTAAATAACTTGTTGTATCATTTCACGGTTGAGATGGTGACTGACTGACGTGCGAGTTGTGTAGGATAAGGGATTAGTAAATGGTTAATGCGGTTCACTAATGCAGGATGGGAAAAAATAATAGACAGAGGTGGTGTTGAGGAGGGCTTAACGCGTGTTTTTATGGGGCCTCCTCTTGGCGGGTGGCATCCATTAGTGGTGGTCGATTTTAATGATAATTGAAGTAATGATCAGAGAGAGAGAGACGCAATGAAGGGTTAATGGAAGTGACGTCATTAAGGGTAGGAACAGATGATGGTCTTCCTCGAACTGGCCACACCATCATCACCACCACACTCCCTCATCATCCACACCATCACTATCACCACCACACTCCCCTCCTCACCTACACCACCACCACTACCATACCACCACCACCACCACACTCACCTCCTCGACCACTACCATACCACCACCACCACACCACCTCATCATCCACACCATCACTATCACCACCACACTCACCTCCTCATCTACACCACCACCACTACACTCACCTCCTCCACCACCACTACCATACCACCACCACCACACTCGCCTCCTCCACCACCACTACCATACCACCTCCACCACACCACCTCTACACCCACACCTCCACCACACCACCTCTACCACACCACCTCTACACCCACACCTCCACCACAAACAACTTCTCATTCAAAAAAAAAATATAATAATTCTCTTTTATTTTACTTCGTGTTGTTGTCTCACGTCTCGTGTTTATCTTTCTCCTGTATTAATATTTTTACAAAGTATATTAAGATCCGTCCTGTGTGTGTGTGTGTGTCTGTGTGTCTGTGTGTGTGTGTGTGTGTGTCTGTGTGTGTGGTGTGTGTGTGTGTGTGTGTCTGTGTGTGTGTCTGTGTGTGTGTGTGTCGCTCCTGACCTTCACACACACTCACTAAGTATTTCCACACACCGTTACCTCCTCCTCCTCTCTTCCTTCTCTTCCACCGACCACTTTGTAGTGACCTCGAAAGCAGAAGATCCTCGTCTGTGTGTGTGTCTGTGTGTGGTCTGTGTGTGTGTGTGTGTGTGTTCTGTGTGTGTATCTGTGCCTTAAACTTATATTTTTTCTAAGCACATGTATGTATGCATATATGTGCGTATGAATAAATGCACTTTTACACACACACACACACACACACATATATGTAGCATTTCGTGGATATAATATCGGCCAACGTCAACACCTTTCATCAGTATCAATTGCCACCATACTATCCTCTCCTCCACAGCTGCTTCCTTGATGTCTAATACACCCTCCTCCTTCACTCCATCCTTCCATCTCCTTCTTGGTCCTCTCCTCTCCCTTCTACCAGTCTTTCACTACTTATTCCCTCAATACATACATACTGCTTGATCAAACCTCGACCTGCTCTCCGCCCAACACCTTTTTAGTCACTTCCACATTTCGCTACGTCTGCGTTACCTCATTCTCTAAGGCTTATACACCGCTCCTATTGTTCTCTGGGACGTAATTTCTATCACTTCTAATTTTCAATTTCGTCTTGCATCTAGAGTTGCTTCATACCTGTATTATAATATTAGTTCAGCACATGTAGTTCCAATGTTCATCCTTCAGTTTTGTGTATGTGTCTGTGTGGACCAATCTCAGTGAGACCGCACATCATAAGCTACTCACCTCAGACAGTCATTCAATTGTGGTTATAATTGGGCTAAAGTCAAGGTCACAGTCGCTGGTCAAGACGGCACCAATGGGAGGTCACTGAACGAGGGTCTAGTTACTGTGGTTGTCCTCTGTTTATACTCGTTTGTTCTCCTCCTCTTGTTTCTTCAGTTACGAGGCAGCATTTACTTGTCCATTTTCCTAGATATACCATAATTTAGGACAAATCATTGTTACACTGTTGGATACTGACGTGCGACAAATTACATATTGTAAACAAAATTATAAGCACAACTTCCAGTAAAGTAAACTTGAATATTAAATAAAAGGAAGTTAACCTGGTCTCCTCCATACGTTTTAGTGCGTCATCATATATAATGAAACACCCACACACTTAATCTTTTAATTATCGATGCTTGGAGCTATGATTCGGGTGCAGGTAATTAATCTAACACCAGAATTCACTTGGCCAGAGGTACCCCGGCACGTCATGGGTGATGGGAGTATGGGAGGCAGGTGTGGGTGAGTACACTTGAGGTCAGCCTCGAGGGCCACACTCGGAGTACCAGCTGGCTCTTGAGATATATTATGTAACGTGGAGGTTCTTGAAGAGGAAATCCTCGTACGGGAGACGATGACTTCTGATACATTGGACGACATTTATCAAGTTTTCTCTGCCTACTGTGAACTACAAGGTGTTACTATACTTGTGCTGTTCCTGCTTATGGCAGCAGTTACCGCTACTGATAGATATTACGTCATATCTCACACCCATCTAATCCTCCACCGGATGAGGTCTTATATTTCTTAAATTTCCAAGAAGTCGACAGGATTGTCCGTGAAACAAAGTCGTCAAAAGACTAATGGCTTATAGCCATGACTCGGGACTTAAGAGTTGATTAAAAAAAAAATCCTCAAAAGACAAGTCATATTCATCTCTTAATATGAATTAATTTTAGTCTTCGTGATAAATATTTGTGTTGAATAAGACTGGAGATCTATGTTGTCGTCAACGCAAATACCTCAGTCACGTTTTTCTTAGGATCGCTAATGTCGAATTTATCGGGAACAAACCTTGAGGTCCGTCTCCCAGACACCTAAACCCCGGCTGTTCCTGGGGATCAAAAGTACATTAAACTCCTACAGCCAAGGAAGTCTATTAAACGGCAAAGTTCCAAAAACAGTAAAGGTCCTGAGACAGAGAAGTGCGCACACAGCTGAGCGGGAACAGCGGGATCAAGGGGACTCTTGCAGACGAGTTTCAACCAAGCGGCTTGCGGTCGCTTTAATGTCTCATAGAGGATGTAATCCTACAGCTAAGCTCATCATGCAGACAGAGGAGCACTCCTTGGTCGCCACGCTGCATAAAAGATAAAAGTCTACACCCTCCGCCTGCCCCAGAAATATATATGTTAGATTCATCTTCAAAGAAAAAAAATCCCCCAAAATAGCAGGGAAACAAAAACAGTCTAGCCAAGCATGAAACGACTGTACACAAGAATTATATGAAAGTTGTCCAAATCGATAGGACCGGATTGTTTTCAGTGACACACAAACAGTACATACACACTATGTGCACCAGATAGTATTCAGTCGAAGGATACATTAATAATAACACCAATAACAAAACAAAATGTGAAAATATCGAAGCATATTACTGAATGTTGTCAAGGCCAGGGAGACACTGATGAATAAGACAATGAAGGTTGCAGATGACGACGAGGAAACAGAAAGAAGAGAGAACCTCAAGAACACGAGAACACGATAAAGACAACTATTGAAATGAAAACTAACTCATTAAAGGTCGCCCCGGAGAATGAAATAGGTAAAACTGCATAAAATCGTGTAGGTTGTGTAGGTTACATCTTTAACTGTTAAAATCCGCCTCATGACCCCTTGCCCCTGACCTTTTAACCGTCTCAATCAAACACATGAAACTGTCCGGGATAACTCTTAAGAATCTCCTACGAAACTCTGAAGGCAATCGGTCGAAGTGCTTGAGTATAGTTTAGTTCTCGTCCTCAACAGTAACTCTATAATCTAAACTATCAAGAGTTTCACCATGACTGAATCTCACAAATCAGACCCTGTGAGAATAACATGAAGACATTTTGAACATCAACCACAAACAAGTAACTTCGTCGCTTAGTTTTTCCGAGATGGGTTTAAAAAAAAAAAAAGTGTCATTCTAGTGTTCCGAGTCATCGTGACCTCGACCTTCAGCTGATATAGATGAAACACGAGAGGTTATATACCAGGCATGACGCAGGAACTTACTGTAAAAGACGGAAGATATTAACCAAACAGCCTAAAGCATCAGATAAAGAACTAACAAATAAAAAAAAAAACTACGATTGACCCCAAGAAGAGATGAAAGAAAGAGAAAAATATTAAACTAGAACTGAAGCAGACTGAGAAAAAAAGTTATAAGAATGAAGAAAGATATACCACACAAAATCAAGATAAGGAAATCCGCTTCTTTAAGTGAGGACGGGGAGGAGTGACCGTGGGTGATGACGTGGGCGGGAGTGTGGGGGAGATGGGGGAGTGGGTGAGTCAGGGGGAGGAGGCAAGGAGAGGGAGAATCTAAGGGGAAGACAGGAGGAGAAGCAGTAGTGTGAG